>CATOUR010000108.1:2408632-3612949 GCA_951848785.1 Callosobruchus maculatus | reverse complement strand
CGCTGGTGATTCCCCGAGTTCTAAAAAACAATTTTTAATTGTTTTCAACACGGTGGTTTCCTGAAAGTCGAAAATGATTTGGATTAACCGACATTAGCCGAATGGCTGAAAAAAGTTGGACAGGAAGACGATAACAATATTCTAGACAATCCTCCTTGTTCTGAAAATGAGTTCAATGAATTTGTCCGTATTGATGATAATCTTGTAAGTGTTGAATACTTGGATAATGATGCCATTGTCGCTTCTGTGCCTTCTTCAGTTTATATTGATAACGATGAGGCAGAAGATGAATAACCTGTGAGTACAGAATTGAGACCAGTACCAACCACATCAGACGCACTTGAACGTTCGTTATTTTCTTCAGTCACGAAATGCTCCGCAAAGTGTTTTTAATTAATTAGCCGAAGTAGAATTAAATATTAATGATATTCATTTCACAAAAATTCACAAAAAATATTTTTTAAATTAGACTCTAAGAACAGTTGTTAATGTATCTACAGTATTACAAAATATATTTTATGTACCCTCGTATCTATGTATTAATAAATATATTAATAAACATCTTTTTTATTTATCGTTTATGGCGAACTTCGCTTATAATGAACCGTTTTCGCCGGTCCCAAGAAGTTCGTTATAACCGAACAGTACTGTATATAGATGTCTAAAGTTTATGCTATTTTGTTAACCAGTTCTTTCCTCTTTTTAAAGATTATGAAAGAAAAATGTATAATTATAATATATGTTTTTTATATTAAAGCTATCTATAATCACGAATATACATTTATCTCACAATTATATTAACTAGTTTGATTTGTGGCTTAAAGTTTAAAAAATTATATTTCCCGTTTTTTTTCAATTTTTCGGGAAAAAACGAAAAAACCCGTGTTTTTTCCAATTTTGCTGGTTCTCTTCTGAACTTTTAAATCTCTCTGACTTACTCAGCACCTTTTCATCCGAAATTTTCTTGGTGTAGTCAAGGCCGTCGCCTGGCAATTGGTATTGATCTAATCAGTGTGGCCGTGTCTACCAGCATGCATTAACTACCCTAAATAATGTACGGTGCCTAAATGGAGGACAAGTAGTGCGTACACGCCCAGATATTTTTAAATAGATCGATATTGTGAGTGTGCGAACGCGAGCGTGAGCGTATATTTGTTCATGTCGCAGGCTAGACCACCGAGCCACGCTGGAGACACTCCTTTTTTTCCTCAAAGCAGTGGCGGCCAGTGCATAAGCGCTGCAGGCTGCAGTGCTGCAGAGCTCTCAAAAAATTAAGAACTTCATATAATAATAATATAGAAATATCTGCAACTACCTTCAAACCTTTTCCAGTTTTTATCTGCTTTGTGGACTATTCTAAGGCATTTGATAACGTAAAGTGGCCTAATCTGTGGTAAATCTTTATCTCCATGGGAGTCCTTTACCACTTAGTATTTCTCATACTGCAACTCTATGAGTCCAGTTTGCCTCGTGTAAGAATTGATGGTAACCTGTCTGGTCGAACAGTAACCAGAAAAGGAGTTCGTCAGGGATAGGTATTATCTCCGATGTTATTTGAAATTTACTCTGAATTTGTGATGAGGCAGGTATTGGACATCTGGAATGGCGGTATAACTATTGGCGGAAGCAAAATATCTAACTTAAGATTTGCTGACGATACAACCTATTGCTGATTCTCAGGAAGAACTAGTAGCTCTATTGAATATCTTAGAGCAACACAGTGCAGGATATGGTCTTGGTGTTAACTACAACAAGACCAAATGATCGTAGATAGTGAGCGCGATAATCATCGAGAAATAAAGTCAGTAGGCCATTGTGGAGTAGTTCAAAGTTTTGTGTACCTCGGTTCTTTGATGAAAAATTCAGATAGCTGTGAAGATGAGATTCGACGGCGCATTCAACAGGCACGCGTGGCTATGATAAAGCTTACTAAAACATGGCGTGACCATAAGATCACTAAAGCTGCCAAAATGTCGCTGGTTTAGTCTCTTGCGTTCTTCATATTTTTGTATGCTTCGGAAACTTGGACTATTAAAAAGGCAGATCGAGCTCGCATAGATGCTTTTGAAATGTGAACGTAGAGGAGAATGCTGACAGTCCCATCCGCCCATCGAACTAATGCTTTCCTACTGGATGAGCTCGGTAATCCAACAAGATTTTCCTCCATTGTGTCGACAAGAATGCTAACATTCTTCGGACATATTCACAGTAGCGATAATATGGAGAAACTTGTAGTTCAGGGTCATGCTCCTAGTGGGCGGCGCCGTGGCGCCTACACGCTGCGCTGGGTGGATACGACGAAACAGTTGCTGGATATGGGCATGAAGAGCGCCACTAAACTGTCAGTAAATCGCGAACGATGGCGAGCTACAGTTCTCCAAACTATCGATAATATTCGTGTCGGCAATACTCTAACTCGAACTTAATGCATCTTACGATTGAATCAAGAAATCCAGTTCCTGAAAAACAGAGGTCTCTTCTACAAAATCTATACCGCCCTCATTGTTACACGGATAAAATACAGTGGAATACTCCTTCTGATTGACTCTATTGCAGATTGGATATGCTTAATTTTGTGTAAAAAAAACAGTTCATAGGTTTGGAAAATATTGAGGAATAAGAAAGTTACAGCTGATCCATGAAAACGCATCACTTTGGTTTTTCAAAAATATCCCAAAAACGACAAGAAACAAAACCATTCTATTCTATACTATTCACTAAACTACGAATACGATTGCCTAAAAATTTTGAATTAATCGTTTTTGTACCTTATTTAGTTTCTGAGATATTCATGCCGAAAAGAAAACGCCTGTAAGGTCACAAATTATGCTATTGACTAAGAATGCGGCAAAGTAGCATAAAATTGGACTATTTTAACACACCAGGCTTTCGGAAACTTATGATTTGATCATAAAGGAAAAATTCCAAGTTATAAAAGTATAAAACGGATTCAAATTAAACTACATCAACCTGCTGATTTGATGACCATGCGGTCGTAAAATCCATATCCAGATCCGGAAGTCCAGACTCTCAATCCCGAGCTTCCAGTTTCCACACAGTTGAAGCAAGAGAGATGTAGGCGGAAGACATAAAAAAAGAGAAGAATGAAAAAAGCTAGCCTAACCTGAAGTGATGTATGGAAGGGGCAGTTTACATGAGCATTTCGCTCCGGGTTGCGGACCGGCGACGTAGACGGTCCATGGAAGAAGAAAAGAAAAGCAAAATGGATAACGGATAATGGAGACATGAATGATGAAAGAAGGAGAGAGGCTTTCTGGTGAAAAGGCCACTAGTGCATAGGCCAACAAACGGGCCCTTCCGGTACCTCTCCTAACTCTAGTTCTTAAGGGTCTAGGTTATAGCGCGAGAATTTGAGAATCCAAGAAAAGACGTATTCCGTGTTAGCGAGGAGGCGTGGCCACCTGTTCCCTTTCTCCAGTGTGTGTGTGTGTGTGTGTGTCTAAGATTAGGGGAGATAAGTCCAAAAATCCAAAGGTAAGGTCAAAAGGTCCAAAGGTAAGGTCCAAAGGTCACTATAAAAATGAATTTCGCATTTCCAAGCTCCCGAAGTTAACTTTAAACTTACAGTAATGACTCAAAGAGCAAATTGAAGAAGAAAGCTTGCGCTTGTGCTTGCCTTTTTTTGATATCCTGTTTGGTTGTTAAATTACATGCATTTATAGAATGTATGATTTTGCATTGCGAGTTTTTTTGCACATTAAAAAACTTTTTTGAGAAAATCGAAAATAGTTGTCATTCATTAAGGTCTTAACTATCGCCTTCTGAAATATTATATATGTAGTTTGAAAATAGAGTGAGTTATGCGAGAAATTGTGAGTCCGTGTTTTACATGGCAAATGCGTATGTATAAATGTGTGTATCCAGGCGCCTTAAGGGTCTAGGTTATAGCGCGCGAATTTGAGAATCCATGAAAATAATTATTAGCGTGTTAGCGAGGAGGCATGACTGATTGAAGAAGAAAACTTGCGCTACGTCACTTCGATGGCCATGTTTTGATATCGTTTTTGGTTATTAAATTACAGACAAGAATGTATGATTTTGCGTTGCGAGTTTTTTGCACACTAAAAAACATTTTGAAAAAATTGCTCTGATATGTCATTCATTAAGGTCTCAGCTATCACCTGAAATACTGTCTGTATAGTTTGAAAAACAAGTGAGTTCTGTTGGAAATGAGAATCCGTGTTTTAACATGGCAAATACAATGTATAAATATGTGTACCCAGGCCATGCGCGCCGGCAGAAAAAAAGCCCGGGGGGAGCAGAACAAAATCCGGGGGGGGGCAAAAGAATATTTCTTGTCGTGATTTTTTTTCTGTATTTAAACAAAAAATAACATAGAACATATACAAAATAAGAGAGGTAAACATCTTAACAGAAATGCATGAACAATAGGACTGTACCCATACTCAGTACAGTATTTAAGTTAAAAACAATAAAAGAACAAGAAAAAATACATCTGAAAAAATAACTAACTATAAAACATAAATCTCCATTTTGTATTCACTGTTAGAAAAAAAGACTAGAGAAGTTATTCGAAATTGAACTTTCGCTTCCTTTGGTCTTGGGCAAATTTGTTGATTACTGTTTTTATGAATTGTGTTTTATCACAGTCAATTTTTTTCTGTGAACGCTGAGCACACATAAACCAGTTAATCGATTTTCGCTCATTGTTGACCTCAACCAAGTGTTGACCCCCCTTAGCGTACTGAATGAACGTTCAACGGAACAAGTCGTAGGTGGCAAAGAGAGGAAAATGTTAATTGCGCTCGCAGGAGGAGGGAAAAGTAACAGTTTCCATGTATGTATGTTAGATTTGATTTGTCAGGGGGCAAGTGCCCCCCATGCCCCCCTTTGGCGGCGCCCATGACCCAGGTCCCTTAAGTCCAGCCCTCATTGCAGAGGTGAGAATGGCCTTGGGTCCTGCCTATCTTATGTTTTCAGGTTCAAGTACCCTTGAACCTAGTATAGTCTGACTGTGATATCCAATATCGTCACAGAGACATGTAAGTCATATAAGTGACGTCTGAAGGTGATATGGCTAGACAGCATGCCCACAAATAGCATTCCAGTGAAAGATAGAACCGCCCCTCTTTGCCCAGAGGTCTTAAAGTGAGTTCGCTAGCTTGACGCAGAAGTTCGGAGACTCTTTTCCATTTCTTAAGGTGTAGATTTTGCAACCACACCTCTGTTTTCTTTCTAATGGTACCTGCTGCCAGCCTTACATCCGGTTCAGTAGTCAGGAAGTTATTTCTCGACCCTCCGCGTCCGTCTGTTTATTTTTAAAAAATCGTCGCGAAGCAGAGTTTTCATCCCCCCACCCCTCGAGCGACAACCCCCCGAGGTCGCAAATTCAAGTGTAGGTTCAGTGGACCAATATCTACCTTCTTCTTCTGGTGCCGTATCAGGTCCTCCTAAAGTTGGCAATTACACTGGCGAATTGATCACGGTCTTCGGCTTATCTAAATAGTTTTTCGGCACTGCATATTCCGGTTCAATCACGAATGTTCTTCAGCCATGACATTTGTTTCCTTCCAATACCTCTGCGACCCTCGAGGGTCTCAATATCTACCATCCCACCAAATTTTCAGACCTTTTGCTGGCAAAAAACCCCTACCCCCTGGACTAGTCATAGTCATCAAGTTTGATAAATACCAAAGAGACAAAATAAACAATAAGCGCAGCGAAACGTTGTCTCACTCCAAGGGAATAGTTCTAGGTCCATGGAAGTGCAGGGTAGAGTGACTTTGATAAGAATGTTTTCCAGGCTTTTTTGTCAAGAACTAAAAATGTTCATTTGGTTTACTAGCTAGTTTTCGTAGTTTTTCACGCTTTTAAAGGACAAAGGCTCCCCTCCTATCCCAAAGGCTTATTGTGCGGTACACCAATGAGCGCAAACTAACAAACAGCGCGACGGCGACGCGTGGCGTTGGGGCGCGATCGTGTGCGTCGCCGCCCGCCTTGACGGACCGAAACCGCGGGGGTGGATAATGAAATATCGAGGATTAGGGTGTACGACGTACGACGACGATGTAGGAGCCGGCAGCCGACACACACACCACAGCACACACGGTGCTTTGCAGCCGCTGCTCCCGCTTTTTTCTTTTGTTACGGCCGGATTACGTCGGATCTTGGGTGGCAGATTGGCGCCTCGCAACTGTTGAATAAATAAATGCATATCGAGCACAGGCCATAGAAACAGATAGAGAGGCACTGAAATTCTTCCATAAATCGTCTATTTGTTCGTATGAAGGCGTTTTCAACACATTGGACCCACGCAGCATTTGATATCCACTGTATGGTCCCAGGCTGTCCTTAAGGGTCTAGGGTATAGCGTGCAAAATTGAGAATCCAAGAAAAGACGTATTCCTGTGTTAGCGAGGAGGCGTGGCCGCCTGTTCCTTTTCTCCAGTATGTGTGTCTAAGATGAGGGGAGATAAGTCCGAAAATCCAAAGGTAAGGTCAAAAGGTCCAAAGGTAAGGTCCAAAGGTCACCATAAAAATGAATTTCGCATTTCCAAGCTCCTGACGTTACCAACAATCTTACAGTAATGACTCAAAGAGCAAATTGAAGAAGAAAGTTTGCGCTTGTGCAACTATTTAGCCTTTTTTGATATCGCGTTTGGTTGTTAAACTACAGGCATTTATAGAATGTATGATTTTGCATTGCGTGTTTGAGAAAATCGAAAATAGTTTTCATTCATTAAGGTCTTAACTATCGCCTTCTGAAATATTATATATGTAGTTTGAAAATAGAGTGAGTTATGCGAGAGGCCCCTTAAAGGATATGCAAAATGTCCCAGGGAAAGCTATATCCTGGGCGACTTGGCATGGGACATCCTATAAATATCCCGATGGGACTTTATTAGACCACCATGGGTAAGCCTATAGGGGAATCCTCAGGTTGGCCCAAAATATTATAATTTAGTCTGCCGTAGGTTAGCCCATAGGTAAATTCTTGGATTGTCCTAAAAGGTAGCAGTCCAGACCGCCATGGGTACCTTATGCAAAACACTTAGCTTACTCGAAAACAGCGGGATTATTTTCCTAGAACTGTTTTCCTATACTCCTCTGGTTTACATACCGGGCTATTCTGGGCACAGATTAGCTAATGTGGCACACTTTTCACTAGCATCATCTCCATCTAAAGATCCAATAGAGCTACCATCCGAGTGTTTAACACAATTCAATCTAACCTGCTCATTCTGTTCCATTCCTTCATGAAGTGCATTGTGATATAAAGTTTTGCCATTAAACTTTCCTTTTTCTATTTAGTGTTTCTATGGAATGTTGACTTGGACAATTCTACACCCACCTTGCGAAAATAGACAGGTTACCGAATGCCCTTGGCGTGTCGGATGATACAGATCACAGGTACAGATGGTAAAGGTGTTGGAAGATATGATAAACGGCGAAAAACGGTCCAGGAACCAGGAACTACTGCAAGCTGCTAGCTTGTTTTGCTCAACTTTGCTGCAAGCCACCTTCACCTTTCACCTCTTTCGTCAACACTGTCAAATATCAAATGTCAGATTTTGTATAAAGAAGGGTATGGTCTTGAAGGGATATTCCTTGAACCGCCTCATAGTATACAAGCTGACGACCCAGCGGGATATCCAAAGGATGTCCATGCCTGCCTGCCACAGGATTTTCCAAACAGGTTATCCTAGGGCTAACCTAGGACAACCTAGAACAACATTGATATAGGTCATGCAACAGCCATCTTCAACTAACTCTCAGGTCCTCATTCAAAGAGGTTATAAAAAAAATTTCATTTCTTTGCCCAATAGCTGCTCTTCTTGCTTTCAAGATCGAATTAATGACTGGATGAAAGAACAGAGAGGCTTTCTTGTGGCAAAAGCCATAGGCCTACAAGAGGGCCCTTATGCACCTCTCCTTACTCTAGTTCTCGCAACGAAAAGGATGGTCATTGGTCCTGCCCACCGCCTGTCCATTTTATGTCTTCAAGTTCAAGGACCCTTGAACCTAGTATGGTCTGCCTGTAGTCTGCCTCCTCTTCGCCACAGCGCGTACACGTTGGGCGTTAGCCGGCTTCAGTCCAGTGAGAGACAGAACTGCCCCACCAACGGTAGTAGGTAGCGATGTCGTCCTGAATATCGTAATTTTTTTAAGCCCAATGTGTCATTTAAAAAATTGAAGGTAATAGTGATATGAGAAATGTTATTCTCTTAGGAGGAAAAGTGTTACAGAACTTTTTGATAGCGTCCTTCAACTTGATATCGTATTAGTAGAAGATCCGAATATAAGACGACCTTCATCGAACTGGTTAATGGATGAAAACCATTTTATATTAAATTTAATATGTTAAAAACATATCGCGAGTGGGTTGGCTGAAAAATTTCAGTCCAGGATATGATTAATTAAATATTGAAAAATTAATATTTTTTTAAACATTTCACTGGTTTGGTTAATAGACAAATCACATACCAATCGAAAGTATGAGGCCCATAGAATATGCAACGTTAGATTGGCTACGTTTTTCCCGTCCCAACTATAGGGTAGGCAGGTATAAACAGGTACATCAATAATAGTAATTTGCACCGGTGTGGTTAATGCATGAAACTTATATCAAAATCAAGATAATTTTATTGCAAACACGTCGATATAGGGTTGTCTGCAAAAAATCACTCTGGAATTCCGGTTGTCGAATTTTAAAGATCAAAATATTGCTGCCAGTGAATACGTGCGCCAAAGAGGTCCGAGCGAACTATCCCGTGTATTAACAAAGGACGCAGCATAGCAGCTGCGTGTAGCCCTGCTATTGAATGAAAGAGAATGCGCATGTCATGTGTCCGTGAAATTGAAAAGGATAGCGATATACTCGTAAATGCTGTGCATCATTGTATTGGAACAGTTTGCCACACGGGATAGTTCGCTCGGACCTCTCTGGCGCACGTATTCACTGGCAGCAATATTTTGATCTTTAAAATTCGACAGCCGGAATTCCAGACTGATTTTTTGCAGACAACCCTATATTGACGTGTTTGCAATAAAATTATCTTTATTTTGATATAAGTTTCATGCATTAACCACACCGGTGCAAATTACTATTATTGATGTACCTGTTTATACCTGCCTACCCTATAGTTGGGACGGGAAAAACGTAGTCAACCTATCGTTTCCATATTCTATGGGCTTCATATTTTCGATTGGTATGTGATTTTTCTATTAACCAAACCAGTGAAATGTTTAAAAAAATTAATTTTTCAATATTTAGTTAATCATATCCTGGACTGAAAATTTTCAGCCAACCCACTCGCGATATGTTTTTTAACATATTAAATTTAATTTAAAATGGTTTTCATCCATTAACCAGTTCGGTGAAGGTTGTCTTATATTCGGATCTTAGACTATATAGGAATACAATGACACCTCTATCTCAAATATGGAAAATTTGGACAAAATGCATAAGTCTGCTCTTCAGGTAGTTGATCTTGAAATCACAATTAAAACACTCGATATCTGACAAAGTTGTCTCTTCCTGAGACTTTATCAATTCAAGCAAATAGTGAAATTAATAACGTACTGCATTCACTAATTCATTGAACGTTTGCTGAATCTATCATTTCGGTTAGTAATCGAGCTTATAGCCAGCCCTATGACCTGTATATCATTTTGGAATTACGGCACCCGTAAAAATATATATGCACGCATATCGTTTGATTTATTGTCCAATATGGTGCAATGCAGCTGTAATTAATTTTGACTACATTTTTGAAATATCAAATGTATTAGTAAGGTTAATTGTTGAACTTACAGTTTGTTTTTCATTTTACAATTATTCATGGTGTATATTGACAACGACCGCTGTTTTTCATGGAAGTCCGTTAGAAATTCAGATATTTTTTTTCGATATATTCTTTTTAAATCATCATCGCGTTTCTATGCCGATTAAAACTTACTGTCCCACGACGATTAGGACAAGCAATATATCGGAAGTGGGCAGTAGTAGATAATTACAATTTTGGGGATGTAAAGTAGAGCAAATGCTGTATCTTTTCTTGTTATTGCGATACTCAATGAGGTATTTGTTTTTGGTCACGTAACGTCCGGTTCAAAATTATTAATGGGACACCCTTTATGTTAATGCATTTCTGTGTTCCTCCCGATAAAACAATTACAACAAACTAGCACACTTGGGGTCTAAAGTGATTAATTCAAGAGCTACAGGTACTTAAAGGATTGTACCACAACATTGATTATAACATGTACCCCTATGCTAGTCTTCGTTTCATTTTTTTGTCTTAATGGTAATGTAACAATCCTTTAAGTACCTGTAGTTCTTGAATGAATCACTTTAGACCCCAAGTGTGCTAGTTTGTTGGAATTGTTTTATCGGGAGGAATACAGAAGGTCTCTAACATACGTCTCATTAAAAAAAAAATAATTGGACATCACCTGACCAAAAACAAATAGGTACCTCATTTGGTAACACAATAATAAGAAAAGATGCAACATTTGCTCTAATTTACACCCCAAAAATTATAATTCTCTACTACTGCCCAGTGCCGATATGCTTGTCTTAATCATCGTGGGACACCCTGTATATGTATAGGGTGAACCTTAATTCTGGAACTCAGTCATCTCGGAAACAGTTTGTACGATTTTAATGAATTTTGGAGTACGTTATGGAATAAGTTGGGTCTTATGACAGCATTTAAATTGTTGTCATATCTTCCGTTTTTCTAAATATTTAATGAACATCTCGATCTGGGAGTGATCCCGTTCGATTCAGGATGTCAAACCGAGTTGTTTGATACCACTGACAGTTTGCGCAAAATGAAGTCTTACCAAAAGTAGCAGATAAAAAACGTTGTCAAATAAACATAAACTAACAAAGTTGGGTGAAAAATAGTATTTACTAACACAAGCGTTATAATTATAAGAAAATATCGGCTACTCCTTCGGATAAAATTATTTAACTACGCAATTGGCTTTCACGACATTTCCCACCACCCGAAACGCCATCGCCATTCCGAAAAGGAAAACGCCTCCTAGAAACTGCCGAAACCTTTTAAATGGTTGAACTGGAACACGAACTCTACGGTAACTTTTTGGAGACCATTAAGCGAATTAAAATCAGTGAGGGTGAAATTGGGGGGAAGTGTCAACGACATAGAAATACAATTTTCTCAATTATCACAAGCAGTGGAACGTAATTTGTTGAGAATACTTTTATGAAAGCCTATTATTTTTGATTTGAAAGAGTTGGGTCGATTTCAGAACTCATTTTCATTTTACATATAATGCCAATAGGCAAGATGTAAGTATTGTAAACACGCAATTTGAGATATGCTTTTTGGTCGTTTTCTGATACTTACTTACTTAACGTTTCTTGACCAGCTATATACAGAATAGTACATTTGCGGTCATAACCAATGGTACAACGGTAACAATTAGAACGTAGAACAAACAAACAAGCGATAAACAAGACAAGTCTATATGGGTACAAAGTCATCCACGGAATAGGGGCTTCTTATATGTGTAGAATTGTTTTTCTGAAAGTTAGGACATGTCCAGAGGAGAAGATAATGCAACAAACTTATTATATATGGTGTTCATTTGAAACCTTCTCACCACGGATTCATCGAAAACCACTTATTAAAAGAAAAAACGCCAAGACACGTCAACAGATTAGTCAAGGGGGACAACTTTTTAATAAAAAACTTCCCCCCTCTTGTACCCTGTGCCCCAGGACCATCCCCTCAACAATTTTAAATCACAAATGGAGCCGAGTAAGTTTGTTTCAAAGATATGTTAGTTCTTTATTTTGACGTTTAATTTTTTTAAATGTGTCGATTCGTTTTCGCGAAAATTATAAAATCTTCGTGTCTCTCAATTTGTTCAAATCCTTCTTCGACTTCACTTCAGGTTTTAGGCACTTTGCCTGTTACAATACCGATCTTTTTCTCGGCCTTCCGATATCTCTTCCAGAACATTGATAAAATCTGGCTTTGGCTGGAATTATATTTTCATGCATTCGTTCTACATGTTGTTCCCATTTAGTTTTATTTTCTTTTTGCTTTTCGTTTATATCGAACTATCGAAGATGTCTAATTCCGCTCGTATATCTCTGTTTCTTAATCTGTCTAATTTTGTGCAACCTTTCACTCTTCTTAGAAATTTCATTTCTTGTGCTTGTATCCTATTTTCTTCTTTTTTTGTTGATATCGATGTTTCACTACTATATAAGAGGGTTGGAACAGCTATCATCTTGTAAAATTTCATTCGAGTACCTTTCCTTGTTTTATTTTTTAATGCTGATAGTTCCGCAAATATTCGAGATTTTATTAACTTTTTCGTCTATATCTTTACTTCTGTCATAAGATATATCACAACCTAAGTATTTGAAGTGCCAGTTCCAGTACTTCATCGTTTACGACAATCTTTGTCCTAACTGAATATTTACCTGAGAAAGCCATGATTTTAGTTTTGTTTGTCGATATTTTCATATCGCAACTTTGACAGATTTTTTATAGGGTGTAGACTTTTTTCTGTGAATCGTCTTCTGTTTCGGCTAAAAGTACTAGGTCATCGGCATATAAAAAAAATAAAAACCTTGTCATTTAAAATATTTAAGGGGATGACCTGGGTGTGCAGACGGGACGTAATTTTTGGTTAAAAAGGTGTCCCCTTTGTCAAATCTTTTGATGTATCCCGGCATTTTTTTCTTTTAATCAATGGTTTTTGATATATCCGGGGTTGGCAAGTTTTCAAATGAACACCTTGTATATGCGATATCGGTTTTGTTTATCTCGGTAATTCATACCCTGGATATGGCACCACAATTCTCTATCAAAATTATTTTTGTTCAGAAAATTGAACCATATCTTGTTAAAGAAATAGTGTAGTCTAAAGCATCCTGAAGACTCTTCAACAAATTGCTAGTAAACCTCGCAAAACATAGTAAAATAGAGGATGCAAGGTAAAAAAATTATAACGAAACAAAAGATATACTTTATTTAGTTTAGGCGCCGCCACGAAATTGATCGAGTAAAATTTGATAAAACGGATTCTGGAGAGCAAAAAAATGTGTCTGCCTGAGAGTGTAGTACGATCACTTGCCATTACACACTGTAATACATATACTTGATGTTTAGCGGAGCCCTTAGAAAAACACTTCATGCTCAAAACTTGGTGTATATTGATCTCACGATATTACAAACTACCGATGGATCTTATATCTAACCCACGTCCTATTGACAAACTTAACACACTCACTCTGTTTATAAACGATCTTACCTAAACATGTACATAATTATTTTCCAACATCTCACGCACCGGATTGGCAATCTCCTTACGAATTGGAGCAATACAATATACTGGGTGTTACCAGTTCCCCCCGCTTTACTAATCTACATCATAACCCTTAGGGCCGGTTTCACAATAATGGGTTAACTCAAGGTTGTGTGTTGACCGGAGGTTAACCCTAGATGTCATGTTTCACAAATGGTAGTTTTCGATTTTATTTGAGGTTAACTCTGAGTTAACTTGACCCCAAGAAATTTTTGAGTTAACCCCAGGTTTGCGATGACGCATGTACATTAGGTTATGTCACTTTGGTTTTGCTACTTGCTAGGCGTTTGAAGTTTCATATTTTATCGTTTACCTTAACGCTTTCCATCGTCCTTTTGACGATGAAGAAGCAATGAGACCTAGAATATTTCCACCTAGAGTCAATTATTTTGAAGAATATGACCATGAGTCCTTGGTCTTTTTTAAATTTTTGTATTTTTCTTTCAGCACCTTCACAGATCTGCGACTATTATTTGCACATTTGCAATTAAATTCTTCTCCCATCTTTTACCAAGCGTTGTCTTTTTCATCTTTTGAAAAGTTGTTCGCTCTTTTTAGTTTTTCCATGCTGACACACGCGTACATGCACGGCTATTATTTGAAAAAGGCCCCAGAAACAACTACAATGCCAAGCAGCCCAAATATCAACCGAACCTAAATCTTGTATCTACGCCAAACACCAAATAACTGCGAATGAAATGAAAAAACGTCAGTGGAAAAAACCAAAATAAGGTTGGAAATCGCATGGAACTGACAACTCAACGAACTCATTCTTTGACAGTCTTGTCAGAAAAACACAAAACACCAGCACGAAACACATAATGAAGGAACTAAGAAGAAGAAGAATTTTAAATATTGCGGACACAGTACCACCAACCGCTAAAAATAAAATACAATTCGCGGTCAGTTAACCCTACGTCATTTTATGATTGTGAAACAAGAGGAGTGCCATTGTTCGAGTTAACTCGCAGGTGTAGGTTAGTAAGCCATCAGAGTGACCACTGATGGTGAAATTGGGCCTGAATCTACCATAAATATACATATATTAAAACTATAACAAATATCAATTTTGAGGAAATATTATCTAACGTAATGATTCTCCACAAGAGTTAGTGAACCAGATTCAGAAAAGCAACTAAACTAGAAAACATTTGCTATAAAAGAGTACAGTTTAATAAAAAGAACAGGACTGTGCTCTGTAATAGAGGACAGTTGGTAACCCTAAACAAACTCGTTACTATGTTAGATTTAAATCTATTTAATAACAGTTGTTTAGCTAATCACATGGAGCGACATCATAAAGCAGGGAGAACGGGCTAGATAGAATTAAAATCGAAAAGAAATTTAATTTGTATAAGTGGGTCGATTGCGGGAACAATGAAAGCCTTGTTCATATATGGGAGAGTCCAGACAACTTAGTGGTTGCTTCAGAGCTGTACACGTGGCTTGGCCTGTACTGTGTACTCATATATGGCTGGCACGCTTCATTAAACGCAAATATTGCGGGAATGGGAGCAAACTAATATTTGCCCTACCATACCATGCCGTGCAACAGTGGGTAACGAGTGTATCTTTCTTGTTTGTATGCAATTTGGTTACAATGCGTTTATCTAAGTATAAACATGCGATGACAGGTTAAATGTGTTTTTTTGTCTCCCAGAGGGGGGACGATGCACGTTGGAATGATGCGACTTCTTAGGGCGGTCCGACGGGGGTACCCCACCCCGTTCTCCCTAAGGTCGCTCATCCAAGAGCTGACCGCACATGAAGCTGTTGCGCTTGATGCCCGAGCGGCGGCGCTGTTGTCTGCTCAGACCACAGAGTTAACATCTCTAGAGGGAGCCTAATTTAAATATTGGCCAGCCAACATCTATAGCGCTATTGCCACTATTCTTCGTCCGCTTAAGGACCTTCCAGTTTCTTCAAAATCTGCCAGTTTCCGCAGTTTGAACACATGTTCCGCAAAGTATTTAACTGGGTTTTTAACTATACATTCCAATATACTTGCAATGTAACTGATTTACATGAAGATAATTTGTATTCATTTAACGAAATCTCAAAAATGGTAAATTTCATAGCGGAATGTCGCAGTAACTTTTGTCGTAAATCTGGCAACCTACAATCGGCGTCCCCTAAATCTGTCATGTGGCTGTCATTGTAGTTGTGCTTATTGCGTATGTTGAGATTTTTGTTGGTTTAGTGTATATTTGAGTGACTTTGTGACTACTTGTGTTGTGAATTAAATTATTTATGAACAATATTGTCATAATTGCATGATGGGACGAAATAAAAAGTGCTGCAATAGCGACGAATCGGTGAACACCACTTATCATGGGTCAGTATAGGTTTTGTTTTGCTTTTCAGTAGCGTAAAATATGGGGAAACACTTCATGGTAATAATAAATTATCAACTGTTACAATCAAATTATAATAAGAGTAACTCTCTAAGTATAGCTAAATACTAATAATAAATGTACCAGTTTGTAACATCACAGTAATAATTGAATCTATTAATGAACATCTAGTTTTAATATAAAGTCGTACGCCACTGGTAATGCCCTCAAGCAGTCAAAATTTCCGTTACATGTTGGCTGGTCAGCGACCTGTGCATTTTGTTGTTTATATTCCCTCTAGAGATGTTAACTCTGTGGCTCAGACATTATAAGCGACAGTCGGCGGCGGCTTATTTGATCTTCCTTTGATGTTGCAGGCGCCATGTTCGATGGCCTTGAATGCTCCCGTTTGACGTTGAAACAGCATAATATGCTGTTGACAATGGACTAGTATCGTGGTTTGAAAACAATGATGAAATCATTATAACCTCTTAGTGTATACAAAAATGGATGTACATACAAACCTGGCAAGTATAGCAAGAGACTTGGGAATTTCGCCACTGTCTCACACGCACACGTTATTTCATATCCTCTCGTCTCTTGCTATCCTTGTCTATTTCATATTTCTCACGGCTCTTATTACACTTGTAAGGCTGTACTGTTGCATTTCGTTACTCTCTGCATCGTTTTGTTTTCCAGTAATTCCATCTTAAAGTTTAAAAAAAGGAATTTAAATTTGTCCAATCGGTGCGATGCGCGCCATACAACAGCAGTGCATTGTTGCCACGTCAACTTCCAAATCGCGATATTGACGCAATTTTCACGAAACAAGCACCGACCGGGGTCGAAACTGAATGGGCACCGCGCACCTTGCAATTCAGTCACCCACCCAAACGCTAACCGCGCACAAGGCTGCTGCTGCCCCACTATCGAAGGGAGACACTGTTCATCGCGCAGCCACGTGGGTCCCTTTTTTTGCCACTTACGCAGGCTCCCAAAATCTTAGGTCACGGATCTGGACCAGCTAACATAGATATTTGTTCTCATCAACATTAAGTCAGTCTACATTAGAAAATCCAACCTCAGTTTAATGGTCCGATGAAATTTGACGCAACCTCCTGGACCATATCGCGGCCGCTGTGCGACCTTCCACGATCATGAAGCTGCGCTAAATCATTTCTTTTAGGACTGTGCAGACAAACACAGTTCTTGTTTATTCCTTCTAACCTATGCGAATTCGTTGGCTTCACTGACCGTTTATATCAAACTATGTATTTTTTAGCATGCTTGTGTAGAGGATCACATAAAGGTATGCATTGAATATTGGGACTTAAATTAGAACGGCAACAAGGCACACATACTCGTCATCCGATTGGCTGTTCTCCTATAGTCTCATGACGTCACGCGGCTAGAGGCATTCAAATATTTTTCTCATTTTGTCAACTTTCCCGTGCCCAAAAAAACCGCAGAAAAAATATGAGAAGGTTTTTGTGCCATACTCTATCATATACAGCCATAAAAAAATCATGATACTAGTCCATTGTAGTACGGAAGCTTTACACGTCAAGTATTCTTTCTGTATTCGTGTCGTGACACGCGAGAGTAACAAACAGTTTCGGCTGACACCGAACTGTGAGCAACAAAGCAACTAACTAAAATAGCGTATTTGGCGCATGCGCATACAGGACTGAAATTGTGCTGTTGCTTCTTGTCAGTTTTGTTATTCTGCTGCGGTACGCATTATGATCCTGCTTTCGTGTTTTGTATTCTGTGTAGGTTTTGTTACTGTTTCCTGGTGCCACTTTAGGAACAGCACTGTTAATTTGAACCTAACAGTGCACTGATTGTCAGGTTGGCTCACCCTCCCATAGGTGGGCCCACCCTCCCATCTTTACCCACCTCTTTCAGAGATGTCTTACAACTTCGGAATCTTCCCAAAAGACTGGAAGCTACCTTATATCCAGCCGGTGCCGGTGTCAAAAAACTACAGACCAGCAGCTGTAGCTCTGCTTTCTGAGATCAGTAACGTGATAGAGAAATGGGGGCAAGAAATATCACTTAATCAACGACAAACATAATGGATTCCGACATCAAAGATTAACTGGTGATCTCCTGGCTTACGTCACACATGTGTGGAGCAAACCTATCCATTCGTTTGGCGAGGCTCACGTCGTTGCTCTCGATATTTCAAAGACATACGATCAACTGTGGCATGCGGCTCTCCTAAATATAAAGATAAGTTCAGGTAAGAGCTGGCCGCTGCTAGCTGTCCCTGCTACCCTGAATATACTTAATGCAGTCCAGAGAAGAGCAAATCAATCGGTGACCCTACTTTAACCCTTAACCCGAAACAAGTGTATATTTATGTTAATCGGAAACATCTGGTCTGTGAGACACGATTTGCAAAAACGCAATTAGAATCAAAATGAAGTTCAGTCGGATTTAAATACCTTCTTTATTAGTTTTTATATACATAGTACACATTTTTACTTCCCACACCGATAGGTGAGGGGAGTATTGTGATCGCGAAAATTTTCGATTTTGAGATAATACGTTTTATGGGCGTTTTATGATGTGTACATAACGAAAATCCACGTCACTCATTTCCGTCGGTCTGTCTGTCTGTCTGTCGGTCTGTCTGTCTGTCGGTCTGTCTGTCTGTCGGTCTGTCTGTCGGTCTGTCTGTCGGTCTGTCTGTCGGTCTGTCTGTCTGTCTGTCGCGTTTTTCTACCCCCGTAATCTCAGTAACCGCTGCATGGATTGTGATGAAATTTGGGCAGCGGTATGCTGTGGGGTCGTAGTAGGTAATGTTCCTATAATTTTGAAAATCGGTGCATAGGCGGCGGAGTAATTAGCAAAAAAACAAAAAAATTAAATATTGCTGAAACTTCGTTTTTAGGCGTTTTAGGGGTCCCTGATCATTTTCTACCTTTTTTTGGGTGGGGGTGAAATTGGGGTGGTTGGGGGGTAAAATTGAAAAATTTTTTGCTTTCACAATAGACTGTCCACTGACCTGTGAAGGAAGACCTGGCGACACAAATAACTTTTTTAGGTCCATCTGAACATTGCCTTTGCCTATTACAGAAAGCAAAGGACTCGTTGTAACGAGGAAACTGTTGAATTGATTTTAATGAAATTTTGAAATGGCATTACTACCATGGCGAAGATGGAAAACGCGTATGGTTTTGATAAATCGTGCCGGTGGCGGCGCAGAAATAATAAAAAAACTAAAAATATAAAAATAGCTCAAACTTCGTTTTTAAGCGTTTTAGAGGTTCCCGATCATTTTCTGCTTTTTTTTGGGTGGGGGTGAAATTGGGGTGGTTGGGGGGTTGGGGGTTGAAAAATTAAAAAAATTCTTGTACTCATAATAGGCTGTCCACTGCCTAGCCTATTACAGAAACTAAGGGACTTAGAATTTATTGGTCTACATCGTTTTGTATTTTGTAACGTGGACACTATTAAATTGATTCTAATGAAATTTTGACACAGTATATTGTTACCGTGGTGAGAATGGAAAACGCGTATGTTTGTTAAAAATCTTGTCAGTGGCAGCGTAGCAATAATCAAAGAACGCGCAAAGAAAGCAACTCAAATTCGGTTTTTAGATGTTTTAGGGGTTCCTGATCATTTCCTACCAGTTTTTTGGGTGGGGGTGAAAGTGAGGTGGTTGGGGGGGGGGGAGGGGGTTGTAAAACTGAGAAGTTTGTAGTATCGATAATAGGCTGTCCATTGACCTGTGAAGGAAAAACCTAGCGGCATAAGACAATTTTAGGGGGGGGGGGGTGGCAATTATTTGGTTGCAAGGGATCTTAGACTAAAGCTTCATGCTATGGGAAAATAATAAACTGGTATCAGCGTAATGTGTGGGAAGTACTGAGTCAATCAACTTGACTTCATTTTTTGCCTAAATTCTGGACAAATTGGTTATGAACACTGAACACAATTATATTCACAGATGGACCGATACTTCAGAGTTTTCTTTTAAGGGCCCCACAGACATCGTTCTTTTTCAACAGGTTTGCACTACGTGGCAACCGATCACACTCATTTCGGTCCGTGTGTGCCGAAAAACCGTCGTGTTGACCGTCGTTCCAAAAAATCTGTCCGAGCTTGATTTTACCCGTCGGTTTCGAACGCCATCGTGCAACTCGGTACATGTTTGGCCGTTCATCGTGCAATCACGACAGGATTTTGCAGTGTCGTTCTGGTTGCCTTCGAGTAAGCGTATCTAGGGTTAGCGACACCTATCACCTGACGTTCATGAGGGGAAATACTTTGTCTCATCCAAGTCTCCTGTTTTTCTTATTAGAGGTGCTACTGAATTAAGTAATTCTAAGTATGCTTCTTCATCCACCTTAAATAATTATACCAATCCCCTGGTTCCAGACGCAATTCTTCTAATAGATTTATATGGGAGAATTGGCCTCTTTTTAAAAGCCACTGTTTCACCCATTTAGAACGTTTTTTTTACTGTATTTCACTTTAATAACTAAAGCCGCCGCCAATGCTAAAATATTATCCATGTTAACGGACCAAAAATTTGCGAGAAACTGAAAGAAAACCGAACAGTGTGTGGAGGTATCGTTCCATCGGTTTAACCGACATCGGTTGGCACGTCGTGCAAACCTGATGAAAAAGAACGATGTCTGTGGGGTCCTTTAGACAATATTTCATCTGGTACATACAACACAACCTAGAGTCTCTCGTACCCTATCAAGGCCAGACTTATCTGAGCATAATCTTCCCTTCATGCCAGAAAGATATCTGCAACGGCAAGTTGCTCGGAATTACAATGTTTCCAGAGTGAGCAAAATAATTTTGATAAAGGTCTCATGGACCATTGTTTCGGGTTAAGGGTTAACGTGCCAGCTCCAACCTCTTTCTCACTTGCGTGCGATTGGTGACGTCTCACTTTTCTACAGGTATTCGAACAGAATCTGTTCCTCTGAGATATCCTCTACTAGTGTGGCCTATTCAAGTCCGACGTCAACAAATTTCCCCTAACATAACCTTTTCATGGCAGTCGCGGTATTGTGGTACAAACTTACGTATAAAAGTACCCAGCTTTTCTCTTGGCACAGGCGCCACTGGCTAGCTGGAACTCGAACAAATTGCGACAGATTTGTTCCTTCGGGTCAGAAAAGAGTCTTTTTTCGTGAGGCGAAATCCCGACGAGGCTTGGCACAGCACATTATAAATCTCTCTCGGTTTTTACGGTTACAATTTTCCGAGGTGCATGGCCACGGTCACTGAATGTGAAGGGTGTCATTTTTAAAACGTGAAGTAGACTTTATGATTTATGCTTGGAGCAAGGCATGACGACAGACAGTTTGCTATGTATCCACTCCAACCTGATATGAGACAATGGGTCTATACCACAGATTGTGTAGGTTATAGATATGGTTGCTAAACATAGTTTTATATAAAATTTTCATCATGAAATGAAGTTACTTTAAAAAATATTTTCTTTTCATATACTCAACCAATAAGAACATTATTACCAGTATTCTAATACATTTGCGTTTGTTCTTGTTGGATTGTCAGTATCACGGGTCAAGTAGTCGTTAACTATCATGTAGGTTCTACAGGATGGTCCACTTTAAAATCTATATTATTTTGAATATTTCCTAAAGGACTGCTTAGAAAAATTTAAAATTTGGCATACAACTTAAGCTAAGGACTGCACATAGTTCAGAGAACATAGTGATACATTACAAAAACCAGTGGTTGGGATATGGGTATACAATTACCCTTTCTAAAAACATTCCTACACCTATGACTTTGTTTGAAATAACAATTATTTTATTCAATGCACTGTGCTTTTTAAACCAAAGTGGTTTTACGCATTTTTTCGTTCAACGTATCATTTTCGAGATATTTGCGATTTTCTCTAGTTATGTAGAACTGCTGACATAACAAATAACCTGAAAGTAGGCTGATTCATTTTTGGCGATTTCACCAATTTAATATTCCTGCAGTGTCACTAGATTAAAGCAAGTTATATTATTATTTAGCTTTTTATCTCCACTACTGGCTTTTTTCATTTACCGTTATATCTCCTAGATTATGGAAGATCCTTAGGTTATCCCCTGTATCCAAATTAAATTTTTTTCTAAGAAATACTTTAGGTATCTAATATTAAAAACAATAGTTTTCTAGATTTTTTTTATTTTTAATTAATAATTAATTTTAAGTGGGCCTGTATAAGCCTATGAATATAAAACGTATTTTTGTTCTAAGATTCCCACATTGTTGCCATATTGTTGTTAGTCACGTGGTGGAAATGCTGATATTATCGGTTTAGTACGTGTGATATAATCATGGCTCATTTGCGATCATTTTGATTTGCGGTACAATAATTATGTTCTACAGACTATTTATTTTTTTAGTATACTTATAGTAGTTTAGTTTAGATATTACGGTATCTATTAGATTACAGTATCGGCCCATTGATAGGGATTCATCAAGTCAAGTAGCTTGAGTTTTTTCTTAAATACTTAACTTGACTTGAAAGCTCAAGCTTTTGAAAATTTGATATTCGACTTGACTTGATTTTCGATCTGAACTACTTGACTTGATATCAAGTAAAATCAAACTACTTGATATTACTTGATATCGATCTGTAAAATGCAAATTGAAGCGTTAAAATAGGGGAATCACCGAGGTTACGGCAGCAAGCAGACACCCGATGACTTTAAAACTTTAAAGCCAACCGACACAGAATGGTCGCTAATTGAACGAATTTGCCAGTACCTTAACGTTTTTAAGAATATTTCCATCATTTTTGTATTAATATGCTGCTCGATAGACTAGATTCGTGGGCTATGGAGCTTGACAATAAACCTAATCGAGATGAAAACCGATGAGAAGATTATAAATGGATTTCAAGCGGCAAGGGACAGTACTGAAGATATTTTAAAATGGTGGAAAAGACACGAATGTATTTTTCCAAACCTTGCCTCGATGGCCAAAGACTTTTTTGGCAACGCCAGCTTCTTCAGCTCCAGTTGAAAGGCAGTTTTCTAGAGCTGCCTTAACTCTTACCAAAACAAGAAATCGATTAGGTGATAACTCCGTTACAAGTATTATGTGTCTCAAATCATGGATGGAAAATGAGGATATTAATTTTTTTTTACTTCTGTGTCATCGGCATCGACTGCTCTGGTCATTAGCCTCGTATTCTGTTCTGTTTCCCAGCGCCACCTTAGCAACAGCACTGTTAATTAGAAGCCAACAGTGAAGGCTCAGGTGGAGATTCTTCGCTGAGCTTTTTTTATGGATATTCTTTTTTCATTGCAAGAACCAGAAATAAATTTCCGCCTCTAACGAGAATCGAACCCAGAGTTAGAGTTCTTGACTCTAACCACTGAACCAACCCATCCCCATTTGAGTTTGTTGTTTATCTATGTATTATTGTCATTATTTCGTATTTTTATTTCATATTATCACATTCATTATTTAACTAAGTTTGTTGGAGTTTTCGTCTTTGGATTTTTTTTTAAATAAGAGATTATATCTTTATATACATAGATTTTTATTGTTATTGTTTTGGCAGTTAATCAGATTAATATAAAAAAAGAACTAATTTTTCAAGAAAAATCAAGAAGTTAGCTTGAAAAACTTGATTTTCAAGTTGCTTGATGTGTAACTACTTGACTTGACTTGAATTTCGAAAACAAATACTTGACTTGATCTTGACTTGATATCAAGTCAAGAAAAATCAAGTAGCTTGAAAATCAAGTCAAGTCGTGAATCTCTGCCCATTCATGTTATTCCATTCATTGATTTTTTCACTTCACTCTTTCATTCACAAGTCCCGGTATTTTTCGATTAGATATAAATTTCGTCATATCCACATGAAATACAACAGTGCATTTTAGCTATCAGCTTATAAATTCTTCATTTAAGCCTGACATGTATGTTTCTTCCTAGTTGGGAAGTATCATAAGTTCCGTTTATCTTTCGTCATTGGATGTTTGCTCTAGGCAATGTATAGAATCTCGGTTAGACGCGCTGTTTGGTTACTGATAAGATAAAACTTTATTCAGAACAACATCAACACAGTAACTGTGAAGCGTTTAGTCATCGGTAACTCAAATGTTCAGATTTAATTTAGGCTGATATAATGGACCCGTAGAAATTTACATATCTGATTTACTCCGCAGTCCATTGTCCTCGATTCAAAAACACAAAGCCTCTTCACGGTGAAGTAATTTGTTAAGAATAGAATCGAAAAGTTTATTAACTCTGTAGAGCCCCGGTTGTTATTACAGAATAGGTTTCGTTATGTGTTTCACCTTACTTACATCAGCGGAGCGGTTATTATATTAATTATTCATATCGGATTATAGTAGTGAATGCGAACAAATACAGGGTTGGGAAGTTGGGATAAAGTATGGAGCCAAGCAAATAACTTTGGAACGGAAAGCGTGATATTGCTGAAAATATGCAGGCAAGTGTGGTGACGTCTAATGCATCCGAAGACTTTATGTTAGCTATTAATGTACTTCCGGTTTAACCGGAAGTACCGTCAACTTTTTTAATTTAAATGGGACACCCTGTATATTTTTGCAGATTTTAATTCATCTTTTTTTTCCGAACACGTCCATAGTGGGTTTAGTATTTGTTTCTTAAAAAATTTGTCTCTCAAATTCGTCTGTGGCAGTCTGCGGTCTTCCCGTTTGAGGTAATTTTTTTTGTATTTTTTTTTTAGTCACCGTCAAACGTGTTATAGGACCCCTGTCGGGACGTAAATAATTAAAAGTTGACACACTTCTTTGTGAGTTCTCACGCGATCGCCAAAAACGACTTTGAATGACCGGCATTTTAAACACCTGAAATGATAAAGAAGCTTTATCTTTCCCGTTTTTACAGAAACTAATGCTAAACCCACTATGGACGTATTCGGAAAAAAAAGATGAATTAAAATCTGCAAAAATATACAGGGTATCCCATTTAAATTAAAAAAGTTGACGGTACTTCCGGTTAAACCGGAAGTACATTAATAGCTAACATAATGTCTTCGGATGCATTAGACGTCACTACACTTGCCTGTAAATTCTCAGCAATATCACTCTTTCCGTTCCAAAGTTATTTGCTTGGCTCCATACTTTATCCCAACCCTGTATACTAGCCGTATTCGCAGTTTTCTTATTCTTCGAACAGACGAATCACCGCAAGAATAGGTCCCAAACTCAAAAAAATGTAAAAGGTAATTTTAAATATATGACCAAAATTGTCGGTAAAGAGGGTATTTAACAGAAGATAATAAGAAGGTCTGCAGAAATTCATATAGATCTACATAACCTCATATTTTCAGAAAACAATTTTTTACTTCCCACATCGATAGGTGAGTGGAGTATTGTGTGTACTGTGTGTATTATATGGTATCTACATAACGAAAATCCACGTAACTCATTTCCATCGGTCTGTCTGATGTCGTTTTTCTAGCCTCGTAATCTCAGTAACCGCTGCATAGATTGTGATGAAATTTGGGTAGAGATATGTTGTGGGGTGTAGTAAGTAACGCTGCTAATAATTTTGGAAATCGGTGCATGGGAGGCGGGGTAATTAGCAAAAAACAAAAAAAATCAAACATTCTTCAACTTCGTTTTAGGCGTCTTAAGGGTTCCTGGTCGTTCTCTACTTTTTTTGGGTGGAGGTGAAATTGTGGTGGAGATAAGGTAGAGGTTGTAAAACTGAAAAATTTGTTGTATTCATAATAGGCTGTTCATTGTCCAGGTGAAAGAAAGACCTAGTGGCATATAGGTCCATCCAAAAATTGCCTTGACTGTTACAGAAATCAAGGGACTTCTCCTTTTCTGATGAATTGATTCTAATCAAATTTTGACATAGTATTACTACCAGAACGATATAATATACTTTTCAACTATATCCGAATTCTCCCTACCCTAGAAATAATTTTTGAAATTATGTTATAGATAATTCTGCAATGTGTGTAGCTCAATAAACTCTTGTTTTTTTTTTAAACTGTGTCAGTGGCGGTGGAACTAAAATACAAAACAAACAAAGACAGTACAATATAGAAGCCGTTCAAACTCTGTTTTTGGGTAGGTACTCTAGGGATCTCTGATCATTTTATATATATATATATATATTTTTTTTGGAGTGGTTAAAATGAGCCGAGGTAGGATGTGGTTTCGGATAGGGTGGGTCGGAAACTCTGGAACATTTTATTGGCCTATACTCTTGATATAATCTGTTTTTAAATAACAGAAAATCGGCATGTCATGTGATTAGAACATCAGTTGAGGATTGCATAATTCATGCAAGAAACTATACACGACACGAGATTTTAAGATGGATGTGTTTTTGTGGGCAGGTGGGCGACGTTTTGGTTGCAAGCCTGCAAGGGGATCTAAGTCTATAGCTTCATGCTATGGGGAAATAGTAAAATGGTATCACAATAATGAGTGAGAAGTACTGAGTCAATCAACTTACTTAATTTTTTAAATTCTACTGAAATTGGGATTTTCAAATTTTTTTGCAAACCTTTACATCTTTATGAAGAGCCTATATCTTATATATTTATATTGTCTCATAGACAACGTGATTGCAAAAAAACGATAATTTAACGAGACTAGCTTTGACCAATACTGCTTAAGTCATTTTTTATTGAAAGTTGCATGTTTTATCTCATTCTAGCTTTGAAAATCGCCCCCCATATACTTGTGAGCGCATTAAGATTGACGAAAAATTGTATAAACTGCAGATTATTAAAAAATGTTTTCGGGGTCTTAAACCCTTCTGTATAGCTATAGTATACCAAAATCAGAATTCGATCAACCGTATTAGACTTCATAATAACCAGTGTTTTGCACTTCCACTTCCACCAAGACCGTAAGAATTTTATCCAGCAACCCGTTTTAAAAATCTGCTGGACGGGTTTTGAGAGATACAAATAAAACGAGAAATGCGGCACATATGCCGTGAATGTATGCATAAAGCTCCTGAAATGGAAGGAAGCTTTTCAAAAATGGACAGGACTGGATTATGCATTTTAATGCAGTGGTATAATTAGGCTTAAAAAGGCGCTCATAAATGATATTTTAATGATGTCTTTCAAAATGGACAGGATTAATGAATATACAGAGCGATTCCTGCATTGAGCATGATTTTGTTGTTCATTCACAAATAGTTAAACCAAGAATTCAAGTTTATTACTGGTACTTAACTAGATTTACGAGAAAAAAAGTTTCAAAACGGCAATTGTTTCACTTTTGAATCTTAATAATAATTTTATCACAAACCCAAATAAATATTTTCTCAGTATTTTCTGTTGACTTTTTCGTGTCCTAATCGATACGCTTCATCAAAGACCTCCACAGCCTGGAATATCAAAGAAGGGTGGCTGACCTGTCCCTGGTTTACAGATTCTATGACGGAACATGTTCGAGTGAGCTCTCCCAGATAATAACACCAAAGGCCATCCGAACGAGGAACACTAGAGAGGCTCTGCGAGCTCTTACCAGATCGAGGTCCGCTACCCCCGAACCAGTCTCCTCCACCATTCCTTCTTTTGGAGAACTTCGACGCTGTGTAATGAGCTGCCGTGGGAATTGTTTCCCGACGGCTACAACCTGCAGCTATTCAAATGTAACGTGCACCGATACTTATCCTCTCGCAGTGCTTCTACAGCGCCATAGGCTTTCAGCCTTTGCGGGGGGCCGACCATAAAAAAAGACTGGTGGGACGCTGCAATGGTCCAGCTTACAGATCAGCGATTTGTCAACGATTATTCGTCTATTCGATTATAAGCGATGGAAATTATGGTTCACTCCCCCCTACTTATTTCCTGACCTCGCTCCATGTGTGACTTCCATGTATGTATGTATTTGATTTTCTTTGAATAAAATCATGAGGCAACAACGTCAATTCCAATTCATAATCAAACAAATTGTAACCAAACCATGCAGTTAATTTAATTTGTCCCGTCTGACAAGTCCCGTATCGTATTGTATTGTGTAAGACTTTCGCGGCCAAGATCCGATGAACTGTTGGTGCTTGGGCTGTTCGGCCGGCGTCGACACGATCCGCCGCTTTGGCGTCGGCCATGGCCGACTCTACACTAGGCCGGAGCCTTAGATGTGGCAACGTCGCTTAGCTGTCAAACAGTGGGCCGGTTACCGTGGGCCGAACGGCGGGCATTCCGCGGAAAATTTAAATTGTTTTATATTTTCAGAATAATGATTACATTTTATATGTATTAGAGTGCATCTCGGTTGATAAATTAAGAAAAATACTTTTTGGAAAAATAAGAATGGTGAAAAATGTAGTATCAGTACAAAAACGTACATGTATTTAGATTTAGAGACTTTCCCTTCTGTTGGACATTTTTTATTTCCTTTAGATTTCCTCTTTTTAGTTTTGTCAGTCTGTATTTTGTCTTGAACTGTTTCAGTGTAATTATTAATAAAAATCTTTGCTACATTTAACAACATTAATTCAAGCAGAATTTCATCAGTTTGGGGTTGATTACATGAGCAAATGTGTCTAAAACAAACTCATCTATATGTATATTGATGTATTCTTTTGCAATTTTCATTAAAACTGCTTTGTGTAATTGCCCAAAAACTTACTTTTATACGTATTGGCCTGAAATCAAAATTTTAATAATACCTATTGTGAATATCGACTGTAATTTGAGCTGTGTACTCTGATAGAAGGGTTACGCCTATCAACTATAAGCTGTACGTATGTATTTAATATACCTAATCAAATAATTTTGTCCTTCATGTTCTACCTGTTATTTTTGTAATGACAAGACCATTTATACAGGCTGATATTTTATCAATTTGTAAAACAATGTACTTCTCTAAGAATAGTAAACCCTCTGCAACAGTTTTAATGTAAGGCATATTTTCTGTCAGGTGCAATTTTTAAAGAACTGCAAAGTTGAATATTTAGAATGGTATAAAAAATTGGCAACTTATTCTCTCTCACAAAATTGTAAACTTTCTTTGGCTGGACATAGAAAAGGTTTTAACATTAAATCAACAGAAAACCTATTTGAAAATAGTGTGCCAAAATATTTTCTATTTGGGATCAACAGGATATTCTTAATGTCAGTGGTATAAAATCTAACTCAAATCACCAACTTTATTGATTTAAAGGGTTGTCTATATTCATTGAGACTAATACCACCTACACCTGATGTCTGGATCATCGTGGTCAAACACTACAAAATAAAAATAATCGCAACCTGTTTCCTGCTGCCACTTCCACTTCATTAAATGAACACTCAATTTACTTTGTAAATGTTCACTTAAGCTAGAAAAATTCACTATTAGGTCACCTTGAAGCCATTCTTGCTGGTCTTGATCCCCCTTCACTATCAAATCTTTTCGTAGGTTTGCCCAGGTGCATGCCCAGATGTGTTCTATTAACTGTATTTTTCTGTGATATTTGGGAGGTCCAGAAAACATTATAGGTACCACATTGTGCTTTAAAATAGGTCCTTGGAAATGTTTGTAAATTATTGTCTTTATTCTTAGCTTCACTATCATTTAACCATTGAGCTGAAAAATAAAGTTGGCAACCCTGTTGCAACTAGAGGAACTTCGCGTGCGTTTCGCGCCGCACAGGCCCCGCTATCGGCCGCTGGAGACCGACCTAAATAAAATTAAATTTCGTTCTCCAACAACTTCATCAGAACTCATGAAATTTAATTCGGAAACTGGGTCGGGCCTAGGAAACAATAAAAATCAGACGTGATCACGTCATCGTCTTCAAACGGGCACGTAGTTTATTTCTAGTGCATGACATGTTACTTTGAACTGCGTTACACCTTGCTTCCGCTAAAATCTGATGCTCAGACTTTCAAACCATGGACTTTCAACATTAAACAAGGATGTCCCAAAAATAGTGTCCATCAAGAGTGCAATACAGGTGTCACTGGATTAACGTTATGCACTCTGTTGCGGCTTTTCTTTACTTTCTGAAATACAGAAATAATGAAAATGCATTTTTGTGTGTTCTTCAATAATTCCTTGTTTTACTTTTTTAATGGTCGCGTGGTTGTGCCATTGAGCTAAGTATATCGTGGGATATAATTTATAACTAAATTTATGCGATATGTTGTATAATGTAACCCACTATGATTTTCAAACAACAATTAGGTATATACATTTTTATGGAGGCGTTTACATACCTATTCGTTAGCACTTATAAGTAGCAAAGACCTAATCGTAATTTGTTAGAATAAATCTTGACATTGTTATGCAAATAAATTTAATTTTTCTACAAGTCAGTCTACAACGACTTTTTCAGTGACATTATTCATAAGATTTGCATAGCTTATTTATAGTAGTGCCGGAACCATGTATTTTTTCGAAGGTGGGTAAGCAATATAGTAGAAGATCCGAATATAAGCCGACCTTCACCGAACTGGTTAAATGGATGAAAAGCATTTGATATTAAATTTAATATGTTAAGAAACATATCGCGAGTGGGTTGGCTGAAAAAATTCAGCCCAGGATATGATTAATTAAATATTGAAAAATTATTTTTTTTAACATTTCACTGGTTTGGTTAATAGACAAATCACATACCAATTGAAAGTATGAAGCCCATAGAATATGCAAACGTTAGGTTGGCTACGTTTTTCCCGACCCAACTCTAGGGTAGGCAGGTATAAACAGGTAAATCAATAATAGTAATTTGCACCGGTGTGGTTAATGCATGAAACTTATATCAAAATAAAGATAATTTTATTACAAACACGTCGATATAGGGTTGTCTGCAAAAAATCAGTCTGGAATTCCGGTTGTCGAATTTTAAAGATCAAAATAATGCTGCCAGTGAATACGTGCGCCAGAGAGGTCCGAGCGAACTATCCCATGTATTAACAAAGTGCGCATGTCATGTGTCCGTGAAATTGAGAAGGAACAGTTTGCCTTATTCTTCTGAATTGAACAAGCGTGCTACTACTACTATACTGATTGTTGTTATGTATAAACGTTAAATTCTGATAAAAAAATGGCAAAAAGCGTTTTCTATGCAATTCGGACGACGATGTTCTTAATTTTAACGATGAAACGTATAAAAACTGTTCGTTGAAATTAAATTTTCGTAAAAAGAAACATTTTAAATACAGTGGTGTTGAGTCAACCAATGCATCACTCCATTTTGTAGGTTATCATATCACGTGCTACAGAAAAGTGACTGCTTTGGGTCAAAAATATAATGAAGAGTTTAATAACTTTCTTGGTGAGAATACGGTAAGTGCATAATAATTTAACCTTCTTAGTAAATACATCTTTTAAATTTTTTTAATTGTGGAATAATGACATGGAAGATTCATAAATTTATACATTTTTGACTATGTTTCATTTAAATAAATCATTTCAATTTCACGGACACATGACATGCGCACTCTCTTTCATTCAATGGCCGAGCTACACGCAGCTGCTATGCTGCGTCCTTTGTTAATACACGGAATAGTTCTCAGTGTATATGTATCGTGGGATAGTTCGCTCGGACCTCTCTGGCGCACGTATCCACTGGCAGCAATATTTTGATCTTTAAAATTCGACAACCGGAATTCCAGACTGATTTTTTGCAGACAACCCTATATCGACTTGTTTGCAATAAAATTATCTATATTTTGATATGAGTTTCATGCATTAACCACATCTGTGCAAATTACTACTATTGATTTACCTGTTTATAGGTACCTGCCTACCCTATAGTTGGGACGGGAAAAACGTAGCCAACCTAACGTTTGCGTATTCTGTGCGCTTCATACTTTCAATTGGTATGTGATTAAACCAGTGAAATGTCCAAAAAAAAAATTAATTTTTCAATATTTAATTAATCATATCCTGGACTGAAATTTTTCAGCCAACCCACTCGCGATATGTTTTTTAACATATTAAATTTAATATAAAATGCTTTTCATCCATTAACCAGTTCGGTGAAGGTCGTCTTATATTCGGTTCTTAGACTAATATTGGTTATCCTCCAAAACAAGAAAAACTGGAACAAAGTTGATTATTATCTTCTGGTCCTTTGGCGACGACGCGGTTCGCTGCTTGAGGTTCCGCCAACACAAGTGCCTAGTATTATTATTATTGTTATTAATACACAGATAAGGGTTGAGCCTGGAGGCTGTAAACTCAGAACAGGAACATAACATAAAATAACAGTACAGGGGGTGTTGAGGTAGTAATTAAAGTATCACTAACTACTAACTTGTCCAAATTGTTTTTAAAATTGTTCACACTCGTCAACGACAAATCCTGGTAGATTATTTCATTGGTCGAAAATTCTATTGGGAATAAAGTGCTGCCGTACTGTGGTCCTGAAGACTTCCTTCTTCAACTTGAACTGGTGCCCTCGTAGATTGATGTTACTTCTTTGGAACAGCTTAAGTACGATGCCTTTACCTCAACCAACTGTCGTACAGATTCTTGAAGCTGTTGATGCTGTTGACTGTGTAGTTTTTCCTCTGAGGATTTCTGGAGCGTCTGTGGGCCGCTTTACGTAGGTCTGGCACAGTAAACTAGATGTGGAAGAGTGACAGCTTTTGAATGACCTCTCAGAAGCTGTAACCTCTTCAGCAACCCCGATGAATTAAGAGCGGGTCAGCTGCACTTAGGAGTGAGAGAGGCCGCACCAAGCAATGCTGTTGAACCCTGTACCTCTCCACCACATCTTCGGGTCGTTATGCCTCTTAGGGCGGGCATCTATACATAATACATTTTCCACTTATCCTTGTTTTGCATAGCAATTATCAAATCCTCGGATTACTTGACACGGCAAGTGAAATATGATTTATTGCATCCACTACCCAAATAAATATCAACAAATTATTATTTATAACACTCTAATCATGTACATAATACTTAGTACACATAAATGCAGCAGTCAGATTGATTTTATGGTAGAGACGCAATCGAACCTTGAGCATAGCATATACCAGCAGCGCAACTCGATATAAATTACACTACGACTTTTTGTCCGACTATTCATGACTTCTACAATTCGCCGCTGATAATACGTAAGGGCGTATCTCATTTTTATCGATTTTAAATAATGCGGATTTCTGTGAAAAATAACACCGTGTTTGTGAACACAGTAAATAATAACAACGGAATCTTAGGAACACACACGCACATAGCATTAGATATTCTATGAATATTCTTTAAATCTCCTATATGTTCCATGAATATTCAGTAGAATCATAGAATATTCGTTATTTCTCTTGGTTATTCTGGATTATTAAAATAATATTCTTTATAGAATATTACTATTTTATCCACTAAATTATTCCAGAATATACCAGTAATATTCTTCATAGAATATTATTTTAATAATCTACTAAGAATAAGATGTAGCTATTTTCTGACGAATATTTAGTAATATTTGTAATAGAAATATCTGTATGTAGGAAAATATTCAATATGAGATATTATTAATTTATATTTGCACGTTTCTCAGTGAATTAAAAAAAACCTTCAACCGTTTTGCGTTGATCCTAAATATACCCTAATAAGTATTATGTGCAATTTTCAAAAGTTTATTAGTCATTAGCCATTGCCAGCAATACAGATACGGCATCCACCGACGATAAAGTGACAGCATCTTATTTCTTATGCTGATGTACATATGGTGACTATGGTGTCGTCAGTTGTCAATCTTGTCTGGTTGCCACTCTGTTCCTCGCTTCAAGTGTTCTGTCATTCTGTGCTTCAACATGTGGATGAGTGGATGTTGGCATTTTAGCAATTCACGAATTCACGAGTTTTATTCCTGAAACGCCTGCATTTATACCCAATTTTGTACAATAAAGTTGCTGGTTGTTATAAAGTGTGTGAGAGTGTTCCAAATTATGGTCACCTACTATGGTGTATGGTTCATTATATAATGTGAGTAGGATTTTGAGGTTAAATGCAACAAGTTTACATTTTACACTTTATTTAGGCATCCAGACTAAGATGTCTGACCACTTAACTTTTGTGTCCATCTGCCACTAGTAGGTGCCATTATTTTTGGAACAGTATCCATAATTCCCTAGAAATGTTTCGTATATGAGGTAATTCAGACAAAATGTTCCTAGAATATTCAAAGACATTCTACCACGATTGTTCATGTAATATCCGTGCGGAATATTCGGCGGAATATTCTAGGAATATAGGGTGTTTTTCCCATACTCGTAGTGAGTTTCCCTGCTGGAACACGTATACGCTGTGTTAGACGCAATCGAACCTTGAGTTTGCTCTCAAAGTCCTTGGGCGTTAAAGTTATCGCCAATGCAAACATCGTTTACTGAAAACGATGGTTTTATCGTAGTTCAAACATTCAATAAAGCTCATCCTAATAGTGCTACAATGTCTGCATCCTATTTTCACGTTTCAAGTTTAAGTTGGTCAAACGGGTCCGTCTTTGAACTAGAGATAATTCTTACTGCTTACGCTGGTCAGTGGTGCAATAAATATCGGTTAATATACATAATTATTGTTGTTTCCTTTCTACAGGATTATTCACGTTATTCGACACGGAGCATAACGGCTAAAGTATTTGATAAAAAAGAAAATAATAATTTCGGATGGATAGAGACCCAAAAACACGAAATGTATCAAAGTTATGTTTTTTTTTTAATGGAACACCCAGTATATTATTGCATATTCAGATTCCTTGGTGAATTCTAGTGTGACTTTATGTATCGTACATGAGACTTAGCGAACCGTTTAGGTGTAAATCACCATTTTCGGTATAAGTAGATATCAGGAAAAAATTGAATATCGCAGAGATTATAAAATTTGGAAGGCTGTGACTTTGCTGTATTACTAAGCATAAAATGCGTCAGCTTTGATGGGACTGTCAAATTTAAATTACTTTTATGCTTGGAGAAATCTGTCGATTAATTAAGGAAACTTCGATCAGCGATAACTTGATTTTTTTAAATGGGAATGACTAATTTTTTTATACGGTTACACGTAGAATTTGATAACCTTTCTAATGGTATCAGGTTGTAAATATCAATCGCTGGTAGCTTTCATTTAATTTAAAATTTTCAAACAAATCGGCGTTTTTCAATTTTCCTACCTATAAGCAAGATAGCAGGCCATGAAATATAACAAAAACATGTTAATTCAGATGGAAGAAAACAAGTAACTTACAAAAAAAGATACAGACGAAATAGAATAAAGAGACAAGATGATAAAAATTCCTTAGAACAAATCAACTCTCCCAGAAACAACTGCGATGACACCTCTAAGGTCAAAGAGAAGCTGGAGTATGACAGTAATAGATATTTTTTACAGTCTACCGCAATTTACTGGAGGTTAAAAATTTCCAAGACAATTAAAAACCCTGATATGAAACAAACACAACCAGCGACTGTTGCTCCAGCACGCAACTCTCAATCATATGTAATGGTGTAAAAAAGTAGTAATTTGCGTCGAAGAACTAGAATTCACCAAGGAATCTGAAAATGCAATAATATACGGGGTGTTCCATTTAAAAAAAACATAACTTTGATACATTTCGTGTTTTTGGGACACCCTGTATAACATGAAAATATTTTTAAAATATAGCCTTTATGGGTCTCTATCCATCCGAAATTTTTATTTTCTTTTTTATCAAATACTTTAGCCATCATGCTCCGTGTCGAATAACGTGAATAACCCTGTATATAAATATTTTAGAAATTATGCATTCTTTCATCCACTAAGGTGAATACCTTGGTTTCGATTGATAGAGAGAAATATCGGATACCACCAGCAGAAAAATTAACACAAAAATTCCAAACGTACTTGCCACACCTACATAAAGGGAATTGTAGATGGAAAACAGTATAATACAACTTAGATACTGAAAAGTTACCGACCGCACGCTTGTCTGAAAGCGACTAGAAGTGGCGCTCCAGAGACTGTGTCTAGTATGGACAGGATAGTAAGGGCAGCATTGTCTCAGATATTTAATCAATATTACAGATCAGGTCAGAACTGAGAACTACTTTCTGGCTGAGAATATTTACCTGCGCCTCTTTCTCAGCAGCTGTTGCAATTGATGAATCGTGTTCCTGCCAGATCATGTTTTGTGTAATCTTTACTTTTTGAAGTTTGACTAAGAACCTAATTGGTCATTAAAAACATATGTTCGCTTGCTAAACTTTATAAACCCCGGTACTGCCCTCCTGACTAGAAGTCTTGACGTGTATAGACGTGTAAAACTGTCCAATTTCGCAGTATAGAATGTGGTGTCTTTCTTCTCATTAACATAAAACCAATCCGAAGTTTTATTGGACTAACGATATAGCTACAATCACATACCGATGTCTTAAATGGACACCCTGTATGTGCAGTTGAAGAGGTAGCATTTTGTCACGTTTGTGTGGGAAGTAAAACAAAATAACTTATTCAGGTCTAACTTTACGAGTGCTTTAACCTGTACTTACCATAAATCTAGATGCATGAACGAATTTTGGGTATTTCATAAAACTTTATGTGTAGTACACATCGACTCTATAGGTATTTTAGTGACTGTAAAATAATTTTTACTATGGGAAAGGATACATGTCCTTTGTTCTTTATGACATTTTAATGGATTTTGTTCGTATGTAAAAACAGTTCCATTTTGATGATCAGGTTACACTGTTTCCTGATTATGACATTCAAGGAAACTTCGGGTACACATTTCTAGGCATACCTATGTAAATGACATTTTTTTAAATAATCTAATACTCGTAGATGCCCTCATCATCCCTCATCCCCTCATGATTTCGTTGGATTTCGAGCGTACAGAGGCGTATACAACCAGGGGGGATAGGGGTAATTACCCCCCTAGCCCCAATATTTTTGACCAAAAATGTATTTCATTGGAATGAATAGTTCATATCAAAATTTGTGATACGTAATCTTCATAAAAATGACCCCTCGGAACTATTGGCCGTTGTACCTATAATTGAGGAGCGTTTATTCAAAAGCAGACATGTCCATTTGGTAGAAACCCGAGAAAACGCCAAAAACTGGTTTATCAAAAGTCGATTGATTTAGAAAGATTAGAATTGTCTGTATCGGTATCACAGGATACCAGTAACATTTTAAGGAAGAAATATCCCAAAAACACCTTTTTTTCTGGGAGATATTTAGCAAAGTTTTTTTGATATGTCTACTTCAACACAATGGATATGTCTGGTTTTGTTTGAACACATGAAGGAAATGTCTGGATTTGCTTGGATACAATGAAGGTAAATTATGTTTATATCTATATAAATAGAGCTTTAATCGAAATACAAAAAATGTGAATCTATTACATATATTAGATATACAATTCCTGATCATCCTCAAGGCAGTCAGAAGCCTTATCATCGAGAGGTTCATTTTCTTAAATATGTTCATGATCCGCTTCCTCACCACCTTCTTCCAAAATAGGTTTCTATCTCTTTACTACTGTCCTTTATACTTTTCCTTTGGGGGCTTCAGAAGTCCTTCGGCAGGTAGCTATAGCTGGCCTCCGTGGTGACGTTAACAGTCGTCTCCAAAAAAGAGATCTGTTGGCCGAAGCCACGAATGTGCTGGCTGGTTCTTGTCGGTGGCTTCTGGCTGTGTGTTTTTTTTTCATCCTTGACTCCTCAGGTAAGACCCGAAACCAAAGGTTATGTTATGTGATCTTGTCTAGATGTACGCATATGACATCCATTTGGGCATGATGAAGCCAATGGACTAGCATCGTGGGTTTGAAAACAATGATTAAATCATTATAACATCTTAGTGTATAGAAAAATGGGTGTAATGTTGCATTTCGTTACTCTCTGCATCGTTTGGTTTACTAGTAATTCCATTTTAAAGTTTAAAAAAAAGGAATTTAAAGTAAGTTATCCAACCGGTGCGATGCGCGCCATACAACAGCAGTGCATTGTTGCCTCGTCTAGTTCCAAATCGCGATATTGACGCAATTTTTACGGGGTCGAAACAGAATGCTCGTGCGCTCGGTGCAATTCAGTCACCCATCCAAACGCTAACCGCGCACAAGGCTGCTGCTGCCCCATTGTCGAGGGCAGACGCTGTTCATCGCGCAGCCACGTGGGTCCCCTTTTTTGCCAATTACGCAGGCTCTCAAAATCTTAGGTCCCGGATCTGGACCAGCTAACATAGATATTTTTTCTCATCAACATCATGAAAGTTACATTAAAAAATCCAGCCTCAGTTTAATGGTCCGACGAAATTTGACGCCACCTCCCGGACCACATCGCGGCCACTGTGCGACCTTCCACGACCATGAAGCTGACGTTGAATCATTTCTTTTAGGCCTGTGCAAACAAACATAGGTAGTTATTGTTTACTCCTTCTAACCTATGCGAATTCGTTGGTTTCACTGGCCGTATATATCAAACTATGTATGTTTCAGCATGTGTAAAGAATCACATAAAGGTATGCAGTGAATATTGGGTCCTTAAGTTAGAACGGCAACACGCCACACATACCCGTCATTCGATTGGCTGTTCTCCTATAGTCTCATGACGTCACGCGACTAGAGGAGTTCAAATATTTTCCTCATTTTCTCGACTTTCCCGTGGCCAAAAAAATCGCGAAAAAATATGAGAAGGTTCTTATGCCACACTCTATCATATAATTATTATTATTATTCATTTGCACAACAGGCCATGAAGGCCTAGGGCAGAAATACCGCTGAAATTTATACAACTTGGAATTGTCTTTGGATACTTTCACCACCTATTTCTGAGTATATCCTGGACTATTCCACGCCACCTATTTCTGTCTGCCGTCTCCTCTTTCCAGTGTTTAACATTAATTTTCTTTAAATCATCTTCTGCCTTCTTCAGCCATCACTCCCTTGGTCTACCCTTCCTTTTTTTTCCTATTGGTCTCCGGTTGAGAACTAGTTTTGCCATTCTCGTCCCATTCATCCTCTCCACATATCCTAGCCACCTTATTCTCTGCGCTTTGATGACTGCTATAATATTGGGGCTCTCATACATGTCTTCCAGTTCCTGGTTTGTTATTCTCCTCTATCCCTCGTTTGTCCTTACGGCTCCATAAATAGCTCTCAACATTTTCTTTCCCATCTTATAATTTTTTCTTCCTCCTCTTTGTTCATAGTCTACGTCTCACAAGCATACGTCGCTGTTGGTCTTATAACAGTTGTATAAATTCTCTCTTGATCAAGTTTTTTCCATTTGTGCCATTACCATTTATTTTGTCTTACCTTGATTTATCTCCATCCCAAATCTCCTTGCTTCCGCAGCTATCCTTGCCATAATTTTCTCTAGTTCTTTCTTTGTTTTTGCTACTAGTGTTAGGTCATCTGCATATGCTATATATTGGTGTTCGTTATTAAATATGGTTCCATTTGTCTTGATTTTGCTTCTTCTAATTATTGCTTCAAGCGTCAAGTTAAAAAGTATCGTTGATGGAGGATCGCCTTGTCTGAGGCCCTTTCTCACTTCAAATTCCTGTGACTCACTTCCCATCCATGTAATTTTGTTCTTGGTTTTTTGTAATGTCATTCTTATTAACCTTATGAGTTTTCCTGGAATTCCTAGCTGCACCATTGCTTCATATATTCTCTCTCTGTTTATACTATCATAGGCTTGTTTAAAGTCTATGAAAAACACGTGTAGTTCCATTTTATATTCATAGCCTGTTATTTGTAGTTCCTTGAGAACGAATATTTGATCTATCGTACTCCTGCCGCTTCTGAATCCAGCCTGATATTCCCCTAAAATTGTTTCTGCATAACCGTCCAGCCTCTTTCTTATTATCTGTCCCAGTACCTTGTAGCATGTGTCTAAAAGGGCGATACCTCTATGATTTTCGCATATTGTTGGGTCACCCTTCTTATATATTGGACATATTAAAGCATTTGACCAGTATTCGTTCTTTTAGCCATATTTCCCTCATCATTTCGTGGATCTTTCTTCTATGCTTTTCTCCTCCAACCTTTAACATTTCTGCTGTTATATTGCTTTCTCCAGGGCTTCTATTGTTCTTCATGTTTTGTACTATGATTTCTATTTCTTCATATGTAGGTACTTCCAAACTATCTGCGTCACCTCATTCAACAGGTTAACAAAGTGATCTTTCCACGTTTCTAGTATTTCGTCTTTGTCTGCTATTAACGTTCCACCTTTGTTTTTCAAAAATATTTGCCTATTACAATATCCTCTCCCCATTTTCTTTGCTTCTTGGTAGAAAGACCTAGTCTCCTTATTTCTAAACTTTTCTTCTATTTCCCTTACGACGTTTTCATTATATTGTCTCTTCTTTTTTCTGCATAATTCTTTCATTTTTCTCCTGATTCTCTTGTAGTTTTCGATATTAAATCGCTACCATTTGTTAGCATAAGTAACCTTAACTTCTTTTTTTCTGCTTCACATTTCTCGCATTCTTCATCATATCAGTCTTTTGCCTTTCATTGCATTGTTGTTGATGGTATTACAGTCTCATTTGTATCTTCTATTATCTGTTTTAGCTGCGTCCACTTATCATCGATTTCTTCTACTGGGCACGTTCTCTCTAATCTTTTATTTATAGCCTGTTGGTACTCATCTCGTGTTCTTAGCTCCTGTAACTTTTCTATATCATATTTCCTTTTTTTCTTTAAGTTCTTCTTAAAATTCCCAGAACGCTCTAATAGATTCTTACATGTGGCTTTAACGAGGAAGTGGTCAGAGTTAGCCTCAGCTCCTCTCATACTTCTTACATTTGTAATTTTGTGTAGGTGTTTTCTTTCTATCATATACAGCCATAAAAACGTTCATGATACTAGTCCATTAGCAGAAATACGTATCGCTCGGGTTACCATCCTTCAATTTTTCTGCTCCTCAACCTCTTCCTCCTTGCGGACATCCCCAAGATTTTCTTTTTATCGTTCTATCCGACTTTTCGACCGTACCTCCGGCCCCCCCGCCTAGCACGCCGCTGCGTCGGATGCAGGTGGTGGGGCGCCGCGCCGGCATCGTCCGCGAGCCGCGTCGCGGCGGTCCTTCCGCGCGCGCTCTCAGTCACCATCCAGTGTTCCGCAAGATCCGCTCCTCCAGGCGAATCACTCCTTCGTTCTTCGTTTGCCGGCACTTCGACGGACCGTCCCTATCGCGCCAATTCGAACCGCCACGACGTTTTTGAGCCGCGCGTGCGGTAAATGGATGTACGCGACAGTGCGGTGAAAGCCTAAAGTGAACCTCCCCTGACTGTGATCTTAGCATTTAGGTTTGGATTATTTCTTCGTCTGCCTGTGGATTTTTATTTATTGTGAAAATGGAAGTGAAACTTGTAGTGCTTGTATTCTGCCTTTGCGGGATTGTCTCGGAGGGATATTCTAGGAAAGGTAAGTTTCTTATTAGTTTAGAGTTCGCGCATCGTCGCTTCTGTCTCAACTTTGGAAGTTTAGTTTCAGAAGTGGGATACCGGGTTCTAGCGTCGTATTCAAGATCATAATATCATTACAGAAACTTGTCTTCTGATCCCTCGCGCTTTACTGGTCCGAGATTGAAACCACATAAGTAAAAAGATACACTCTTGACTGCTGTTTCAGTCAATATTTGACAGAAAATCAATTTGGAATAATAATAATATTATACGGCTTTATTAACCAATTACATGGTGTAGCAGAGTATGGGGCTTATCACGGCAATGTTTAGCTAATCATAGCTACCTTTACACTTAACCAGAAAAGCTACAAGCATGTTTGATGTTTTCATAATTGAAAAATTCACACAAAACATGATTAAGTCAAAAACCTGAGGTGGCAACCTTACCAGAAATACACATATACCAAGAAAGTCAAAAAAATAGAATAAAAACGAAGTGAACAAAGACAGAATCAGAAATAGAAAAGTAGCGAGTACTACAATTGAAACATAAACCGCTTAATTTTTTTTCGAAAGCAAGATGATGACATAGTTTTATCATTATAGCTAAGAGAGCCGCATAGTTTAGCTATATGATAGCTAAAACTACGTTTAAATGGGGTATAGATCAGTGCGGAAGTATTCTAATTTTGCTCATATTAAGCAATTCTCTGCTGTATACTTCGAAAGAGAATATTAAAATAAGCTTTTTAATAAAATCAAGAAAATGGTATCATACCAGATCACCAAATTTCATCCATTTTAGATGAGGGTACTTGGACGACACATGGTAAACTTTCTTAGACCATGAATGAAGCGAATGGGATTAATTTGGACGACTTGTAGACGTTTTTTCGTAGCCTGATCCAGGCACGGAAAATATACAATATCGTAGAAGCTGAGTTAAGAGAACAATACTTTCGCATAACTTTTTTCTATTATTAAAGTCGAGCAAGTGTTCGTTGGCATACAGAACACTAAGAAAATTACCTATATTTCCTTTAAACCTAAGTTGGTGGTCAAATTTGACACCTAAAGTTTTTATTTCGTTAGATATAGTTGTAATGCCTTTGATCCGACAGTTAGTATGAATTCTATCTCTTTTTATATTTATTGACCTAGCAGCTTTAATTGCTAAATTATTATTATTAGAAAACCAGGTAACATTGTCCAGATTAGATTGCAAATTCTCAATTCCCTGCTATAAATCATCTGGGTTGGAGTGACATAAGATCTGAGTATCATCAGCAAACTACTGCAAACTAGAGGAACCGACTTGAATAGGTAAATCAGCAACATAAAGCAGGAAAGGCAAGGGTCCTAAAACGGAACCCTGAGACACACAATCCTTCTCTATGAGATGGAATCGTGGACAACAAACAAAGTTTATCTGAAAAGACTTGAGGCTTCCGAACTATGGGTATCTGGACGCATACTCAGAGTTTCTTGGACGGAAAGTGTCGCGGATGGAATAAAAAACAGATATAGTAGAAACTGTAAAAAGGGGAGAGCTTTCTTATATGGCACACGTTATGTGTGGAGGAAGATATTACACTCTACCACTAATAATACAAGAGAAAATACAAGGAAAAAGAAATGCGGGGAGAAGACGCACCTCTTTTATTTGTGTAGGATCCCTAGAGTATCAAAAAAATCGCCAACTTACCAATATTTTACTAGGGAAAATGTTCCACCAAGCTGCCTACGATAATAATATCACAAACATCGAATACGAGAAATACTCAACGGACTTGAGCGAGCCTTTTCCAGAAGTGTTGTATTTGAGAAGTTCTGCTCAGTGAAATCATCTAGCTACCAGGTGCGTTAGCACTTTTGAGCAAGATAGACTTAAAACCTATGGGAGGGTTTTGAATAGAGAAACCAAGGAACCTTATTTAAATTTATCCCAGTTAAAATCTCAATCAACGTCCAACTCCACTGGACTTGTTTAAACTGGTTCTGTTGGTAACATAGCTTAATTTGAAACATATTTTGGAATAGGATTTTAACTATAGTCAACCGGGGCACTCAAGTAATAAGTAGAGTAACTTTGATATCTTCCCCGCCAATCTAAATTAACGCAGTTTTTGCAGTATCTACTCTCTATTTACTTTGACGACTCTGACATGGTTGTGTAAGGTGCGATTATCTTTTATTTCTGGTTTCCATTCGATAAACAAGTTTTATCTCCCCTTACCTATTACTTCTCTACTACATTTTAAAATGCCCATCATATGATTACTGATAAACTACTTCTTGGGGAGATTCTAGTTGCAGTTATCTATCTGCTAGATGTTAATAGAATGCTACTCAGATTCATACGTTTTGTATTTGTTCCTAGAACTGGCATATTCATGTATTCATCAGTTACTTCTCATATTATTTTAAAAGTTGTCATACATTCTATGAAGTGCACATTTCTTATGATTTCGCCCAACTACATTTGGTCGATACTACTTTCACAAACAGCAAAAACGCGTTCAAGCACAAATTAAGGTTATCCAGATAATCAATTTCCATACATTTCATTCATAATTATACATTATTATAAGCTGTTAAATTCAATGGAGTTATTACCAGTTACCATTAATCATAAAAAAATGTGAAGTTATTATCAGTCAAGGACCCGATAATATCTACTGCACAAAATGGGTGTGTGTTACAAAGGATCAATGTCAAAGCATTCATAAAAAACATGACACAATCAGTTTAACGAAATTGTATAAAGTTTACATTAAAATACTATAGTCATTGAAACGTATTTTACAATAGCAAGGACACAAGAAATGCCGATCTGACTACATATATAAGAACGTACTTTATACTTTTGAGTATAATATTTTAGCATGATATGTCAAAGTACCTTTTCTTGCTTGCTTACTATGAGGTAGAAAACAAGATATAGCATACTAATTTCCAAGCAAATCAAAAAGTGTAATTGATGATCGTTTGACACCGAGGTTAACTGACCTGGCCTGAATATACGAACGTATCCTACAACTAAAAATTTATAATCATATAGGTATCTTATACTTTTGAGTATAATAAAATATGCCAAAATACCTTTTTTACCTTCTAACTATGATTTACTGAACGAGATTATGTATGTACTTAATTTCCAAGCAACTTTGATTGATCATCAATTGACATCGAGGTTAATAGAGTCATGAGGGTATGAAAAAAGGGCAACGTGTTATAAACAGTCAGACAACAATAGTCAAACATTTTACCGATAAATGCTGCTGAATCGTGACAATACGAAAATACATACCTGAGAATACGTCTGGAGATGTACGCCATATTAAAAAAATGTTCCATACCTGAGCTCTTACCAATCCTTTTTCCCTCGAAGTTTTTCAACGGTCATGAATATAAAAGGGTGAATGGTATTTCAAACTAAAATAAAAGTCTTACTTTATGCTAGAAGCACAAACAGATACGTACATATTCAACTTTTAACCTTGTCTATTATATCTTTTTTAAATAATACATTTTATTTATTTAAAAGCTGTGTAATAATTTACTATCAAAATATGAACGTGGTCTACTAAAGTTCTAGTCTACTAAAGTTCATTCTACAAGAAAATCAACCCCAGTTTAATTATGAAGGAAAAAAATGCTGATTGAACCTAAATCCAACTCTGAAGGATAGACAAAACGTTTTTTTGCTACAACATTGCGTTTTTTTTTTTATTTTTGTAATTTATAACCTGTTCGAATATGACGGTTTAGTCACAACACAACTATAATTCATTGGAACCAATTCAATTTTTTTCCGTGTAATGAACTGGCAAGTTACTATTTGAGACATGGAATATCACGGTCATCTCAGGAGATTGAACTTATATATCGTTCAATCACTGAGACAGTAGACACCTTAACCACAATTTACCGTGTCGTATTTTTTCTATGAATAAATCCTGCTATATTTCCGATACTGAAAAACAGCAAATCCTTCTTAGTGTTAGGCTCATGTTATGCTTTGAACTGTTGTAAAATTCATAGTTGTCAAAACACTTCTTTAGAATCGATAAGGATCTTGGAATCTGCCTTTATTAAAAACGAATTTCAAACCTGATTTCAAAACTTAATCCTACTACTGCGGCGTTTAAACTGTGACCAAAGATATAGCTAAAAAAGTCGGATACCTATTCAGAGCCAGAAAATACTTCTCACTTCTCTCAATTATTTCAGAGATGAGACCTATCCTGGAGTATTGCTCCAAGGCTGATGCAGTGCAAAGTCGATCAATTTGTCTAATCGATGATCCGGCCTTAACGCGCCAGCTCCAGCTGCTTTGACACCGGCGTGCGGTTGGTGACCTGAGATGTATTCAAACGAAGCCTGGTTCTCTAAGTTATTCTTCTTTAACAACAGTGTATGAGCCAAAATCGAAAACTCGTGATAGAGGGTCAACTGTCAACCCACCCAAATTGATGAATATTAGTAGTTATCTGATTAAACACTGGTTGCATGTCTGAGCGGTTTTGCACTCATGGGAATACTTGAATTATACTAAAAGTTCCGTATGATGAAGTCCTAATGACCTTTCATTGGAGTATTGTGGAAGCTATTTGTCTCCCTCAAGTACACTTCTAGAAGGTTTGAGTGCTACATCACCCTATATAGCACAGACTTTTGAAGGGCGCTTCAAGAGCTGTCTAAGCGGAAAAGGAAAAGGGAGGAAGCAGAATTATTATATATTTTTGACGAAAAGGATATTCCAAATCATCTACTCGGCTGCCGCTATAGCGGATGAATGGATAACTCGAGGAAACTGGAATTGGCTTTATGTGAGAGAAAAATCGGAAAATTCCGATAAGTAGATAGAAAACTGAGGTTCACGTAATAAAAACTTGAGGTCATATACGGACTGATCTAACAACCTTATTTCTGTGGTTATTGCTTTCTTTGAAAAAGAGATAGATACGTTGCTATGGACTATAATAAGACGCCACACATACCAACGAAATGCAACTTACAGTAACTATGATACGAAAAGACAAAGGCAGTAGTACTATGAGCAAATAGACTAAAGAGGAAAGCCGTGAACTTCCAGCTTAGAGGCAGGAGGACAGTAACCCAGCAAGCCAGTAAGGTACTTGGGAGTCTATATAGACATCGAAAGTTTCTTCTCAGACCACATTAAGATGCCAACCCAGAAGGCAGAATCTATAATAGCAGTGCTTTCTAGACTGATGCCTAATATTGGGGGACCCATCTGTAGAAAAAGAGCACTCCTGAAAAGAATCGTCCAGTCGATTGTCCTCGCGCCAGCTTGGCACAGGGCACTCGAAAAGGAAAAAAGAACATCAGCAGGAGCGGAACAAGCTGCAAGGGAAATAACTCCTGAGGGTAATCAGTGTCTACAGTATCCAGTAAAGCCTTGTACAAGTGATGACAGGGACACCACCCTTGCATATGCTGACTGAAGAGAGAAGAGACATCTATGTACGTCTCACAAGGGGACTCAGTGACGAGGTTGAAAGACTGCAGACAACGGAGCATAGAGAAGCAGCAGCAGATAAGATTTTAAACGACGGAGGTTGCGCAGTTGTCAAAAAGACTGATACCCCGGAATGGGTAAACTACAAGCACAAGATGCCTGTGCAAACCTACCTAAAGATCTGAAGGCAGTAATATGGTGAGAATGATTGATCTCACATAAAATTTATTGGAAGATCATCTGATCATTCATCGCATGGTGTGGAAAGTCCTGAGTGCGAAAGAAAGCGAAAATCATAGAAACGATAATTAAGCCACGAGATCAGCAAGCCTGGATCAGCCCTACACTTATGATAGTCGCAATTGCATCCATTGGACATAACATCAGAGGACTCAAACTGGTACAACGTCTGGCGGACAGACTCTTTCTCCGTCAGACACTTTCGGGTGTATGAGTGCTTCTGTCCTTGTAATCAAGCTGATTTTCTTAAATCCTTCATAATAAAAAGAACTATTATGATGTTGTCGAGAGTGAATGGTAGAAGGATTTTAACGGGTAGCCGAATATTTTAAAAGTCTCACAATTCGGGCGTGAAAGGTGGGTAGGACGATTCTATCTATTGCCTGATACGAGCTATGAAAGCGTTGCTTTGAATGCAAATAACCCATAAGTATTTGAAAATTCGTATCGACTAAAAAATTGATAAGCCGTTTCTTTATAATCTCATGAATACGATATTGTTAGAGCTTTCACCTAATTGAGAATTTCATAATTAATTTGAATAAGTAAAAGTGCTGGAAAACGGAAACGTAGAATTCAACGGTAACTGATATGGCCCAATAAAGATAACAATTGATTAGGAAGATAAGTTTCGTTAGTATGGAAATATCTTACTAAGTGTATAACACACCATGTAAACGGATAAGAACACCTGAAACCAGCATGACTGGCATGCCTTATTATTCTGACCAAAATTCGCAGCTTGTATTTTGTAGACTCAGTTTTTCTAAACAAAAAAAATACCGTGAAATATAAGTAATCACATTTATATTTTTGTTGTACTTCTTACACTAAACTCACTGCTTTCGCCACATTTTTGCAAAACATTGTGATTGTTCGATTTCTCCCTTTTTTATTTGTTATGGTCCACTGGACAACGAATCAACTGCCTAAAATTTAATATAAATATCTTGTGGACAAAAACAATGATGACGAAAAGTGATTGCAAACATGAACTTTAGCAAGGTTAAAAAGTTATGAAATACTGTCGATATCAGATTTCAGAAATTTTCTTTAATTTAAGTACTTTTCTTTTATAAATGGTAATTATGATACATCAATTTGTATTGTCACTTCTTTTGTCATTTTCCTTTGGAAAATGTGATGGGCTTTTCAAGTAAATGTTGAAAAACAGGGTATTTGCAGACTTCATAACTTATAATCAATAAAAGTAGTTTGTCGTATGACTTTTTTGTATGCGTCTTATGGTCGTATTCATCGTCAATACTTAAGGGTCCCTTAATAATTAAGGGTCCCTTAAGTAAGGTTTTGTGTTTTGACAGCTACTTGAGGCTCCTTTGAGTAGTACTCAAGCAACGAAATGTCAACATGACATGTCAACGTGACATTTCGTTGCACTCAAGGCGATTTTGTAGGTTAATTTTGGAGTACCGTGTTGTCAGTTTCTATCAAATCCTGAAAAATATCTGGTACAAAACACGAAATACTGATGGTACAAAACAAGAAGAGATAACAGAAAAAAAACATCCAGATGCGTAGGCACAGGCATAACCAATTGACTTACGTTTGAATTATGACAACGTCGCCAAATAAATCCCGCCGTCGTGTAGATGTATAGGAAACAAATACACAAGGAAGGCCACACTTGAGGGTACCTTAAGTATCTCATGAGTATTATAATTAGGCTTTCAATTTTACTTTATAAATATAGTAAAAAGTGTCTCTCTAAGGTTTTTGCCTTTGTCGATCGTTCTACGGTGATACTCTTTGTCAGCAAATCTTGGCAAATATACCTACTAGTAGCTGTGGGTACTGTGGGTAGAAGATTTTATTAATCAGCTAGAATGAAAATTAAATCTATTCGTGGTTCCTCACACTAGTTGACGCTCACGTGCAGAATCTCAGATTCGTATCCAATTTTCATTCTAATTAGAATATGCTTGAAATGATACAAAAATCATTTCATGTAACTAAGATAAAATTTGCTGAATCAGGGGAATCATGATGGTTCTTTCACCAAAGATTTAAATTAGTTGTACTTCTGGTGGATTCGCGAAAAGATTTGTTTCCAGAATGATAATAACGTCGTTGTATATAAATTATTAATATGAGTCATCTGGTCTCAAATCCAGCTACATCACAAAAACCTTTTTGTTGTCAAAACCAGAAAAAACCTGAACCACTTTAGATTTTGCTTCAATATTTTCGGTTATATTTAGAATATATACTTTTTAATCTAGTCATTCTGATCCAATGGATGTAGCTACTTTTGAATCTAACCCAATGGATATACTTAGCTGGTATTGATTATGAACTTAACTATGTGTAGAAGGTATAGAAAAAGTAAACACTGCATTACTTTTTTCAAGGTGTATGTTAGAGTATTTATTCAGTTAACAAATCAGTGTTAAAGTTAAACTTTTTTGAATACAGCTATGGTTTGCCCTACACACTTGTGTAGGATAAACGGATGTGGTTGTTTTTGAAAGAAATTTTGTCATGTATCTGATTTTGCAACTAACTACCTACTTTAACCCTAAATTTTTATGATTTCATTCGACTGTAAAGATAGAGTTTAGCTTTTAGATTTTGATACTATACGACTCATATATCAATGGCAATATAATATTGGACAGGTAACAAACCTGATTACTATTTTATCTATGTGGAAGAATTGAATACGACACTGATGTAAAAGGAATTAACGACCTTGATGGAATTCATGAGCACACATGTTGGATACGGATTGTGTAATACTAGCAAATAGCAATAAACAATGTAAATATCATTTATATGCCATGTCTATCATGCTTTTTACAAAAATTATAACTTGTGTGTTAAAAGCATTAAGTATAAATATTGTTTTTCAATAGGATTGTTGCTTACTACAAGATAGCTGCCAATAGTGATGATCAAAGTCACGATTTTATAACCACCTGTGAATTTGTGACAGCACAAACCAATTTTTTCCCAATTTCATAAGCATATTATAAATAAATTAAGGATTTTTTTGAATGGTAATGTTTTCGTAAAAAAGGACAAAAAAACATTTGTTTTTGAAGGTATGTATTAAATACCCGTTAAAACCCACATAGTTTCCTTTTTATCGGTTTTTTGCGTAAAACAAGTTCTTATTTTATTTATATTATGCTTATGATTTCACGCAAAAATTAAGTTGCGTATAGAATCAAAGGTACCACAGGATTTTAAATAAAATAGGGATATCAGTTATGTAGGAAAACCTATGAGGTGCTATTTGAAAAAAAAGTTTGGGGTGAGTTTGAAGGGTTGACGTACGTTGGTTTCTTCCATATTAACGGGCTTTTGTTTATTTTTCATGGCCTGCTAGGTTGCTTGCACCCAGAAAAATTGAAAAACACCGATTTGACTGAAAATTTGAAATAAAATGAAAACCAAAAAAGATTGATATCGAGAATGCTATATCGTTAGAAAGGTAATCAAATTTTACATTTGATTCTTTAAACCAAAATAGGTATTCCCATTTGAAAAAATCAAGTTATCTGTGATTGAAGTTTCCTTAATTAATCTACTGATTTCTCAAAGTACAAAAAAAATTCAAATTTAGCCGTCTAACCTAAGGTGACGCATTTCATCGAGCATTTCATGTTTAGTCGTACCACAAAGTCACGGACTTCTAAGTTTTATAATCGCTGCGATATTCAATTTTTGTTTTTTTTGATACCTACTTATACCAAAAATGGTGATTTGCATCTAAACGGTTCGTTTAAAGTTCCATGTATGATACATAAAGTCACACTAGAATTGACCAAGGAATCCAAATATTCAATAATATATAGGAGGTTCCATTTAAAAAATGTAAGTTTGATATGAATCGCTCTGTATAAACGTCAAAATTTATGAATTTGAAAATATTTTTACGTTACAGCACTCAAGGGTCCCTACTATGATCAAGTGACATATTCTTGAAATATTTTTTATTAAGCCGACAATCTTCCGTCCACACACTATTGGCCCACCCTGTATAGACCCTATAGTGCCTTCAAAAATTCCACTCAGTTTTCGTTTGAACGTTTTTTTGTTACCAGAATATCACGTGTCAATGAAATTCAGGGACACCCGGCCTGTATATGAATTTTATACACCACGAGTGAATTGTCTGGTTTTGAACTTAGTTCATGGCGGCAAATTGTCTATGAATTATAAAACAAATGTTCACTATAATACATAGAAACTCCAGCGTAATTAAGCAAAAACAGATTCCGTTGGCATAATTAAAATGTATAATTGATACTGCATGCAAATCAATTCCGGTTGAACAAAAATCGTGAAACTACACTGTAGGCATATCAAATATCCTTCGATATGAGATTTTAATTAAAGATCGTGGTAACCCACCGGGAATGTTAAAGTGCTCGTTTGCATCAGAGATTTTAAAATTCCGTGCAAACGGTGATTATTAAAAAACCCATCAGCGCGCAACAGCGTAATTTGAATTCTTACTAGCACAACCAGAGCCTACTTCTCACAGCCCACAGCCAAGCGGCCATGCCACTTCAAGCTTTGCTGCGGGCTGACATGCATTATTCATTTGTCTAACGTGTTTGGGTAAAACGTCAGAAGCCAGGAGGGCTTATAGCCCAGTCATCACTGTTTTTGATTACCTCAAAAAAACTACGTCCATTGCACCTCATGACGATATTCCATCATCAGGTGAAAAGAAATGCATGAATCTTGCGAGATTTTGCCGCCTAAGCGTCGTCACTCTTCGATGCTTGACGTTTCATCAGCACGAGTGGATGACATCCTAAGAAGCTGTTACCTGTTCCATGACTCCTGGGAACACAATAAAGACCGGGTCAGCGGCGTCCAGATCTTATGATCATTCTATCTCTTAGAACCAGCAGTTCAAATAATGACCAACCAGGCATTAGGTATCTGATTCGGAAGATGTCTGATTTCAATATCATGATCATAGTCACAAAGCCTTAACAGACATGTTGTGAACTCGTAAAATGCATTAAGTCAGAGCTAGAGTATTGCCGACACGAATATTATCAATAGTTTTGAGAACTGTAGCTCGCCATCGTTCGCGATTTACTGTCAGTTTAGTGGAGCTCTTGATACTCATATCTAGCAACTGTTTCGTCGTATCCATCCAGCGTGTAGGGGAACGGCCACGGCGCCGCCCACTCGGGGTATGACCCTGAACTACAAGTTTCTCCACATTATCGCTTCTATGAATATGTCCGAAGAATGTAAGCAATCTGGTCGACACAATGGAGGATAGTCTCTTTGGATTAGCGAGCTCATCCAGTATGGAAACGTTAGTTCGATGAGCGGTATAAGGAACTCTCAGCATTCTCCTTGCTCACATTTCAAAAGCATCCATGCGAGCTCGATCTGCCTTTTTAACAGTCCAAGTTTCCGAGGCATACAAACATATGGAGAACACAACCCAGTAAACACATATACGTTACTTAAACGTAATTTAAACGTGTGAACGGTTGATAAAACGTTTACGTTAGAATGTTAACGGTTCGATTTCGGTGTAAAATTATACCGTTTGATTAAAGCGTCATAATAGCGTTTAATTAAATACATAATTCTACGGTGGCCCAGTTTCACGTTACAGTAACGTTGTGTACTCCACAAATAAAGTGTGACAAAAATGATGTATTCAGACATTAATATAACGTTCTGATTCATAATCATTCTGCAATCCATAGGGTTCCAATATTGGAGTAACGTTTGGCTAAACCATTTTATTAACCATATGAGCAACTTCAATAAATACGTTAAAAAAAACAACCGTTGCGTTTTATTTATGATACCCTTTAAAATTATAAGCACTATTAGTAGCAATTCAAATACTACCTCAGAATAATGTTTTAATTGGGGCAAAAATAATATCTTATTAACGTTGCAAATACACGATTTTTAAACGTTTTCGAAAAGGATTACAAATTGAACTTTTTTAAACGTATAATGATCGCTTTCTTAAAACCGGGATAAAACGTATATTTATACGTTACTTGTAACGTTAAAAACCGCGACATTTTTAAGTTGATTGTACGTAAAAAAGTAATGTAAAAATGAAAAGGTGTCAGGGATTAAATAACGTTTAACTAACGTATGAGTGTTTACTGGGAAGACACTGAACCAGCGCCATTTTGGTAGCTTTAGTTATGTTATGGTCACGCCATATCTTAGTAAGCTTTGTCATGGCCACACGTACCTGTTGAATGCGCCGTCGAATTTCATTTTCACAGCAACCCGAATAGTCGATCAAAGAACCGATGTACAAAAAACTTTGAACTACTTCACAACGGCCTACTAACTTTACTTCTCGATGTTTATCGTGCTATCTACGATCATAACCTTGGTCTTGTTGTAGTTAATACCAAGACCATATGCTGCACTGTGTTGTTCTAAGATCTTTAATAGAGCTACTAGTTCTTCCTGAGAAGCAGCAATAATGGTTCTTTAGTTGGATATTTTGCTTCCGCCAATGGTTATACCGCCATTCCAGTTGTCCAGTACCTATCTCATCACAAGTTCAGAGTAAATGTTGAATAACATCGGGGCTAATACAGATCCCTGACGAACTTCTTTGCTGGTTGCTTTTTGACCAGACAGGTTACCATCAATTCTTAAACCAGCCGAGCTAGACTCATAGAGTTGCTGTATGAGTAATACCAAGTGGTAAGGAACTCCCATAGAGATAAGGATTTCCCACAGTTTAGGCCACTTTACGTTATTAAACGCCTTAGAATAGTCCACAAAGCAGATAGAAACTGGAAAATAATGCTCTTTGGCTTTTGGCCTTTTCAATAATTTGTCTTAAGTTTAAAATCTATTCACGCGTACCGCGTCCATTTACGAAACATGTTCAATATAATAATGTTTGAACTAATTATTATATACGACACCATATGAAACATTTTAAGTAGGAACTTGAAATATTCTACTCTGTCATGCACAATTTTAGATAACAAGTTCTTGCAAGTGCTAGAAAATTTAGCTCCGTATTCATCCTGCATCTTGGACTATCTTATCTTTGTTGTAACATGACCTGATTGAACCATTATTCTCACATTATCTAACAATACGAATGAACTAAAGTTTAGTTGCTGATCTATAATACATATTTGGCTGTGATTTTTTGCCCCTATTAACATGCAATTTGTTTTCCCAACATTTAGTTTTATTTATTGTGGGATGAAATATCTATTAGGAACTGATTGATTTTTGAAGTTCAAGAGAAATGTATTCATCTATGAAATTTTTTAATTCGATGGAAAGTGTTTTATCTTTCTTAAACCTATTTTCTAGTATAAGAGATCGCCTCTTTGCGATATAGACAGAATTACCTAGTTTTTGTTCTTCGGTAGGGGACTTTAGCGGGAGATATATATTTTGAGGAACTTCCCAAACTTTAGTAGGCGAAATGAAAACGTCAAAACTCGCTACCTGAAAATTATTCTGAAAATTATGAAATATTGAGGTAATAATAGACGGCTATAGACTTTCTGGCTTCCCGTAAACATTTCTGAGAGTGAACAAGTATTAGCGGCAGATTGGTAAACTATAAAGTGCCGATTACACCAAGTACGAGTATGAGAATAAAAGGACCAGAAGCCATGGGGAACTGTTTTATCTAAATTTAAGTAACATATATGTGCTGTATTTAGCCAATACTATACCCAAGGCACTGCCTTCATAATGGCTCTATTTGTAATGAAATTTGTATGAATAAATGGAAAAAATAGAAAAATAGGCTTGTAAATTTGACGAGTGTTCTGTGACAGGTTCAGAGCAGGGAATTCAATTGTGTATATTTTAACAAAGAGAATAGTAGTGACAACAACTGCATGAAGTGTAGTTTTCCAACCACTACCCACCTTAATTGTGGCTCCTAGAGGATAGGAAGGTTTTTCCCTAGTTTTCAGTGTCTGAGACTGTGAACTTGAATACGTATGATTCGTCGTTACTGATAGTGCCATCTGCATTGGAAATACTTTCCTGAAAGACCAAATTAGTTTTCTTCTTCCATTTTCTCCCTGTTCACTTCCTTCCGATCGAGATATTACAAAGTTAAATTAGCTGCTCTTTCCATCGGAATAAATTTCTGAGGGGATGACAACGGTATTAAATGTAAAATTTGTAACCGAGTTGATGAGGCAACTTCCAAACTATTCTAAATTTCAGAGCGACCCGTCTGTCCGGACATGGCGAGCCATGTTAATTAGAACTGTGTCGGGAAGCAAAATAACAATTAGCTACATACTGAAATAGACGCTAACGCAACAAAATTAGTGTTACGTAACGGACAAGTTAAATCTGGAAAAGCCACGATGGCCACTGCTGTAGATTATTCAAACGTTTACATATCCAGTTAGTAATGAAAGCAACATTAGAGATGTTATATACTACTCGCAAGTGAAATCCGAACATTGAGAAAAAAAATGGAGTCAAGTTAATTGACTAAGTACTTCCCACACATTACGCTGATACCAGTTTATTATTTTCCCATAGCAACAAATTGTTCAGTTTTACAACCCCCCACCCCCCAACTACCCCAATTTCACCCCCACCCAAAAAAAGTAGGAAAATGATCCGGGACCCCTAAAGCGCCTAGAGACGAAGTTTTATCTGTTTCCGTATTTATAGTTCTTTGGTTATTCCAGCGCCACCACTGACACGATTTCTAAAAACCTACGTGTTTTCCATCCTCGCCAAGGTAATAATACTGTGTCGAAATTTCATTAAAATCAATTCGGTCATTTCCAAGTTACACGATACAGAACGAGCCAAACCGATACTCGTACCTCCTTTGGTCTCTGTAATACGAAAGGAAACGTTAGGAAGGACCTAAAATGCGTATTATGCCGCTAGGTCTTTCTTTCACAGGGAATGGACAGTCTATTATGAATACAACAAATTTTTCAGTTTTTAACCCCCCACCCCCCAACCACCCCAATCTCACTCCCACTAAAAAAAGTATAAAATGATCAGGATCCTCTAAAATGCTTAAAAACGAAGTTTGAGCTGTTTTTATATTTTTAGTTTTTTTATTAGATCTGCGCTGCCACTGGCACGATTTATAAAGAACACGTATTTTCATCCTCGCCACGGTAGTAATACTGTGTCCAAATTTCATTGAAATCAATTCAACAGTTTCCAGGTTACACAACACAGAACGATCTAAAGCAATATTCGTATGTTTACATCAGAAAGAATTTTAAGTTCCTTGATTTCTCTGGTAGGCAAGGCAATGTTCGGATGAACCTAAAAAAGCTATTTATGTCGCTAGGTCTTCCTGCACAGGTCAGTGAACAATCAACGCCAAAAAGTTTCAGGAATATTTATTTTTATTTTGCTAATTACTCCGCCGCCCCTGCACCAATTCTCAAAATTATAGCAGCATTATCTACTACGACCCCACAGAATTTCGGTACACAAATTTCATCGCAATCTATGCAGCGGTTACTGAGTTACAAGGGTAGAAAAACGCGAACAGACAGACAAACAAACAGACAGGCAAACCGACGGAAATGAGTGACGTGGATTTTCGTTATGTAGACATCATTAACCGTCCAAAAAGCATATTATCTCAAAATCGAAAATTTTCGCGATCACAATACTCCCCTCTTCTATCGGTGTGGGAAGTAAAAGGGATGAGGATCATGAAATGCTGCAGGACCAAAGACAATAACAAACAAACCCATTTTCTATGGGTCAATAATGGGTGGGGGCCTATCCATGTTGACGAATGCACTCCTCTAAGCCTACGCGGCATGCTCGTACTCTGGTTTTTAATAAACTCTAGACGTACAGCCTCCCAAAGTGCCCCCACAGCATGTTAGGGTTCGTCCAGAGTGGTCGGAGGATTGGATAAATCGTGAATGTAGTGACCTATCTAATTGCATACTTTTTCAATTGGCAATAAATCGGGTGATCGTGGAGGCTAGAGGCGCATCCTAATAATTATACTCTAAAAAAATAGCAGCTCTTTGTACTCAGTACAAGTAAGAACTGATGATGCATTAATTTATTTTCTTGGGGCATAAAACATTCGTTCAAAATCAAATACAACAATTTCAATATGCTCAAAAAATATTTGTACAATATCCTGTTTCAAGTCAAGAAATTTTATTTTCTGCAAAAATTGCCAAAACCAAGGTGCTCTAATAAAACATAGTCTACAAATGTATTTGCACATAGAAATTAATTCCCATTTGTGGATTATTTATTTTCTCACTTGTAATTAAGTTCAGTTATTATTATAAATACTAAATTTTGGTCATTTATCAATAGTAAAAAGCAGCAGTCAAGAATTCCTTCTAGAATGATACATAACAGCAACGTCGCCAATACACCACAGGATATAGTGAATAGCTTCGCCAATTTCTTATCAACGGTCTTCATTCAGTCTGATTCGTCAAGATCATCGCACCCACATATTTATTCCAATTGTTCTACAATTTATCTACAAAGTATCAGTGAGGAGGACGTAATCAAGGCATCTAAAAGATTAAAGAATAAAATGACTTCTGGCTGTGATGGTATTCCTAGTTTCATAGTGCGTGATTGTATACATGTCTTTGCTAAGCCACTCTCCTTGTTATTCAACTTAATACTGAAGACAAGAGTATATCCAGATGTCTGGAAAACAACAAAAATATGCCCTATCAATAAGAATGGTGATATTGCTGATGTGTCAAATTATCGTCAAATCGCAATATTGTGTAATTTTGGCAAATTATTTGAGGTAATAGTTTATGACACTATCTACTGGTCTATTAAGGGCGTCATTTCCACGAACCAGCATGGATTCGTGAACAACAGATCCACTGTTACTAACTTGGCTTCAATTACTCAGTTCATGTCAGAAGTACTTGATTCGCAAGGACAGGTAGATGTTATCTATACTGATATCCAAGTTGATCATTATGTGCTTCTGGATAAGCTTCGCGCTATAGGCCTGTCCGAGTCCATGCTAGTGTTCATGAGTTCATATCTTCGTGGAAGGAGGTTATGTGTGGAATATGGTAGGTATCGGTCGAGTTTTTATGAAGCTACATCTGGTGTTCCTCAAGGATCAAATTTAGGTCCATTGCTGTTTTTGATCTTTATTAATGATTTGTCCTATGAACTCGAATGTCCGCACTTACTCTTTGCTGACGATCTGAAAATATATGGATCAATAAATTCTATTAATGACTGTATCACCCTACAGAATAATTTAGACCTAATCTCCTTGTCGTGTTCGCGTAATCACCTAACCATGAACATTTCTAAATGTAAAGTAGTGTCTTACACAAGAAAGACTAACAGTTTAATATATGATGATTACAACATTAGTGAACAGGCTATAGAAAGATGCTCCCGTTTGAAGGATCTTGGAGTAATTTTTGATAGTAGACTAACTTTCAATGACCACATACATGACATATCAACAGCTGCATCTAGACTGCTCGGCTTTTGCATAAGGAAATAGCTTAAAGATTCTATATTTTACTTTAGTTAGGAGTAAGCTGGAGTATGCAACTCTGATTTGGTCACCAATTTACTAAAACTCAGTTGTTTTAATTGAAGGCATTCAGCGAAAGGCATTGAAGTATTTCTTCCTTAAGAGCAATGGTTTTTACCCTGAGCGTGGCTTCTGCCATAGTACATTGCTTGAATTATTTAACATTGATGCACTCTCAACAAGGAGGAACATGTCTGCTTTATCCTTCCTACACGGATTAATGAATTGCAAAATTGATTGCCCATACTTACTGGCTAAACTTAATCTTTCTGTTCCAAGGTTGGGGAGGCGTCATCAGACTACATTTTATTGTAATGCCTGTCGTACTAACATTATGTTGAAATCGCCATTGTATATCATGTGCTCCCTGTTCAACTCTATTTGTGAGAATTGTGATGTTCATAATGATAGCTGTATGTCAATTGTTAAGTATTATAAATCACAGCTACCTGATAGTAGTAGATAGGCCTTATTATACCTCATATACTTAGACACTAGTGTAAATGTTAAATCGAGTGTTTTATATAACTATATTTTTGTGCATTTCCTGTAATTGGGTTCTACCTGTTGGGAATATTCCAAACAAAATAAAAATAAAAAATAAATAGAAGTAGTGTCATTTTTTCGAAGCACAATTTCTTGAGCTACCTACCAACTTAATTACAAATTGCATATTACTGTAACAAGAATAATAAATGGATGATATTATTTTTTATTTATTTGAAAGAATTTTGAGAGAATGCATTTTTAGACATTTTCTGGGCTTGCTATTTTTAATTGTACTTAAAAGTTATGACGTCGTTATAAAAAAATACCCTAAGATGATACCAAACACTACAAATTTTGATAAATGCTCAACAACTGCATCAATTCAAAGGCAAATTTGTTCTAAAAAATATCTACAAATATATTTTTATGGTTGGAAAAGTTAGTGACTGACCCAAGTTGACATTTGTGTTTTTACATAGAATTAATTCCCATTTGTGGATTATTTATTTTTAATTTGTAATCCAAGTTATTACTATAGATAGAAGTAGTGCCATTTTATCGCAGCATAATTTCTAAAGCTACCTTCCAACTTAAATACAAATTGCATATTATTGTTTGATGATATAAATGAAATTTTTTATTTATTTATTTGAAAGAATACTTTTAGATTTTTTGTGCTTGCTATATTTAGATGTAGGTACTCAAAAATTACGACGTCATGATAAAAAAACTACCCTAAAATAATACCAAAAACTACAAATTCGCTTGATAAATGCTCAACAACAGCATCAATTCATGTATTAACAGTTCAAATCATGATGAAAGATTAACAGCAAGTTTGACCTTTTCTTCGATAACTTGATCTGTATATCTCAAAAGTTCTGATATTAGTAGCAGCATGCTTTTTATACACCAAATATCTGCAGCTCGTGGCTTTGCTCATTGGGTGTCGAGGCCAAAATAGAAATAATTAAACAGTGCAAACTGAATTTCATTGCCAGTTGGCAGAAAATTAAACATGACGTCACGATATCTCGTTTAAAGTGTAAGAAATCGCCAGACAAAACTTACTATCCTCGCATACTTTGTAAATGAGTTTGCGTTCGAATAAATCGACTTGTTTAACTGTCTCAATTAATTCACTTGTTATGCAGCAGCTAGCGTGCCTCAACTGTCTCTTCGGGCTGATTTGCAGAGGCGGATACATTTTTTCTAGTTATTTATAGACATAGACGCTCGCTGAGGTTTTATACATTTTCCCAAAAAGTGTTTCATATTATAAGTAAAGGGTCCTAAATAAGGCACAAAAGGGCTGAATAAAAATTTTATCATTCCTCTTTGCCTAAGTCTCCACACGTTGGATCACCTGCCACCCCCATAAAGTGCAAGTGACGTAGAAGATTGGATCCAGGAACGCCGGACTCCCGAAAATTTCGGGATCAAATCTAATAATTCCCAGGATTTTCGGGATTAGCAAATATTATTATATTGCATAATGAAGGATTTGTTTACAAAATGTCCATTAAAAACAGATTATTTGGTTAACAGATAGGTTGGTTAACAGATAAGATAAATATAAATATAAAGTCTTATACTGTGTGCCCATTATGTTTGGAATATAGCATATATCTCAGCAAATAACGATTTTTTTATATAAAAGTTGTTTAAGATTGTATTTCCCACAATATGGTAGTATTCAGTTGTTTTTGTTTCAGAGAACAAATGAGCAACAAAAACAATTGAGTTTTTTTTTAATATTTAAAACCTCGATAAGTTTATTACAGCAATAACATTTTCTAGTATGTATCGTGTAAAAATAAAACAAATAAGCTTATACTTTTCCTACAAAGCGTTGAAGAGAAAACGAAATTAACAATGAAAAGGTTTCCATTACAATGGGTGTTCAAAATTTGTCCCAGAATGCTTAGAAATTCTTTTCAAGCTTTTTGTGATAGTTTAGGCTAGTCTCTTGCAGTTAATGGTAAATATGTATTTTGAACACCTATTGTGATGAAGATTGCTAATTTTTATTTTGGTGTAAAATACATACTAAATTAATTTTATTGATGAATTAGACATAATAAAGTTATTAATTTTTTTGCAGTATTTTCTCCCAACATGCTATTTCACTGAAAAGAGAAAAAATCTGTTTCAAATGAACCTAATAAAGGGTACTGCTATTTAAAATAAATTGTTTTCTGGAACTCATTTTTTTTCTGAAACAAAAACAACTGAACACGGCCGTATTATGAGAAATGCGATATTAAACAACTTTTATATGAAAACATTTTTGTACAATCATTATTTACTGAGATATAACCTATATTCCATACATAAGGGACACCCTGAATCGAAGTTTTTTTATTTCTTTTTATTTATTTTATTCATTTTAAAAGCTACATGAATAAATGAAGGTCATTCTCAGAAGGCACTACCTTGTGCGTGAACATCCCCCGGTATAGAATAACTAGAATTTCATATATTTCATATGATCCTACTTCTCGTGCACTCGCTAATTTGTGGACCCTTTCCATGATTAGTCATCTTTTGGTTCCTCCTATAATCCTGCTGTTTCTACCATTTCGACCAGTAAAACTCCCATCTCTTGTGCAGTCAAACATCAACCATATTAATTTTTCTAAGCTTTGTTCAGAATAACTTCACAAATAAATTTTGAATTAGGTACTTCCTCGTATCATGTCATGTTGACATTTATTTTTGACAGTTACACTACTCTTCTCCACCACAGCGTGCACACGTTGGGTCACCCACCACCCAAGTGCTTGACGTAGAAGATTAATGCGCATATTTCAATTTTTGCACATACAGTGTAAACCATGCATGTGTAAACTCTCCTTAATATTAATTTATTATGAAATAATTATTCAAGATTTTCTGATATAGGTACAGTGTTGACGGCAATGACTATCATACCTAGCGGTGTTCAATTTAATTTCACCATTTTTGTTGGTGTAATGTAATGAGACGATTATGGATAATTAGATACCTTATACTTCCGGAACGTTCACCTTGTTTACGTTGAAAGATATATATGTATTATAATATAGTAAACAATACATAACTGGTCTGAATTTCCTCATTGTAATTTACCACCTACAGCGAATGAATTTTCGCTCTCATTCCATGAAGGTTATCAAGTATTTTGAAAGCAATTTTTAATAAAAAATGGAGTCAAGTTGATTGACTCAGTACTTCCCACACATAATGATGATTTCATTTTATTGTTTTCCCATTGCATGAAGCTATAGTCTGAAATCCCCTTGCAACCAAATTATCGCCCACCCTCCCGCAAAAAAAACGGCCAACACAAAAACTCTCGTAAATAGTTTCTTGCGTCTCCCTCCTTAGAAACTAGTACGCCACAGTTTTCATTCTGCATGCTTCAACTGAACGATGCAAAATGATCAGGAGCCTCTAAACCGTCTAAAAGCGAAGTATGAGCTGTTTTTATATTTTTAGTTCTTTAATTATTGTTGCACCGCCAGTGGCACTGGCGCGTTTTCCACTCTCGCCGCGATAGTCAATTCTGTGTCGAAATTTCATTAAAATCAATTTAATAATTTTTGCTCTACGCAATATACATAGAACGAAATTAAGCAATACTTGTATATGTATACATCACAAAATTCTAAGTCCCTTGGTTTTTGTAACAGACAAGAAAATGTTCACATGGACTTAAAAAAAATATGCCGGTACGTATTTCTTCCATAGGTCAATGGGCAAACTATTATGAATTCACCAAACCTTTCAGTTTTACAACCCCCCACCCCCCAACCACTCCAATTTCACACCCACCCAAAAAAACGTAGAAAATTATCAGGAACCCCTAAAACACCTAAAAACAAAGTTTGAGCTCTTTTATATTTTTAGTTTTTTATTATTGCTGCGCCGCCACTGACACGATTTTTACAAAACATACACGTTTTCCATCCTCGTCGGGCTAGTAATACTGTGTCAAAACTTTGTTACTTTGTTAAAATCAAATGAACAATTTTTGCGTTACGCAATGTAGAACGATCTAAAACACTACTCGTATATCTGTATACATCACAAATTCTAAGTCCCTTGGTTTCTATAATGAGCAAGGCTGTGTTCAAATGGAGCTAAAGAAGTGTATTAGGCCGCTAGGTTTTTCATTCATAGGTCAATGGGCAGCCCATTATGAATACAACAAACTTTTCAGTTTTCCAACCCCCCACCCCCCCAACCACCCCAAATTCACCCCTACCCAAAAAAAAGTAGAAAATGATCAGGAACTCCTAAAACGCCTAAAAACAAAGTTTGAGGCGTTTTTATTTTTTGTTTTTTTATTATTGCTGCGCCGCCACTGACACGATTTTTCCAAAACATACGCGTTCTCCATCCTTGCCGCGGTAGTAATACTGTGACAAAGTTTCATTAAAATCCATTCCATAAGTTTTACGTTACTCAATACAGAACGATCTAAAGCAATATTCCTATGTATTTATCAAATTCTAGGTCCCTTGATTTCTGGAATAGGCAAGGCAATGTTCGGATGGGTCTAAAAAAGGGGATTATACCACTAGGTCTTTCTTTTACAGGTCAATGGATAGCCTATTATGAGTACAACACATTTTTGAGATTTACAACCACCCACCCCCCAACCACCCCAATTTCACCCCCACCCAAAAAAAAGTACGAACTGATCAGGAACCCCTAAAACACCTAAAAACGAAATTTGAGGAATATTTAATTTTTTGTTTTTTGCTAATTACTCCGCCGCCCCTGCACCGATTTTCAAAATTGTGAGAACATTACCTACTACGACGCCCCAGCATATCGCTGCCCAAATTTAATCACAATCCATGCAGCGGTTACTGAAATCACGAGGCTAGAAAAACGCGCTCAGACAGACAGACCGACGGAAATGAGTGACTGATTTTCGTTATGTAGATATCATAAAACGCCCTAAAAGCGTGTTATCTCAAAATCGAAAATTTTCGCGATCACAATACTCCCCTCACCTGTCGGTGTGGGAAGTAACATGGAGACCAGTAAATTGATTCTTTAATATTGAAGATGAAAAACTTCAGAATCTTAAATTCTAAAACGGTTTCCACTACTCCATCAACAGAGATTAACACTTTTCAACTGTTTAAATTCAGTGGCTACGCTCAAACAATAGGAAACCTAGGAAAACGTAAAAAAGCGTAGACGGGTTTAGGTTAGGTAACAGGTACAATTACACATTACAAAAAATAAACAAAACAGAAGTTAAATCCGGGAATAAAATACTAATATTACTAAAGCTCCTCCGCTCACATCGAATGCAGATTTTCTTTCTGCATTTCAGTCCAATGAGCTTTTTATTTTTTCATTTAAACTTTCTACACATGTAAATTTGTCATATTTTAGTGAAATAAAATCATTAATAACCTGACTTCATTTCTTCTCAGTAACTCAAACTGTCAAACACCCTACTGCTAAATTGTTACATTTACGACTCTTGTAAACACTATAGACACAAGATTCCTTTGAAAACGAAAGTTAGTGAACATGCCACCTAGCCTTGATTAATTTCCTCTTTTAAAATTCCGAGCATTTTATTTCTAATTTTATAAACACTTCGTTCGATTCCACATAACCCGGGCTAAGTTATGCGTCTAAAATAAGAAGTGGGAGATATCATAAAAAACAACTGTCAGGTTAATTAAATATGTAAATAAACTCTACGTCAAGAGTCAGAGACTATACAGGGTGTCGCTGTATAATCTGCACAAATCAAATTGGGTAAAATTAGATTGACTCATCGACAGAAAAATATTAAAAAAAATTAAAAGTTGAATGTTTTTTTTTATTTTAAATATTCATATCTTTTGCAACTTTGAGCATGTGCCATTGAAATAAGTTGGATTGATTATAAGGAAAAGCGTAATTTTGCTCTAGCATCTGTTGTAGGATACTTGTTTTCCAGCAATAACATATTCTTATGTCGAAAAAACTTTGGTGTGCGCTGCATAACATTAATATCGGAAGTTCCAAAATACAAAAAGATGGGTTTTGTCCTCATCTTAGTGACCCAGCAGCCATGAATGAGTATTTTTCTACGTTGTACAGTCGACCTAATCAGACGAAGAGACTTAATTATTTTTTTATGATAATAATACGTTCTGTGACCAGACATTTTCGTTCACTCTGGTGGAGCCAGAGCACTATTGTGACTGTTGTAGGCAGTGTGAAACGGAAAAGAGACCGATGGTATTTCCTGAAATCGTGGAAACTTGCAGTTGTGAAGCCAATACCAAAAGTTAAGAATCCTATTGAGTTTTCGTAGCTTGCTGAGTCTAATTTCAAAAATCTTGGAGAAAATCATTTACTTGTAAATGTCAGTTTTCTGTGACACAAACGAGATACTACCAATTTATCAGTCAGGTTTTAGAAAATCATATAGTACTTCAATTATTATTCCAAGGTTTTTGATAAATAATTTGTAAATTTTCAGCTCAAAATAATCTAATTATTAGTGGTAATAAATCTACAGCCGTCCTGTTTTGTAAAAGTGTTAAGTGTCTTGGTGTGATTGTGAAAGAAAATTTGCGGTTTAGGGTACACTCAAGCAACCTGTTACAAAAAAACCTACTTCGCTAAAAACCTTGCATGCAAATAAAAGTTTGCTGAATTATAGAGTTCAAAAAAAATCGTGAATATTTTTGTATTGTCTATTTTCAACTACTGCAACATAGTTTACTATCCTTGTTTAGATGTAGTCAGTAGTAATAGAATAGCTTTTGTACAAAATAACTGCATTCGTTTTATTTTCACATTGAGGAAGTTCGACCATGTATCACTTATCCGAATGACAAAGATATGCATGGAGGGTGAAAGGTCAAGAGTCCGAGTAGGAAAGAATACCTCAGACAATTTCGACATCAAGAGCGGCCTTAAACAAGGAGATTCCCTATCACCCCTGCTCTTAAACATCGCATTAGAGAAAGCCACGAGAGCAGCGGAAATCGATATAGAACTTCTGACAATCAATGGGCCGAAGCTTCTGTTAGCATATGCAGATGATATTGACCTAGTAGGAAACTCTGTCCTGACAGTGAAAGACATTTTCATCAACATCGAAAAAACAACGAGAGAACTGGGACTCAAGATCAACAAGGAAAAAACTAAATATATGCGCATCAACAGACGAGGGGGCCGAGATAGAATAGGACAGAATGTGTCAATAAACACATACAATTTCGAAAGGGTAGAACGCTTTAAATACCTGGGCGCCATAATCACCTCAGATAACGACATCACAGAAGAAATTAAAGGAAGGATGCAAGCCGCAAACCGATGCCTTTTTTCACTGAGCAATATATTTAGGTCGAAAGTCATATCAAGAACCTCAAAAATTAAAACCTACAAGGCTGTGATTGGACCCATAATCATCTATGGAAGCGAAACCTAGACCATGACAAAAGCAAACGAGAGTAAGCACAGATGCTTTGAAAGGAAAGTGCTTAGAAAAATTTTTGGCCCGCGTTACCACCCCGACACCAACCAATACCGCATTAGAAATAATGCCGAGATTAAAGCACTGTATGGCGAGGGAGACATCGTCCAGGAAATCAAGTCCCAACGCACATGTCCATAGAATGCACAATGATCAACGAAAGACTGGCGAAACTCGTATGGGAGAGGTATCAGCTGGAAAGAGACCCCCAGGACGCCCGCGAATGCGCTGGAAGGATAAGGGCGGACCTCTCAACTATGAATGTACCACTCGATCACAACCTAATAGAAGACCGGAGGACATGGATGCAAGTTGTGTAGCTAGCCAAGACCCACCCGGGGTTGTAGAGCTATGTGATGATGATGATGATGTTGACCATGTATCAGATGGTTATTCTATAATCAATTGGTTAAAATGCATGACTCAGTTAAATATAACTTTTATTAATCAATCAGTTATTACTGGAACTCCTATATACCTACGTGAGAAGTTGGCTTTTAGGCACAACATCCATCAAAGATAGATACGTAATACCTCACTAATAACAATTCCTCTCCATAACTTTTCTGTATTTATAAGATCTTTCGAGTAAAAGGCTTGCACCTTGTACAACAACGCTGATCAAACAGCTAAAAGCATGCCTCTTTGTCGTTATAGAAAATATATTAAAAACATTCTCCTCCTAATAAAAAACATCCTTCAGTCGGAAAGTCTGGCTAACGAGAAAATTATTACTTGTATGTGCTTTATACTCTGAGTACACTACATAATTAACGGTTTTTGTTTTTTTCTTCATTTAGCTGTTACAACAAAATATCTAACCTACGTTACGCCGACGATACAATCATACTAGCCAAAGACGAACCAGAAAGGAGGAGGAAGCAAGTTTAGAATCGGGCCTACGTCTAAACAGGTCAAAATGCTGCCTCATGATAGTGGACCGAGCCAAGACATTACCATCTTTACGGCTAATCAACGATATTGAAACGAGCGATCACGTTATCTATCTAGGCGCACGTATACAAAACAAAGGAGCTTTTGAACCCGAAATAAAGCGTAGATTCGGAATAGCGAAGGAGGCGTTGAGTAGACTGGGGAGAATATGGAAGGACCGCAACATCCACAAAGTAACGAAAACCAAACTAATGAAAGCGCTGGTTTTCCCCATAGCAACTTATGGGTCAGAATCCTGGACTCTAAACGCCTCCTGTCGTAGAAGAATAGAGGCGTTTGAAATGACGTGTTATCGGAGGATGCTAAGAATACCCTGGACAGCACACAGAACGAACATCTCCATCCTCAGGGAGCTCAAAATCAAAGATCATGACAGGCTTTTACCAACCATACAACGTGGGATGCTCAAATTTTTCGGACACGTTATGCGCAGGGACGGGATGGAGAAGCTCATGGTCCAAGGGAAGGTGGACGGCAAAAGAACGAGGGGCAAATCCCCTATAAGGTTCATGGACCAAATGAGGGACCTTACGCACATGTCGGTCCCAGAAGTAATGCGTGCCGTGGAAGACCGAGAAACATGGGGAGCGAACTACGACTGAAGAGAGAGAGAGAGAGAGAGAGAGAGATTGGTTAAGCGTACCTACATAGTTACACTTCGCCATTGAACTGCTCACCATAGACACCATAGACATACATATCTGCATCTGTAGGAAACTGAACAAGGACGGCTTATTATCATTATAATTATTAAATGAAAATAGTAATAAAACTTAGTATTAGATACTAATCAAAAAAAAATTGCAAAAAATTAACTGCTCTTCCTCTTCCTTCCTTAGCATTGTATGCTATCATTGTGAACAGACCAACAGAATGACAAACTGACTAACGAACTATGAAGTAAAGGCAAAAGTCCCCCCCCCCAGACCGCCATGACAGCTAACAAGTGGTAGAAGTTAATTAAATATTATATAAATAAACACTACGTCAAGCGGCAGAGCACTATAGAAGAAAATTAATAGTATTTCTAACTGGAGCATTTCTTAGATTGTACAAGATCCTGTATTATCTCTACGACGCCGACGTTAGATAAACTCACAATTTTTAACGAACCAGCGAAAACAGTAGATCGCATTGTTACACTAAATGTCAATTAGTTGAACTCTGATTGGTTATAAATAAGAGCCACTAGTGATCTAGATTTGCGCAATAAACGCCGGAACGTGATCGAGTTACGTAACTGTATTTCCAGAAATGTTCACAGGAAAGACAGTGCTTCAGAATTGGCCAAGACTCAAAAGGATGTCGGGTTGTTGGCTGAAGGCGGATGTACTGATTTATGTAACCGCCGAGAGAGCGATATTGATTTTGGGTTGCCAAATCTTTGTTCACGTGTCTCAAAATTGAAGGAGGATTTACTCAATTTGAGTTAACATAAACGAAGTTTGGAAACACGTACAATGATTTTACTTGTTTTGGAGCCGTTATAATAATATCATTACGAAAGTTTTGCAATACAGCTGTGTTTATTTAATTTTTTAAGGTATATTCTAAATCTACATTCAATAAATACACCTCTGACCTCTCCATTCGCCGAACTCACTATACAGGGTGTCCCTGAATTTCCTTGACACGTGATATTCTCGTAACAAAAAAAAGTTCAAACGAAAACTGAGTGGAATTTTTGAAAGTACTATAGTAGTCTATCATGCCATGCTTTTAAAACACTTTTTTTGTACTTCAACCCTTAAAACTCATATTTACTTTTGTTTTTCAAATAGCACCAAATAGTTTTTTCTGCACAAATCAAGTGCAGTACCTTTGTTTTTATACAAAAACTAATTTTTTTCGTTAAAATCACTAGCATAACATAAATAAAATAAGAATTTGTTTGACGCAAGAAACTAATTGAGTTTTTAAGATACTGAATGACTGGGTACTGATGCTTTCGAAAACAAATGTCTTTTTTATGCTTTTTTAAAATATTACGCCTCAAACAAATAGGTACTCATTTTATTTATCTTATGTTAATGACTTAACGGAAAAAATTGATTTGTGTATGAGGTCAAAGGTACTGCAAGATGTTAAATAAGATAATGACATCATTAATGTAGGAAAAGCTGTGGGGTGCTATTTGGAAAAAAGGTAAGTTTCAAGGGTTGAAGTAAAAACAATGTTTCGAAAGCATGGTATGATAAGTCATTCGGTACCCTTGAAAGTTAGTAAGTTAACTGTCTTTTTATCTATTTTTCTTACAAAAATATTACGCCTCAAACAAATCCTTATTTTATGATTATGACTACAAAAAAATAGCTTTTTGTATAAAATCAAAGGCACTACAAGATTTTAAATAAAATAAGGACTTATTTTGTGTAGGAAAAACTATTGAGTGCTATTTGAAAAAAAAAACAAAATTTGAGGTAAATTCTAATGGTTGAAGTACAGAAAAAATTTTTTGAAAGCATGGTATGATAGACCCTGTAGTACTTTCGTTTGAACATTTCTTACGAGAGTATCACGTGAACTGGTGTCGCTTGGGAATTAAAACACAATCGTGGTCCCAAGCCTGCCAAAGGTTCTCATCACTAGAAAACCGCAATTTCAGTCTTGTCGTGGTCAAATATTCGGTACAAGCTTTGACGTGGTGGGTTGAAACATTATCGGAATGGAGATTTTCTAGAATCGAAAGTTCTACGATATTATGGTGGGGAGTGTGTACTAATATCTAGACTAAAATGGAAGTTTATTAGAGTTGTTGCTAGATTGTTTATATCCGAAATATCATGCAAAAGCGTTATACCTAAATTATGATAGGAAGATTAAATCAATGCTAATATCTGGTTATTTCAGTTTTATTGTAGTGTCAGATCTAAACCTTTTCCAGCTGTAGTTTCTAAAGGGTCAAGGGATAATTCAAAACGGCAAGTTAACTTTCCAACTCATCACTTGTAATTTTAAACTGTCAGGCATAATTTATACTTGTCAGTTTGAATTTACTATAGCCTAGTTACTATTTAGATCGCAAAAACTAAAAAAAATGTTTTACTTTTTATGACTTTTTTTCATGGGTACTATAACCATACGCTAAATAAATAACCTATCTATCTAAGTTTTATTAGGACAGTGGGCAGTAAGGTAATGCCACAGCATAATAAACAACCAGCATAATATCTCTGAGGATTTCCTATATAAAAATGGTTCCCACAAAATTTGACCTTGGGAGGATTGATGGATGATTTTACGGCTGTGAAGTTTGGGTAGAGATGCGAAAATGAAAATATCGACACCAGTACCAACTCGATATTTTTTAGCCAAATAGGCGCGTTTGGTTCGTACAGAGCATTTTGTGCAACTGATTACACCCCTCAATAATTATATAATTATTTTCGATACCGATACCAAAGTATCGATACCAGCTTGGAATGCCTCAAAAAGTATCGATGACAAAATACTCGATATTAGAGCAGAAGTATCAAAGTATCGTTAGCATCCCTACAAAAATTCATCCAAAAGTGGGGATGCGTGTGTAATTTTCGCCAACTTGATATTATGCTGTGGTAATGCTATCTTTATCTAACTAAAATATCTATCTATCTTTATCTGTCTAAAGTATTTTCAAATGAAGTACAAGTAGTTGTACTTTAAGTATATCGTAAGCTCAATGCTAACATAATTTGCTTGTAAGAACTTATCATCAAATTTCATGTGCAGTATAAACGGCATGCAAGTATATACTAGTACAAAGAAGTATATTGTGAAATAAACATGAAATATTAATTTATCTTCCACTAATCGTTTCTTTCTCAACTATTCCATACCTGCAGGCTATAAGCGTGTGAAAAAACGAGGCCACAAAGATTATCAAAACAATTTGTCTAATCCATGTATCTATTCATTAAAAGATCACTACAGGCCCATGACTGGTCGTTATTTATTCAAGAGAAAGTGTACGATTTAGGTGTAGTTGACAAATGTAAAGAAACGAAAGGAAGAGTACTCGTGGGTTGGAGAGCATCTATCAATAAGCACGAAGAACTAATTGATGTCTCAATAAATGTCAAAACTCGTATTCCTTTGTAGCTTTCAAAAGAATTATCTATTGTTGTCTTGCATTGTAAACAAACCTTTTCGCTTTAAAGCGTTTTGGTTGCCTTGGCATTATCAATCGCAATAAAGAAGGGTAGTCGATCGGAAACAAAAATATACATAAGTTGAAAGTCGCGAGCGTGACCACAGGACCGCAGATGGGTAGAGGTTGAGGAGCAAAAAAAATGAAGGATCGTAACCCGAGCTATACTTATTTCTGCTATTTGGCGTCATCAGGTCCAAATGGATGTTATCCGCCCATATCTAGATGAGGTGACAACATAACATTTATGTTTCGGGTGTAACCTGAGACAAAAGTCAGCCAGCACATTTGTGGCTTCGGCCAACAGACCTCGTTTTCCGAGAGGCCAGCTATAGCTACCTGCCGAAGGACATCTAAAGCTCCCAAAGGAAATGTATAAAGAAGGACAGTTGATTCGTAATTTACTAACCCATGATTGAAACTGACTGGTGCAAAGACACAAAACTTTAGGCCTTGATTAAAGTGAATCATTAGCTAGCCAAAAGTTAACTATGAGCGGTGCAAACCACTGTATGTATATGGGAGAGTTATATTAATAAACTAATGCAGACAGCTGCAACAAGCAAACTAAGATGTTTGTAAGCTTGAATACTGTTAACTAGTAAACAATTTCCAGGTATGCCAAAAATGTGTCCTGTACATTTAAATTACCTCATATTCATATTTATTGACATACTGAACACTAAGTAAGCCCTGAGCAGAAAATGCTTGTCTAGTTTAAATTTGTATTTGCAGATATTTTCATTATATCGGCTACGCGCGATATATAGGGTGAATCAAGCTCTACGCCACGGAGTCTTGTGACCAAACCATATCTTTCTTCAGAAAAATAACTGTGAGTATATTATGTACCTTGAGTTGGACTAAATTCTAAAAATAATGGCCTTTATACAGGGTCTTTAATAAAAGCTTGATATATCAAATGTTTTTTTGAATGGAAGACCCTGTATTATTGCATATTTAGATTTCTTGGTCAATTCTAGTGTGCCTGTATGTATCACACAAACGAACCGTTTAAGTGCAAATCACCATTTTTAGTATAAATTAGTATAAATAGATATCAATATCAATATCAATATTTTTATTTGTTAGGTATACAAATAAATATTAGTACTAATTCGCAAAAAGCTAGGCGTTGTGCGCGAACATTGACTAGTATAATACAGACTAAAATATTCCATAACCTTCGGCTCAATCATTCCCTTCTGCACTGTATTTTTGTTACTTTTTCTATCTTCAATACCTCAACTGGATGGAGTTTTCAGCAGCATTTTAGAGCTCCCATAACGACATTCTATTACCAAATAATTAAATTGCTTTCTACACAATCATCTTTAAATCAGGAAAAAAAATGAACATCGCAGTGACTATAAAATATCGAAGGCTGTGACTTTGCCATGTGACCAAGCATGAAATGCGTCAGCTTATGTGAGACAGTAAATTTTTTATAATTTTTGTACTTGGAGAAATTAGTTGATTAATTAAGAAAACTTCAATCACAGATAAAGATTTATTCAAATGGGAATGCCTATTTTTTATAAGATCGAATGTAAAATTTAATAGACTTTCAGATGATATAGGGTTGTGAACATCCATTTCTGATAGTCTTCTTTTGATTTTAAATTTTCAATCAAATCGATGTTTTTGAATTTTCCCGCCTATAAGTATCCCAGTAGGCCATAAAATAAAAGAGGCCTGTTCAGATGGAAGAAAACAACTAACTTAGCATAAGATACAGACGAACTAGAGTAAAGAGACGACAAGATTGTGAAAATTCCTTACAACAAATAATGAATTCTAACCAGAAACAACGGCGGTAATATATCTACGGTCAAAGAGAAGCTGGAGTATGACAGAAATGGATTTCTTTCACAGCTTACTACCTACTGCACTATACTACTATACAATTTCTAAGACCACTAAAAATTTTTAAAGAAAGAAAACTACCAACGATTGCTGCTAGCAGTTTAATATCTTCAAAATTAAATGTCACTAAAGTGTGATACATAGTACTAAATATGCAATAACATACAGGGTGTTCCATTTGAAGAAACATCACTTTGATATCACGCTTTTATTAGACCCCTGTATGAAATTCATTATTTTTAAAATGTAGTCAATCTCGATAAACATACATTCACATAGTCATTTTCCTGAAAAGAGATATCGTGTGGTCACAATAGTCCGAGGCGCTGAGCCTCACTCACCCTGTACAATCATGCATTCTTTAAGAATACATCCAGTCCAGCGGTGAAACAAAAGATTGTAAAACGGCAAATGTGCTAGTTTGCAACCCACACGTTCTATAAGAATTCTTGTAACTGACGTAACCGTTTTCCAAAGAAACTTGTCGTTCTAAGTATAGCATCCATTTAGCTATTTAACACATTTCACACTAGATCAGAGCTGTGTCTGAGCGGTCGACAGTGCGAATATAATAAATCAATTTTACCATTAGCATGTGCGTCTGTTTTCTTTAATTAAATATAATCCGAACCATCTTGCGTGTTACTTATCATACGGGATTGAAAATAAAAAAGCGTCAAAGCGCCTTTCAATTAATTGGCGTTCATTCTCATACGACGTTGAGTAAAAAGGGTTATCACAAAAATGCTACTTTTAAATAATTAATTTGCTAATATTGCCTGTTTAATCGTTGAAAAGGATTATTCTATTATTTTTATTCTATGAACAAAAATTCATTTTTCTTACAAAATGAGATCGCCTAACTGACATAAAACGAATTTCTGACAATGTTAATTCGTAGTACGGCTCCCCTCAAACAAATATTCATGAAGATTTAGAGTACCAGAAGTTCGCGACAAGACGAACATGATGATGTTACTGTTTTTAATATACTTTGAGACAAGTAGTCCGTAGCAGAGATTTATAGGGATATATGTATGCCATACAAAGCATCCTTTTTGGCATTCCTATTATCGTTTTGCATTACAAACAATAACTATACAAATCAGTAGAGAAAAACGCACCTTTGGCAAGTTTTTTAATACACAAGTACTTGATCATTTCCCAAGATATGGATAAAATTTCAATGAATTGATATCACTGATACAAAAACCAAAACTATCTTATTCAAACTAATAGGAACAATCGATAATTACTCATACGACCATCACAAGATACGTTATTTAGCTGTCTAGAGAATATATATAATTGTGTGTCCTAAGTTCTTGACGCATGAATGAGTGAAATACAGTTAACTAAGGGCAATGACCTCTACACTAGAGGGTTGGTTATATTTAGGCATGCTTGGCTGATTAATTGTGGAGTGGACAGACATAATGTGGAGGGTCTCCAAAAACTATTATATCATATATCTATGTATTTTTGGACGAATTCGTTGCCTAAATAACAGAAGAATACCTACCTATAAAGTATTATTGTGGCATCCTTGGAATGCAAATAACTATACATTTAAGCAGAATTGAAAAATATTTCCATTGTCTATAAATGCTTAGACATTGGTAATTCTTCTTTGAGAATACGAACATTTTTGGTTGACTTCGTAACTTACAATTTTTTTTTTCAGGTAACTATTCTTGACACAATCCTACCTAGACGTAAGTACAATATATGCAGCTTGCGACAATGTTCCTGAAATCTTGCTGTTTACACTATGATGATTAAGCCATGGAAGTATAAATAATTGTTCTAAAAAGTACTGAAACTTGACCTAGAGCCTATAGGTATTGCAAAGTTCGTAATATTCCTTTTATTTAATGGGAGGCGTCAGATTGAGATAAGGCGGATTTTGGTGATCGATAAGTTCGAAATCTTTTTATACTTTTTTATTATATTTTTTTGTTCAGATAGAAGCACACCATTAAGTGTCATTTCCAACACGACCCACTCTCCCGCCATCTTAATTTAACCCTCTCCCAGAAAAAATGGAAAAATGCTCATGAACCCCTAAAACTGATCAGTCCGCCGCCAATGTACCAATTTTCAAAGATATCATTACCTATTATCATAATACATCACTTATGACGTTGGAAGTAAAGGGAAAGTTTTCAAGTAATGTGAACAACGAAGTTCCAGCTTGCTTTTCATACAAGGATAACATATTTTCTTTAGAATCTTTACGTCAGTGATACTGAGAAGTTAGCAAAATATAAGAATAGTATATTGTTCCGCGAGCGGCTGGAGCGTGAGTTATGAAAAATAATTCACGCTGCTTGTTTATAGGTAGTATTACCTGGTAAAAAGTAATTTTTCACTCACTTGGGAGTAGATAAAACATAGAACTTGTCTGTCCAAACAATAACTATATATTTGATCATTCATGTAGTATAATGTGTCATTTACCTTGTTGGAATTCATCTTTCAAAGCTGAATAAACGTTACCGTTAATACGAAATCTTCTGTAATTATTAATAAATTTTAAAAATGTCGTGTCTCTACGGTCTGGCCAAATTGCCAAATTATTTGTCACTAGTTTATTTTCTTTTTTTCTTTACTCATAGTCGAACATGTTATTTATTAAATCGTCTAAAAAAAGTTGTAATTTCCCATGCAAGGAACAAAAACTGAAAGAATATATTCACGATATCTAACTGATTTATATGTATTTATGTACGTACAACAAACGTATCCAAACATATTACTATTCAGTATTAATTAAAGTCTGACAATGATCGATCTGTAGACGAAGAAATAATTTACTACAGGTTTACCAAGTAAATGGTAGGCTGTGCGAAAATTATATCCCTGGCTACTGCAAGGGTTTCTGTTCCTGTAGTACCTTACCAAATACCAGTTCTCTTAAATGCAGGGTAAAATGTAAGTTCTTATTGCACTAAATTAAAGTGCGATTACAACACATCTAATTCTCTGGACAGGTATACTAGCGATTAAATAATAATTTTTGAAATGTCAGCATTTCATGCCACGAATACATTTGCAAAAATTAAAATTTAGGCATTTCTATGACACAGGTTGTAGAATGTTAGAGATTTGTGATATGTGTGTACACTGTGTTTCTCAATGTATAGTATTATATAGTATATATAGTATTATGTTTTCAGGTAACTGTAAACTTAATACAAATAAATTTTCCAGTGTTATAACTGCAATATGAAGTAAATCAAAGTCTGTTTCTCGTCAATTTTAAAATTTTATGAAATAAACCTAATGTAAACTGTTTATCACATTTTATAGCAACTGTTCTGAGTTATCGCCATTTTAACTTCCCACACCGGTGAAGGTGAGGGGAGTATTGTGATCGCGAAAATTCTCGATTTCGAGACAATACACTTTTGGGTGAGGGTGAAATTGGGGTGGTTCAGGGGTGAAGGGCTGTAAAACTAAAAAAATTGTTGTATTCGTAATAGGCTCTCCATTGACCTGTGAAAGACCTTTTAGGTTCATCCGAACATTGGCTTGCTTATTACAGGAACATTGGGACTTGGAATTTTCTGTTGTGTTGCTTTAGATCGTTCTGTATTCTCAAATTGATCTTATTTTCGACGCGAGGATGGAAATCGCGCATGGCTTTTAGATATCGTGTCAGTAGTGGTGCATCAATAATAAAAATTTGAATAAATAAACACACCTCAAATTTCGTTTTTACACTCTTTATGAGTTCCCGATCGTTTTATTTTTTTGGGTGGGATGAAACTGGCGTTGTTGGGGGGGTAGGGGTTGTAAAACTAAAAAATTTGTTGTGTTCATAAAATAGCCTGTGGAAGAAAGACCTAGCGGTATGATACACGTTTTTAAGTCAAACTTAGTTTTTAGGCGTTCCTGTCATTTTCTACTTTTTGGGGTGGAGTGAAATTGGGGTAGTTGGGGGACGAGGGGCTGTAAAACTGAAAAATATGTTGTATTCATAATAGGCTCTTCATATACCTGTGAAAAATACCTACTGGCATATCACACTTTTTTTGAGGGCGGGTGACGATTTGGTAACAAGGGGATCTCAGACTACAGCTTCACCGTAATGTGTGGAAAGTCAATCAACTTATGATTTCATTTTTTTAATGTGCAGCCCAACTCTCTTCAAGGGCTGTTCACGTTCGCGAAACTGTCTGAGGTTTGGAATTATAGCTCCTCTCTTCAGGACGAAATGACTGTATTATTATGAGTGTAAAATAAAAAAAGCAATTATCATACGAAAATGGTGACAATTACCATGACCCTTTTAAACTTCCTGAAAAGCTCAGGATACAAACTCATAGCAAGAACAGCATTCACTACATCTTAATCGAGGAAGGTTAGTGAAATCAAAATGGAGCACACATATGGTTAACACATTATCATGCCTTTTTGGTCTCTCTGGCGTAACATAATATATGTGTGTGTATGTAAACCAAACGCTGAACGCGGTATTGTGTTTCAGGGAAAAACGGGTAGCGAATTCGGTGCCATGAAATACCATACATTTGCTGATGGAGCTTCTAAAACGACCGTTATTGAAATAATTTATATGTTTCTATTTTTACGTGCAGTTCTCATCTCGAAATAATTCGATAAAGCAACTAGTGACTATAAGGCCGCTTGGTTGAATAGGTTGACTGCGGCGTTTCAATACAGGGGTCCAGAGATCGATTCCTAAGCTATTTTCCTGATTACAGGGGATGGTAAGTAAAATGACTCTTAAGAAATAACTTAATAAGTTAAAGACTCTCAAGAAATGACTTTTTGTAATACTAGCTAGAAAAAAACTTTCAAGAAATAACTGTTTGTGGAAACTGAAGACTCTTATTAACTGCAGAGTGCAGCTGGAACCTCAACAAACTCAGATAGGATTCTCGAATAACTACTTTTTAATTTTGAATTTTGTGCGCCTTCCCCCCCTCTTTCAAAAATTCAGCCGCCCCTATTGTCAATAATACAACAATCAACCAGAGAATGTAGTCTGTATGAAGCAAAAAATAAGATCAAGTAAACCAGAAAAGAATGGTGGTCTACCTCCATTAATGGACTAGTATTATGAATTTTTATTTAGTTGCATATGATAGAGTACGTCATAAAAAGCATCTCATTCTTTTGTCCGATTTTTTTGGGCACAGGTACGCCGTGAAAATAAGGAAAATATTTGAATTCTCCTAAGGCAGTGACGTCACTGCCCTAAAGGCGAACAGCCAATCAAAAGACAGATATGTGTGCTGTGTTGCCGCATTCTGATGGCGCGCGAAATGCCGGAGCTGTACGCGGGCTGACTCATCTATCTTGTCTTCTGTTCCCGTCTGCGAGTCGGAGCTGTTCTTGGCAACAATGCACTGCTGATGATTCGCGCGGTTGGCACTGATTGGTTGAATTTGAATTCCTTTCTTTAAACTTTAGACTGGAATTACTAAAAAACAAAATGATGTAGAAAGTAACGAAATGCAGCAGAACGTTTATTTTTGTATGCATGCTAAGCGGTTATAGCAATTAAATCATTGTTCTTAACCTCGTGATACTAGTCCATTGAGACTTCCTCTGAATTACGCGCAACCATAGTGGGTCAGCTGATGAATAGTTTTGTCCCCAAAAACAGTTAACAAACTTCCCCTAACATAACCCTTTCCCAGCAGCCGCGGTACTCTGGTATTTAGGCCCTGCCTACGCGGTCTGCTCAGTTATAAAAAAAATGTACATCAAATTAAAGGTACTGTGAAATGAATAGCTTTTTCCTGATAATTTATGCTCATTCTTGGGCAAAAAAACTTTTCATTATTTACAGAGTTTTTACGAAGAATCTAATTGGTCTGTGTTCGTCGCTCTTTATCAAGATATGCAAGCAGATGAGCAGTTTCAAAAATAACCTGTAAAAAATTATAAATCTTTATTTGGCTTTCCATTAAGACGAAACCTCGTGTTTTGTATAATTTGAGGCTGTTTATTACAACCCCGATTGCAGTTTTGAGTTTCAGTCTCGTTTGACGAAAATCGGAAATTCTAACACCCGTATGCATCGTTTGGCGATTCTAATCCTAGTTCCCTAATCGCATTTTGCTAATCTTTGGCATTAAGCTATGCACCGTCAAAAGATTAACTAATCCAGATTGTAGATACGGCAAGGTTGTGTTCGCAAGATTGTTTTGACAGTGACATTGTCAAAATTGTCAGTTTGCGATGCATAGTAAACAAGTAATCTAATCCAGGTTTACGTAACTAATCGCGCAATTGACTTACGGTGCATACGGGTGTAAATCTTTCAGATACTCATGTTTGCCTAAAAATCAGAAAATCTTTATTTGGCTTTCTATTAGGATGAAACCTCGTATTTTGGATCTTATGAGGATGCTGATTACAAATCCGCGCATTTCTGAATTTCAGTCTCGTTTGACGAAAATCGAAAATTTCAGATCTTTCAGATCCTCAGGTTTAGGCTCAAAATTCGAAAATCGTTATTTGACTTTCTTTTAAGATGAAACCTCTTGTTTTGAATAATTTGAGGGTGCTGATTACAAATCCGGTTGCAGTTTTTGTTTCCAGTGTCGTTTGACGAAAATAAAAAAATTCAGATCTCTCAGATTTACCTAAAAATATTGATTTCTATTCATAAAGCACAGGAAGCTATTATGATACTGATAAGGTGCTGATATACATTTTTCGCGCATATGGAAACCCGATAACGTACATAAACCGGATAAGATTACCTGAACTCACATGAAAATGCTTCACGGTACGGCGAGAGAAAGCTAAATCAATAAAGTCCTTAGTTTACATCGCTATCTTATTCTTACGAAGCTATAAAATATACAATTGATGACTGAAAGATAAACGACAAACTTGACAGGTTGAATCTCACAACTGCAATTCCTTGTATGCGCCTACATTAGCAAAGCTCCATAAGGCGGAAAATTAAATTGCTTATTATGCCTCTCAGTATGAAGACAAAAGTAAAATCTAAAGTTTACGGCCATTTGCAGAAAATTCTGCGTGTTTCACCTGGGTATACTTATAATTATAAAGAACTTTCTGTTTAGATAAATTGCTTTCTATCCTTGCAAATCCTGAATTGTATACGTCGTAACTGTTTAATTTTCGCTAGGGGAATCGTACAACGAATTCGAATATGTTAGAAGAAGTGAACAATGATTTTTTTTTGAACTAAATATGGAATAATTAAGGCCCAATTTTATCAACACACGCATTTTAGCAAATGCTTTGACCAATCAGAGCAGCCCATTCAAGACCATTCATCTGCAAAGTTCTCTGAAAATTATTGATTTCTCTTGAAGTTTGCCTCAAAAACAAAAGACATTAGCAACTGTTAATCTTTGTGAAATGCAACAAAATGTTATTTTTACCCTTTTTGCTATAATACAAAGGACATTCGACGATTCTAGCAGAGTTGCATGAGGATAGTCCTATTTTGTTGGCGAGAAGTGATATAGTTTCTCCTACGTATCGCTTCAATCGCAAATTTACTGTGGTGTTTCCGTCAAGGGAAGAGTGGGAGTCTAGGGAAAGACAGCTCATCGAAGAAGGAGGACAGGTCTGGTACACAGACGGTTCACTCGCTAGAAAAGGCTCGGGCTTGGGAGTCTACAGACCCCATACAAGACTTTCACTCCCTCTTGGGGGGCACACCACAGTATTCCAGGCTGAGGTCTGTGCGATACTTGCTTGTGTAAATCGTATTCGGAAAATTGACGGGCCAAGAGGCGGATTACTATCTGCTCTGACAGTCAGGTAGCCATCAGAGCACTGAGTGCTTGGAAAATAACGTCGGGACTGGTCCTGGAGTGCAGGAGGGCTCTTGACGACATCTCAACTAAACACAAGATATCACTGATGTGGGTACCTGGGCACGCTGGGTAAAGGCTAACGACATGGCGGATCATCTGGCTAGGATGGGATCCGGCAACAGTTTTGTGGGCCCGGAACCAGTCTTAGGACTATCTGCAAACTTGATTAGGAAAACAACTGGAGAGGGGATCCAGAATCAACACTCTCTGAGATGGAACAACATCTCTGGTCATCTCCGTCAAGCTCGGGAACTATTAGCAGGGCCTGCAGAGAGAATAGGACGATTTTGTCTCTCTCTGGATAGGAGTAACTTGAGATTGCTAGTAGGCCTATTAACGGGTCGTAACACCTTCAGGCATCACCTGTTCGTGATGAGGGTGGTCAACGACCCAACGTACACGTGGTGTGGTGCAGAGGAAGAATCCTCGGCACACATCTTGTGTCGCTGTGAAACCCCGGGTTATCACAGCCAGACTATGCTGGGCTCAAGAACCTTGGAACCAATAGAGATAAAATGGATAAGACCTAAGAATGTACTTGCCTTTGCTAAAAGGGCAGGTGTTAGGAACTAGCGCGGATAGAGGCGCAAAAGGGCCCATCGTGTGGCCTATGCACCAGTCACATTCTGTGCTGGATAGCCTCTGGTCCTTATCCATTCATTCATAATACAGAGGTATATTTCAGGTATTTATAATAATCGATAGTAAATTAATGTTTTATCAAAATAATGCAGTTATTTGAATTTCTTGTCATCATTATCATTTGATAGACCAACAATCCAATTGCAATTGCTAGTCTTTGTTGAACAAGAGAATACAATTTTCCACCCTCATTGAGGATGGAAAATCAAACTGGAAAAGATACTAGATGGTTCGTAATGGTCGATTGTATATAAAGCATGTCATTTTTCACCTTTTTGAGGTAAACTGCAAGAGAAATCAATAATTTTCAAAGAACTTTGACAGCTATGTACATATTCTTGAATTGGCTGCTCTGATTGGTCAAAGCCTTTATTAAAGTACGCGTGTTGATAAAATCGGGCCTATGTATAACCCGAAAATGCGGAAAAAACTGAGCTTTCACGATTAAACTCTCTATGTTCCTAGCAAGCGAGTGTTATTTCTGGGAGACGTCTTTCGCCACCCTTTTTAGAAGGGAGAGGGGCACTTTATATACCTTCAACAGGGATGAGGTGTGAACCCGCCGCTTTTCGTACGTTAGTTCTGACTAAGTAGGGGATAAAAATAAACCCATAAATAAGATTAACCTAGGGGAAGTCACTTTTGCTAAATAGTGGATCTATTTCGGTAATCTAGTTCCCATATAAATATACCATTGTATTGATTTTCGTAGCAAATGGGGATCAGTAGGTAAAATATGACAAGTTCCAATAGAAACAAGGAAAAAGCACTGGCTCCTTTTTCTATTCTAAAATTCCAAAAGTTTATAACGTATCAATGTTAAATTCCTAGAATAATAATATTAGTTTATTTACTTAATATATTGGAAATTTATAAAAAAATTGAAATGTCAATATTCGTAGAGGAAATATGCCGGTAATTGTTTTAGTACGTACAAACATGAAGAATTTAGTGTTTTGAAATTAATTGTATGGCTTTGCTTCTGAATCTTTATTGTTTTGTTATTTATGACGAAGGAAATATGTGTGTAGTTAGACAAATTGATGAAACAATAGCTGAATGGTAGAAAGTCCTTTTTGGAGAAAGCTATCAATTTTGTACTGATAACAACTGAAGAATTTTATCGAAATCATTATATTTTTAATTTCATGCCACTGTATAGTGTTCAGTTAGTGTGTAATTCTTCGATATCTCGCGAAGTATATAGATAGAAGAAAATGTCAAACACAGAAGCTATTTGGTTACTTAAGACTCATATTCTAAAAATATTTTGAAATATACAGGGTGTTGCGGGAAAGTAGGATAGTGATCAACTTGATTTTTTTATATGGAACTATAACTTTTTCTTAAATTCTTCTAGTTTCCATCATTGATCTCTATTCAACCCTAAAATATTTTTGAGATCGGTTGCGACGCTGCCAAGTTATAACTTATTTTCTATTAATTTCCGGATTTGCAAGGTCGCAAATAATACGTCCAAGTTGATATATTCCTTTAACTTTTCTCAATAATAGCATACAGCGAGTTACTTAAATATTAAGTGGATATTATTGTTACTAGCAATTTGCATCCACAGGGTGTTTTTGGCAGAATTTTAAATTACGGCAATTTGAAGGTCATTTTACTTTGTTTTTTTAAATGTATGTTTTATTTTAAATCGAAATATCTACTAATACCCTATCTCGCCTTGTAATATTCCTTTTCACGTTTACGGCGTTGCAAAGTTGTAAATTATTTTTCCAAATTTTTAGATAAATATCCCCGATTTTACATGTCGAACTTAGTAGGATCTCACAATTTCAAAATTTGTTTCTGTTAATTATTGAGATACGGCAACACCGTCTTAAGTAACCAAATAACTTTTGTATTTGACAGGTATACCTTGCGACATATCGAAGATTTACACACTAACTGGACACCCTGTATAGCACTGCAGTTTTTCCAAAACTACAAGATTGTTCGCAGTATAGTAAATTCATCACTCATGTCTTTGGCCTTTTATTTGTTTTTGAGACCATAACACACTTATTCAAAAATATCTTAATTCACGCTTACTGCGAGAAAAACATCGCATCAAGATGAATGACTCGATACTTCCAACGAAGATTCCTGAGGCGTCTTTTTATTTGTCCAGATAACAGAATTTTCAAAAATAAACCTCCGTATGTATGATGTTCTTTACATTTTCTTAAATTTTAGACAGCTACAAATGGCCCACCCCGTATATTATTTGATGTAAGAGTGTCTCTTTCCGGACGGTACCGGCAATACCGCCTTTTAACTAGAACATGACACATTATTTCAGCAACATGTGTTAAACTTTGAAATGTCTATATATAGCTCATATTCTAGACATTATCATTAACAAGTTCCCTAATTAGTCTGTGTGACATCTACTATCTAGATGAGTCTATTTCCTATTCAGTAAAAATTCGTACATTGATCAGATTACGAAAAATACGATAACTTCTTGATTTTTAGTTCCCACATCAACAGGTGAAGGTATTTTTGTAATCGAGAATTTTGCATAAAACGTTATTCAGCGGTTTTATGTGTCAAAGAAAACTGTCCGTCGGTCTGTCTGTCAATTGTTTGTCTTCTCTTCTGTAATAATTAACTACTATATAACTCAGAAGGTTTTGAGCTAATTTTAGTAAATTTTGTACTGCAAGTTAACACAGCATCATTTACTCATTTTACGAGTTTCTCTTGGGATATCTTTAAGATCTTTAATGCAGTAGTTTCCCATTTGCTTTCTGCAACCTCATGCCGTTGTCCCGATGGTATTTACTGGTTCATCCGCCTTTAGGGGCAATTTCTCCCCCAAGGACAAGAAGGTGTCCTGACTCTTCTCAACTCGTCCACCCAAAGCTGTTGGTTGAGAAGAGGTTACTGTGTATACCGACAGTAGTTCGGTGTTCCTTTTAGTCGCCTTTTACGACATGCAGGATATACGATGGGAGATATTCTAACCCGCCCCCACACGGGGGAGTTAACACAGCAGCAAGCGTTTATTAGTTCTTGGAAATCAGTCTAAGGCTCGGTTGTACAATGCGAGCTTAAGCTTCGGCTTAAGGTAAGCCGACGTTAAACCACGTCAGTTGCAAAATGTCTGTTGTACAATGCTGGCTTAGCCCCCACTCCAAGCTTAACACGAGCTTACGTAAGTCGAAGCTTAACGCGAGCTTAGCTGAGGTTTAAACCTAACCTCATACAAGTAACATGATATGTCAAGGAGGAACCTTCAAAATGCTTGTCACTTTAGTAGGTCATATTTTTTGAAAGATTTGTGTCTAGTTTAACAAAGACAGCAAATGAAAGAACAGAGACAGAAACGGTCGTTGCCGAAATTTGACACAAACTGTCATAAGTGTCTAACCAAAGAAGGTCATTTTTCAGATCATTATGTCAGTACGTATTGCTTCATTGATGCCAACTGTAGTGAATTTCATTATCAACCAGGTTTAACTAAGCCAACGATTGTACAACGGGTGTCGACTTTTAGGGCCGGTTGTACGAATGCGGGCCTAGCACGAGCTTTGTTAAGCCTAAGCTTAGCTAAGCTCAGGGTTAAAGTCGACACCCGTTGTATAATCGTCGGCTTAGTTAAACCTGATTGATAATGAAATTCACTACAGTTGGCATCAATGAAGCAATACGTACTGACATAATGATCTAAAAAATGACCTTTTTTGGTTAGACACTTATGACAGTGTGTGCCAAATATCGGCAACGACCGTTTCTGTCTCTGTTCCTTCATTTGCTCTCTTTGTTAAATTAGACACAAATATTTCAAAAAATATGACCTAATAAAGTGACAAGCAATTTGAAGGTTTCTCCTTGACATATCATGTTACTTGTATGAGGTTAGGTTTAAACCTCAGCTAAGCGCGCGTTAAGCTTCGGCTTACGTAAGCTCATGTTAAGCTTGGAGTGGGGGGCTAAGCCAGCATTGTACAATGGACGTTTTGCAACTGACGTCGTTTAACGTCGGCTTACCTTAAGCCGAAGCTTAAGCTCGCATTATACAACCGGTCCTAAGCCTGAGCTCAGCTAAGCTTAGGCTTAACAAAGCTCGTGTTAAACCCGCATTTGTACAACCGACCCTAAGTGTGCATGCACAGTGAAAGCGAGTAGTCAGCTTTTTCCAGCGTCGAACCGCTCGCAGGTAGAAGCAGGCAAAGCGGGGAAACTTAAAATAAAATCAATACCTGCATTTATAAGCCACTTTCAGCGCTGGTCGGCGCGGGTTCCCTGCTTTCGTATACACAGAGGGAAAGCAATCTGCCTGCTTGCGGGGACCTGCAAGCAGGAAACCGCTCCACTGTGTCCACGCCTTAAGGTCATAATTTATTATTTCCAAGCAAATCGCAAAATTATTTGAATTACACATTTTTATTAAACTTTTCTTTCTATTTTTGTTTTTAGTTCCTGTTCCTGATTTTATGTTCGATACCAAAGTTTCGGTTTGAAATTTACTTTTGAATAGTAAAAATATGTTTTTTGTATTATTTTACTAAAAACGTAGTTTTGTTTCCTATAGATATTTCGGTATTGTTATCATTGCTGTTAGTAATGTCGAATTTAAAAAAATTATTGCGGTCAATCCAGAGGTCAATCCCGAAAAAAGCTCCTATCCATCTACCTACGAGTATGGAAGCTGAAAAAAGCGGTTTCATTTGCGAACAAACTCAAATCGTGCTTAAAAAACGCTGGTGGCGGTTTGGTTTTTCTAAGTGCTTATATTATTCTTACCAAGCAAATTGCAAATGTTTAAAAAATATTTGTAAAATGAAAATGTTTGTTTCTATTTTTGTTTTTAGTTCCTAATCTTATGTTGATTTGGTTCGATATTTACAAAAGTAAAAATTGGAAACTCTACACACGCCCAACTATGACGCGTTAGGCACAATTTTTTTGAGGTTATGTATTTTCTGAACCTTGTCCTGTGGTTGCCTCTCTGACTCATTGCATTATTATTATAAGATTTAGTAAAACATAAATATTTTGCTAACGTTCCAGCTACTTCTGTAGCTTATCTTAAAGCACAAACTGTTTTAACACTTACAAAAGCTACAAAGAAGGCCGGCAACTGAAAAAATGTTATACATATTTTAACGAATGTGGCAAGATAAAGGTATATGTATCCTAAAACCTCATTTTAACCAAGGATGTTTGAATTTAAACATTTCTACGACATATAGGCATCTCCCCAAAATCACACATTAATAAAATAAACACTACGTCACCCTGTCATAATAAATTTTACTGAGACTTGTCCAATGAAAATCGAACCTAAAAAAGTCTTCAAAACCGCAGGCGTCATCTTATTTATGTTTATTTTATTCCCCGTTTAGCGGAACTGTGCGAACAAAGCTTGTGAGCACACATGCCGGCAATTAGGGGTTGGTGTGCCCTTTAGATGCCAGCTTTCTTCGTATATAAATAATGCCCCACGGGTGGTCCGCGGTGCACAGACACGAATACCGACGTAATCGTTAGAGAAGGTCAGCCTCCGACCAAAAAAAAATCATAGGTTTACCTTTACCTGCCGAAGAAATGCCGGTAGGGAAGTGCAGCGTCATTGTTTGGAATGAAGGGTAGTCCATTCTATGAGAAAAGATTTGGCGGTGCAGTTCAGGGTGACAGATGAGGGAAGTCCACAGATTCCCGTGATGATAATAATTTCTTTCTGCTGTTATTATAAATTATAACTAAGAGACTGGTATCGTGGGTTTGAAAACAATGAATATATTATTATAACCCGTCAGGGTTGCCAGACCTAGGGAAATTCCGCTAGATTTAGGGAATTTTACGACACAATAGGGAAAAAGGGAATTTTCATCTTTTTAATATGGAAAATAGGGAAATATTGATATGCAGGGCGTGCCACGACGATTAGGACAAGAAATATATTGAAACTGGGCAGTAGTAGGGAATTATAATTTTGGAGATGTAAATTAGAGCAAATGTTGTGTGTTTTCTTGTCATTGTGTTACTCAATGAGATATTTGTTTTTGGTCACGTGACGTCCAATTCAAAATTATTAATGGGACACTCTGAATATTAGCGTCTTCTGTGTTCCACACGATAAAACAATTTCACAAACTAGCACACTTGGGGTCTAAAGTGATTCATTCAAGAGCTACAGGTACTTAAAGGATTGTACCACTATGACTGATTATAACATGTACCCCTACAGTTAAGTTATTTTGCTAGTGTTTCATAATGGTAGTGGTCTTTTTATTATAAATTTTGTTTTTTGTATATATACAGGGTGGGGCATAAAAGACAAGTATTTTTGGTTTGAGTAGTACCCATATGTTAGAAAAGGGAGGAGCGCGCGGTTTATTACAATCTATTTCTTGACTCAAACCATTTCACTTTCTTACTTGCCACTTGCCATCATGGTATAGAGGCTAGAACAACGCGTGGCATATGGCGTGGCCTCATTGACCCATATTTTTTGGAGAAAATGGGGTCACCGTTACAGTAACTCTGAACGTTACATTCATTATGGTGAATACCTTTTTCATACCTGAATTGCAAATAAGAGGTGTGATGGGGCCACGCCACACACCGCCAGAGCTGTTCTTCGCCACCTGTTTCCAAATCGTTCAATTTCGAGATTTGGTGGCATTTTATGACGTCCTCGGTCTCCCGACTTATCAATTTGTGATTTTTTTCTATGGAGGTAACTCAAGTCACGTGTTTAAAGGGCCAAGCCCCGTACGTTAGACGCACAGAAAGGAGCGATTCGCCATGGAATCTCTCAAAAATCAACAGAGACATGCTGGAAACATGCAATTTTCGTGAACGGCTGCATCATATGCCAGATGTAATTTTTGCACCTAGATATTTCAACGTGGTTTATAATCAGCTATGTTCTACTACCAATAATTTTTTTAGGGTAAAAACTAATAATTTTATGATTATTTCAAAAACACTTGATTATTATGCCCCGCCCTGTATATATTTAATGTAGATGTACGTTTTTTGGTATAATAAAAAACAAAAAATAAAGAATTGTAATATATACACTAAATGACTAATAATAATTCATGTATACCCCAAAATATATTACATATATTTATCTAGGGAAATCTAAGGAATTTGTAGTCAAAAATCTAGGGAAATAAAAAAATATCATCTGGCAACCCTGTAACCCCTTACGGCCCGGCTCCATTGCTCCGTTGCGCTGCGTCATCGGAACGGAGCAGCGCATGGTAGGCTCCACTGGCGCGTCGGCGACGGACGACGTCGAAGCAGTGCACGCCGTGCGGCGATGCCAGATGTAACATAATTATCGAATTGTAGCATATTATTTTTCTGAAAAGCGCAGTCGGATCATGTATCATGAATTTTGTTGATATCAATATGTAGGTATGTCATTAGTGGCAGTGGCAGTCGGGGCAAGTGCCCAGAGCGCCATATATTCTAGGGCGGCAAAATTTAAAAAGTGGGAAAAAACTCTAGCGTTGTCAGAGTTGCACAATCTAATAATTTTTTTTTATTCAATGGATAATTCAAGAAAATGAATTCATGCGCGATTTTTAAAAAAATTGAATTTTTGTAAATTATAATGTTAGCACTTTAAGTGAAAATTAAGGATCAAAATAATTTATTTGTTTTATTGAAGATTTGAAATTATAATATTTGATTTTATTATTTTGTGGAATTAATGAGGTTGACTAGTAGTATTTTCGAAAAAAAAAATTAATATTTTAGCATTTTGGGAAAAACTTTTATACAATGCAATCAGGATTCCAAAAGTCAGGCGTTTGTGCCTGTTTAGAAATGCATGTAATACAAGTGTAAGTCGTCCTGAGTGCAAAATTTATGATTCTTAGAGCAAAACAAATATTTTGTATGTTAGTGAATTATGAAAAATAATTTTTTTGCAATAAATTCGTTATTGTATTGTGTAAGGCTTTCGCGGCCATGACCTGATCAACTGTTAGTTCGTGGGCTGTTCTATATATTGTAGAAATGCATTAATAATAATTATTCCGACATCTTGGATGGTCCGCCATATTGCATCTAGAACGACGTCGCATTATTTTTCAAGTTACTCGCAACAAGCCCTTTCATTTGATATTCGTATTGTAGAAGTGGATAGGAAAAACTATTCCGCCATGTTGGATGTACCCCCATATTGAATTTAGGATGACGTCACATTATTTTTCGTAACAAGCCCTTTCATTCGATACCCACTTTATCGAAATGCATTGAAAATAACTATACTGTCATATTGGATGTTCCGCTAGATTCGATTTGGCATGACGTCACATTACTCTTCGAGTTACTCTCAACAAGCCCTGTCATTTGATACCCATATTTTAGAAGTGCTAAAAAAATATTATTCCACCACCATAAATGTTCCGCCATATTTGATTTAGAATGACGTCACATTATTTTTCGAGCTGCTCTTAACAAGCTCTTTAATTTGATACCATTATTGTAAAAATGCGTTAAAAATAACTATTCCGCCATTTTCAATACCTAAATATGTTTTGTTTATTAAACACCCTGAACAAAGGCATTATTTTTAAAATGCAGCCTAGCTCGACATACATACACTCCCGTAGTCATTTTTCTGTTTTTATCTTCACTCAGATGCTACTCAATAGCAATAGTCAAAAAAAAAGATTGAACAAATTTCAAATTATCTGAATCGTTCGCAATAGATCAAATTACAAGTGTAATAGTAGCGATCCGTTAAAAATGCGCATCCAGCAACGGAGACCGCAATGGAGCCACCTCTCCGTTGCATGTGTAAAATATATGGACAGCGACGCTCCGGAGACGCAGTGACGACGGAGCGCAACGCAACGGAGCAGTGAAGCCACCCGGTTAGGGGTACACCAAAAATAGGTGTACTGATGTTTTTCGTTACTCTTTGCATTATTTTGTTTACTAGTAATTCCATGTTAAAGTTTGAAGAAACGAATGGATTAATATCATGACTTTTGTTTATTATCCTTTTTGACAGAGCATGTCATGGAAAGCTTTCCATTTTTCCCCGATTTTTTTGAGCCTGGAATAGCGAGGAAAATATTTGAATTCTTCCAATCCCATGACGCTATGGGACTAAAATCGAATTAGAAGTCGTAGAGATATGCTACGTTGCCACACAATGCCGACTTACCTTCACTACTACGTGGAAGCAGAGAAAAAGTTTCCACTAATAATCATACAAAGCACTTTGAAACTAATCACCAATTAATTATTATGAAGTGCAAGTCAAACATTTTTAGGCGTATCTCTTCAAAAGCAATATTTGTAAAGGAACCTATAGAATATAACCAAGCTCAGTTTTAAAAACAGTTGGAAGTTCTTTGTGAATATAATCATTTTTGGTTAAACTCAATGCTTTATATTTAACTTTTTTTGTTTTTGTTTCAGGTAACTGTTCTTGCCTGAATACTATGTATACGTAAGTACAGCGCAATTTACAAATATAAGAAGTACTTAACCTTGCCCTAGAGGTATTTTAAGGTTCGTATATTTTTTTATTTAATTGAGGGGGTCAGATTGAAACAAGACGAATTTTGGTGATCGGGAAACTCTCATTGTATTTCTTTTTTTATATTTTCCTGTTATTCAAGATAAAATCGCTCCATTAGGTGTCATTTCAAATATAACTCACTCTCCCCGCCACATTAATTTCACCCCCTTCCAGAATGAGTTATTACCATTACCGCGATTTGAATTTACTGATGATTCAAGAGAACAGCATTGTTAGTATTAACTGTTCAAAGATAGTTTGGTAATCACTGTATATCATAATAGGGTTAGATAAAAATGTTTCATTCTTATTTATCAAACAATAAATGAAATTATGTTTGTTTATAGCTTTTCAGGAAACGAATCATCTGCTAACAATAAACTTGAAAAAAATGATCCGCATATTATATTCTGTACGCCATCTGGACCCCAAAATTTATTCATAATTTTTTGTGGCATTCAAATAATATATTTTCTGGCAGTTATGTAACTTTAAACGAATATTTGTGTTTCACTAAACATTCAAAACCTCTGCTCACAATAAATTCATACAAATTATCTGTCTTTCTGTCATTTATATCACTAGCTGAACGCCCGGATGATATCATAACTTTTCTCAAAATGCTGTTAGATTTTGCAATGAGTCGAAACTTTGCTACTATTAATCCACCAGCACTTTAAGATTATTGTGGATCATCAGACTTAGCTATGTCATTCGATGTATATTTTTGTATCCCATTTCGTGAAATATATCTTATAAATGATTGGTATCAATGACCGGAATGTATCACATTAATTTGTATTGGAAGAATTTGGATGTTGTTTAGTCTATACAGACGGAACATATATCTGTATAAATTATAATGCGTCCTGAATACTTGCTACAAGTGAAATAGTTGATAGCTTTAACATAAACATGGTTTATGATATAGAGCCGATACATTTTCGTCAAGACCTCTTGTGTAGGTGCAGAGTTGGGTTGGCTTGCCAACCGTACTATAAATTATAGTATTGTTGTATATCTTGGAACCCTGTACCATATACTGTTGAAGAAATATATAGTACGCGAAAATACTATATGTCCGTACAATTGATGAGTTTTTATATTTCGCAACCAAATTTATTCAAAATAATTTCAATTCTGCTGTCTATTCCGCAACTTCGACATTCACAGAGAGAATATTTTCTGTTATGGATGACAAGTGGTGGGAAAAAAGAAACAGAGCATGTTTATCCTTAATAAAAAATGAGCTGTTAATTTATATTAACTTAAATATTGAGTGTAATAAAGCATAGGCCACATTTATCGAAGATAAATTTTTTTTAAAAATTGCATGAAGTGAAAAAAAAATAAATATAACATTTATAAAAAATAAATGAATAAAAATATAAAAGTTATTCTTCCCTACTAAAGTACTATATTTTTTTGAAGCGTACTATATTTTTTATAGCAGTTTTATCAAAAATACTATATATAGACAAAAAAATGTTGGCAACCCTAGTGCCGAGTCATGTTGGAGTTTAATGAAATGGCAGACGCGCTGGTAAGGCGAGGGTGGAGAAATAATTTTCCCTTGTTCTTCTTTGATGTGCCTTGTCTGGACTCCCTGACGTTGGCGATCACTATGGCGAGGGCATCTCTGTCTTGTGCTACCTGCATCAATTCTCCCACTGATCTTATTCCAGTCCAATCACGGATATGACGCAGCCACGAGTGTTGTCTCCTCCCAGGTCCTGTGCGCCCCTCTATTTTTCCTTTAATGATAAGTTGGAGTAGTTGGTATTTTTCTCCTCTCAATGTATGACCAAGATAGGCGATTTTGGGGTATTTAATTGTGTTTAGTATCTGCCTGTTGGTATTGGCTGTTCGAAGTACTTCCGTATTGGTGACGTGATCCACCCAAGGTATGCGAAGCATTCTGCGATGCAACCACATCTCAAAAGCCTCAAGACGATTCATTGTACTAACTTTCAATGTCCAAGATTCCAGTCCGTAGAGGAGTACCGACCAGACATAACACCATGTCATTCTTTGCCGTACTTTTGCAATCGAAGCAATATGTATGGTTCATAGAAAATAACAGATTGTCTCCTGCCAGGATTCACAAAGGACCAACTGCCCTGACGCCACAGTCGGAACGCAGACACACTTGCCTCTCCCTGCTCTACCAAGTCAAGTCGAGGGAGATTTAGAAGTGCTTGCTTCTAGCGTGCTCAACGAAGTCACAGAGGAGGGAAATACAGAGTGGACACTTCGAGGATTCCCTTTCATTTTTCGACAAATTGTCCATTGACCTTGGGACCTTCAAATTGCATATTTTGTTGCCAAACCGATAACAATTTACGAGACCTTTCTGAAATGCGATGTTGCATTCACCTAAGCACTGGTTAGTATAACCCACAGAGTTAACATCTCTAGAGGGAGCCTAATTTGAATATTGGCCAGCCAACATCTATAGCGCTATTGCTACTCTTCTTCGTCCGCTTAAGGACCTTCCAGTTTCTTCAAAATCTGGCAGCTTCCGCAGTTTGAACACCTGTTCCTCAAAGTATTTAACTGGGTATTTAACTATACATTTTAATATACTTGCAATGTAACTGATTTACGTAAAGATAATTTGTATTGATCTAACGAAATCTCAAAAATGGTATATTTCATAGCGGAATGTCGCAATAACTTCTAATATGTCGTAAATTTGACAACCTACAATCGGCGTCCCCTTAAGCTGTCATGTGGCTGTCATTGCAGTTGTGGTTATTGCGTATGTTGAGATTTTTGTTGTTTTAGTGTAGATTTGAGTTACTTTGTGACTATTTGTGGTGTGAATGAAATTATTTATGAACAGTATTGTCATAATTGCATGATGGAACGAAATAAAAAGTGCATAGTTTGCTGCAATAGCGACGAATCGGTAAACACCACTTATCATAGGTTAGTACAGGTTTTGTTTTGGTTTTCAGTAGCGTAAAATATGGGGATAACTGGGAAAAAAAGTAACTTCACTCCTGTTTCAGGAATAATAATGGTTGTTTAATTAATATGTGCATCTGTGTAGGTTTCCTCCGAATATAGTGATGAGAAACAAGTGGCTTGATGCATTACAGCTGAAAGGTGAAATTGGGGTGGTTGGAGGGTTGTGAAACTAAAAAATTTGTTGTATTCCTAAAGGCTGGTTATTCACCTGTGAAATAAAGACCTAGCGTGTAAGTAATACCTTCATGTTAACGATGTCGCTTCACTATACTACCTTGTTTGTTAGATGTTTTACTTCCACTCTTTTTAATAACTATGCCTCTGATACTGCGGCTATGTCGTTGTGGTTTCAAAAAAATATAATAAAAGTAAACTGTTTAGTTTTCAATGACTTCCATGTTGCTTAAATATTATTGTACCTGTTACCGCTGAACTAGTTTATTTATCAATACTGTTGTTCGTTCTTATTACTGCATGTGAATAAATACATACATATCTGTATTCTATACTATTTACTGTTTTTACCTATCGCCCTTATACAGGTTCTTTACCAGGTGGTAAGTACACGCATTACATTCATGTCAATCAACATGAATTTTCCAAATTCGATTTTTTAAACTATTTGAGGACGTGAAATGCAAAAATGTATGCCACATTTACTTACAGAAAATCTATCTATGCGGATTTTATAGAACTGGATATTACCCAATGCAATTATTATATTTTCTTACTGAAGTAAAAACACGATGCAGCCATTTCAAAAGGTCACCTTTCAAAACACTGTTAGATATGTTTTGAAAAACACTTCATGGTAATAATAAATTATCAACTGTTACAATCAAATTATAATAAGAGTAACTCTATAAGTATAGCTAAATACTAATACAGCTTATTGTATCAGTTTGTAGCATCACAGTAATAATTGAATCTATTAATGATCATCCAATTTTAATATAAAGTCGTACGCCACTGGTAATGCCCTCAAGCTGTCAAAATTTCCGTTACATGTTGGCTGGTCAACGTCCTGTGCATTTTGTTGTTTACATTACCTCTAGAGATGTTAACTCTGTGGTGTAACCTCATTTTTTCTTAGACAAAAGAAAATGGCGCTGTGACGCCAACCCGCTGATTGTCAATGTCAACACTAACCAATGTTCCCATATAGTACTCTATCATTTTCTTGAAAAAAGTCAGGCTTTTGCGTTCCCACAACGGCGCTACTTGTCAAAAATCGTCGCGTAGCAGAGTTTTCACCACCCACACCCCTTCTTCTCGAGCGGCAACCCCCGAGGTCGTAAACTTAGGTGAGAATCAAGGGACCTATGTCTACCATCCCACCAAATTTCATTTCTTTCCGCCCTTTGGGGACAAAAACCCCCTACCGTCTGAACAATGTTGCCAGTGTTATGAGAAATTTAAATAATCATGGACTCATCAAATTACTCTCATAGTCAGATCCAAAATATCAGCTTTCCAGTGATCATGAAATTCAAGCATTCATTAACTAATTTTCTACCACTCCAAATCAACCAAAAACATGAAAAATTTAAAGACTGCAACTATATGAATTATTTGTATACAATCCAAATTCCAAAGCTGCAATCATGTATAGTTTTGGTATACAGTCATGCTGAGAGCTGTGTATGTTATAGTCTACGGCACTTCTACTTATATCTTGATACCGCCTGTGTGCAGTTGTGTTGTCTAAAATTAGACCACGTCATTATAGGGCGTAAAGTGTTTCTATACTTAGATTCAAAGAGGAAAATGCTCACAGACAGGAAACACTGTTTTCACTGCAATGTTCATCCAACCCATCCAGGGTATAGAGCTCAATATCACTCAGACCAATAAACAAAAGGTTCGCCTTTCGTGACATAAGTAAATTTATATCGATGGTGATGTTTTGCAGCATATAGTAGCTTTACAAAAGGCGATATTTGATTTGTTTTCAGCCAATCTTGTTGTTGTGTGTATGATTTGGATCTTTGAAATTGTAATTTAATGATTTCTTGATGACTGCAATTTTCTGTAAAAATATTCTCCCACTGACAAAGAAGTCTCACGTTGGCTTACCAACTGGAAATGGAGGGTAATCCAATAGTCGAGTCACCTTCCGTGAAGCTTTTGGGAATCAACATCGAAAATAACCTGTCCTGGCACGACCACGTCGTCAGTATTGCTAAAACGGCGTCCCAGAAGCTTGAAGTTTTGTTCCACTGTAGGAAGCTGTATACACCAGAGCAACAAGGCACAGATCCGACCATCGTTGGAGTATTGCTCCCATGTGTGGGAATGCGCTTAGAAGCACCCTCTAAAGCATCTGAACTATCCAGAAGAGAGCAATTAGACTAACCTCACAAAGGACCTCCACGGCCGGGAACATCGAAGAAAGGTGGCGGACCTGCCACTGCTAAGCTTTATTAAGCCTAAGCTTAGCTAAGCTCAGGCTTAAAGTCGACATCCGTTGTACAATCGTCGGCTTAGTTAAACCTGGTTGATAATGAAATTCACTACGGTTGGCACAAATGAAGCAATACGTACTGACATAATCATCGGAAAGATTACCTTTTTTGGTTAGTCACTTGTGACAGTTTGTGACAAATGTCTCTGTTCTTTTATTTGCTCTCTTCGTTAAACTAGACACAAAATCTTTCAAAAAATATAACCTAATTGAGTGAAATGCAATTTGAAGGTTCCTCCTTGACACATCATGTCATTTGTATCAGGTTAGGTTTAGGGCCGGTTGTACAAATGCGGGTTTAATATGAGCTTTGTTAAACCTAAGCTTAGCTAAGCTCAGGCTTGTACAATCGTCGGTTTAGTTAAACCTGGTTGATAATGAAATTCAGTACAGTTGGCATCAATGAAGCAATACGCATTGACATAATCATCCGAAAAATTACCTTTTTTGGTTAGGCACTTACGACAGTTTGTGTCAAATTTCGGCAACGACCGTTTCTGTCTCTGTTCTTTCATTTGCTTTCTTTGTTAAATTAGACAAAATCTTTAAAAAAATATGACCTAATAAAGTGACAAGCAATTTGAAGGTTCCTCCTTGACATATCATGTCACTTGTATCAGGTTAGGTTTAAACTCCAGCCAAGCTCGCGTTAAGCTTCGGCTTACGTAAGCTCGTGTTAAGCTTGGAGTGGGGGGCTAAGGCAGCATTGTACAACGGACGTTTTGCAACTGACGTGGTTTAACGTCGGCTTTCCTTAAGCTTGCATTGTACAACCGGCACTTAAACCTCAGCTAAGCTCGCGTTGAGCTTCGGCTTACGTAAGCTCGTGTTAAGCTTGGAGTGGGGGGCTAAGCCAGCATTGTACAACGGACGTTTTGCAACTGACGTGGTTTAACGTCGGCTTTCCTTAAGCTTGCATTGTACAACCGGCACTTAAACCTCAGCTAAGCTCGCGTTAAGCTTCGGCTTACGTAAGCTCGTGTTAAGCTTGGAGTGGGGGGCTAAGGCAGCATTGTACAACGGACGTTTTGCAACTGACGTGGTTTAACGTCGGCTTTCCTTAAGCTTGCATTGTACAACCGGCCCTAAGAGAGGCTCTGTGAGCTCATCCTTACCAGGTCGAGGTCCCTACTCCACGAACCGATCTCCGCCAGCATTCCTTCTTTTGGAGAACTTCGACGCTGTGGAATGAGCTGCCGCGGAATTTGTTTCCTAACGGCAACAACCTGCAGCGTTTCAAATCTAGCGTGCACAGACACCAGGCACGTATCCAGGATTTGGTTTTGGCGGGTCCAAATTATGGATGTCACTTGCTTGACCTTTCGGGGGGTCCAGGGGGGGGGGGGGGGTGCAAAAGTTTGTGGATACCATTTTTTAGATGGCATTATATAACGTTTCGGGGGGGATCCGGACCTCCTGGACCCCCCCCCTCTTTAAATACGTGCCTGACAGACACCTATCCTCTCGCAGCGCTTCTACTCGTACAGCGCCATGGGCTTTCAGGCTCTGCGAGAGGATGAAAAAAGCTGAAAATTGACTGATCTATATATTTCTGTTGGCTTGCCAAGCAACAAACTTTATATTTGTCTATCCAACATGAGTGACGGGAGCTTTCAACATTTCGATTTCGCGATTTACATTAACAGAAAGTCCTTTTCAATTTTTCATCGCTGGTTTTTTATTCAAACAGCTCTCTGCGTTTACAAAATACTTTTATCGATATTTACCGAAATTTCGTAGCGTAACCCAATCTAGAGAGCTTATTTTCCGCTGAACGCGTTCAGCAGCGAGGCTGTTAGAAAATCACGTTACGAAAATATCACGACGCGGCTGGCGCCCAAAATAGTATGTAAATAGTTAATTCGTTGTACTAGCACGCCATGAAGCGCGTAGGATAAATCGCTAAATACTAATGAATATAGCTTAAAAAAATAAAAAAAACACGCTTTTAAAGAACATCGGACTAAATCTTTAAAAATAATTCTCAATTTATTCTGCTTATTTTAAAAATTATTTTTAAGTTTTTAGTCCGATGTTCTTTAAAGGCTTTTTTTTAGTTTTTTTAATATATTTATTTTTAATTTGTTAGTTCGGCGACTTCCAAAATATTGACGGCTGGTGGATCTGCACCTGTATTTATACCTGCTGATGGTGACGTGGCCCAACCAGGTAGCGTTGGTAGCCCCGCCCCTTCGCGATATGGTAGTGTCTTCAAGTCCTTTAGGATAGGTACCAATGTCCGGTTGACTTTCCGTGTTCCTTCTTTCCTCTTGAAATTATTATGATGTTTTTGTATTTCGATGGCTTCTCTGTAAAGTCTGGCATCGTACGAAGACGTTGCAGCAAGAACCTGAGTTTCTTCAAACTTGATCCTGTGACTTCGATCCTTAATCGCATGTTCGGCTACCGCTGATTTGTCTGTATGACCTAGTCGACAACTAGCCTTATGTTCTGCAATTTTTGTGTTTATAGCTCGCTTCGTTGTTCCTATGTATACACTCCCACATGTGCATGGTATGCGATAAACCCCCGGTGTTGTGAGTGGGGTCTCTTTTATCCTTCATCGTTCTCAAATATTCCTGTATCTTTCTTGTGGGCTTGTAGATGGTCTTGACGTTTTCCTTTCGTAACATTTTTCCTATTTCGTCTGTTATTCCAGACACATAGGGTAGAAAAGCTTTTGCTGTCGGTTTAGGTTCTGGTTTTGCCCTATTTCTTCTCATTGTTCTTGTTATTTCCTTTTCTGTGTAACCATTTGCCTTAAGAGCATTCTTTAGATGTTCCAGTTCGGTGTTGAGTTCTTCTGGCTCGCACACTTTTTTAGCCCGTTCTGTCAAAGTTCTAATAACTCCGTACTTCTGAGATGGGTGGTGGTTTGATGCTTTATGTAAGTGTGGATCTGAAGATTCTTATTACTGTCAAACGGGTGTGAAAACTGTGAAACTTTAAACTGCGACCGGATTTGTAATTAGCAATACGAGCTTTTTATTTTAATAGAAGCACAAATAAAGATTTTCAATTCTTTTGGTAAAACTGAATCAAACGAGATGGAAACTTAAACCTGCGACCGGATATGTAATCAGCACCCTCAAGCTATTCAAAACATGAGCTTTCATATTAATAAAAAGTCAAGTAACGATTTTAGATTTTTTAGCATAAACCTGAAGATCAGAGATCTGAAATTTTTTATATTCGTCAAAGGAAGCGGAAACTTAAAACTGTAACCGGATTTGTAATAAGCACCCTGAAATTATTCAAAACACGAGGTTGTATCTTAATAGAAAGCCAAATAACGATTTTCGATCAGATAAACCTGAAGATCTGAAAGATCTGGATTTTTTTATTTTCGTCAAACGAGATTGAAACCTAAAACTGCGACCGGATTTGTAATCAGCACCTTCAAATTATCCAAGACACGAGGTTGCATCTTAATAGAAAGCCGAATAAAGATTTTCAATTTTTTAGATAAACCTGAAGATTTCAAAGACCTGTAATTTTTAATTTCCGTCAAACGCGACAGAAACCCAAAGCTTCGACCGGATTTGTAATCAGCACCCTCAAATTGTCCAAAGCACAAGCTTTTTATTTCAATAAAAATCGAAATAAAGCTTTTCAATTCTTTTGGTAAACCTGAATATCTGAAAGACCTGAAACTTTTGATTTTTGTCATACGAGACGGAAACTTAAAACTGCGACCGGATTTGGAATCAGCGCTTTCAAATTATTCAAAACACGAGATTTTATCTCAAAAGGAAGCCAAAGAAACATTTTCGATATTTTAGATAAACCTGAAGATATGCTCCTATGAATAAGGACCTGTAATTTTTAATTTTCTTCAAACGCGACTGAAACTCAAAACTGCGACCGGCTTTGTAATCAGCACCGTCAAATTATTCGAAACACGAGGTTTCATCTTAATAGAAAGCTAAATAACGATTTTCGATTTTTTAGCTAAACCTGAGGACCTGAAAGATCTGGAATTTTTATTTTCGTCAAACGAGACTGAAACTTAAAACTGCGATTGGATTTGTAATCAGCACCCTCAAGTTATCCAAGACACGAGGTTTCATCTCAATAGAAAGCCAAATAAACACTTTGGATTTTTTAGGTGAACCTAAAGATCTGAAAGATGTGACATCTTTGATTTCCATTCGTTTAGAATTTTGGACGCCAGAGTGATAGGAGGTTATTCTAGCTTTTGCTAGAAAGTAGGTGTTTCTTCCCCATTTCAAAGTTTACAGAATGAATATTCATTCTGTACACTTTCAAATGATTATTCATTGTGTAAACTTTGCTAATTTTTTCATTTACCATCTTTTAATAACAAAAAATTTTGAGTCTCCCGCAGACCCGCCTCCAATCTCAATTGGTCAGCGATCAAGCAAAACGCAATAAATCCATTCTTGACATTTTTTGACTTTTTCATTGTGTTGTTATAAAAACCGTGTGATAAATCCATCGATGACCAACCAACCAATTCAGGCAAAACGTAAATACATCCAAAATATCCTCAAAATTATTCATGATTCATTCAAAGTGTTGTAAATCCCCAAGTTGGTAGTACAGTTAAAATCATTCAAAAAATGGCTATTTTATACAAGATTTGTCCTACATATATTATCGTTATATATAGTTATATTATAAAATTTTGTCACCTGTAGCTCGTCATACATAATCAAAAAAAATGTCAAATCATCAGTTCATAAATGTCCCTTCTCACCTATGTACATAAAATAACACAAAGCCATTTCATTAAATATTTCAGACATTTCTAAAACTGTTAAAACTGGATTTATTGCATTTTGTACGATCGCTCCCCAATTTGACTCTCGGATCTGTAGCGGTACCAAGTCACACACCAGTTTTAACGATGAGAAACGTTGGACATTGATCTGCGATTCCCATCAGACTTCCGTTTCAAATCGTAAACTGATTACACGAAATGGCTTTTTCGTGAACGACCGGACCTTTTGACCCCAACGCTAGCATTGATACAAGCCGAAGTCCTAAGTGGTAATGGCATTCGGTCGCGGTCATACCAGTCTCACAGCATATTCATGATCCAGCATCGCAACTCTATAGAAAATACGCAGATTTTTTGTCCGACTAGACTATTCATGATCTCTCCACGACTAGGCCTAGCATTAGGTCGTGTTAGAGATATTAGTGAATAAGTTTACTTAAATTTTGTTGCAATAGTTTTATCGAGCTCTATGAAATTCGAGTAATGTAGGAATTTTCTTCATTTGGTTTGGTAGCCTTTCATTTGTCTTTTATCCAACGGATTGTCATTTATGGAAACTTTATCCTGTTAAGATTTTGCTAGTTTATCACTCTTTCGCTCAAAACAATTGAGTTGATGATTGTTTCCTAGGAAAAAAACAAGAAAATAGGTGTATGAGAGAAAATTCTCCGAAAAAATACAGCAAATATAAGCAGCATTCAACCAGAATGCATCCTGGCCTGCTTCAGTGGCTGAATAGCTTTTTGAACTACCGATCTCTGTTTGTTGTTAGTCGAAGGCTGTCCATCATGCGCATTTTCAATAAATGCCGGTGTTCCTCAGGGATCTGTCCTATTCCCTACACTGTTTCTGCTGCACATCATCGAGCTGCTGAAAATAACAGCCAATCAAACCTCTGCTTCGCAGACGACAGTACTATAATATCAAGCAACCAGGCAAGCCACTATCATCCCAGAAGACGGTACGTGGACCACGGCAACATGCCTCACAGATCAACGTAGATATCAAAACAATTGTCGAGTGAGGATTAGCAAATAAAGTACAGTTAACGTACAAAAAACTCAGGCAACAAACCTTTTCGAATTCGTTAGCAATAACATCGACAAAGAGTCTCCGTTGGCTTGTCAACTGTGGAAATGGAGGGTCACCCAATAGTCGAGTCACCTTCCGTCAAGCTTTTGGGTATCAACATCCACAATGACATGTCCTGGCACGAGCTCGTTATCAGTATTGCTAAAACGGCATCCCAGAAGCTTGGAGTATTGTTCAGCTGTAGGAAGCTGTATACATCAGATTAACTACTGCTGCTGTACAAGTCACAAATCCGACCATCATATACTAATCGATAAGCCTAACCTCACAAAGGACCTCAACAGCCTGGAACATCGAAGAAGCATGGTTGACCTGTCCCTGTCCCTGCCTTGGAATTTGTGTCCCGATGGCTACAACTTGCAGCGTCGTTTCAAATCGTAACGTGCGCCGACACTTATCCTCTCACAGCGCTTCTACAGCGCCAAAGTCTTTGCGGGAGGCTTACCATAAAAAAGGACCTCAAACAATGACTATTTTGAACCTCAATATGCATATAAAATTGTCTCAATTCATATTCCAAAAACGACCAATACTTATAATAAGAGCCATCATAATTTCAGCCAACTCTACGAGTTCGTCTGGATTCGTGATGTATTTTCTTACACATAGCAAACCATGCCTCTATAATAAATTTTGATTAAGCTTTAACATATTTGATTCGTTCTTCCAAATTATTAATTTTCTGTTTCTATGTGAGGTCTTAAAGTTTTTTTATATTGTACAAATCAGACGAATTCATACTTTTAGGGGCAACCTGAGAAGGGACGACTACATCGTGAATATATTTACAAACCATCAGTTAAACAGACATTTTCTAGGAATATTATCTCCTTGAAATACTGCATTCCCCCAGTTTGACAGATTTTCAGTGCTCACGAAATTTGGGCAGTTTGTTAAATATTCGTTTTGTTTACATCGCTGACTTTTACCTCCCACAAAACAGAGGGGAGTATTATGAAATTTTTTATTTTGACATAATAGTTTTTTTGACGTTTTATCTCTCATTTCCTGTATATGGCTATGCCAGTCGTCCTTCTGGTCATCGCGTAATTTCAGTAACCACTGCACTGACTTTCATTGAATTTTCGATAAGCATAGTACAATACTTTGTACATCCCGTTACAGTTTAGAATGCGAAAAATATTTTTGTGCTTTTATCGATTTTGCCATCCGCACTACGCCAATGTTCATGCCCAGGGCCATCGAACGTGAGAAAAAAACCACGTCAACAACCAGGGCTTCGCGGATGTCCCGCATTTTTCGTTGTCCTTTATTTTTTCGACGACCTGTTGTGAGCAAGTAATGTATGCAAAACGTGATATTTTTATCGCGAGCACCTATTTCGTATGCAAACTCGACCGCATTGCCTCGTTGCCTTTTGTTTAATCGCTTAAATTGGCCGGGTAATGCCTGAAGCGCATACGTTTATGAAGATGGGTCATTTACAGCTGAACATAAAAACTATGATAAGTACTACGTAGTACTATCCAAGCGACACAGGTAGCTGAAACGTCAGTAAAGAGTTTATCATTATAAATATGTGGTTTTAATGTTGGGTCGGTAAGGCGCGATTTTTTTTGGCAGTGGGAAGGTTAGTCCCATCCTAAGTTCTTTGAGAAACACGGGTCACTGCATAAAGAAAAGCTTTCTGCAATGTTAATTGCCATCTTCAGGGCTTTAACGTTGAGGTCACAAAAACAGAAATGTGCATTGAGTCACAAATTTTCAAATGCAATTCTCAAACAAAAAAAAACGTCAAACAGTTTTTGGCTAATTTAACTCTTTTGGGCTGTTTTCTGTTCTTTTTTGTTGTACTCGGCTGTGTTTAGTCGTTTTCTGTTGTTTTTCGCTGTTATCAGCGCGCTTTCTATTGTTTTGAGCTAGTTATGAATCTATTTGGTTGTATTTTGTCATTTGTAGTTGTTATCTGCTTGCTTTTTGTTGTTTTGAGCTGTTTTCTGTTCTCTTCTGTTGTATTCGACTGTGTTTAGTCGTTTTCTACGGTTTAGCGCTGTTATCTGCACGCTTTCTGTTGTTTTGAGCTAGTTATGGATCTATTTGGTTGTATTTGGTCGTTTTCTATCGTTTAAGGTGACTGTAAACGAACTGTTGTTATTTGCTTGCTTTCTATTGTTTTGAGCTGTTTTCTGTTCTTTTCTGTTGTATTCGGCTGTATTTAGTCGTTTTCTATTGTTTAGCGCTGTTATCTGCTTGCTTTCTGTAGTTTTTAGCTGTTTTCTGTTCTTTTCTGTTGTATTCAGCTGTGTTAGTCGTTTTCTATTGTTTAGGGCTGTTATCTGCTTGCTTTCTGTTGTTATGGCCTGTTTTCTGCTCTATTTGGTTGTAGTTGGTCGTTTTCTATCGTTTACAGTTGCTATCTGCTTAACTTCTGTAGTTTTGAGCTGTTTTCTGTTCTTTTCTGTTGTCTGAGTCTAGTCGTTTTCTGTTGTTTCCCGCTGTTATCTGCACGCTTTCTGTTGTGTTGAGCTAGTTATGAATCTATTTGTTTGTATTTGGTCATTTTCTACCGTTTACAGTTGTTATCTGCTTGCCTTCTCTTGTTTTCAGCTGTTTTCTGTTCTTTTCTGTTGTATTGGCTGTGTTTAGTCGTTTTCCACAACACGGGTCACAGCAACAACCAACACATAGGTGTAAAATACAAACTAAACAACGACCTTTACATATTTAAATCACCCGAAAAATTACAAGAAAAATTGAAAACACATTTTTCGATTCAATTTTTTTTAGAAGGTCGTTGTTTAGTTTATATTTTACACCTATATGTTGGTTATTTGTGTGACCTGTGTTGTGAAAGACACCGCGTTAAATTAGGCAAAAAAATTTTGACGTATGCTGTCTTGTCGTAATTTTTCTATTTACTGCAGATACTGGGCCAATTTTTATGGTTTAGTTTAAAATGGAATACTGTCCCACTTTTTCAGTGATAGGTATGTATCATGGGGTTCACAGGTATTTTTTGTAAAATATACTGACTGCTGTTGATGTGCGACCTTTTGATTTAGTATCTACTTTCTTCTTGTACAAAGAATGGACCTTGGGCCTCCAGGACTACGGGGCCCCCAAAATGACGGGGCCCCACGGAGCTGCGGGCCCTGTGGGCCCTTAGTTACGCCACTGGTGTTTACATAGTCTTTTTGCTGTATCCTTTATCTATGCATATTCTGCCGCATTGCAAAATTACGGCTGTTTCTGCCTAGAAAACGGTAGTCAGTTTACCTAGGCGGATACCTACGTTTTGCCCAGGCCTTTCACCGTATATGCGTCCTCCTGTATCTGATGAATTTTTGGAGCCATCAGTGTACCAGGTGATACCATTTGACATATGTCGAGGTTCTCCCAGAGCCCATTCCGATCTGTCACTTAGATTGACCTTATTTGGGATTCGGTGTCCACGACTCTTGACATTCGGTCCGGTGGTGGCGTCTCCAGTATGCCGCACCGCAGGTTGTCAAGTATCGTAGTGTGTTTCTGGCAGGACGGTAAATCCAATAGGGTCCTTGCACTCAAAAAAAATATTGCTTTAAAGCATCCAGCGTAATGTATTAAACATCAAAAATAGAAGTTGTTGATTTTTTGAGTTGCTTATGTGACTTATTCTTAATATAAATTTGAACTCGTGAAAACGGCGCGAAAACAACCTCTGACGTCACTAAACATTATGGGGATGGGATTTGAGATATCACAGACGCTTTTTGGTCGATAATTTTGGTTATGATACCAGACGTTACATTTTTATTGAGGTTAGGTATTCGATTTTTGGGATTTTTGGTATTGATCGGCGCCAAAAGTCCAAATTAAAATGGAAGTTTGACTTAAACATAAGCTATTTTAGGGGTTGTCAGTTATAGCTAGAGATGGTGTGTAATCAATTTAATATAGTCATGCTACGATTGTCGATCATTGTACTATCTTATGACGTCAACAACCGTTTTCGGGCACGTGGGAAAATTTGAAAAAACTGTAAAATTGCGATAACAAATTTCATCATCTGAACAGTAGCAAGAGCGGAAATTTTGTTCTAGATAGCTTTTGAATACATTTTTCTTCCTCTAAACATACTCTTAATCGAAATTTATCACCACTGCAAGTACCCTATGTTTTACTGATAAATGTAAATTGCTGAAAAAATATCATCCACTTATAGTGACAATGAAAGAATTACAGTTTAAACAAGCATTTTACTGCCCTCCATTTGTACACCTGCATAAAAGCAAAAAAAGTATAGAAATTACCACTCAAGGCACAATTCTGAATAGCGCACCGAAGTTCCTTCCGCAATGAATACGAAAAAGCGTAACGGTAGAGATCTCCAGTGAAGAATACCAGCTTCAGGATAATTATGAATAATAGATCAGCCATTCATCAGAGTCGCTTCACCTTTTTAAATCCTTCGTCCTACCTGAACTTTCTGAGAAGAGCGCCAGTCGAAAAGAATAAGGTAAATAGTCTCTGGCGTACTGCTATGCAGAAAATTCTCGGGCCTTTCTTTGAATAGCCGAGGCATTTAGGAATTTACACTGCATACACAAATGTACAATAGGGTAAGACGGTATCTTTTTGAGATCTTAGCAAGTTTTTCTTGGAGGTATGGATAGAAAGGCGTTCTTATAACAACATACCAGGATGAAATAATGTGTCTACTATCTGTAATTGCCACCAACGACACCAGGATACCCTTACATTGAAATCTCAATACTCAAAAATAGTTTTAAATGTTTATATAATGTATTTGTCATTTTACTTCCCACACCGATAGGTGAGGGGAGTATTGTGATCGCGAAAATTTTCGATTTTGAGATAATCCACTTTTTGGGCGTTTCAGGATGTTTACGAAAATCCACGTCACTCATTTCCGTCGGTCTGTCTGTCTGTCTGTCGCGTTTTTCTACCATCGTAATCTCAGTAACCGCTGCATGGATTGTGATGAAATTTGGGTAGCGATATGCCGTGGGGTCCTAGTAGGTAATGCTGCAAAAGTTTTGAAAATCGGTGCATTGGCGGCGGAGTAATTAGCAAAAAACAAAAAAATTAGATATTCCTCAAACTTCGTTTTCAGGCGTTTCAGAAGTTCCTGATCATTTTCTACTTTTTTTTGGGTGGGGGTGAATTTGGGGTGGTTGGGGGGCGGGGGGTTGTAAAACTGAAAAATTTGTTGTATTCATAATGGGCTGTCCAATGACCTGTGAATGAAAGACCTAGCGGCATAATTCACCTTTTTGGGTCCATCCAAACATTGCCTCGCTTATAATAGAAACCAAGGGACTTGGAATTTGTGATGTATACATACTAGTATTGTTTTAGATCGTTGTATACAGCTTAACGCGAAAATGACTGGATGATGTTTTTTAAATTCATCTGAACATTGGCTTGCCTATTACAGAAACCATGGGACATAGAATTTTGTGATGTTTACATATACGAGTGTTGCTTAATTTCGTTCTATGTATATTGCGAGAAGCGAAAATGATTGAATTGATTTTAATGAAATTTCGACACAGGAATTACTATCGCGGTGAGAATGGAAAACACGTCAGTTTCTGGAAAATCGTGTCAGTGGCGGCGCAACAATAATCAAAAAACTAAAAATATAGAAACAGCTCATACTTCGTTTTTAGACCGTTTTTAGGCTCCTGAGCGTTTCGCATCGCATGCAGAATCAAAACTGTGGCGTCTTAGTTTCTAAGGAGGGAGACGCATGACACTATTTACCAGAGTTTTTGTGTTGGGTGTTTTTTTGCGGGCAAATAGGCGATGATTTTGTTGTAAGGGGGGATTTCAGACTATAGCTTCATGCTATGGGAAAATAATAAACTGATATCGTAATGTGTGGGAAGTACTGAGTCAATCAACTTGACTCCATTTTTTATGTATAACATCCTTCAGCACTAATCTAACATAACTTGTTGTAAGTAAACATCTTCATGTTGCTGAATATTTTCCTTTTGCTTTGTAACCTTTACCCCCCCCCCCCCCCAAAAAATAGCAACGCCACTGACATGAACAAACTCTTTTCGTCGTGTGTAACTAATCCTAAATAAGGCTGTATATTTTGAGCTCCGTATTTCTATATGGGCGAAAAATGCTTATAATTATGTGTGCACAGTATCCTGTTTTCATAATCTAGAAAGCCAAACAAACGAATAAAGACAGACTTATGTGGAGCTAATTTACTAAACCAACAAACACACATAAATTTGATTTATTTACAGCGGCCAGAAACTTTTGTATAGTTGTTATTTTAGTACATTACGATTACTGGATATCAACTTTTCCTAAAACTGCCATGATTGATTGGCCACCGACTAAATTTATTGATAATGATTAGTTGCTGTGTTATCTTTGGATGATGCTTCATCTCATAAATTAAGTTCTATCGGTTATGAAGATTGTATAAACAAAATTATTCCACATTTTCGTTAGACGTGTGATATGAGAGCCGCTAGTACTATTCTGTATTTTTTATCTGTAAAAGTTAGTAAGTAGTAGTACTCTAGAAAGCTTAGATAATGGATAAAATTAGATATTTGAGTGTACTTGTGTAACTATGAGAAATATTTATGGTTTTTATCTCTTTTTAAAATACGTACGTCTCAATATGAACACCTTAAAAAATACGTACATATCACAATTCGGGAAGCACGATTATAGCCGACTTTATAATGTTAAATCGCACTGTCTTCTTGTTAATATTCTCTGTGCAACGGTGGGTTTCACGTCACTCCGTTGGATAGATTTTTAAAATCCATAATGCCTGTGAGGGTAGAAACTAGGATTTCCAATTCGGAATCCCTAAATCCTGGGATACTGGAGATGTTTCTGTATCGAAAATCCCGGGATTATTAAAACAGGATCTCGATTTTTTAGATGCTCAAATTTCAGTCTGCGTTATTCTTTTTTTATCCGCGTATTATTTTAGCCTTGTTCCGGCAGTGGCGGAACTTCAAATTCGGGCCCCCCCTCGCAAGAAATTTCCCGAGGCCGCCTACGGTGGCGTAAAATTTTGTGAGCAAAGAAAAGCTGAGAGTAGAATTACTAATTTTATTGTGTTCCTGTTTATTTTAATTCGTTTATATTGTGCATGTTGTGTGACGTTATATTTTAAAAACTGTTGGTAGTGTCTTATTATCCCAGTATTTTTATCTAGTTAAACTCTGATGATTATTGCCATACCAACGATGAAAATTTCGTTTTTCTGTTGCCTGAGGATGACTTAATATAAGTCGAAACGTCGCATAAAGGAAAATTAGGAGTTTCTGTTTAAATGACCTTATCCTACAAAAAAAATAACTGAAGTTCATCAGAGTAGGTCCAAAACCTTTACAAAAAAAATATACTATACATATAATGAATTTAAATTACGTTACAAAAAAATATTTTATCTTAAAAAGTCACCAAACTGTGCACTTTGCTGTAAAAACATACCCATCTTTCTAATTCTAATTATCCATTCCATAAACGCGTTGTAAATGTGGTAAACACAGGTAATAAGATTGCATTTAGGATCTAAAAGCGAGAGTAAACATTTTCAACAGAGCATTCAGCAAACATTTGGCATCGGATTTCTAATTTTTGTTATGGGTATTTGCTGAATATATAATGGTTAGTCATAAAAAGTGATAGGTTAATGAAAATTTCGGTTTAGTGTCTCAAAATAGTATAATTTTAAAATAAAGGTTCAAGTCAATTTAAAAATGGATTCGTCTTAAAAAATCGCCAGATAATCAAGCAATCATACATGATGCATGCCATGTTATAAGATCAACATATTAAGAATAATAAAATGTGTGATATAAGATGTCAGTGTGAATAAATCACTAGAATATGCCATTTCAATAAAAGCTTTCACTAAATTACAAAAAAATCACTAGATCTAGTGAAATTTCACTAGACCTGGCAACTCTCCTCAGCGGGTTCATTAGCAAACAAACTTAGATCACGCTTCAAAGACTTGACTCTAGACCATTCGGTTTTCCTAAGGTGGTATTTTATTATTAGTAAGCAAATCGGAGTTGTTTAAAAAAATTAATTGCACATTTAAATTAAACTTTTCTTTCTATTTTTGTTTTTAGTTCCTAATCTCATATATACTTTACAAATGTGAAAATATGGTTTTTGTGTTTTTTTAAATAAAAATGTATTTTTGTTTAATATCTTTTTGCTTTTTTATCATTGCTGTTACTAACGTTAGAGTTAAAAAAATATCCGAAATCCCGGAATCCCGAGATTTAAATTTTTATCCCGGTATATCTAAACGGAACTCCGGTCCCAAAATTGTAAACCTTAGTAGAAATCTATCCTTGCAAATTTATTCTGAAAAACTATGAAGGTTTTTCTCATTGCCAAAGTATCAAAATTTCACTAGTATCAGATAAGTATCTATTCGTAGTTAGATGGGGAAATTATTACTACTGGCAGACGACAAATTACTGAAGTGATTTTTCGAAATGTAGATACCACAAAATACTGTTTACGCCACCAGCGCCGGTACTCTGTAACATAAGAGATAGAAACGTGGTTCTATCACCATGACGACCATGACGATCGGGCAGTTTCGGGTGCGTACCACACAGTGTCTATTACGCTGACATATTTACGAAGCCACCCGATCCTATAGAAACGCGTTTCTAAGTTACAGAGTACCGGTCCAGGTTCCAAATATTACTGGTAATTTTAGAGAAGCACTGTTTAGGGTAGTACGAAAAATCGCTATATTTGACTGAAAGATTTACACCTGTACATTCAAAGATAGGGCTACCTACCAACATACACAAATCCGTCCTCTTTCCGGGATGATTAGTGAGAACCTATTATCTAGACCTAAGGTCTCTTTGGCTCTTTCCACCCTGAATGACGATATCGGAACGTTATTCTCCACGAATTACAGAGGCGGCAAGCCTATGCCCAAGAGAACATCCAGGGCAGCAGTGGGGCCAGTGGCCTCGTTATGCTCGTTGTTGCAAGCCACTGAATATTAGCGAACTTGAGCATAATAGAGACCTTTTCTACGCTCGGTCACCAGACAGAGCAGCCAAACAAGATCCTGGTTCTGACTACAGTCGAGTTAGTTTAGGACCTTGGGCTTGAATCCCCAGGTCCTACCAACTATCCGATGCGCAGCTGCCACATGGTAGCTATATACTTTTTGTACACATAGTCAGTATGATGTTTCAAGTCGTCGTGAGTAATCTCTGGATATAGTCCTCCCGCCCGTAAGTAAGCATAACAGCTTGAAAAATGTGCAGTCATACTACCGAATGAAGCTAAGCTGTGTGACTGCATACGTAAAAAAATGTCTGAAATATTTCATTTGACGAGCTATATATACATGGTTATAAATAATGTAATAACCGAAACAAATTCCTGATTCGCCTCAGGCGCAAATTTTAGTGCTAACCTACCATACTGTTAAACTTATAATAAATTATCGTTCTAAAAATACAATGCTCATTAAAAGTCGTATAATATTTCCTTAATGCGTGTTATATGCAAATGTTGCGCGTTTAAAATACTCGTACAGGCGCCTACCCAAAAGCAACAGTTAGCATTTTTGTGATCCTTGGATATCATTGGCGCCGTTCATATCTTTTGTTAAATAATAATAAAAGCTGTGCTCAGATAATGATAATAATAATAATAATAATATAACGTTTATTCCCTTTAAGATTACAAAAACAATGACAGATACGAAAAAAAAAAGAAATGAATAAACGATGGAATTCCGCTAAAAGGCGTACCCTTGTGCGCGGATTTATATCTAACCTTATATATGTAAACAATATTATACATTTTCTTGTGCGCCAGTTTACAATTTTTCGGCATTTCTAGTTCTTTCGCTTAATATATTAGATTTCAAAAAGAAATACTCAATAGTTTACAAAAAAAAATAATCACTTATCCATAATATACCTACATATCTCTAGCATAACGATCAGTGAAAAGTAGAGGAATTATTTTTTCGCCTACATACATGCATACAGACGAATATAAAAGAGACTAACATTTTAATAAAGCATTAACAAAATGAGGACAGTATCTTGTTCATAAAAACCATAAGGTTGTGCAATTGTGCATGAACAAAAATATGTCGTCAAGTTTTGATAAAGAAACTCTACCACATAATACACAAGGTAGGCATAGCATTGATGCATACATTCGGATGTCTTAAATTTTGTTGTCATATAGAAGGACTGCGGCACTGTGATGTGTACAAGTAGTGGAGCTAGGGCCTTAAACAGATGATAATAGAATGTGTCTTTAATATTGTCGTCATTAGTTTATGTAAAAAGAATTTAAAAAAAAAAAGATTAACTTTGTTCCATCAGTGTTCAGATAAGTTTTTTTTTACTAATTAGCAATTTGATTATAAATCTATCAGTCGCTTAACTTCCTATCTTCGAAGAGAAACTATATACCGTTTGAATATACTTTTAACTATATTTACAGAATTGGGCCTAGTAAGATATTTTCTATAGATTTCAGGTAAGCTGTTATATATTTTGCACGATAGATGAGTGAAACACCGTAAGCTTATATTTTTTTGCAGCAGATCTATTTTAATTGAATCCTTAGCCTTGAATCTTGTTTCATAGTTATGATCTATCTTATTTAAATCCCCCCTATTTTTGTAAATATGTAATATGATTTGCTGCATGTTAAGCATGCCGGTTTCTAGAAATAGAGTACTTGATGGAAAGGTCATATTTTTGTTATAAATTATCTTCAATATTCTTTTCTGTAAAATGTCAATTGGAGATAAATGTTTTGGAGAAAGATTTGCTTCATTTTGTGAACTTGGGGTAAATAAGGATATCTGGATTCTTGAAAAATAACTGTTATATTAAGCCTTTGTGGATATGACGTGTTGTGTCCCCTAAGTAGACGAAGGGACCCAAGGATGACTGCCTTCTGCATTCTGGCTGCTAAGATGTGCGCCGCCGGACAGCATATCGGTATTTTGCTTAGTGCAGAGAGCAGCGCATTCCTCATTCCATCTAGGGATTCAATGACCATAACATGCAGACTTACAGTGTAGTCTGGTCACAGCCTGCGAGGCTGTCCGAGCAGATATTCATTTGGTCCGCTTTTCCTCCTAAGGGCCGGTTTCTCAATGTCCAGTTAAAGTGTCAGATAGGTATCTGCCAGATAGCGTTGCTATGGATACAACTGTCAGATAAGATTTACGTGACTTCGTAAGTTTAGCCTTCAATAGTTTAAACAATTTATCTAACAGTTGCTGTTATCTTGCAGATAAATATTTAACTGGACATTGAGAAACCGGTCCTTAGAGACGATGTTCACCTCAGCCAAAAACTCCACCCTATAACGGACATCGTCTTCTGTTGGTTCAAGGGGAAAAGGTCGTGCTATATATTTTTTTGTTGACGATACACTCTTTGATATTAAAATGTAAACTATATCAAGTAAAGAATAAAAAAAAAAGATAGATATATAAGGTTGCATGTTTTAACGGGGTTTACATCATAAAGGAACTCAACTCAAAAGATGGTCGTTTATCCCACTTGGGTGTACAACTTTTACTTGTATCATCAGCATAACGAACAAGCCCATCCGCAATGTCACTCGTGCCTGCAATGCTTTTTATATAAATGATAAATATTGCTATTCCCAAGACAGTACCTTGAGGACCGCCAGTTTTGATTTCGCGCTTAGAACTCGATAAGGTACGACCTATTTTAGCGCTCTCAGTACAATTACTCAGACCCTGACAGACAAGCAATTGTAACCTGACCACCTTCTTTATTGTTACAGTAAAATCGAAACCAGAGAACATAGAAGACACGTACGGGGAACTAGTGGATGAACCCAGCAGACCAGCGCAGCTTGAGGAGTCAGGGGTGCAAAATGACGATTTTGAGGACTACTGGAATAACACACCGGATGAACCAGAAGATACTTCAGGGGGAGCAGGGGGACAGGACACCCCCGTCAGGATTATCTCCAAGCCTATGGATGCCGTTGCCCGGATAGGGGACACTGTGACGTTACCGTGTGAAGTTGATAATCCAGGTAATTAACAGATAAATGATTCAGCGCTAGAATGCACTTTTCATCATTCAATCTTGTCACCCTGTATACAGCCCAGATAAGACCTGCAATGATGTAGTCCAGAGAAGAGCAGTTTGATTAATCAAAAATCCGGCCTTAACGCGCCACCTCCAACAGCTTTCCTACAGACATGCTGTTAGACCTTTCATTTTTCTCCCGTATTCAAACGAGCCTGCTCCTCTGAGCTTTCCTCTATAATTGAGGTTTTGAATAAATTTTTTTTTGTCATAAATGGAATGATCATATATAAGTTTTATAACAAAACTGTTTTTGTTTTCTTTTTTTTTCGCAATAATTCAAAAGTTATATAAAAATAGAAATGGGTTTTTGAATCGAGTACCGAAAACACGCCGACGGCTCCCGAACCCGTGTGACGTCACCATGGCGGTAAGGATGCTCCTTTGACCAACGACGTCCTACTCCGATACTAAATTCTAGATTCCCAGCCAATCGCGAAAATACGTACTGCTAAACTGGTAACTAGTGTATATTTGTTGCAACACAGTCGATGAATGAAGTTTGCAGCTCGAGACGAAGTCTACGATCGAAATAAATATGTTTTTGAATGTTTGAAGTTGAAGTCAGATTACAGATTCCAGTTTTTCCCATTCCCATTTTTATTTTGATATAACTTTTGAATTATTGCAAAAAAAAGAAAACAAAAACAGTTTTGTAATAAAACTTATATATGATCTTTCCATTTATCACAAAAAAAAGAACTTTTTTTCTTAATTCAAAACTTCAATTCCGAGTCTGTTAGATGAACCTTTCTTCCAAAGATGTCCAGGGTTTGGAACGGATTGTCGGGAGATTTATTGAGCCTGCGAGGTTGACCTATTCCAGACCCGCGTTAAGAAACTTCCCCTAACCTAACATCTTCAAAGCAGCCGCGGTACTTTGGTATATTTAGCCGTGGCCTTTGCGGCTCAATTGTAAAAAATTGAAAAATCAGCCTTCATAGTAGATTGACCTAAAAAGTAGACAACTGCTTACACCATCCATCAAATTGACGTAACTGTGATATTTTCTAGATGGCGTTAGCATATGGCTCAAGGATGTCGACAGCATCCTCTACCAATCGCATGTGAAGCTTACTGGAAAGACCAATATTGTGGAGTATCCTAACAATACCCTAGAGGTAAGGATTGCATCTGATGACGACTTTGGCCAGTACGACTGCAAAATTATCCAAGCTAAGTCGAATTCGGACTTCATCAGCCACACGATATCCAAAGAAACTCCACCGGTCATTTTAGAGCTGAAGACACGCGAAAACAGGACCGTGGTGAGTATCTTTTTTCGTATTTATTGCTATTGAACCGGTTTACTTCCCACACGATAATAATGTAAAAGAGGGACAGAGTCAGCCTTTTATGTGATCAGGAACTTAACACTACAAGCCCTTGGCAGCAATTTGCAAGCTTGAGTGTTCACGCAACATACATTATTCCCTGTTTCTGAACATTCCGTATAATCTTGGCAGCGAATTATAATCTTGACTTTTTTTATGGTCAGCGTCCCGCAAAGACTGAAAGCCTATGGCGCTGTAGAAGCGCTACGAAAACATAAGTTAGATTTGAAACGATGCAGGTTGTAGCCGTCGGGGAATAAATTCCCCGGCAGCTTATTCCACAGCGTCGAAGTTCCCCAAAAGAAGGGATGCTGAAGGAGACTGGTTCGGGGAGTAGAGAACTGGACCTGGTAAGGATGAGTTATTAGAGCCTCTCTAGTGTTCCTCGTTCGGACGGCCTTTGGTATTATTATCTGGGAGAGCTCACTCTCGAACGTCCTCTGTGATAGAAGCTGTAAAACAGGGACAAGTTAGCCACCCTTCTTTGATGTTCCAGGCTATAGAGGTCCTTTGTGAGGTAAGGCGTATCGATTAGTCTACTTGCTGTCTTCTGAATAGTGTCCACAAGTTTTAGAGAGTGCTTCGGAGCGCATCTCCACATATTGGAGCAATACTCCAGCAGCAATACTACGATGGTTGGATCTGTGCCTTGTAGAGCAGCAGCAGTTGCTCTGGTGTGTACAGCTTCCTACAGCGGAACAAAACTCTAAGCTTGTGGGATGCCGTTTTAGCAATATTGACGACATGGTCATGCCAAGACATGTCATTGTTTATGTCGATCCCCAAAAGGTTGACGGAAGGTGACTCAACTGTTGGGTGACCCTCCATTTCCGCTGTTGGTAAGCCAACGTGAGACTTTTTTGTCAGCGTTGTTGTCTCAGTTTTCTGTACGTTAAACTGTACTTTATTTCTTGATTTCCGCTCGATAATTGTTCTGATATCTACGTTGATCTGCAAGGCATGTTGCTGTCGCCAACGTACCGTCTCCTGGGATGATAGTAGCTTTGTCAGGTTTCATCCACAATATTAATGTACTGTTATCTGCGAAATTGTAGATTGGATTGGATGTTATTTCTAGCAGCTCGTTGATGTACAACAGAAACAGAGGAGGGGATAGGACAGATCCCTGAGGAACACCGGCGTTCATTGAAAATACGTCTGATGAACAGCCTTCGACAACAACAAACAGAGAGAGAGACTTTTTACTTAACACAAGTTTCTTCCTCTTTCTGAAAATTTGGTAAAATCTTCAAAAATATATTTTTTGATTTAAAAGTTATTTTTTCTTAACCGAGAAGCTGCCGACCATCAAGAACCAATCTGATATTATGAATGTATAGAAGCCTGCAAGAAACGACTTAATATCGTAAAAATGACATTCAGCTTCATCAAGTAACTCTGTTGAATTATATAACAATTATACTAGATTTGATGACTAACGATGATCTCATAATATGTAGCTACACATATTCGAGAACATTCACATTAAAATGTTAAGAACTAGACAAGCAAGTCACGTTACATAGTAAGATAGCCTTGGCGAGTCAGTTTGTTGTTTATTATAGTAACCATTATTTGTCCAGAACTATTATTTGCTTATAATTCGATATGTGTGTAGGTCGTTACTATTTTTACACATCGCACGTACAGATAATAATTATTATGTAAAAGTATGAGTAATTCCGGGATATATTTTTATGTTCAATTATTCATGGAAATACGAAGAAAATTGATTAACCCTTGAATCTAAGTATGTCGATATGATAGGCTTACTAAGGTGGGTCTTAGCGCCGGAGTTTTTGGACCCGGAAGAATACTTTTACATATCGATATTCTAGGCCATTTTGTCTTATTCATATAGTATATACAGGGTGTCCCTGAATTTCCCTCACACGTGATATTCCCGTAACAAAAAAAGTTCAAACGAAAACTGAGTGTAATTTTTCAAACTACTATAGGGTCTATCATACCTTACTTTTGAAACTTTTTTTTTCTACTTCAATCCCTAATACTCACCCTCAACTTTTTTTTCAGATTGTTCTTCCTACATAAATGGGGTCATTATTTTATTTAAAATCTTGTATTGTCTTTGATTTCATACACAAACCAATTTTTGTCGCAATTTCATAAACATAAGATAAATAAAATAAGGAGTTGTTTGGGGCGTGATATTTTCCAAATAAAAAAGGATAAAAGAGACGTTTGTTTTCGAAAGCATGTATAACAGATCATTCAGTACCCTTAAAACACCACTTGGTTTTCTTTTCTATCTGTATTTGTTTTTCGTCAAATTCTTATTTTCATTATCATGTCACGAAAAAAAAATAAGTTTGCGTATAACATCAAAGGTATCACAAGATTTTGAATAAAATAGGAATATTATTTATGTAGGAAAACCTATGGGGGGCTATTTGAGAAAAAAGTTGAGGATGAGTTTTAAGGGTTGAAGTACAAACAAAATGTTTTGAAAGCATGGTATGATAGACCCTATAGTAGTTTCAAAAATTCCACTCAGTTTTCGTTTGAACTTTTTTGTTACGAGAGTATCACGTGTCGAGGAAATTCAGGGACACACTGTGTCAAAATTTCCCACCTCATTTACACTAAATAGGTTTGTTAGATTCTCCCTTATGTGACGCCGATGGTCTGACCTCAATCAATCAAAAAGTTTGGAAGTCGTGAAATGTAGGGTTGGTTTATACAACTTGTGAGTGCTATTTTTAAATGTCAAATGCTACTATTAAGTTGATAGAGAAATCACCGTACATATCGTAGAAAACGGAAAGAAACGGTATCAATGAAAATAAGCTTTTTATGTACTAAATATACAGTAATTATAACATAACGTCACTATTTTGGCATGTACTGACAAAAACTTACCAATAACCATTGTATCTTAGCAATGGCACATTGTTAACAATATGTTTATACAAACTTTTTTTTGTGTTTGATGGTACTCGCTGACATCCCAAAGTTTGCTGCCAAGTTATGACATGCTATAATGCATGCAAAATGAAGTAATAAAAAATTAATTGATAATTAACGATTAATATTTGGACATTGAAAGCTCAAATGATCAAAAAACTTGAGGCATTTGAGATGTGGCTCTATAGACGCATCCTGAGGATACCCTGGACTGACAGAATCACCAACGAAGAAGTTCTAAGACGTATTGGTCGCAAAAGAAAGCTGTTGACAATAATTAAGATAAGAAAAACATCATATATAATGCTACAAAACATTATGCAAGGCAGAGTGGAGGGGAAGAAAGGTATTGGCAGAAAGAAAAAATCCTGGCTTCGAAACATAAGAGAATGGACCAATCTCAACGTCGAAGAACTGTTTCATGCTGCAAGAGACAGAGACGCATTTAAAAACGTGGTCGCCAACCTTCAATGAGAAGTCGGCACGACAAGAAGAAGAATATTTCTCACGGGATATTTAACTAATGGAATAAATAGTATGTCTTACTTTTTTCACTATTGCAGGATCAGATCACATCAATATTTTTATTTTTTATTTATCAATTCCAATAAATATTATACCCGTTTTACATCAACAACAAATCCATGGTTTTATTCATGGATTTTGTTCGTGGTCAAATTTGGCAAGTGTAAAACAGGTATAGTGCATGGATTTTTTCACGCATTTAGAACTTGCTCTAATTTGTGGTCAAGTTTGACGTCAAATTGAGTAGTGCCAACCACAAAAAACATATGATGCGCGAAATGCATCTTGCATACACGTTTGTGTATATTATTAAACATTTTCTAAATAAAAATTCGCACAGAAAATACGAATTGAATAGATCTTGCGAAAACCGTCACATCATATGAAAGGAACAGTGTTGGCAGCGCTGCATGCTGTCATAAAATCCATGGTTTTATTCACAGATGTAAAACGCAATCAGTTTGACCTTGAAGAAGACTATGGATTAATCCATGAATAAATTCGCGAAGAAATTGCCGATGTAAAACGGGCGATCAGCCAACTTCGCGGTCGTTTTTCCGACAACTAAAATCCAATCAAAGCTCACTATATTTATATTCTGATGGACATTTCCCAATACATCTCTATCTATAGTCAATAACTACTGAAAAGTGTAAATGATGTGAGTTTAACATAAACATATATTAACTGTTTCAAATTCGTTTTCTCTTACCAAGCACATAAAATCCTTGACACAATTCCGTTATTCAGTTGGTAGTATTCCGTAATGTTTTGTTTCAAAATTTCTCCAAAGGTCAAATTATGAAATAATTAAGCATGAGCTCATGACAGTATGCATAAACATCGGCGAACTGTTATGTCACATTAGTCCCCATTTCCGGTACTTTTGGGATAATCATTTCTTTTTTTGTATGTTTTTACAGCAGATCTGTGTCGTTATATTAACATACTTAATTAGGTATACAATTAGAGGATTTTTTTGGGCAATAAAAAAAACTGGAGGCCAAGTCTGACAAATGTCATGAAAGCATAGCTTTAAGTATATACAGGTGGCAGCGAAAAAGTTCCTCACCCGTCAGGGGAACATTCCAAGATTAAAGTAACTGGACAATTTTTGATACATATTAAACTTGACAATTTGGCGACATGGAAGTTGGGAGACTGACGAATTGCTGGATCTTGGGCTGGTTGGCTTTTCTCGATGTACTGTTAACTAGAAAATAACCAACTTTAGGACATACAATGTATAGAAAGCCTATACACACCGATCGCTATTTTCACAACAGCTTGAACTACCAACCATTCCAGAATTTCAAAACAGGGGAAGAAGACAGTGTGAACCTACCGAACTTGGCGCCAAGCTCGAACATCTGAAAAATGCAAAATGTGTCCCTGGTAACAGAATTAAAGTTCATCATCATCATCATAGTCACAATGTGTTAACAGACATGTTGTGAACTCGTAGAATGCATTAAGTCGGAGCTAGAGTATTTCCGACACGAATATTATCAGTAGTTTTGAGAACTGTAGCTCGCCATTGTTCGCGATTTACAGTCAGTTCGGTGGCGCTCTTGATACTCATATCCAGCAACTGTTTCGTCGTATCCACTCAGCGTGTAGGGGAACAGCCACGACGCCGCCCACTCGGGGCATGACCCTGAACTACAAGTTTCTCCATATTATCACTTCTCTGTGTACATGTCCGAAGAATGTGAGCATTCTCGTCGACACAATGGAGAATAGTCTTTTTGGATTACCGAGCTCATCCAGTATGGAAACGTTTGTTCGATGGGCGGTATAAGGAACTCTCAGCATTCTCCTCCATGTCCACATTTCAAAAGCGTCTATGCGAGCTCGATCTGCCTTTTTAACAGTCCAAGTTTCTGGGGCATATACAAAAATATGCAGAACACAAGAGACTGAACCAGCGACATTTTGGTAGCTTTAGTGATGTTATTGTCACGCCATATTTTAGTAAGCTTTGTCATGGCCACACGTGCCTTTTGAATGCGCCGCCGAATCTCATTTTCACAGCTGCCCGAATTGTCGATCAAAGAACCGACATACACAACACATACCTTTGAACTACTTCACAATGGCCTACTGACTTTATTGCTCTATGATTATCGTGCTGTTAATACCAAGACCATACGCTGCACTGTGTTGTTCTAAGATTTCAACTTACTGCCGAAATATATCTAGGCGATATATAAACCAACCAGATAAATACAACAGCATCTATCTAACAAAAAGATCGATACAAACTAGAATTTCGGAACACAAATCAGATTGCCAATTAGGACAGACGTAAAAATCTGCAGTAACTAAACACGGACTCCAAGAAAGCGTCGACCTTTAATATTTTACTTAAAACAGTACCCGAAGCAGCACAAACGTAAATGAACAACTTTTTGGGCGATACTACCATACGATTGCAGAACATATTGCCGGGATATACAGGGTGTTCATTTGAACACTTCCCACCAGGGGTTGCTCGAAAACCACTAATTAAAAGAAAAAAACGGCGAGGCACGTCAAAATATTCGTCAAGGGGGACAACTATTTAACCAAAGACTACTTCACACACGCACGCACACCCTGCTGTCCAGGGTTATCCTTTTAAAAGTTTTAAATGACAAGGGGTATCAAGTAATAGCTTGTTTCAAAGGTAATGTCGAAGTCCTTTATTTTGATGTTTGATTTTTTAAAATCGGTCGATTCGTTTTCGAGAAAATGAGAAAATCTTTATGTATCTTCATTTGTTCCTATAGAAAACAAAAACTTGCGAAAATATCACTTTTTATTGCACTAAGTGTTCAAAACATTTCACGTTATTGATCAAACAATAGTATAGGCGATATTCAAATTTCTGACGGACAGTTGCAAAATCATCTTGTGGAATATCAAGGCAGCCTTCGATGATGCGTTGACGCAAGTCATCCAAACTTTCAGGTTGGGGAGAAAGCACAATAGATTTTAAATGGTCAAATCAGAAGATCTGGCAGGGTATTCTATAGGCCCTTTTCGCCCTATGCATTGCCGAACCGGAAGAACAGAGAGAGTCTTTAATTTTTTGGGGATGCTGGGTATGACCTTCTACAAAAGCGTGAAGATTTTCATTGCTCCAATACCTGCAGTCATTCTTATTAACAAATTCAGTTAGATAAAATGTTCATCATTAGTGAAGCAGATGTTCTTTACATGAATGGTATTATCATTAATTGCTGTAGTCATTTGTTCACAAAAATCAACTGGCCGATCGAAATCATCTTACGTAACTCTTGCACTATTTTTATTTTGAATGGATGACCTTTATGGAGTTAGTAACTGTGTATATAGAGCCTAATAAAATATCAGTCGCATCCACAATTTTGTGCAATGAAGTATTAGAATTTATGTCAAAATCACCTAAATCTTTAACTTGAGCGGCTTCATCCAAAACTCTACTTTCTACTTTATTTGCAACAGATGCAGTTTGAGTAAATTTCATAATAAGATCTAAAACATGCCTATGCGAGGCTGCCTTCCCTGGATGTCTGGCGCTAAACGTAACCACAGTTTATCGAGTACATTGATTTTTGGCACCATAAATTAGTATCATTTCACTGTTATTATAATTGTCTATCAGGAATTTGAACATCGGAATATCATTGTTTGGCCAATAACTGCCAACATTTTGAACACTTATTGCAATAAAAAGTGATATTTTCATATGTTTTTGATCCCTATCTCAGCAAATACAAATACATAAAGATTTTTCGAAAATGAATCGACCGATTTTATAAAATCAGACGTCATAATAAAGGATTTCGACATACTTTTGAAACAAGCTATTACTCGATACCCCTTGTCATTTAAATTTTCTAAGGGCTGGACCCAGGGGCACAGGGTACAAGGCGGAAGCACTTTTGGTTAAAAGGTTGTCCTCCTAGACAATTTTTTTGTCGTGTCTCGCGGTGTTTTTCATATCAGTGGTTTTCAATAAATCCGTGGTGGGAAGTTTTCTAATGAACACCGTGTATATAGCCGAGCAACATGCTGCAATAAAACAGTTGAAAACAGAGCTATAATTGCCAAAATTATAGCCACATATTGCACTAAAAGTGTTGCCCCTCTCTTATTACAAATTAATTATTTGTAAAATTTTGTACTGTCATAAAGATTACAGAGGTGGCAAAACGTCAGTGAAATGTTTATCTGCCAGCATAAAATATGTGGCTTTTTGTTGAGCCAAAAAATTTCGACGGATTATAGAGACAACCACAGAGTATGTCTCAGAAACGTTAACTGCCATGAGCATCACCGGTGGTTCGCGAAAAAAATTTCATCCGATGCCGTGAGCATCACCGGTGGTCTCAATCATGCTTCCCTCTAATGTTGGATGACGAATACCGGTACTGTGGGAAGTTTTATGGTTTTCTCTACTACAGATTATATTTCATACTATGTTAGTAATGGGACCCTGTGCGACTAGTTTAGGCGTATGAAATGCATAAAACGAGCAACCGGCCAGTGCAATATATTTTTGTGTTTTACTTGTTTCATTGAGAGACATTAACATAAGTTAAATACTTACCTTCTGTAATACATAAATGTACTTCATTTGGTTTGGACATTAAATAAAAATCTATTAGTGGTGAGGCCACTGGGGATGCTCACGGTATCACTGATATCTAATCATTACTGAGGTGTCATGGGCATCACCGGGGGTCTCAATTTTTTTTTAAATTGCACTGAACAGCTTCTATTTATCGTGTAATATATCCCAAAATTAAGTTTAAATGGTTTATACTATGAATTTTTCACTATGGCCTCTGAGGAATAACTTTAAGGTCCTTATGGCGGCAGTCAACGTGTTAATAAATATTCTAAACTATTGAGGCAATACTCTGGGATATATTTTAGCGGTTACCAAATACAACCCTCGAACAAATCCAACAAATCCTCCCATATAACCAATATATCACAGGACGTATGAAAGAGACGTAAAAGTATCCCATATTCACCCAAATGATGTCACCCTATTAATAAAATTTATGTTGATATGTGTATGCCGGCCCCTCCCTTGCATTAAGGTCGTATGAAAATACGATCCGTTTAGTCATGCTCGTATAATTTATGTAACTATTTCCCGTATATACATACAGGGTGACTCTTTCTTATTTATCCTTTACATACATTCTGATACTTTCCTAAAGTTATCAGAGCAAGGAACGATGGTGAGGCCATAATTTAAGGCTAAGTAAATGCCCTACTAAGAATTTGAAAATACCTCTTTATAAAAATCGGTTGCTTTGCTAAATGAATAACACTCAAAACTGCGACCGAATTTGTAATCAATACCCTAAAATTAGCCAAAATACGAAGTTTCATCTTAATAGAGAGCCAAATAAGGATTTACGATTTTTTAGACAAACGAGACTGAAACTCAGAAGTGCAACCGGATTTGTAATCAGCACCTTCAAATTATCTCAAACACGTGGTTTCATCGTAATAGAAAGCCAAATAAAGATTTTCGATTTTTTATGCAAACTCGAAGATTGAAAGATCTGAATTTTTGATTTTCGTCACAGGCGATTGAAACTCAAAATTGCGACCGAATTTGTAATCAACACACTTAAATTATCCAAAACACAAAGTTTCATCTTAAGTGAAAACCAAATGAAGATTTACGATTTTTTAGGCTAACCTGGACATCTGAAAGATCTGCATTTTTTTTTATTTTCGTCAAACGAGACTGAAACCCAAAACTGCGACCAGATTTGTAATCAGCATCCCAAAATTATCCAAAACACGTGGTTTCATCTTAATAGAAAGCCAAATAAAGATTTTCGATCTTTTTGGGCAAGACTGAAGATCTGAAGTGTTTGATTTTCTCCACACGAGACTAAAACTCAAAACTGCGACCGGGATTGTAATCAAAATAGGAGCTTTCATCTTAATAAATATGAGTAGATATAACTATGAAAATAAATAAAAATCTTTTGAAAAAGACTCATGTTCTGCTAACTTAAAAATGAGGCGGAGAATAAAGTTAGCAAGGAAAACGTCTATACAATAGGCAGAACAAAAAAATGGGAGTGTCATTATGTACAGCTAATTAGATGTCCGCACCACATAAAATAAATAAAGTTAAAAAGATTACTAACATTTTTATGACAGTACAACAATTTAATAAATTTGTTTCATCCAATTAAAAACTGAAAAATAAATATAGTTGAAGTAACTAAAAATAACTTGTATTGAGAAAAAAGCGTGGGTTGCCTGATTTACGAAAAATATTGCACAAAGCACCCCACGATTTTTTCCCAGTAATAATATTTTTTGTTCATTTTCATTTTCAACTTATATTATTTTTCACTTTTTAGTGCTATAAAAGCACTAAAGTTTTTTAAACCATATTTATTATAATACAATATCATGACTGTAATAGCACTATTCATCTTGGAAATGGCATCGCTGATATTCAAAAATAAAACGGAATTTGAGATCATGAATATAGGTTATATCAGACAAAGAAATGGTTTTAAATTTATCACCCCTAAATCGCCATTCGAGAGATATTCAATTACATAATATAATGGAGTGAAAATGTATAACAAGCTCCCACATTCTTTTAGAATTAAAAAAAATGTAAAACTTTTCGGTATGAAACTTTGTTATGGTCTACATAAGTTCTGTGATGAATTTATGTAAATATCACCCAGAAATTTCATTAATTTTGTCAATAAGGATCTTGTTATTCTTCAGGCAATAAACTATATTTATCGATCTCTCTACTGTGTTGCCATCCTAAATTGATCAGCGCGGTATGAGGAAGGGGAGCGAGAGGTTCCCTCAGGTAGCGATCGTCATTATCATGTCGAGTCTAAAAAGGGATAGAAAACATAAGTACAACGAAGACATTAAATATCGTCTGCTGCGATTATCAAATCACGATGATGGATCGTTTGAATAAAATCTGCTGTTGCCGATTTTAGTTATAAGTGTTTTGAAGTAGTTAAATAGGATATTAAGCGAACATGAATAATTTGCCGTTTCCTTTAAGACAAATATTTTCGCTGGTCAATTTACGTTGTATCTACCTATACACCGCGTCCCAGGATGAAATCCGAAAGCTTTGAGGAATGATTGATGGCACGACTTATAGTTCGACCCAGCACAGAATGCAGGAGACGCATGAGACGGGGAAGGGGCCCACAGTCGGGCAAGCGAATGACTCCAGCCATTCAGCTCACGACAGTAGCAGATTATTTCAAATATTTTCAACCCTTTTCTTTTTCCGAAATATTTATACTATTGTTCTTTAATAAATATATATATATATATATATTTTAATTGAAAATATTGCAGTACATGTATTATACAGCAGTACATGTTATGAAAGTACGTGATGTTGAGTATTTTTATCATTGTTCAGTAACATTATAGGAAAATACTGAAAATAGCAGAAAAGATTTTCGATTTTTTAGGCAGTCTTGAAAATATGTGAAATTTCTGATTTTCGTGAAATGATACTGAAACTCAAAACTGCGATTCGATTTGTAATGAGCACCCTCAAATTATCCGAAACACGAGGTTTCACCTTAAAAGAAAGCCAAATAAAGATTTTCGAATTTTTAGGCAGACCTGAAAATCTGACATTTTTGATTTTCGTCAAATGAGATTGAAACCCAAAACTGCGACCGGATTTGTAATCAGTATCCTCAAATTATTCAAAACAGGAGGTTTTGTCTTAATAGAAAGCCAAATAAAGATTTTCGATTTTTTAGGCAAACCTGAAAATCTGAAACATCTGAAATTTTTGATGTTCGCCAAATGAGACTGAAACTGAAAACTGCGACCGGATTTGTAATGAACACCCTCAAATTATCAAAAACATGAAGTTTCACCTTAATAGAAAGCCAAATAAAAATTTTCGATTTTTTAGGCAAACCTGAGGATCAGCTCTGTAACTTAGAAACGTGTTTCTATGCACTATGTGCTATGGGATCGGGTAGCCTCGCAAATATGACAGCGTGTCGTGACAGCGTAGTAGGCATGTGATAGGCACCCGAAATTGCCCGATCGTCACGGTCGCCATGGTGATAGAAACATGTTTCTATCTCTTAAGTTAGAGAGTACCGACGCTGACATTTTTTATTTTCGTCAAATGAGATTGGTACTCAAAACTGCGACAGGATTTGTGATCAGTATCCTCAAATTACTCAAAACAGGAGGTTTTGTCTTAATAGGAAGCCAAATAAAGATTTTCGATTTTTTAGGAAAACCTGAAAATCTGAAAGATCTGAAAAAATTGATTTTCGTCAAATGAGATTGGTACTCAAAACTGCGACAGGATTTGTAATCAGTATCCTCAAATTACTGAAAACAGGAGGTTTTGTCTTAATAGGAAGCCAAATAAAGATTTTCGATTTTTTAGGCAAACCTGAAAATCTGAAAGATCTGAAATTTTTGATTTTCGTCAAATGAGACTGAAACTCGAAACTGCGACCGGATTTGTAATGAACACCTTCAAATTAAAAAAAACATGAGGTTTCACCTTAATAGAAAGCCAAATAAAGATTTTCGATTTTTTAGGCAAACCTGAAGATCTGACATTTTTTATTCCGCTTGAAATATAGTTCACATATTTCAAGCGGAACATTTGACAGCATCCCTATTTTTCCGCATTCTTTTGCCTCGCATTCTTTCCCTTGCCAAACAATATGGTATAATATGTTTATCCGTAATAGTTAAAAAGGTGAAATTTCCTCAACTAGATCACGAAACGCCTTGAAAAGCAATGACAACAGATGGTCGTCCCTTGACGCACTCACCCTATAGAAAGACATATACGTATATCCGACTGATTACTCAGCCGATCACAATAAACCCATAAACATCTCAATATTCCAGTTCAGAGAGGGGGACACGGCGACCCTGGTGTGCAACGCGACCGGCCACCCCGCGCCGGAAGTGATGTGGTACAAGGGGCGCGAGGGGGAACGACTGGGCATCAAGGGGCCCACGCTGACCATCCCCAATCTGACGTTCAAGAACGGCGGTCTCTACCGATGTCTGGCCGACAACAAGGTGGGCAAGGCTGCGCACGCGCATGTCGAGGTCTTCGTTGAACGTAAGTACAATCATTATTAATAGCTTTTTCGACTCATTGCCCTATCACTGCACTCATAGGAACTGAGTGTCAAAATTATGTTCGTCTTATAGCGTTGTTCACTGGGCATATTTTAGTGCACTCCGTACGAGTGCAAAATACTGAAAAAGTTCACCTAGGGTAACACTTTTGCACTGGGTTCTTCCAGTGGAATACACATCAAGAAACAACTTGTTTTGACAACAATATTTGCATACAGGGTGTAACTTTTAAGGATGTCCACACCTATACCACCATGTAGATCTCGCTGAGCTGATCATTTTTCGATAAGCAACATGGGTCCAAAAACGAACCGTTACGGAGATAACGCTACCGAAAGTTATCCTTGCTGACGCTTGAAGTTAGGCAATTCATTCAACGCCTCGTAATTGGCAGAGGATAGAGGGGGTTACAGATCAGCTGCTAAGACAAACCAAATAAACAAAACAAAAAAAACATTGCAAAAAAACAACAACAAAAAACACTGAGATCAGTCAAAAATCAGTGAAGGAGAGGCTCCACGTGGCCATCGCCTTTACTCGCACAATCTGGCTCGATGGATGACCGATGCAGTGGCAGCGTTGATTACCTGTGGCTGCTCCCTGACGTCTCCAGCTGCTGCAATGATGCGTGCAATCAGCTCTTCTGCTGTGTGCGGTGCACCCCCTTGGTAGAAAAGTGCTTCCAGGTGACCCCACAGGAAAAAATCCAGGGGATTGAGATCCGGAGACCGCGCCGGCCACGCTACTGGCCGCAAGGCGTCGAATTAATTGCCTAACTTCAGGCGTAAGAAAGGACTACTTCCGGTAGCGCTATCTCCGAAACGGTTCGTTTCCGGACCCATGTTGCTTATTGAAAAATGATCAGCTCAGCAAGTTCTACACAGTAATATAGGTGTGGACATCCTTAAAAGTTACACCCTGTATATAGTTAAGATACTGCTTACTCGTTTGTCTGAAAACTGTTCAATAGTTTCCTTGTAGGTAATTGCTAATTCTGGGAATTTTTTCTCCCGAATTTCTTTCTAAACACATTATTTGTTCATCCTCAAAAGATGATCTGGATTCTGCCAATTCAAACAAGGAAATTAAAAGTTTATTTTTTCGTTCACTCTACTCATTCTAACTGAAAATAGTGAAAATCAGCTAGGTATTACCGAATTCAAAGGTCGAAAGTTTAAACAGGTGAAAGACAGTTCTATGATTTTAGGTTTCCCGCTCAAACCTACTTCCATTCAATGGGTTCACTTCCACGACACTCACTTTGAAATCGGTGCGAAATTATTGCACTCAGTTCGACCGCTCCGAGTGCGGAAATGCCAGTGAAATGAGGGCACTTAAAAAATTTTGCACTGGAACTGCCAGTGAAATGCAAAACAGAAATCCAGTGCAGCCCGAGTGCAACCAGTGAAAAACCCTATTAGATTTGAGTGCAAAACTAGTGTGGTTTTTTGTTTTCGACTTATCCGCTTAATTGCACTTGTGTGCAAATTATCGCCACGGACTCTTTGAGCTCGTGGAAATTTCAGTGCATTTTTGACGTCTATAAAATATTAATTATAACCTATTTTATTTGCCAGAGAAAATAATTTTTTGAATTAAGAACTGGGTAGTGGGGTAGTATACATAGTAGCATGGAAGGTGCGGAAAGTGTAGTTGGAAGAACTGCGAATATCGTCATCTTCGGATGATGAGGAAATTGATGCGTATCTAGTTAAATTATTGCAAACAACGGCTGCGGGTGTCCCAAAAATACGAATATTTGTTGAAGATGTTATTCATAAACTGACGGAAAAAGAGATACAACGAGATATACATAAGTATACAAAAGCCATATTGCACAAAATGCTGTTAGTTTTTATGTCGATAAATAGAATAAATGATTGAATAAGGCGGATTCAAACTATTCAAATTCCAAAACCAGCACAGAATGAAACTGAACTCTCGGGATGCAAAATGACATCAAACTGTCATCAGTTGGCTGACAGAACAGTTACTTGAATTGCACTGAAATTTGGTGTATGTTCGACTTACCAGTTCAGATTTATTGCACTTCTGGGCACCAGACGAGTTTTCAATATGCACTGTAGTGGAATCGTGGTTAAAATCAGTGCAGTAAGTCGAAAACGCTATAAGTCATTCATACAAAAAAAGATTTAAAAAACTAACCCATACACGACTGTGTGCATGCGCCTTATGTAATTTGAGCGTAACTAGTTAGTTACGTTAGTTTTCAGGTTTTTTTGGATTTCTCATAAAGGGTATTATAATAAGAGCGCAATATATGATTGGGATTTTATGAAAAATTTATTAATGACTTTTTTATGTATTTTAAAAATTGATTAATAATAATATCGATATTCAATGCGTAAAACTTGAAAATAATTTTAATCAATCAAGTATAAATAATTAAATTGATAAAATTGAAAACAAAATCACGCAATTATGAACGCGCCAGTATTGGCCATAGTTGTGACGTCACTGCGTTGAAGTTCGAATCTCAAACTATGGAGTACTTAGTATAGATGAAGTCAGAAATATATGAGTTGTTTATATTTCTTTCAGGTCTCACTCAGTGCCGACGCTTCTATAGTGCAGTTCCGTCATTATGTAATAATAATAATAATGATAATAATGTTTATTCAACCTGTAAGCTGTTCCAACAGATAGGTCAAGTCAAGACTACAAAAAAATATACAATAAAGATGGACAGATCGCATATGTATAAATACAAAAACACGGTTAAAAGACAAACATTGGATATATATGTAAGACACATTTTAAATAGACAAACAAGCAATTATCAGTCACATATTTTGAATAAAATTATTAAACTCGGATATTGTATATGGAGTGCACTCTATCAATAGTTGCCTCAGATGATGTCTAAAGTATCTGTAATTTTTTGTTTCACGGATCTTTATTGGAAGAAGGTTAAAAAGATGACAACCTGCATTATCAGGGGACTTCATAAAAAAAGAGTGATTGAATTTTTCTAGACATATTTCGTCTCTACATCTAGTGCTATAATGGTGATTGAAGCCATTGTTGATATACTTTTCTCTATTACGTTTGATGTGAGATAAAAGTTTGAATAGATATATTGCCGTCACTGTGAAAATTTTTTTCTTTCTGAATACTTCTCGACAAGAGTCATTATAATTGAGATTATATATAAGTCTTAATATCCGCTTTTGATGGATAAATATCCTTGATACCTCAGTTGATTGTCCCCATACTACAATATTATATGCAATAGCTGAATATACAAAGGCATAATATACTGTCATTAGAGACTTTTGAGCAATGTTATTTTTTAGGGTGTTTATTACAAAGAATGCTTTGTTCAGTTTCTTCGAAATCGCCTCAATTTCGGATTCCCATGCAAGATGACTGTCTAGTGTAGTTCCAAGAAATATGGCACTTGATTCTTCACTTATTGTTTGGTTATTGAGATTAATATTGAAAAAATTACGTTTTTTGGTCCTAGTGTTAAAATGTATAATGCGTGTTTTTTGTATGTTTAGCATGAGTTTATTCATATTACACCAGTTATGGAAATCTTTGATCACAATTTCAGTTTTATGTTTCACCTCACCTTCATTGTCACCAGTGATAAGGGCTGTGGTGTCATCTGCATATAGAAAAAGTTTTGCATTATTTATGTAATTCGGCAGATCGTTCACATATAATAGAAAAATTAGTGGACCAAGAACACTCCCTTGAGGTGTGCCAAGGGCTAAATCAAAATTATTTGAGTAAGTGTCATTTATCCTAACAGTGATCTTGCGTTGAGATAGAAAGGAGTAGATCCAATCATTTATTGGCCCTCTCAGTCCTAAGTTGTGAATTTTGCATCGTACGAAATCTCTATCGACAGTGTCAAATGCCTTTGACAAGTCGAAAAATATTGCAGTTACATACTTATTTTCATCCAAAGCATTATAGATACTTTGGACAAAATCAGTTGTACCGGTTTCAGTAGACAATCCCGGTCTAAATCCATGCTGGCAACTTGTCAAAATCTTATTCTTCTCCAAGAAGCTGGATAATCTGTTGTACACCAATCTTTCAAATATTTTAGAAAATATGCTCAGCAAAGAGATTGGGCGATAATTATCTACCAACCCCGGATCACCTTTTTTGTGTACCGGAATGATTACAGCAGTTTTCAAAATTGAAGGAAATATGCCGGTAGTAACTGACATATTGAATAAATTTGCTAAGATTGAGCTTATATAATATTTACATTCTTTTACTAGTTGGATGGGAAATTCGTCCACACCTGTAGATTTCTTGTTGGGCAGAGAGCCAATTAAAGCTGATACTTCAGGAGCGTCGATAGGGTAAAAGAAATAGGATTTGTTATGAAATTCGGGGAGCGAGCAAGTTCTAGAAAGGTTGCTGCTAAAATGGGCATTTAATGTACTATCTACTATGGTTGTGAAATGATTTGCGAACAGTTCAGCTACGTGTTTTTCATTTTCTATTTTATTGGTACCATCAGAGATAACAATCGTGTGCTTTTCTGCTTTTTGTTTAGTATTTATGCGATTCACAATATTCCATGTCGACTTAGTTTTTTTCGTCGAATTATCAATTGCTGTTTGGTTTTGCTTGATTTTTTCATCCTTTACAGCTGTAGCTACTACTTTCTTCTTATGCCTATATTTTTCTTTCAAACTGGGTTCATCGATATGTTTGCTTAACCAGCTAAGATCTAAGATGTAGACCTGAGTAATGATAAAAACGTAGTTATCTATACAAAACATATATTACAATAATGCAGAAAGTGGTAGGAGAGCAAAATAATCGCAGATACCAATTCGCAATATACAGGGTGTCCCTCAATTTCCTTGACACGTGATATTCTCGTAACAAAAAAAAAGCTCAAACGAAAACATAGTGGAATTTTTGAAGGTACTATAGGGACTGTCATACCGTGGTTTTAAAACATTTTTTTTTGTACTTCAACCTTTAAAACTCACCCTCATCTTTTGTTTTTCAAATAGCACCAAATAGTTTTTTCTAAAAAAATTAAGTCCTTATATTATTTAAAATCTTTATAGTATCTTTGATTTTATATGCCAACCTATTTTTTTCGTAAAATCATAAGCATAACATAAATAAAATAAGAATTTGCTTGACGCAAAAAAAACGATTGAATATAAAACCAATTGGGTTTTTAAGGGTACTGAATGACCTATAATACATGCTTTTGAAAACAAATGCCTTTTTTATGCTTTTTTATTACGAAAATATTCGCCTCAGATCCTCATTTTATTTATCTTATGTTAATGTTAAACCAAAAAATTGGTTTGGGTATGAAGTCAAAGCCACTACAAGGTATTAAATAAAATAATGACCTCACTAACGTAGGAAGAACTGTGGGGTGCTATTTGTAAAAAGATAGGGGGTTTTTGGGGGTTGAAGTAAAAAAATGTTTCGAAAGCATGGTATGATAGGCCATTCGGTACCCTTGGTAGACCCACTTAGTTTTGTTTTTTATCGGTTTTTCTTACGATAACATTATGCCTCAAACAAATCTTTATTTTATTTATTTTATGCTTATGACTTTACGAAAAAAATAAGTTTTTGTATAAAATCAAAGGTACTACAAGTTTTTAAATAAAATAAGGACTTATTTTGTGTAGAAAAAACTATTAGGTGCTATTTGAAAAAACAAAGTTGGGGGTGAGCTGCAAGGATTGGAGTACAAAAAAAATGTTTCGAAAGCATGGTATGACAGACCCTGTAGTACTGTCAAATATTCCACTCAGCTTTTGTTTCAACACTTTTTTGTTACGAGAATACCAGATGTCAAGGAAATTCAGGGACACCCTGTATAAAAACAAATCAAATTGATCTATTTATTGTATATTGGCATCTAATTGTACACAGAGAATATACAATTTTGACTACACCAATGACCGCACCAGCCCCCTGGCCAGCCCCCCAAAAAATGCCGGAAGAGGACTACTCATCGGGCGTCTTGTGAAGGCATTCTTTGTAGTGTCGGCACTCGGTAGAAACACAAAAATTGTAAACAACTCATATATTTCTGACTTCATCTATAAACTATAATGAGTGAAAACTAACATTATGACGTCACGCGCGCTTGGTTTTGTTCGGGAGTTGTCGGCGTGTCTTCGGTACTGGATTTAAAAATTAATTCTCATTTTGAATTAAATTTTGAGTTATTGCGAAGAAAAAAAAAAGTTTTGTTATAAATCCAATAAAATGATCTTGCCATTTGTCACAAAAAATTTGTTTCATAAACCGAATTGCACTCCTGAAGCGTTTTCTGGCGACCTTAGGTATTTGAATACATATTTGTCACGTATTAATCGCTGACGTCATAGACTTCAACCAGCGCTAGAATTAACAGTTTTGAAAACACCTCTTAAAGGGCGCCAAACTTCAAACAAGTAACCTATCTATTTTCGATGTATTTTTGTGACAGAAATAGGGAATTTACCTACCCTGCAAAGAATTGTGTGTTTCCAAATCGACAGTAATTAAGAGCTACCCCAACTGCACTTCCATCATATCTTGTTCTATAGTATTTCGCTGTGTTGGTTCATTCGAAATTTTGAAATTGCAGGACATTACGATGACATGACAGCATTACAATTACAAGCGATAATTTTAGGTTATTTTGGTTTGAAACTAACGTTCGGTTAGTTTTGAATCGTTTTGAATACATTTTGAAATTATGTTACTATGACGTCATCGTTTCAACGCCAGAATGAATGTATTTGAAACACAGACGAATACGTTTTGAATGCATGGGCGCCAGAAAACAGCCCTGGTTTGCCTTGTTTGACGTTATTAATGTTAGTCGATTATAGACTGGCAGATGGGAGTCAGATCAACATAAAATCAGGAATGTAACTTTAGCGCTTATCTATCACAATTTTCAAGATGCAGCGCCAACCTCTTTTTTTTGACATTCGAAACCATTTTTTAATCATTTGTTGCAATACTTTGCATAATAAACGCCAAATGTTTCGTAATGTACACTAATCTTTCCTCGATCTCTAGGATGGGCAAGTCTTACATCAGTTAAAGGGATTTAAAATAAGCAATTTTTGGTAATTTTTTGCGTCCGGGTGGCCTCAACTTCAATTTTTATCATTACGAGCTTCTAGACTAGTAGCTAGGATAGGGGCCAGCAGCCCCTGCATCGGCCCAGAACCTATGCTGGGAATTAGCAGACGCCAGGTCAATGTGGCCCTGGACAACTGGGCCTACAAGGAACTGGCGAAAGTCTGGTTAGAGAGAGACGACTGCAGGCAAGCCAAAAGATTCATAGCAGGCCCTGATAAGGGCCGAACGCTATGGCTTTTGAATAAAGGCAAACAGACGCTCAACCTTCTGGTGGAGGTTCTTACTGGCCATTGCCGGCTGAATAGACATTTGTCACTTATGAGAGTGGTAGGGGACCCCATTTGCTCCAGATGCTGGGAGGAGGACGAGACAGCGTTCCACTTCCTGGGCAGATATGCAGTTTATCGCAACATTAGGGTTCAGATATTCGGCACGACGGAGTTTGAGGAGGAGCCACTATATTCAGCGAAATGGTCGGACATAGGTACTGACTTTCGTCAGGAGGTCTGGTAGGTTCGACAAGGAGCTTTCTAGGGTGTAGAATTTTAGTGTTTCCAGTGATTGGTTCAGTGGGGTTGGCAACAAGGGCCAAAGGTGGCCTACTTGCCTGGCTTCGCCTCCTCATCACTACTACTACTACTGCTACTACTACTAGAGTAGTAACATACAATTTCTTGCAGATAAACCGGTAGTTTCCATTGAGAAATATATGGTCAACACTGCCACTGAGAATGATGCTGAACTGAAGTGCATCGTCAAAGCCTACCCTGTGCCTGAGGTTCTTTGGCAAAGAAATGGAAAGAACATCGATGTCCACACTCCCAGAGTTAAATTGCACAGGTAATTCAAAACAGAAAAAAACTTCCACCTATAACAATCAAACCATTGCAAAACAACGAGTTCGAATAGGTTAGAAAAAGCAACTCCCATGCTAAACAGGCATGTGCGAGTGTGTCCAAGATCCCGTTATTATTATTTATACTGTGTTCACAAACACGATGTTATTTTTTACAGAAATCTACAGGATTTAAATTTTATGGAATTGTTTAAAATAGACTTTTAACACTTATGCACTGTTAAAACCCAAAATTAATTCAAAACTATAACAATTAATCCGAAACGATCAACCAAAACAAAGTAGCCATTTATATTATGCCTCTACATGAGTGCAGTTATTTTCAGGATTCTTTACCTGCTATCTGTAGAAAGGGTATACCGGTTTATCAGCGATTCAGAGGTCAGTGTGCCGGCGTTACCAAGCTGCCGCGTTAGGATTGTGGGCACAAACAAAAATCTTCTACTTCGTTTCTACTTCTTCTAACATATTCGAATTCGTTGTTGCAAAAGGGCTTTCACTGTCATTGCTATTACAGAGTGAACCAAACAGCTTAAAAAAACTGAATGTTCTATGGGAGTATACTCCAAATATGTTGCTGAATTATCTTATACTCTGTTCTTAGATCGACAATGAGATACAGTTATCCATTGAATAGGCAGCATTATGCCTTACTTGCAAGAAACGCCCAAATATTGTAAATATCCTTATTATATATCTTGAAGTTTCCTACGAAATATATCTAATTTTGAAAAATTATCTTATCACATACTTCTAGCAAAAAGAACGAATACATCGATGTCCACCCTCCCAGAGTTAAATTACACATCTAATTTGAAACAGAAAAAACCTCCACCTATAACAATCCGATGATGACTACAACAATCCAAAAGGAGTTCCACAGTTACTGCTATTACAGAGTGAACCAAACAATTGAAAAAAACTTGATGTTCTATGAGAGTATACTCCAAATATCATGCCGAATTTTCTTATTCTTTATTCTCGATCTAGAATGAGATTAATTTATCCATTCCACAGGCAACATTATGCCTTTGAATTTGTGGTTCTTGGTTTTTAGGTCAGCGTCATTTAGCGTTAAGGCTTGACGTTTCACCACCACGAGTGGATGGCATCTTCAGAAGCTATTTCACTTCAGCAACTTCCGAAATACTGTATCTTCAATTAGTATTTCTCTTCAATCAGTATTTCGGAAGTCGCCGAAGTGAAATAGCTTTTGAAGATGCCATCCACTCGTGGTGGCGAAACGTCAAGCCTCAACACTAAACGACTCCGGCCTAAAAAACCAAGAACCACAGATTCAAAGGCATAATGGTGTCTGTTCAATGGATAAATGTATCTTATTCTGGATCGAGAATAAGAAAAAATTGGACGATTGCCGCGAAAGCCTTACACTGAGCAAGTACTGCTGCTCTACAAGGTACAGATCCGACCATCGTTGGAGTATTGCTCACATGTGTGGAGGTGCGCTCCGAAGCACCCTCTAAAGCTTCTGGACACTATCCAGAAGAAAGCAATTAGGATCGACACGCATAACCTCAGATTCATCACGGAAGATATTCGAGTGAGCTCTCCCAGATAATAACACCGAAGGCCGTCCGAACGAGGATCACTAGAGAGGCTCTGCGAGCTCATCCTTACCAGGTCGAGGTCCCTACTTCCCGAACCAGTCTCCTCCATCATTCCTTCTTTTGGGGAACTTCAACGCTGTGGAATGAACTGCCGGGAAATTTGTTTCCCGACGGCTGCAACCTGCAGCGTTTCAAACCTAAAGTGCACCGACGCTTCTCCTCTCGCAGCGCTTCTACAGCGCCATAGGCTTTCAGAAAGCCTTTGCGGAAGGCAAATTATAATAAAACAAAGAGCATTATGCCTTGAATGAATATGGACCAGAGGCTATCCAGCACGGGATGTGGCTGGTGCATAGGCCACACGCTGGGCCCTTATGCGCCTCTATCCGCGCTAGTTCCTAAGACCTGCCCTTTTGGCAAAGGCAAGTACATTCTTAGGTCCTATCCGTTTTATATATATTGGTTCCAAGGTTCTTGAGCCCAGCATAGTCTGCCTGTGATAATCCAGGGTTTCACAGCGACACAAGATGTGTGCCGAGGATTCTTCCTCTTCACCACACCACGTGCACGTTGGGTCGTTGACCACCCTCATCACGAACAAGTGACGCCTGAAGGTGTTGTGATCCGTTAGTAGGCATTATGCCTTACTTGAAACAGGAAATTCCCAAATATTGTAAACATCCTTATCTTATATCTTGCGCTTTCCTACTCTAATTTTGAAAAATATTATCATATCACATACTTCCAGCAAAAAGAACGAATACATCGAAAATATCCTAGTGATCACAAACGTCCAGGAAGAAGACTTCGGCCAATACACATGCTATGCCAAAAATAGTCTAGGCAAAGTGGAAAAGGTCGTGAGTTTAGTGAAAACTCCCGCTATACAGGAGTTTGTCAAACCTGAGAAACCACACAAGGACGTAGTGCTGACATGGAAAGTCGAATCTAAGGCCCCAGTCTCGAAACACGAATTGCAGTACAGGAGAAGAGGGGTAAGTCCAAACGTACATACAGGGTGAGATTTTAGTAGCGGATCGGTCCAGACAGGCACGTATTCAGAGGGGGGGTCCAAGGTCCAGGGGGTCCGGACCCCCCCCCCCCCGAAACGTTATATAATGCCACCCCCCCCCCCCCGGACGACAGCAAGTTCAAGATGCCAACTCTAATCTGGCCCCCCCCCCCCCCCGAATGGTCAAGCAAGTGATACCCATAATTTGGACCCCCCAAAACCTAATCCTGGATACGTGCCTGGGTCCAGAACTCAACCAATGAGGAAGTTAGCGAAAAAAAGTTGTATACAAAAGTCGTATGTATTATCCCATATTTGGATGGAACTAATGATCCCCATTCTAGCAATATGTGGTATCGTGACATTATACAGGGTATTTAGAAAGCTATGACCATCATTACATCCAAATTGCTGTCAAATGACCGTACTGTATATCAAAAAGTAATGGATCAAAAATTATGTTTTGTACATCGCTAGACAAAAAATATTAGTTTCAATGTCGGCTGTAAAAAAATTGAACGACGCATATTCGTATACAGGGTGAACTAGAATGCAAAACCTAGATTTTATCTTATATTTTAAATGTAACGCTCCATATTTTATTTTACCAAAAAATTGCCTTCATTAGTTGTTCATTCAATAAAAATAAAATTCCATAGTAGTTTCACAAAATAAGTAAATTTCAGTACACAAGTAGAAGGTATTTTCAAAATTTCTAGAAATATCGAAATATCTTGCAAAAAGATGAAAAAGCATAATAAAATGTTGCGTGAAACTGGTCTCTTTATGGTGTCTCGTCGCTAATTATTTATGGTCTCTGTAGTCTCCCTGACAGCTGACGGTTGTCATCTATCTATCCTCGCTGTCTCTCCCGCCTAGTGCCGAAATATTGTCATCTCTCCCGCTAGTGCCGCAATGTTGCCAGATCGTAAGAAAAATGATTTTTTTATGAAATAAAATATGGGGAGATACATTTAAAAATAAAGAGTAACTCTAGATTTTGCATTCTAGCTCACAATGTATACGAATAATACGTCGTCGACTTTTTTTATAGCCGGCATTATAAGTAAAAAACATTTTTTATCTAAGGATGGTGAAAACATAATTGTTGATCAATTAGCTTTTTGATATACAGTACGTTAATTTGACAACGATTTGGGAGAAAAATGGTCATAACTTTTGAAATACCCTGCATAATGTTACAATACCTCATATTGTTAGAACCGGGATAATTGTAGAATCTAAATATGGGATAATATATAGGGTGTCTTTAAAAAATGCATGTTTGCATCACCACGTAGTTACGGCTCACCCTGTATCAATCAAAATATTTTCTGAGCGAGGAGCATATCCTTGTCTATAACTTTTGTATACAACTTTTTTCACTAGCTTCTACAATAGTAGATCTATGGACCGACCGGTACCAAAAACTCACCCTGTATATAACCTTCAAAACTAAATATAACAATAAAATTGCGTTTATTAATTCTTGTGGGTATCAAATATAGAGCTGCTCTCATCACCAACCAGAGTTTTAAAGTTAATAACAAATCCTTGTAATATAAAAAGACGTACATTTATCATACAATGTAGTATATTAGTAAGTAGCTTAAAAAGCTGATAGTCTTTTGGTCAGACATGAAAATCAAAATATATAAAATTTTCGTTTTTTCGGAATATTTCGAAAACAGGATATTTATTAACAGCTTTTCAGTGAGCTTCGAAAGAGGAAACTTTTCCCCAGTTAACCATCTTTGTATTTATTTTCCTATAAAGTTACCCATACTGGCGCCTCTTATCTTGGTACCAGTATATATGTTACACTTAAAAGAATCGTCTTTACTGATCTTATTACTCCATAGTACCCGCCCTAGAGATTGCATACGATGAGCTTCTTAAAGAAATGTATCTAGTTTTTTTCTGAAATTGCAGGAAAGCGAATGGCAAAACATTGAACCAGAAGTAACAAAGGAGGACGAACACAAATATGTGGTGAAGTACACACTGAAAGGACTAGACGCAGGAAGCTACGAAACTAGGCTACGTTCAAAGAATGAGCATGGCTGGTCAGATTACTCTCCTGTGATGCCTTTTGAAGGAGGTAAAGATTTTTTGGAAATTCTAACTGAGACTTGTGCCGTAAAATGTTTTTTGTTTTATTAAAATTTGTTTTGTTGAAGTGGTTTGCTATACTCACCCCAGCATATCCTTTTATTATAACCAAACCGTTTTGGAACTATGGTCTTTAAAATCGTTCGTTGTATGATGGAAAATATAGGACAACTAGAGATTAAGTGATAGAATGAAGATAGGAATTAATTATGTCTTGTTATATTAATTACACAGTTATATTTATTTATTTCCAGTTATATTAATTCCACAACGAACAAATAAAGTTCCAATGTTATTTACTGGACCATAAACAAAAACCACATCCATGATGGCAGACAAACTTTTCTGACATCTCTGTGACAATTTTTCAAATTACAAAGAGTCACATTAAAAATTAATTTGGAAAAGGGACAATTATACATCAAACGATGAAAGGATATGCCGCCATTTTGAGTGAAACGTACCGTTGATTGTTTTTAGCTTCTTATAGCAACACCTTTTACATCTGTTATACCACACTCATGTAGTTGGCTTGAATATTAATTTTTGTTTTGTTCTGTTTTTTTCTCACAGTGTTGGCTAAACATGGCTCCACTCACAAATCTCACAAAAAACATCATCACAAAGAGAAAGATCAAAAAGATCTAAGAGGTATAGAATGCATTTTTTATTTTCTTATTTTTTTCAACAAAGAAAGTCATTAGTGAGAAGGTATTAGCTTGATTTTTATAGCTCATTAAATAAAAGCAGTATTTATTCATTACAATGACACCTAAGTCCTTGTTATTGTGATTATATTACTAATTTATTACAATATACTGTGTTGCAAACGTAGCATGACTTATTGTGTCTCATCTCTAATAATATTCTGTATACATCTGAGTATTATATTTAATGTAGTTTAAAATATGCAGGAAACCAGAACAGTTGAATTACCATTACCCTATTTGAAGTTCAAAGTAATCTTTCACTAAACATTTTCCATAATGTTGCAACTATCCCCTGATAATACCTTCTCATCAATGGAATTTACTGTGGACCATGTTATTAACAGTAGTAAAGCGTAAATAACATTTCATCAAATATGTACTGACATATAAGCATTTAGGATAAGTAGATAATATGTACTTAAGACCTGAAGCATTGAGCTCATCATTCTGCATTGCTATGATCTTGAGCTTGAGTATTTCAGGAATATTGACAAGTAAACCCCCCTTAACTAAAATCTAAGCTTATCCAATTCCTGTTTAGTATAATATTTATATTACATTTATGCACCTCGGAGAACCTTAGATTATATACAAATAATAATGTTATCCAATTCCTAATAAAATGTAACACATTAGACCTTAACATAAATTTATATTTTTCAAGAAAAATTGTAGAGGACGACCTGTCAAAGCCTGAATAGTGATGGAAAACTGTATAGGATTTATTTTACTTATTAATTCATCTATAAAATTATCATAAATATCGGTTGCTATTTTTTCAAAATTAGTAGAAGACTAAAGTCGAAAAAGGGTAACATCTATTATTAAACTGGCCAATTTTGGACATAAGTCAATGGAAAAACTCAAAAAAACTTGTTAAAAGAAAAAACATGATTAGAGTTGTTTCCTTTTATACAGCAGGACTTTTGAAAAAAGCGTCTCTATTCTACTTATTTTTTCAAGCATTATCTAATAAAAAAATGAAGACAGATTAAAACCAAATATAGAGCGGTAAAGTTGGATGAAAAATGACCTGTCTCGTTTGTTTTGTCACTGATGATAATTGAACTATAGCGACACACATATAAAAGTCACATTATTTTTTGTTTCCTTCTTAGCCATTCATAGATTCATATTTCTTTTACTTTCCGCACCATCACTACTGTTAATATCATACCTATAGCATGCATTTTTTATTTTCATTTATAATACTTAACGCACATGTTATTAATTTACTCATCTTCATTTTCGTTTTAACCTTTGTTTTTACATAGAAAAACAACTCCCTCCACCACAAGGCACACCGGCACAGCAACAAGAGTTTGAACAAAGCCCACCACCCGTAGGAGGTATCTCATCTTTCTTTTCATTTTCTTATTTTCTTTGTACATTCATACCCTTGCATGATGTTTAGCTTTATTGAAATAAGCACTAAAAATTTATCATTATATCAAACCAGATCATGTTGTATTTAGACACAGACTCATACATAATCACATATTGGTGGTAGTAGCTTAGTGACGACACTTCTTTATATTGATAGAATGAATTCCTATGTATGACAACTTCATGCAAGAACATTTTGATTAAGGGAAATCTGTGAACCAAAAATGAACAATCATTACCAGTATTGTTAATGGAGCAACTCTCAAAATCTTGATTTATTAAACGTTGTGTAACAAGTATCTAATATCTTACTTAAATATAATAGTAAAACATTGTAACACATCATGTGTTCGTAATATTGCCATATACTAGTGTAAAAATTCAAAAAACATGAGCTTTATATAACACTGCGAACATACACGTAGCTTGAGTCACATATATTCATAAAATTTGCATAGCTCTGATGCGTATTTTGTACTTACTTAGTACTTTACTCCAAATTTTTCTGGCAGGTATATTTGTTTATGTGGTTTCGATAACAGGAATATTATTATCACAGTAGTATTATTAATTGTAAGTTTATAATAAGAGGGTGCTGATTACAAATCCCGTCGCAGTTTTGAGGTTCAGTCTCGTTAGACAAAAATCAAAAATTTCAGATCTTTCAGATGACCACAGCTAATAACATAATTGAAAATAAAGATCTTTCAGATCTTCAGGTTGGCCTAAAAAATCGAAAATCGTTATTTAGCTTTCTATTGAGATGAAACTTCGTGATTTGGATAATTTGAAGGTGCTAAAATCCAGTCATTGTTTTCAGTTTCAGTTTCGTTTGAAGCATATTTAAAAGCCCAGATCTTTCAGAGATCTTCAGTTTTGCCTAAAAAATCAAAAATACTTAATTTGCCCTCCTATTAAGATGAAACCTCGTGTGTTGGATAATAATAGGGTGCTGATTACAAATCAGTTCGCAGTTTAGTGCTTCAGTCTCGCTTGAGAAAACGAAAAATTTCGGTCTCTCGGACCTTCAAGTTTGCCTAAAAATTCGAAAACCTTCATTTTATTTGCTATTAAGATGAAACTCGCGTTTTGGATAATAATTACAAATCAGGTCGCAGTTTAAAGTTTCAGTCTCGTTTGATGAAAATAAAAAATTTAAGATATTCAGGTTTGCCTAAAAAATTGAAAATCTTTATCTGACATTGTATTAAAATGAAACGTGGTGTTTTTTTATAATTTAAGGGTGCTGATTACAAATCCGGTAGCAGTTTTAAGTTTCAGTCCCTTTTGTCGAATATTTCAGATCTTGCAGATCTTGCCTAAAATATTGAAAATCTTTATTTGTCTTTCTATTAAGATGAAACCTCATGTTTTGGATAATTGGAGAATATTTCCCTCTTGACAGTCTCTCAGAGCTATGCGTAAACATTAATTGTCCTTTTAACTAATTCAACTGCTTTTTGATAGAATCTAAAGTTATACTGAAAAAAGTGCATATAACAAAATATCATTTTCTGCTAACTTTTCAAAATTGTGGCAATATTAATTTGCAGAAGGTAGTGAACAGGGCTTGCCCTTAGCCTTAGGATGAAATATAGAAAACGTGATTGCAACAGAGATTGAACTGTGATATTTGGGCACATCTTATCAAAGTCCGTCTTTCGCTTTCTTAAGATTTGTTATTGCCTTAAGATCCCAATGGTATACCTCTTTGAAAATGAATGGCTAGAACTCTCGCCAACGTAGCATGCTATAACAAAAAAATCCAAGTACATACTTTAAGTAAGTTTGGGCGTGTCATTTTGGTATCAACGATAAATGTATCTAATTTAGTTAGTGTAATTTCTGAAACTCATCCTCTCTGTTTCGGCATGCATCACTGGCTACTAATTAAATCCACATCTGTTCAAATGTAAACTCTTCACTAGCTTTTCAGTCACCTCTGTATATATAAAATAAAATATTGACACCCATGATTTTTTTCCGATATTTGTATAATGAGATATAACTAGGCAAAACTTTATTTCTCCGATTGAATAATCAATATTATAGTTTGAACTATTCCTATTGCTTCTAACTGTCGAAAATTACATATAAGACTTGGATAAGGATGACAAGTATGTGCGCTTTGAAAAGTGTTACTTTTAGAAGCATTTATCTATTTTTAAAGTGTATATAACAGTTTTGATTATAAACAGGTATTATCTAAATCATTATATCAAACAGCCCCTTGCGGAATTTGATTTTTCATTTTGTCATATAATATGCGGTCAATAGAAAAGCGGCCTCACAGGCATTTAAAGATTATGGTTGTTGAGTAATTTTAATCAAGAAAGGGAGAATTAAAAAAAATGAATGTCGTAGCTAGGGGGGTTCCAAGAGAGGAAAAAAAGTCTAGGACATTTGGTATGGGACATGTCTTACCTCTTGGCCGACTCCTAGCTATGCCTATGCCAATTGCTTTTAGACTTCAAGCTTGTGATATTAACGTAATTTTTCTCTATTTTACAGCTTCACAGAATGGATCAGAAGTGTCGAGGTTATCAGCGATCCTGCTTAGTATATCCCTGCTCTTCCTCTTCCGAATGCAGTGAAAGAATCCTCAAATAAATCAAAATTATTGATGTCGACTCTTCCATTCGCACTGATGGGTAGCTTATACACACAACAAAATACCAAAGTATTTCATTTGTCTTAGAAATAAGTTAAATTATGATGTCAGAACCTATTTTTCGTCCCACTGTACATAGCACTGATATGTAAATCTTCTAAGTCACGGAAGCACCAGGTACTAACGACCAGGAAACCTCGTTTTGTCTTTTTGTTTTTTGTAATATATCGAACGTTTTTTTGTTATCGTGAAATTATATTTTAGTGGAACTAACATTGTTCTTCGAACGTAATTATTCATATGAAGTAATTCCATTCATCTCTGTAATATACTAAAAATATAATTAATTAACTCATCATGTGATGAGTCATTAATTAAGGCCTCAATTACTATAGGCCCGTGAACATTTTAAATTTTATTTGTCCTCGCATAAAGGAGATGATTATGAGTTCCAAATATATGGTTTAAAAACGTATCTTAAGGATGTATTACAGGCTTTAGTTGTTTATCTAGTGTGTTCTCTAAGTTCATATTTTTTACACGACTTGTAGAGCTCGCCCAACTCAATATATTTTCTGTTAGATTATATACGAATCTCTTACGATATTTAGAATTTTATAATAATATATTCAAAAGATTTTGAGTACAAATAAAATAATTAAGTGGCCAGACCCAATTTTTCTTTATACAAATGTGTTTCTTGGTCGTTGGTCCAAGTCGTTCTGTGATATTGATAAATAGGTGCAAAATTGCGGCTAGCCGTCAAGATTTGAATGAATACACTGCGAAAATTCGATTGAAAAAGTGACTTTTCGATCGTAATCATAAACACAGCTTCCTACGAGTCTTACATGCATCAGCATTTAATTTTTAAGTTAATTCAGGCGTTCAAGCTAAAATGAGTGGAACTTTAGCAAAATAAAACTTATGACGCGAAAATCTATACAGGGTGTTCTAAAAGTTGGGATTTTCCCCTTCAGAAGCAACGGCCCTTGAAACGGCAAAGCCAATGAACCAGCAGCAAAATAGAAAAAAAAATTTCAAGCAAGTACTCACTATTTGGTTGCTACGAAGTTGTAAGTGCGGTCCTGTCGCAGGCGTCTTACAGGTAAAAGTACGATTTACGATGTCTTCTTCAATTTGGACCATACGAGGTTGTCTAGGTCTTCCAGCGTGTCCACCACGATGTGGATTCAGACATCCTGTATCTCTAGCTCTTTGCACGAGCGAGACAAATCGACGAGGTGCAGGGTGAGTACGGTTAAGGTCATTAAGGTCATTAAGTCATTATTGTTATAAGCGTGCTCCATTATTGTTGTTGTTGTTTTTAAAGTCCGATCGTCAGATGTAACAAGTCAAGCACTCTTGTACACTATGCCACAGCAACGCGACGCATGACGAATTGCCTGTTTTAGTGTTTTCTCACCGCCATCGGCACCGCTAGCGCTGCCTTGTTTGTTGTGATATTATAACATGGTGAGCCATTGCCCAGGGACGGACTTAGAATTAAGGATTTCTTTAATGGTCAGTATCTTGTTTTCTCTAAATATTTCGTTTATATATTATTGGGAAAAACACTCATTTTGGCGAATACTATCCGCTGTATGAAAAAAGTCCCAACTTATGAAACACCGTGTATATCACTGCTCGTCAATACAGTGAAATTTGCGTCACGTTATCTTAAGTTTCATTTTTCCGATTCACGTATGTGAATACAAGGGCATTCTATCCATACTATACAAAGCTAAAATTCCAAAGTTGCCAAAATAATCTAGTTTTTCTAATTTTTCTAAAACTTATGACGCGAACATTTCTATCACTGCTGGTCAATACAGTGAAATTTGCGTCACATTATCTTAAGTTTCATTTTTCCGATAAATGTTATGGCAATACAATCCATACTATAGAAAGTTAAAATTCCAAAGTTGCCAAAATAATTTAACTTTTCTAATGATTACCGACTGCGTCTTGTCTTCCTATTTTTTTTTTATAAATAAATTTAACACTGGTTATTCTTGTTGATGCTACAAATCGAATGCCTACTATACCGTCACCATACATTTTTGGCTAAAATATACTCATAATAAAAACACGGTTTTGTGAAGATGGATTTACAAAACATTCATGTAATGACCAAAAAATATTTCGCTATGATTGAATTGTGATTTAGATAATCAAATTCAACTCTTTGCGGACCCGCATTCTGGATTAGTCTTGACTTTTAATTTGAAAGAATGACGTATGGAGTTCTACGGTCAGAATTTTCGCAATTGATTTTATTAGGTTTACTATTATTACATCTCGTTTCAATAATTGCTGTAGTCGCAAAAAGTATGGACAATGGTTATTGAAAAAATTATGACAGGTAATTTTAACTGATTGTAATTTATGCTTTTTGTACTGCTTGTAACCTCTACCTACATAACTATATCCTTGTAACGATGTACAAATTACTATTAAAACCACTATAATAGTAGATGACTACTTGAGCAAAAAAATAATCATATTTCATATCAATACCCCGATATATTATTATATTTCTTACAATTTTACCAACACAGTCGCTACAAGAATGGGTGAGCTGGTGGACTTGGAGGCAAATAAATCATCTTTAAAACGATTTAAATCAAAGATACTTTCGCTTAGAATATATTAATTACATCTTCAAACATTTTTCTTTTTAATTTAAGACCTCTTTCACGATGAGAATCATTTATAATGTTTTACAGTCAAATAATCAAAATGATTTGAATCAAAATCAATAACACAGCTCTGGAAGATAATTGGTGACAGTTAAGATTAAACGTATAATTATACTGTGCCTATAGATTGTTCGCTAAAGATCATCTGATATTGAAATATTGCAACGTATCAAAATATCGCAGTTACGAAAAGATACGGGTTCTAAATATTGGCATTCCTAGGAATGTGAATTATTTAAAATTGGTCACAATGAGCCAAAATTTTAAAACTGCAGTTTTTTTGTGACGTTTTCCACCGTGATAGAATAGTCTCAAATTCGTTAAAAAAATATATAAAAATAAAGTGTTTCCTTTTCTGTATTGCTATAGAATAAAAATACTTATTAAGAAGTTTCGTTTCCGAAGATACCAATATCTACTATCAATGTAAACAATGTTAGACCAAAACTCAATATTTTAGCAAGAATTTACAGCAATTTGCATTTTTTCGAAATAGGGTTGTGGTATAGGGGCATTAACCCAAAAGAAGCAAAAAATTCAAACTTTAAGGCTTCTCCCAGAGCAACGCTTTCTCAAAGCAAAGGTTATCAGTGATGTAACGTTCGGACAAAAATGTCATTAAATATCTAACCTTATTATTAAGCAGTGACTCCATAAACATTGGTTCTTAATACCAAGTTAGAGTTTTTGTATTTTTGGAAAGCACCTTAAAACCCTCCATTTATACTTATCCTAAAAACCTTTTTACATAACGTGTTTCCACAAACTGGGAAAAATAAGGCAAATTCAATATTTTTGGAATAATATTTAATACCCAAAGGTTATGAATCCAAGAAAGATAAAATATTGCCTCACTTCTCAGAAAATTATTTACTCCACCGACTAACATTATTCCATGTTTTTTGGACACCCATTCATATATTTTCATCAGACAATCTTATGATGCCATAACATAATATTTTTTAAGTTTGACAGCTGTTCAATCGGCACCACAAAACTTAATTGAGTAAGTTACCTGTAATATTTTATACATAATATTTTTATATGGATTACGGATTAAGATTGGTCAGTATTTTTGTGGTTATATTTCTGGTCTTAAATTCTTTCGGTAGTCCTGTGTTATGTGTGTAGTACAGAATATGAATAATCATTTTTAAAGGCTATATTTTATGCAAAGAATTGGAACCACGAATCAGAATAGCTACAATCAATATTTAAGTGTTTGAATCAAATACCTCTTTCCTGTAGTTTTTATGAAAATATACATAAAACCCTTTGCAAAAGAAATCAAGTTTATAAACAAAGTGAAACCGTACAAATTTACCACTTCTAACTCTATATCTATTTTGATATCCTACCTTTTCATCCTGGCAAGCTGTTAAAAACATCAAAGATGACTAGGTGCAGTGAATAGCAATCAGGATAGGATCATCAATCAATCATAATTCTTATTTTTTTCTAAGCTTAAATCATTTCTGTACTACACTGTCTACCGATAATTCCCTGTTTGGTGAACAAAATTCCGAAAAATCATAAATCCTTAGAAATTGTCTCATATAATTTTATATTTTGTAGTTATATACTTGCATGCTTTGAAACTATGTGTATACGATTCTAAAATATTATATTTACACGTAATTTCAAGGCAATGAATGAATTTAGATATAGGTGAAATGTAAATATTATTTTTGTTTAATTTGTGTGATGTAACGTATTTATATTTTTACAACGTTAACATAGTTCCCACAACGTTGAATTTGGAGAGGTGGAAAACACAACAATATATATGAATTATAGATTCTGAATCAATAGTGGAAAATAAAATTTCAAAATATACATGAAAAATTAAATGCAATTTTATAAAGATATTTAAGTCCTAACATTTTTATTTGGTGTTTTAATGACGTTTGTTTGTTTATTTAAATACGATTTGGATATACCCTACTCATTATTATTATCAAAACCACTGTTAATGGATTATTTGATCGGCTCTAATGGGCTACTTACTTTGGAAATAAGAGATAATTCAAAATACACTAATTACATTTCAAGAAGGTATATGTTGCTCTATACCCTACTCATTATTATTATCAAAACCACTGTTAATGGATCATTTGATCAGCTCTAATGGGTTACTTACTTTGGAAATAAGAGATAATTCAAAATACACTAATTACATTTCAAGAAGGTATATGTTGCTCTATAACATTCTAACGTCATTTAAATTGTTGTGTAATTTATCTCTTTGGCAACTTGATAGCTAAAATCAAAAGCTAGTTATTTATTTTGTTTTTAATTTTAGTAGGACTGATAAGGGAACGTTGAATGCCTTATACTAAAGTTGAAAGAAAATGAAAATGCGAAGAATTTTATAAAGAAAAATACATTCAGATTGTTGCTTGAAAATTATGTCTCTAGACAGAGTACCTTCGAAGAATTTGCATTGATAATGTCTCGTTAATCAAGAAATTTTCTAACGAATTTATTTTTAGTTGACATATATGACGGAACAATCAACAATCTTTAGCATATCTCGATTCCAATACAAAACTTAACAATTTGATGAAGATTCTTTGAAGGCTATGAAAATAAATTGTATATGTATGTATAATAGAAAAAATAATTATTAATCATCAAATGAGTTTTATTTAAACCCAACGTTATCCAATACTGCACTCAGGCACGTATTTAGAGGGACCCAGGACCAGGGGGTCCGGACCACCTCCCGAAGCTTTCTGCTTCCGCACAAATGCACACGTCTAACACAGTAACTAATAAAGAAATTAGACTGCATCCAGAAAATACATGCCACTCATTTCCGCTTAATCTCAGTAAGCGCTGCATCGATGTTATTTAAGTGGACTGATATTTGACATAATAAAGCCTATATCATTTTCTGTACTTCTGTGAATGCATATCGACAAACAACAGATGCAAAGGTAAGTTTTTTATGGCACTTTTGTTTGTAGTGAGAAGTGTTTAGTTACGAGGAGGATATAGCTTCGTTCTATAGGCAACAATATATTAGCAGAACAAATCATAATCACTTCATGCTTTGAAGGTACAGAATGTGTGGGAAGTAGTAAATCAACCAGGAGCCAACATGTAGAACATATAAAGCCAATAAGGCACGTAATTCGTTATGGGCATGTAGAAGGGTTATAGGAGCGAATTGGGGCTTGACTCGCAAGGTGATGCTCTGGCTCTATACTACAATCGTAAGGCCGTCTTTATTGTATGGTTCACTGATGTGGTGGTTATGTGCAAGCGTGGGAAGAATCAAAGCAAAGCTAAATAAAATTCAACGCTTGGCTTGTGTTAGTATGACAAGTGCCGTACGTACGACTCCGTTGAGCATGCTAGAAGCATTTCTAAATCTTCCTCCACTCGACTTGGTAGTTTAAGGGGAACCAAGGGTGTCTGCGCACCGACTGTGGAGTCAAGGCAGTTGGTCCTTTGTGAATCCCGGCAGGGGACACTCTGTCATCCTCTTGGAACTGCAAAGGGATGGCGCTATCCTATATATGAGGAGTGATATAATTTCTTCTACATATTGCTTTGACTGGAAATTTACCGTATCCCACAAGGGAAGAGTAGGGGCCAAGCGCAGGGAGCCTTTTGAGGGAGGAGGGCTAGTTTGGTACAGGGACAGCTCACTCACCGACGAATGACGACGAAGGCTCCGGCGCTGGAGCCTATGGGCCAAAAACAAAGCTTTCCCTCTCTTCAGTATACACGAAATTCAAGGGACTAGAGGGCATATCACCATCTGCTCTGACAGTCAGGCAGCATTAAAAGCATTGAGTGAATGAATGAATAAGAACCAGAGGCTATCCAGCACGGAATGTGGCTGGTGCATAGGCCACACGATGGGCCCTTTTGCGCCTCTATCCGCGCTAGTTCCTAAGACCTGCCCTTTTGGCAAAGGCAAGTACATTCTTAGGTCCTATCCGTTTTATCTCTATTGGTTCCAAGGTTCTTGAGCCCAGCATAGTCTGCCTGTGATAACCCAGGGTTTCACAGCGACACAGGATGTTTGCCGAGGATTCTTCCTCTTCACCACACCACGTGCACGTTGGGTCGTTGACCACCCTCATCACAAACAAGTGACGCCTGAAGGTATTGTGACCCGTTAATAAGCCTGCTAACAATCTCAAGTTACTCCTATCCAGAGAGAGACAGAATCGTCCTATTCTCTCTTCAGGCCCTGCTAATAGCTCCCGAGCCTGACGGAGATGACCAGAGATGTTGTTCCATCTCAGAGAGTGTTGATTCTGGATCCACTCTCCAGTTGTTTTCCTAACCAAATTTGCAGACAGTCCTAAGGCTGGTTCCGGGCCCACAAAACTGTTTCCGGATCCCATCCTGGCTAGATGATCCGCCATTTCATTACCCTTTACCCCAGCATGCCCAGGTACCCACATCAGTGATACCTTGTGTTTAGCTGAGATGTCGTCGAGAGCCCTCCTGCACTCCAGGACCAGTCCCGACGTTATTTTCCAAGCACTCAGTGCTTTGATGGCTGCCTGACTGTCAGAGCAGATAGTAATCCGCCTCCTAGACCCGTCAATTTCCCGAATACGATTTACGCAGGCAAGTATCGCATAGACCTCAGCCTGGAATACTGTGGTGTGCCCCCCAAGAGGGAATGAAAGTCTTGTAAGGGGCCCGTAGACTCCCGAGCCCGAGCCCTCTCTAGCGAGTGAACCGTCTGTGTACCAGACCTGTCCTCCTCCTTCGATGAGCTGTCTTTCCCTAGACTTCCATTCTTCCCTTGACGGAAACACCACCGTAAATTTGCGATTGAAGCGATGCGTAGGAGAAACTGTATCGCTCCTCGCCAACAAAATAGGACAATCCTCATGCAACTCTGCTAGAATCGTCGAATGTCCTTTGCCTGGATTCATAAAAGTCCAGCTACCCTGACTCCAGAGACGGAACCCAGTTTTTCTAGCTTCCCCTTGGATTACCAGATCCAAAGGAGGAAGATTCAATAGTGTTTCAATGGCACTCAAGGGTGTTGTGCGCACTGCACTGGTTATACTAAGACATGCCAAACGTTGGACCTTATTAAGTTTGGCTCTTGTTGCCTCCGTCTTTATACAGGTCCACCACACTATGGAGCCATATATTAGTGACGGTCTGACTATTGTAGTGTAGAGCCAGTGCACCACTTTTGGGCTCAGGCCCCAGCTACTACCGACAACTCTTCTGCAGGCCCATAATGAGTTTCGAGCCTTGCTTACCTTATAATCCACGTGCAGCCTCCAAGTCAGCTTGTGATCCAGTATGACTCCTAGATACTTTACTGACTGAGACAATTCAAGTGTCGTTCTGAAAAAGGTAGGCCTCACGAGGCCTTCCATCTTCCTTTTCCTAGTGAACATAACGAGCTCCGTCTTTTCAGCGTTCACTGACAGATCCACCTCATTACACCACGTTTCCACAACACGCAGCGCGCCTTGCATTACCTCGGAGACTGTATTAATGAATCTACCCCTGACCACTATGCTCAAATCATCGGCATAGGCCTGTACGTAGACCCCTGTGTTGCTTAGTCTCACGAGTAGGTCATTCACCACTAAGCACCATAATAGAGGTGAAAGAACACCGCCTTGTGGGCAGCCTCGCGCCACTGCAACGCTATAGTTTATGTCATTAAGCGTTGCAGAAGCCACTCGGCCCTCTAGAGTAGTAAGAATCCACTCCACTAGGATTGGAGCAATTCCATGTCTCTCTAGGGCGCGTCTTATCGAATTGGTAGTGGTACAGTTGAACGCACCCTCGATATCAAGAAATGCTACCATAGCCACTTCCCGTTGATTCAACGTTTTCTCCAGCCTGCTGACCAAATGATGAAGTGCCAGCTCAGCTGATTTTCCCGCCTGATATGCGAACTGATAGGCATGGATTTCAACCCTTTGTAAGGGCCCATCCCTGATATATCTATCAACCAACCTCTCCAGTGTTTTTAGTAAAAACGACGAAAGGGTAATCGGTCTAAAGTCCTTCGGACGAGTATAGCTACCTCTGCCCGGCTTAGGAATAAAAACGACCCTTGAATGCAACCAGCTCTTCGGTGTGAAGCCAGTAGCCACGCAGGCGCGAAATATCCTAAAAGCATTGAGTGCTTGTAGGTTTACATCAAGGCTCGTTCTGCAATGCAGTGCTGCAATGTAGGAAGGTTTTGGATGGCATTTCGAGAAGACATCAGGTGTCACTTATGATGTAGGTGCCGAGTTATTCTGGAGCTGGTGTCAATGAAATGGCCATTGTCCTTAAACGCTGTGCCGCTGAACGTGCACCTATTCTTTGCAAGCTCTTCAAACTTTCGTATCAACGAGGCGTGTTTCCCGCTTCGTGGAAGATTGGCTGTGAGGAACCCATCCCTAAGAAAGGCAAAAAAACTGATCCCACCAATTATAGACCTGTGGCTCTTCTCAGCATCATGTCTAAGGTTATGGAGACTGTCTAATGACAGACAATGACACACAGCCCCTGAAATACCTGGACAACAATAACATCATAAATGATCATCAGTATGGCTTCCGTAAGCACAGGTCTACAGGTGACCTCCTTACCTACGCCACTCACTTGTGGAACAGAGCAATAGAAAATCATGGCGCATCCCGTGTTGTTGCACTTGACATATCGAAAGCTTTTGACAGAGTGTGGCATGAGGGTCTTCTGGTCAAGCTTACTGCTTATGGACTACCACCTGGCCTGCGCCAGTGGCTGAATAGCTTTTTGAACAACCGATCTCTGCTCTACATCAACGAGCTGTTGGAAATAACATCCAATCCAATCTACAGCTTCGCAGATGACAGTATCATCCCAGGAGACGGTACGTCGGCGACAGTAGCATGCCTCACAGATCAACGCAGATATCAAAACAATTGTCGAGTGGGGATTAGCAAATAAAGTACAGCTCAACGTACAAAAAACTCAGGCAACAACACTTACAAAGAAGTCTCACGATGGCTTACCAACCGTGGAAATGGAGGGCCACCCCATAGTCGAATAATCTTCCGTCAAGCTTTTGGGGATCAACATCAATAATAACATGTTCTGGCACGACCACGTCATCAGTATTGCTAAAACGGCATCCCAGAGGCTTGGAGTTTTGTTCCGCTGTAGGAAGTTGTATACACAAGAGCAACTGCTGCTGCTCTACAAGGCACAGATCCGACCATCGCTGGAGTATTGCTCCCATGTGTGGGGATGCGCTCCCAACCACTCTCTAAAGCTTCTGAACACTATCCAGAAAAGAGCACTTAGATTAATCGATACGCCTAACCTCACAAAGGACCTCCACAGCCTGGAACATCGAAGGAGGGTGGCTAACGTATCCCTGTTCTACAGATTCTATCACGGAAGATGTTCGAGTGAGCTTTCCCAGATAATAACACCACAGGCCGACCGAACCAGGAACGCTAGAGAAGCTCTGCGAGCTCATCCTTACCAGGTCGAGGTCCTTACTCCCCGAACCAGTCTCCTCCAGCATTCCTTCTTTTGGAGAACTTCGACGCTGTGGAATCAGCTGCCGGGGAATTTGTTTCCCGACGGCTACAACCTGCAGCGTTTCAAATCTAACGTGAACCGACACTTATCCTCTCGCAGCGCTTTTACAGCGCCATAGGCTTTTAGCCTTTGCGGGAGGCTGACCATAAAAAAAACTGCCTGGGTCCTGAGCCGCTTTGGGGCTGGCAGCAGGTAGCATTAGAAGGAAAATCGAGGTGTGCGCAAAATCAACATCTTATAAGATGGAGATGAATCTCCGGACATCTTCGCCAAGCTAGAAAACTTATTCTAGGACCTCTGGCCATGGTGGGTCGGTTCTGTCTCTCACTGGACAGAAGCCGACTAAGGTTTCTTGTCGGCCTGCTATCCGGCCATAACACCTTCAAACGTCATTTGTATGTGATGGGGGTGGCAAGTGATCCAACGTGGACACACTGTGTCGAGGAGAAATAGTCCTCGGCACACATTCTATGTTGTTGTGAAGCCCTTGGGTATCACAGGCAGACCATACTAGGTTCAAGGGTTCTTGAATCTAAGGATATAAGATGGGCCATCCTCACCTTTGTGATGAGGGCTGGACTTGGGATCTAGGGTAAGAAGAGCTGCATAAGAGCCCGCTTGAAAGCTTATGCACTGGTGGATCTGGCCACCAGGAAGCCTCTCTTCGTCTGTCATTCATTCATTCAGTAAACCAAATTAACTCCATTTTTTCCCTAATTTTGTCGCACTGAACCAACAAATAAATTTCTAAATAGGCCAGCTAAATCAGTCTGTTTTCACAATTTCAAGGTGACATCGCCCTTGAGGATTGGGTTGTGATTTAAACCGGAAAGAAATATTGACATACCAATAGACGCATTACTCATAAAGCTCCATCTGATCAATAAGCATGGCAATGCCAACAAAACACCCCAGATAAAATACTGCCGACATTTTGTGTCGACTACGAGGGGTCAAGTGAAAGAATATTATATCCAACTGAAAAAAAGCAATTCTTATGAGCAAACAATGTTACAAAGCAAAAAACTTTGCTTAGATTCATTGGCCTAATTACCGGAGATCCCTTGAGCTTTGGGGTCCTGGTATCGAAAACGATGAAGCAAAAAATAAGATTGTGTAAAATTTAGTGACAGCATTTGCGAATACGAGGCTTCGAAAAAAATCTTTTTGCTTATTTACTTTACCGTGAATGGTGAATACAATTTTTCCTATGCTAAAAAATATTTTTATCTAAAAAAGGGCTCTACGTCTACCGATTACAAGTTTTTTTGACGTAATTACGCCGCTAGTAAGGAATTGAATCACGATTAAAACTTATACAGGTGTTCTAAAAGTAGGGACTTTCCTCTTTAGAAGCAATGGCCCCTTGAAACAGCAGAGCTAATGCACGGTGAACCATCAGCAAAACAGTAAAAAAAAATCAAGCAAGTATTTACTATTTGGTTGCTACGAAGTTGTAAGTGCGGTCCTGTCGCAGGCGTCATACAGGAAAAGTACGATTTACGACGTCTTCTTCAATTTGGACCATTTGAGGTTGTCTAGGTCTTCCAGCGTGTCCACCACGATGTGGATTTATACATCCTGTGTCTAGCTCTTTGCACGAGCGAGACAACTCGACGAGGTGCAGGGTGAGTACGGTTAGGGAAACGATCGGCATACACTCGCGAAGCCGTAGCAGCATTTTGACCACACTCACCGTACATTAAAATCATGTCCACCAGTTCATTATTGTCATGTATGCCACAGCAACGCGACGTATGACGGACTGCCTGTTTTAGTGTTTTCTCACCGGCATCCCCACCGCTAGCGCTGCCTTGTTTATTGTGATATTATGACATGGTGAGCCATTGCCCAGGGACGGACTTAGAATTGGAGATTTCTTTAATAGTTAGTATCTTGTTTTCTCTAAATATTTCATTTATGGGTTACTGGGAAAAAACACTCATTTTGGCGAGGACTATCCGCTGTATGAAAAAAAGTCCGAACTTATGAAACACCCTGTGCAGGCTGATTCCTGTACGTTTATCTTATAGCTAAAATACTGTGACTTATTGGGCTTATACTTGCTTCAGGAGAAGGCATAATCAATGTTCTGCATAACAAATAGTGGGACCAAAAATTTTTCAGGTTTTAATCATCAAATAGGATACATTAAGGGGCCTGGATACACACATTTATACATACGTATTTGCCATGTAAAACACGAACTCACAATTTGTCGCATAACTCACTCTATTTTCAAACTACATATATAATAATCCAGAAGGCGATAGTTAAGACCTTAGTGAATGACAGCTATTTTCGATTTTCTCAAAATAGTTTTTTAATGTGCAAAGAAACTCGCAATGCGAAATCATACATTCTATAAATGCCTGTAATTTCACAATCAAACACGATATCAAAAAAAGGGTAAATAGTTGCACAAGCGCAAGCTTTCTTCTTCAATTTGCTCTTTGAGCCATTACTGTAAGTTCAAAGGTAACGTCAGGAGCTCGGAAATGCGAAATTCATTTTTATGGTGACCTTTGACCTTTTGACCTTACCTTTGGATTTTTGGACTTATCTCCCCTCATCTTAGACACACACACTGGAGAAAGGGAACAGGCGGCCACGCCTCCTCGCTAACACCGGAATACGTCTTTTCTGGATTCTCAATTTCGCGCGCTATACCCTAGACCCTTAAAGGCAGTTCCGAGAGATGCCATGGTTATCATGGGTTTTAATACCATCGTGTATGTGCAGTATATCATGGAATAATTATGGTAGTCCCTCAAAGGAAATATAGAAAAACTAAAATCGGACAAAACAAACGTGGAACGCAGTGACCATCGAACGGCCACTTCAGTAAGAACCGACGCCAATGAACCAGAACACCACGGCTGCCGCGCCGGTTTGAACAAGCCGCACAGAACGATGCGTCATCAAGAACTGACGCACTCAGCAGAACAAAACAGGCCACGAAAAGACGACATAGCCGGTGTTCCTCAGGGATCTATCCTATCCCCTACACCAGGGGTCGGCAAATTTTTTTAGACGGCGGGCCATTTTCAGAATGATTTTTTTTGCGGGCCGCACATTCAAATGTAACTTAAATATTATATACGAGTGCTAATATTATTCAAAATAAATATAGAAACAAATAATTTTTATTAACCCGCTATGTCAAAGAACAAAAATTTTTAATTTTTTAAAAGGCAAAAAACGAAAAAACAATTTCAATTACAGATGTATAAATAGGTAAGTATAGAATATTGAGGAAAACAGTTTATGTTGCGATTTATTCCTTCACTAAAATTCAATGCGCATTTTGTTCTTGAATATTGCCTGATAATTCATTTAAGTCCAGTTGTGTTTGGCATACTGAGATCCCAACACGTTTTGTAAATTTTCGTACGTCAACTTCGTTCTATTAGTCTAAGATCCGAATATAAGACGACCTTCACCGAACTGGTTGATGGATGGAAAGCATTTTATATTAAATTTAATATGTTAAGAAACACATCGCGAGTGGGTTGGCTGAAAAATTTCAGTCCAGGATATGATTAATTAAATATTGAAAAATTATTTTTTTTAAACATTTCACTGGTCTGGTTAATAGACAAATCACATACCAATCGAAAGTATGAAGCCCATAGAATACGCAAACGTTAGGTTGGCTACGTTCTTCCCGTCCCAACTATAGGGTATAGGCAGGTATAAACAGGTAAATCAATAATAGTAATTTGCACCGGTGTGGTTAATGCATGAAACTTATATCAAAATAAATATAATTTTATTGCAAACACGTCGATATAGGGTTGTCTGCAAAAAATCAGTCTGGAATTCCGGTTGTCGAATTTTAAAGATCAAAATATTGCTGCCAGTGAATACGTGCGCCAGAGAGGTCCGAGCGAACTATCCCGTGTATTAACAAAGTGCGCATGTTCAGCCAACCCACTCGCGATATGTTTCTTAACATATTAAATTTAATATAAAATACTTTTCATCCATTAACCAGTTCGGTGACGGTCGTCTTATATTCGGATGTTCTACTATATAATTTGGTTTGGTCCTCAGAGTAATAATTCTTCTCGAATTATTACGCTGAGATTTGGTCGCATGAATAGGTGCTTGAAAAGATACAAATAATTGATTTTGCAAAATTTTTCTGATTTCAGCACACTCACGCCTTAAGGTTTGGTGCTTTCGCAGGCCGCACAAAAAATGGCCACATGCGGCCCGCGGGACGCAGGTTGCTGACCCCTGCTCTACACTGTTTTTGCTTTACATTAACGAGCTGCTAGAAATAACATCCAATCCAATCTACAGCTTCGCAGACGACAGTACATTGATTAATATCGTGCATGGAACGAGAGAAGCCACTATCATCCCAGGAGACGGTACGTCGGCGGCAGATCATCGTAGATATCAAAATAATTGTCGAGTGGGGATTAGCAAATTAGGTACATTTTAAAGTATATAAAACTGAGACAACAACACTTACAAAGAAGTCTCACGTTGGCTTACCAACTGTGGAAATAGTCCCAATAGTCGGGTCACCTTCCGTCAAGCTTTTGGCGATCAACATCAACAATAACATGTCCTGGCACGACCACGTCGTCAGTGTTACTAAAACGGCATCCCAGAAGCTTGGAGTTTTGTTCCGCTGTAAGAAGCTGTATACACCAGAGCAACTACTGCTGCTGCTCTACAAGGCACAGATTCGACCATGGCTGGAGTATTGCTCCCATGTGTGTGGATGCGCTCCGAAGCACTCTCTAAAGTTTTTGGACACTATCCAGAAGAGTGCAATTATACTAATCGATACGCCTAACCTCATAAAGGACCTCCACAGCCTGGAACATCGAGGAAGAGTGGCCGACCTGCCTGTATTTTACAGATTCTACCACGGAAGATGTTTGAGTGAGCTCTCCCAGATAACACCAAAGGCCGTCCAAACGAGAAACACTAGAGAGGCTCTGCGAGCTCATCCTTACCAGGTCGAGGTCCCTACTCCCCGAACCAGTCTCCTCCAGTGTTCCTTCTTTTGGAGAACTTCGACGCTGTGGAATGAGCTGCCGGGGAATTTGTTTCCCGGCGGCTACAACCTACAGCGTTTCAAATCTAACGTACACTGACACTTATCCTCTCGCAGCGCTTCTACAGTGCCATAGGCATTCAGCCTTTGCGGGAGGCTGACCATAAAAAAATAACAACGAGCGGAACATGTTCGACAGTTCACCCGAAGACAATCGAAGATAGAGTAGACCAATCAAAACGTTGTACTTAAGAATTGTATAGACAATAGAAGTCCGAAACGGACACAATGCTCGTATTTGGGGATTGGGAAAAAGCAATGTATCCTCAAAAAGTGACTGTTTGGTGCGCCTTTTGGTGCGGAGGAATCATTGGCCTTTTTTTTTTCGAGGATAATGCGGAGAACGCTGTTACGGTTAATGGTGTAATGCTATCGAAACGTGATATCTGATTTTTTCTGGGAGGAGTTGGAAGGTACGGTAAGATTTTTGCTTCCAACAGGATGGCGCCACTTGTCACACATCCAGAGAAACCATGCAATTGCTGCGCGGCAAGTTTCCAGGTCGGATTATCTCACGTAACGGCGATATCGATTGGCCGCCGCGATCATGTGATCTTACTCCCCTAGATTTTTTCCTTTGGGGGTATCTAAAAAGCAGAGTGTATAAAAATAAACCAAACACTATTCCAGAGCTGAAACAGGAGATTAGATGCGAAATAGCCGGCACAGAACCTGAATTGTGTCAAAAAGTGATAGGAAATTTCAATAAACGAATTACGTCATGCCACATGAGTAGCGTGGGTCATTTGCATGACATCATCTTTCATTCCTAATCGTAATACACTGACCTAAAATAGCAAATAAAAATGTTTGTATATTTTTCTATTCTTCCGAGTTTTTTTTATCATTTCAATGTGGAAACCCTCATTGAATCACCCTTGATAAACTTCAAACAACTGTCTGCACCAGCTTTCGCAGCGATTTTTCTGCTTCCAGAAATTACATAAACCCCTCGTATAGGACTCCTAAAAAAATTACCCCCAACCCTTCATGTCGCCAAGCTTATCTACTCACATTATCAGTACACTCCCTTACAACACCCATTCGCTGCAATACATAAATTCCACCAGTTCACCATAATATAAATTTTCATTATCTGTGCTCTTGATAATTGTCATTATATCCTCTCTGAATTAGGTCAAAACAATTTTCAGCTGGTGTTCGTATCACACAGCAATACCAACATTGCTGTTATTCACTCGCGGATCTTGAACTCGATTGGAGCTGAGTCTGGCCGTGATGTTGTTCCAGTTGTATTGGCCTTATTTTGTTGTTGGCTTGGTGGTATATGTTGTGATGAGGGTCGGTTTTGCAACGTTGCGTGGCTTGAAAGAGAAGAAGAGGCTAGGTTTGGCAAAGAAAAGTGATGTCCTTAGGCAGGAGGACAGTGAGTATCTTTTTTTTTGTTTTTTCAGTTAGGTGAAATGCCCTTAAAGAACAGAACAGGTGCAGAAGCTTGAATATCGCGCTCATAAATGATACTAGATGCATTAAAATAAACTGTTTACTAACATTTCAGTTACCTCAAAGTACCATAGAGAGTTTTGAATAAAGGATATTAAGTTTATTGATTGATTAGCTGCCTCAAGATTGTAGCTTCTGTATTGAGAACTAGCATTCTAGAAAAGTTTTTCATGTATAAAAAATGCAGCGGCATTCACTTCTATATGAACTTACACCGGCAATTTTAAAAAATATTAAAAGTCATCTCAAATTCTATAAGTTTTAGGTTTATGTCGACGGTTTTATTTGGAATGATATACTAGTTAGGAATTAGTCTTTAGATGCTGAATTCCAATTGTTTATTTCGGCCATTATTTTATAGCGTTTTCGACTTATTGCCCTATAACTGCACTCATAGGAACTGAGTGTCAAAATTATGTTCGTCTTAGGTTTGAGTGCAAAACTAGTGTGGTTTTTTGTTTTCGACTTATCCGCTTAATTGCACTTATCGCCACGGACTCTCTGAGCTCGTGGAGATTTCAGTGCATTTTTGACGTCTATAAAATATTAATTATAACCTATTTTATTTGTCAGAGAAAATAATTTTTTGAATTAAGAACTGGGTAGTGGGTAGTGGGGTAGTATACATAGTAGCATGGATGCTATGATAGGTTTTACGGAAGATGCGGAAAGTGTAGTTGGAAGAACTGCGAATATCATCATCTTCGGATGATGAGGAAATTGAAGCATATTTAGTTAAATTGCAAACAACGGCTGCGGGTGTCCCAAAAATATGAATATTTGTTGAAGATGTTGTTCATAATCTGACGGAAGAAGAGATACAACAAGATATACATAAGTATTTACCGATATAGATAGATTTTATTTTTAGTGCAAAAGCCATATTGCACAAAATGCTGTTAGTTTTTATGTCGATAAACAGAATAAATGATTGAATAAGGCGGATTCAAACTATTCAACTTCCAAAACCACCACAGAATGAAATTGATCTGTCGGGATGCAAAATGACATCAAACTGTCATCAGTTGGCTGACAGAACAGTTACTTGAATTGCACTGAAATTTGGTGTATGTTCGACTTACCAGTTCAGATTTATTGCACTTCTGGGCACCAGACGAGTTTTTTATCTGCACTGTAGTGCAATCGTGGTTAAAATCGGTGCAGTAAGTCGAAAACGCTATTAGAAACTAGACATATTATGAAGCGTTAATTGACAAGTGTTACTGTAGTTGAAGAGCTCGCTCCGTAGGAAAAGGGTCACTCAGTAAAGTAAAAATATTGTCATTTACAGGTTCGATAGTATAAAGTAAGGGTGGCGGGTAAACGTGCAATTTTTTTCGCATAATAAATGATGGAAGTACAATTCTGAAAATTTGCAATACAATCGGAAATACTATAAGAGAGTAGGGAAAAAACAGTCAGAAGTGTAGGCGAAAGGTAAAGTGCCGTCTGAGGCGCTTAAGTTGCGAAAAATTTTGCAACAATTATGTCACTCAGTACACTTCTGACAATTTACGTACTCACTGTTTAAGTCAAAATGAACCTGATTACAAATCGTCACAAGGGCGCTTCCAAGGGGGGGTAGAGGGGGTGATTACCCCCCCCCCCAGAACACGGAACAAAACTGATTAATTAAAAATAAGATGCAATAAGAGGCATTGAAAATTTAATTGTTTATGTTTAATGCTTTAAATTTATTTTTCTGTTTATTATTTATAATAAGTCTGGTTTTGTTATGTGTTTTGATTTGTTAATTTTCCTTATAATAACAAATGGAAAATACCTGTGTAATGTTTAATTTGATCTTTGCGGCTGAAAAATTTTAATGGGCTTGTTCACAAAATTTTTACAATCAATTTTGCCTAAAATAAAGCTTACATAGAAAAAACATGATTCTGAAAATTTCATACTTGTAGAATGCTCCGTTCGCCTAATATAATCATTTCAATTCGCGAAATCCAAGCGCGCGAACACCTAACTGTGACGTAAGCAGATATGTTCGCATGTGATTTCAGATCATCACTCAGTATATATGTTTTGTGATCATCACGACTCGTCGCGTTGTTACGTTCGATGCATGATACTACGACTTTAGACGTTCGATGTATGTATTTGTGTTATTGTGACATCTATTGTCAGTGATTGTGACTGGTGGTAGTTTTTGTGTTCTAAAATGTGCGCAGAGCCGCGGTCAACGTATCTGATGACGTCACGACAGCGTATCGAAAATACGCCCGGCATTCATGTTTATAATTTTTTTTGAGCGACTTAGAAACTTCACAGAGGTCGAATTTTTGGCACGGTGACTAAAAAATACACAAATAAAAAAAGAAAGGTGAACGAGCCCGTTTCATAAATATTCATCTCTGACTGTATTATATCTTCATTTGACAAGATGTTTATTGTACCCCCCCTCTCCTTGGCGGCGCCCACTATATTATCCATAAAGTAACCAGCCCCCCCCCCGGCAAACTTCCTACAAGCGCCACTGAATCGTCAGGAGGCTAGGTGAAAGAATATCGGAGATATCGTTGATAGTAACGGTGATCTACTCAATTTATTATTATATCTAGAATTTATATTTTATTTCATCAAATTCGCCTTTGAAGGTTTACATGATTTACAATATATCAGTACACTATTGGTCAACTGTCAGAAGTCAGAAAGGCATTAGCTTTTTTTTATTTATTTATACTTTATTTATACCTTTAATACAAAATATATCAGTAACTAATTGAATGCCTATACAAATGGATCGCGAATATTAATAGTAATTATTTAATATTACTAGTCACTTTGTGACTGAACAAGCAGTTGCATTTACCCTGTTTTATAACTGATCGGCAGTTTAAAAAATGGTGAATGCTGTTCCATCCGGATCGAACTATTTATTGGAGGACTACGTTTTTCGATCCTATCTCAGCTGTTTAGATTTTGTTACAATTTGACTTTTGTAGCGAATTAATCAAAGCATCATAGGTAACACTTGTGGACCTGCTATCTGGCTATAACACTTTCAGGCGTCCTGTATGTAATAAGGGTGGCAAGCGATCTATTGCGAAGAAGAAGAGTCCTTGGAACAAATACTATGTTGCTGAGATGCCCTTGGTATCTCAGCCAGATTACACTGGGATCAAGGGTTCTTGAACCTCAAGGTATAAGATGGGCAGGACCCAAGGGCATCCTCACCTTTGCGATGAGAGCTTGACTTAAAAACTGGAATAAGAAAAGGTGTAGAAGGAACGGGGATTCAGATTTCGAACCGTTGATATAATTATTAGTGAATGGCAGTTTTAAAGACAGAGGATAGTTCTAAAAATTTTGGATAACATGGTCTGACCCTCAGGCAAGAAACTGATCTGATATGATCTACTTAAGTATATATGTCACACGCAATAGCCGAATTCGGGCAATGCCCGAAAAAATGCGCAGAACTAGTTTTGAGCAAGGAATATTACCCAAGCCCGAAATATTCATTTTATACGGCTATTGAGAATTACCAAATAGGCAGAACTAGTTTTACGCATCTTAAAATGCACAGAACTAGTTTTGCGCAACTTGAAATGCACAGAACTAGTTCTATGGTACGGAGTGACAACCAAATTGAACATTCGTTGTGCATTGTGTGTCAAAAACCAGCAAAAATCTATCGTTTAGGTTAGGTGAGGTTAGGTTAGGTTTCTTTGCCAACGTTCCTGCAATATAGGTACGAATCGTGAAAACGCAAAAAGAGGTTTGGAAGCACAAGCCAATTTAACGCTCACACAATCAAATAAAAAGTTTAACCAGCCTCAGTTGGCGATTTATTATTTGTTGGTATTCAATAAAATATATTTAACTCCAACTTTATATTTATTTGAGTCCGTCGCTTGCGCTGATTAAATGGAAGAAGCAGAATTTGTGCTGGTCATTCAGAAAATATACAGAACTAGTCCTGTGCATTTCAAGTTGCGCAAAACTAGTTCTGCCTATTTGGTAATGCTCAATAGCCGTATAAAATTCATATTTCGGGTTTGGGAAATATTCGTTGCTCAAAACTAGTTCTGCGCATTTTTTTCGGGCATTGCCCGAATTCGGGTATTGAGTGTAACATATACATAAAGTCAAGTACAGGATGGGTTCTGTGCCTTTTCGTTTTTTACTACTAATTATTCTGCCCTTAATGTACCGACTTTCAAAAATATAATCACAGGGCAGATGACATATCCATCCAAAATTTCATCTAAATCGGTGCAGCGGTTACGGAGCTGACACATGCAACAGACGGAAAAAAGTGTCGTATTTTCACAAAACGTCCAAAAAACGCATTATGACAAAGTCTAAAATTTTCGCAATCACTACTGTCTTCATTCAAGAAGGAAACCAAATATATAAGGTACCTACAATGTCATACAATTTTATGGGAATTAATCTTATCAACTCTTGTTATTAATTTTTGGACTGCATATATTTGGGAACGTTCTGTTAATAGGGAGATACCCAACCTTATGTCGGGAATGCGCGCCTATATTTTGTTCCAGCTGGACGGCCGTCATCTGTACGAGCACGAATGTACCTCTACCAATACAACTTTGATAGTATAAGAACAAAGTACCCTACTTGCTATACAGTGACTGCATGAGGACAGTGGTGACAATAGGATGTCTCATTTTTGATTGGTTCGTCTAGCTCCGCCATTGTGGCAACTTTAACATTAGTAGAACAATACGTTAATCAATGGTTATACTTACCGCGATAATAACTTATAGACAAAGCCAAATTTATATATACAACTCGCAAGTGAAATCCGAACACTGAGGAAAAAAGAGTTGCGGTTGATGAAATGTGGTAGGACTACATCAACGACGACTGACTAAATACAGTAATAAACGAACTCATTTGTCATAATTAGTTTATAAAAAAATACAACAGATCAATAATGGGTGGCCCTGTCATGTTGACGAAGGCACTCCTTTAGCCTACGAGGCATGCTCGTAATCTGGTTGTTGATAAACTCTAGAGGTACAGCCTCCCAAGCTGCCCTCACAGCATGTTCCAGTTCGTCCAGCGTGGTCGGGGGATTGGGTAAATCGCCTATGTATCGACCCATCCAATCCCATACTTTTTCAATTGGCGATAAATCGGGTGATCGTGGAGGCCAGGGGAGTACCCTGACCTCAGCTTCGTGTAGGAACCTCATCGATACCCTTGCAGTATGAGGACGTGCATTATCTTGCTGGAAGACCTCTTCGAGGCCTCGCACATATGGAACGGCAATTGGTTCTAACACCTCATTCACAGAACGTTGCGCAGTCATTGTGCCACGAATCACAAGTAAAGATGACTCGCTGTTGGATGCAATGGCACCCCAAACCGTCAAACCAATAGAACGCTGTACATGGCGCTCAACAGCAAACTGGACATCACGTCGTTCACCCCATCGTCGTCTTACGCGTTGGCATCCGTCATGTGCCCCCAGACAAAACCTGGACTTGTCGGAGAAGGCCGTCTGATCGGACCGTCGAGGATAGCTCTCATGGTCCCAGTCTGATGCCACTCAGCATGCCATTGTCGATATTCTTGGCACCAACCTAACCGTTGGCGACGATGATTTGCGATGAGTGGAAGCACTAGATGTGTACGATATGATCCTAAGCCCATTTCACTCAATCTGTGGTACACCGAATGAGCCTCCCTATAAGCTACATATTGGTATGCATTGGTATGCATACGCTTGGGTGTCAGCAACAGCTCGAGTGGATCATATTCTGTCTCGAAGTGCCAGTAGTTGTAGATGACGACCTTGCCGGTCTGTATAGTTCTTCTACGTGCTCCAGAACCTCTAGCTTGCTGCATTCGGCCTTCTGCGATCCATGCGCACAAATGTAGCCACATTATGCCGCATGGTTACAGAAATTGCTATGAAAGAAGCACCACGTTCTCGTTGGTCTACCAGCCGACCCCGTTCAAAGGGGCTTAACTGCGTGACCTGGGGCTGTCGTCTTCTAGGGGGCATCTTTACACAACCAATTTATCTTTTTTACACAACAACGCTAATTACAAATATGGCCGCCGTTTTGAGTTTAAGCCTCAGGTAACCAACATCAAAAATTTTCAGGTACCATCAGATCTTCAACTTTACCCTAAAAATCTAAAATCGTTATCTGGCCTCCTATCAGGACGAAAACTTGTGTCATGAATAATTTCACGATGCTAATTACAAATAGGGCCACCGTTTTGAGTTTAAGCTTCAGGTAACCAGCATAAAAAATTTTCAGCTACCATCAGATCTTCAACTTTACCTTAAAAATCTAAAATCGTTATCTGACCTCCTATCAGAACGAAAACTTGTGTCATGTATAATTTCAGGATGCTAATTACAAATAGGCCCGCCGTTTTGAGCTTAAGCCTCAGGTAACCAGCATAAAAAATTTTCAGCTACCATGAGATCTTCAACTTTACCCTAAAAATCTAAAATGGTTATCTGACCTCCTATCAGAACGAAAACTTGTGTCATGTATAATTTCAGGATGCTAATTACAAATAGGCCCGCCGTTTTGAGTTTAAGCCTCAGGTAACCAACATCAAAAATTTTCAGCTACCATCAGATCTTCAACTTTACCCTAAAAATCTAAAATCGTTATCTGGCCTCGTATCAGAACGAAAACTTGTGTCATGTATAATTTCAGGATGCTAATTACAAATATAGCCGCCATTTTGAGTTTAAGCCTCAGGTAACCAACATAAAAAATTTTCAGGTAGCATCAGATCTTCAATTTTACCCTAAAAATCTAATATCGTTATCTGGCCTCCTATCAGAAGGAAAACTTGTGTCATGCATAATTTCAGGATGCTAATTAGAAATAGGGCCGCCGTTTTGAGTTTAAGCCTCAGGTAATCAAGATCAAAAATTTTCAGCTACCATCAGATCTTCAACTTTACCCTAAAAATCTAAAATCGTTATCTGGCCTCGTATCAGAACGAAAACTTGTGTCATGTATAATTTCAGGATGCTAATTACAAATAGGCCCGCCGTTTTGAGTTTAAGCCTCAGGTAACCAACATCAAAAATTTTCAGCTACCATCAGATCTTCAACTTTACCCTAAAAATCTAAAATCGTTATCTGGCCTCGTATCAGAACGAAAACTTGTGTCATGTATAATTTCAGGATGCTAATTACAAATATAGCCGCCATTTTGAGTTTAAGCCTCAGGTAACCAACATAAAAAATTTTCAGGTAGCATCAGATCTTCAATTTTACCCTAAAAATCTAATATCGTTATCTGGCCTCCTATCAGAAGGAAAACTTGTGTCACGCATAATTTCAGGATGCTAATTAGAAATAGGGCCGCCGTTTTGAGTTTAAGCCTCAGGTAATCAAGATCAAAAATTTTCAGCTACCATCAGATCTTCAACTTTACCCTAAAAATCTAAAATCGTTATCTGGCCTCGTATCAGAACGAAAACTTGTGTCATGTATAATTTCAGGATGCTAATTACAAATAGGCCCGCCGTTTTGAGTTTAAGCCTCAGGTAACCAACATCAAAAATTTTCAGCTACCATCAGATCTTCAACTTTACCCTAAAAATCTAAAATCGTTATCTGGCCTCGTATCAGAACGAAAACTTGTGTCATGTATAATTTCAGGATGCTAATTACAAATATAGCCGCCATTTTGAGTTTAAGCCTCAGGTAACCAACATAAAAAATTTTCAGGTAGCATCAGATCTTCAATTTTACCCTAAAAATCTAATATCGTTATCTGGCCTCCTATCAGAAGGAAAACTTGTGTCACGCATAATTTCAGGATGCTAATTAGAAATAGGGCCGCCGTTTTGAGTTTAAGCCTCAGGTAACCAACATCAAAAATTTTCAGCTACCATCAGATCTTCAACCTTACCCTAAAAATCTAAAATCGTTATCTGGCCTCGTATCAGAACGAAAACTTGTGTCATGTATAATTTCAGGATGCTAATTACAAATATAGCCGCCATTTTGAGTTTAAGCCTCAGATAACCAACATAAAAAATTTTCAGGTAGCATCAGATCTTCAATTTTACCCTAAAAATCTAATATCGTTATCTGGCCTCCTATCAGAAGGAAAACTTGTGTCATGCATAATTTCAGGATGCTAATTAGAAATAGGGCCGCCGTTTTGAGTTTAAGCCTCAGGTAATCAAGATCAAAAATTTTCAGCTACCATCAGATCTTCAACTTTACCCTAAGAATCTAAAATCGTTATCTGGCTTCCTGTCAGGACGCAAACTTGAGTCATGATTAATTTCACGATGCTTATTACAAATATGGCCGCCGTTTTGAGTTTAAGGCTCAGGTAACCAACATCAAAAATTTTCAGGTACCATCAGATCTTCAACTTTACCCTAAAAATCTAAAATCGTTATCTGGCCTCCTATCAGGACGCAAACTTGAGTCATGAATAATTTCACGATGCTTATTACAAATATGGCCGCCGTTTTGAGTTTAAGCCTCAGGTAATCAACATCAAAAATTTTCAGGTACCATCAGATGTTCAACTTTACCCTAAAAATCTAAAATCGTTATCAGGCCTCCTATCAGAACGAAAACTTGTGTCATTTATAATTTCAGGATGCTAATTACAAATCCGGCCACCGTTTTGAGTTTAAGCCTCAGGTAACCAACATCAAAAATTTTCAGATACCATCGGATCTTCAACTTTACCCTAAAAATCTAAAATCGTTATCCGGACTCCTATCAGAACGAAAACTTGTGTCATGTATAATTTCAGGATGCTAATTACAAATCTGGCCACCGTTTTGAGTTTAAGCGTCAGGTAACCAACATCAAAAATTTTCAGGTACCATCAGATCTTCAACTTTACCATAAAAATCTAAAATCGTTATCTGGCCCCCTATCAGGACGAAAACTTGTGTCATGAATAATTTCACGATACTAATTACAAATATGGCCACCGTTTTGAGTTTAAGCCTCAGGTAACCAACATCAAAAATTTTCAGGTACCATCAGATCTTCAACTTTACCCTAAAAATCTAAAATCGTTATCTGGCCTCCTATCAGGACGCAAACTTGACTCATGAATAATTTCACGATGCTTATTACAAATATGGCCGCCGTTTTGAGTTTAAGCCACAGGAAACCAACATCAAAAATTTTCAGGTATCATCAGATCTTCAACTTTACCCTAAAAATCTAAAATCGTTATCTGGCCTCCTACCAGAACGAAAACTTATGTCTTGTATAATTTCAGGATGCTAGTTACAAATTTGGCCACTGTTTTGAGCTCAAGCCTCAGGTAGCCAACATCAAAAATGTTCAGGTACCATCAGATCTTTAACTTTACCCTAAAAATCTAAAATCTTATCTGGCCTCCTATCAGAATGAAAACTTGTGTCATGTATAACTTCAGGATGCTAATTACAAATCTGGCCACTGTTTTGAGTTTAGGCCTCAAGTAACCAACATCAAAAAATTTCAGGTGCCGTCAGATCTTCAACTTTACCCTAAAAATCTAAAATCGTTATCTGGCCTCCTATCAGAACGAAAACTTGTGTCATGTATAATTTCAGGATGCTAATTACAAATCTGGCCACCGTTTTAAGTTTAAGCCTCAGTTAACCAACATCAGATATTTTCAGGTACCGTCAGATCTTCAACTTTACCCTAAAAATCTAAAATCGTTATCTGGCCTCCTACCAGAACGATAACTTGTGTCTTGTATAATTTCAGGATGCTTGTTACAAATCTGGCCACCGTTTTGAGTTTAAGCCTCAGGCAACCAACATCAAAAATGTTCAGGTACCATCAGATCTTCAACTTTACCCTAAAAATCTAAAATCGTTATCTGGCCTCCTATCAGGATGAAAACTTGTGTCATGTATAATTTCAGGATGCTAATTACAAATATGGCCACCGTTTTGAGTTTAAGCCTCAGGTAACCAACATCAAAAATGTTCAGGTACCATCAGATCTTCAACTTTATCCTAAAAATCTAAAATCGTTATCTGGCTTCCTGTCAGAACGAAAACTTGTGTCATGTATAATTTCAGGATGCTCATTACAAATCCGGCCACCGTTTTGAGTTTAAGCCTCAGGTAACCAACATCAAAAATTTTCAGATACCATCGGATCTTCAACTTTACCCTAAAAATCTAAAATCGTTATCTGGCCTCCTATCAGAACGAAAACTTGTGTCATGTATAATTTCAGGATGCTAATTACAAATCTGGCCACCGTTTTGAGTTTAAGCCTCAGGTAACCAACATCAAAAATTTTCAGATACCATCGGATCTTCAACTTCACCCTAAAAATCTAAAATCGTTATCTGGCCTCCTATCAGAACGAAAACTTGTGTCATGTATAATTTCAGGATGCTAATTACAAATCTGGCCACCGTTTTGAGTTTAAGCCTCAGGTAACCAACATCAAAAATTTTCAGGTACCATCAGATCTTCAACTTTACCCTAAAAATCTAAAATCGCTATCTGGCCTCCTATCAGGACGCAAACTTGAGTCATGGATAATTTGACGATGCTTATTACAAATATGGCCGCCGTTTTGAGTTTAAGCCTCAGGTAACCAACATCAAAAATTTTCAGCTACCATCAGATCTTCAACTTTACCCTAAAAATCTGAAATCGTTATCTGGCCTCCTATCAGAACGAAAACTTGTGTCATGTATAATTTCAGGATGCTCATTACAAATCCGGCCACCGTTTTGTGTTTAAGCCTCAGGTAACCAACATCAAAAATTTTCAGCTAGCATCAGATCTTCAACTTTACCCTAAAAATCTGAAATCGTTATCTGGCCTCCTATCAGAACGAAAACTTGTGTCATGTATAATTTCAGGGTGCTCATTACAAATCCAGCCACCGTTTTGAGTTTAAGCCTCAGGTAACCAACATCAAAAATTTTCAGATACCATCGGATCTTCAACTTTACCCTAAAAATCTAAAATCGTTATCCGGACTCCTATCAGAACGAAAACTTGTGTCATGTATAATTTCAGGATGCTAATTACAAATCTGGCCACCGTTTTGAGTTTAAGCTTCAGGTAACCAACATCAAAAATTTTCAGGTACCATCAGATCTTCAACTTTACCATAAAAATCTAAAATCGTTATCTGGCCTCCTATCAGAACGAAAACTTGTGTCATGTATAATTTCAGGATGCTAATTACAAATCTGGCCACCGTTTTGAGTTTAAGCCTCAGGTAACAAACATCAAAAATTTTCAGGTACCATCAGATCTTCAACTTTACCCTAAAAATCTAAAATCGTTATCTGGCCCCCTATCAGGACGAAAACTTGTGTCATGAATAACTTCACGATGCTAATTACAAATATGGCCGCCGTTTTGAGTTTAAGCCTCAGGTAACAAACATCAAAAATTTTCAGGTACCATCAGATCTTCAACTTTACCCTAAAAATCTAAAATCGTTATCTGGCCTCCTATCAGGACGCAAACTTGAGTCATGAATAATTTCACGATGCTTATTACAAATATGACCGCCGTTTTGAGTTTAAGCCTCAGGTAACCAACATCAAAAATTTTCAGGTACCATCAGATCTTCAACTTTACCCTAAAAATCTAAAATCGTTATCTGGCCTCCTATCAGAATAAAAACTTGTGTCATGTATAATTTCAGGATGCTAATTACAAATCTGGCCACCGTTTTGAGTTTAAGCCTCAGGTAACCAACATCAAAAATTTTCAGGTACCATCAGATCTTCAACTTTACCCTAAAAATCTAAAATCGTTATCTGGCCTCCTATCAGAACGAAAACTTGTGTCTTGTATAATTTCAGGATGCTAGTTACAAATCTGGCCACTGTTTTGAGCTTAAGCCTCAAGTAACCAACATCAAAAATGTTCAGGCACCATCAGATCTTCAACTTTACCCTAAAAATCTAAAATCGTTATCTGGCCTCCTATCAGAACGAAAACTTGTGTCATTTATAATTTCAGGATGCTAATTACAAATCTGACCACCGTTCTGTGTTTAAGCCTCAGGTAACCAACATCAAAAATTTTCAGGTACCATCAGATCTTCAACTTTACCCTAAAAATCTAAAATCGTTATTTGGCCTCTGGCCACATTTACAACCGATATCATCGTTTTTGAATCGACAGAAAGCCATGCTTTGTTTTTACATGTCTCGAGCTTTCTAGATGTGCCACGTAGGTAAATAGCGGCTGAATGAACAAAAAGTGTTTCATGGTGTACTAGATATGGTACTGCCAATCTGTGTACAAAGTTTCAATGCAAATATCCCTTTTTTTCGGATTTCACTTGCGAGTAGTATATTTTAAATGAGTTCTTTCATCAGCGGCAGTACTCAAAAATATTTTAATTTTCCTTAATTCCAGGAGAAAATACATCCAACTAACTAGTCAACTAGGTAGCTATTGATTAGGTGAGAATAATATTATATTGCATGTTATGCATGTATTTTTTCTAAATATATTTTTCAACTATTATTACCTTTCAACTCTCTGTACGACAGATAATTGTATGTATTTTCTACACTCAGCACAAATTATTTGAGTCATTTTCAGTAAAGGATAATTCATACTCATTATAATCCTATAACTTGAATTTATGCAAATATTCGCTCTACTTACATATTTTATCTTATTAACAAAATTATTACGATGTTTCATCACAAATCAAATAATATATAGTTAGATTTGTGTACTTCGCATGAACTATATGTTTATCTATAGAAATATTATCAAAATCTACGAAAATATACAGGGTGGTCCATTTATGGAGATCCAATGATGTTGTAACACGCCTTTATTAGCTTTACCTGAATGTTTGTATGTATGTTTCATATTTTTTACCGACTTCTTTACTCGATTTTGGCCCACTTAAATGAACAGATTTATTTTAAACTTTGTACACTTATCAAGAACCGGTGACAATACAATAATTCCATAAGTTTATTTCATCATCCTGAACTAAAAAGTGAAAAACAAGTGTATTTTCAGCTTATATTTTCTCTTTTTAGTACCATAAAAGCATGCTTTTCAGTTTTTTGAGCTGACAGAATCACGTCAAAACATTGCTGTATATGTACTCACTGTGACTATGGGCTATTAAAAATGACCCACCCTGTATGCCACAAATTGATATACATAATTCAAATATGAATAACTGCTGTCTTTTTTAATACTGGTATTCAAATTCTTCAGATTCAGAGTCATCAGACTCAGAACCTCCAAAAGGAGAAGACGACACATCTCCAGCATTACCAGAGAACTTACGACACATTCCACTAAACTTTGAGGAGTTATCTAAAGAAGAAGCAGTCCTGAAATCAAACCAATTCTACGAATTGATGAATAAAAGAAGAACCGTTCGGCATTTCAGTTCAAAACCAGTTCCAAAAGAAGTTATCTACAATATCATCAAGACTGCCGGTAACAAACAAGATTTGCTATATATCATACATATTTTTTTTCCTCCACGATCATTGCATAATGCAAATCGTTGCGAAATCATTAAATTTAATAATAGAAAGTAAACATTATTACCCTTGAGTGGGAAATGATTTTTCCGCAACTGTTTTCGACAGTCATACTCCACCGTGAAGTCCAAAACTGTCAGTGTCTGTCCTATAATATGTGGTAGCTCAATTGAGGTTTTGAATAGAAATTGTTTTTGTCATAAATGGAAAGATCATACATAAGTTTTATAACAAAACTGTTTTTGTTTTCCTTTTTTTCGCAATAATTCAAAAGTTATATCAAAATAAAAATGGGTTTTTGAATCGAGTACCGAAAACACGCCGATGGCTCCCGAACCCGTGTGACATCACCATGGCGGTAAGGATGCACCTTTGACCAACGACGTTCTACTCCGACACTAGATGCTAGATTCCCAGCCAATCGCGAGAATACGTACTGCTAAACTGGTAACTAGTGTATATTTGTTGCATCATAGACGATGAATGAAGTTTGCAGGTCGAGACTAAGTCTACGATCGTAATAAATATATTTTTGAATGTTTGAAGTCAGATTACAGATTCCAGTAAGTACCTAATCAAATATGTTTCGTTGAAAAGATCTCCTCAATCGAAGGATGGCCCAGTGGTTAGAGAGTCCGATAGTGGATCTCAGGCCTCTCAGGGTCTTTGGATCGAAACCCAGGTCTTCCAACATTTTATTGATGTGCTTTTTGCACTTGTTACGCACATTTTTTCTACGATCAACATAAATATGTGTTTGAATCAAATTTTGTTAGACATATTACTTGCACTGCACAGTGCTTGTTAAATTTTTATAAAAATTTAATATTGTCAAGCTTCATTGCCCAAAGTTAAATAAATAATAATACCAAGTGATAAACAGAATGTGATTACGAGTTTGAGTTACTTTTTTTACATTGAAAAACTTAAAAATGAATGAATTGAATGGATAAAGGAATTTTGTTTTATTAACCAACTATTACATTAGAAAAAAATTAATGGCCACTGATATTGACGGACAAACCTCATTTCCACTGAATTTTTGAATTGTCGACCGCCTCCTGTACTTAGTTTTTGCACTGTGTAGTGCAAGTAATATTTCTAACAAAATTTGATTCAAACACATATTTATGTTGATCGTAGAAAAAATTTGCGTAAAAAGTGCAAAAAGCACATCAGTAAAATTTTTAATAAAAAAAAATAAAAACAAAAGTTGGAAGGCCTGGGTTTCGATCCAAAGACCCTGAGGGGCCTGAGATCCACTATCGGACTCTCTAAACACTGGGCCATCCTTCGATTGAGGAGATCTTTTCAACGAAACATATTTGATTAGGTACTTACTTACTGGAATCTGTAATCTGACTTCAACTTCAAACATTCAAAAACATATTTATTTCGATCGTAGATTTCGTCTCGGGTTGCAAACTTCATTCATCGACTGTGTTGCAACAAATATACCCTAGTTACCAGTTTAGCAGTACGTATTTTCGCGATTGGCTGGGACTCTAGCATCTAGTATCGGAGTAGGACGTCGTTGGTCAAAGGAGCATACTTACCGCCATGGTGACGTCACACGGGTTCGCGAGCCATCGGCGTGTTTTCAGTACTCGATTCAAAAACCCATTTTACTTCCCACACCGATAGGTGAGGGGAGTATTTATTTTGATATAACTTTTGAATTATTGCGAAAAAAAAGAAAAAAAAAACAGTTTTGTTAAAAAACTTATATATGATCTTTCCATTTATCACAAAAAAGTACTTTTTTTCTTAATTCAAAACCTCTATTGCACTGAACTGTGGCTATAAGGTTACATTTATTAATGAACTTTTATTATCCTATTGATAAGTTAAAGGGTTCGTATTTTGAGAGCAGAATCAGTGCCCTCAAATAGTAATCAAAAAATGGAGTCAAGTTGATTGACTCAGTACTTCCCACACATAACAGTGATATCATTTTATTATTTTCCCTTTGTATGCAGGTATAGTCTGGGACCCCTTGCAACCAAATCATCGCCCGCTTGTCCTCAAAAAATATCCAACACAAAAACTAGTAAATAGTTTCCTCAATCTCTCTGTAATAACTAAAACGACACAATTTTTATGCTCCGAGCTTCAACTGGACGAAATGAAACAATCAGGGACCCCCAAATTGCTTAAAAACGAAGTCTGAGCTATTTTTATATGTTTAGTTATTTTATTATTGCTGCGCCGCCACTGACAGGATTTTTGAAAGCTATACGCATTTTTCATCCTTGCCACGGTAATAATACTGTGTCTAAATTTCATTAAAATCAATTCCATAATTCTCATGTTACTAAATTCAGAACGATCTAAAGCAATACTCGTATGTATACATCAGAAAATTCTAAGTCCCTTGATTTCTGTTAATAGTCAAGGCAATGTTCGGATGGTGCTAAAATAGGGTATTATGCCGCTAGGTCTGTCATTCACAGGTCAGTGGACAGCCTATTAGGAACAGAACAAATTTTTGAATTTTACAACCCCCCACCCCCTAACCACCCCAATTTCACCCCTACCCAAAAAAAGTAAAAAATGATCAGCAACCCCTAAAACGCCTAAAAAACAAGTTGAGCGATATTTAATTTCTTTTTGTTTTTTGCTAATTACTCTGCCGCCCCTACATACCGATTTTCAAAATTATAGCAGCATTACCTACTAGGACCTCACAGCATAGCGGTACCCAAATTTCATCACAATCCATGCAGCGGTTGCTGAGATTACGAGGGTAGAAAAACGCGAACAGACAGAACGACAGACAGACCGACGGAAATTAGTGACGTGGATTTTCGTTATGTAGACATCATAAAACTCCAAAAAAGCGTATTATCTCAAAATCGAAAATTTTCGCGATCACAATACTCCCCTCAAGTATCGGTGTGGGAAGTTAAAATAGATAGGATAATTAAAAATTCAATTTAACTTCGTTTTTGGACATTTATGTGGTCACTTTATAATCAGTGCAGAACCAAAAATAACCTTTGACGCCAAAACAACCTTTGACGTCACTAGGACATTATAGGGATGAGATGTGTCGATGGATATGAGGTTTATATGGTAATCACTTTTTAGTAGATAATTTTTGTTATCCCACTTGCCAGACGTCATATTTTCGTTGAGGTTAGGGATGTGCCATTTTAACTAGGACTGTGTCCTGATGTCAACACCGGTTTTCAGTCACGTGGTAAAATTGGAAAAAATCGTAAATTATTATTACAAATTTCTTCATTTGAACAGCAGCAAGAGAGTACGTTTTGTTCTAGACAGCCTTTGAATATATTTTGCTTACCTATAAACATATCCTTCATCGAAATTGCAAGTTTCTTAATGTGCAAAATTGTTTGCGTAAGAACCCTCTAAATGTGAGGTATCGAGTAAATCTACTTGATGTTATTAGACGTATTTTCTTTTAGGAACCGCTCCAAGTGGTGCTCACACTCAACCTTGGACATATGTTGTGGTTAGTTCACCAGAAATGAAACAGAATATCAGAGAAATAATTGAGGATGAAGAAGAAATAAACTATAAGAAAAGAATGGGTGAGACTAAATAGAAAATACCTATAGTATGAAAATAAATATATCACCACTTTTTGCGCAAATTTTAATTGTAGCTCTTATACTTCTTAGAGCTTATGTGCTCTTCCTAGGCATTTGTTTGATGTTACACAGATAGACGTATTATTTTTGTCGTGAAATCTGAGATGTTGTAAGACGATCTTTCTCTAAAAACACACTGAACAAACCAGATGCTTTTAAACTATTCAGTATGCAATAGAAGTGGCAAACATTAAAGCTTGTAATTTTTGAAGATCAAGAAGCTTTACAAAATTCAGAAAAAAACTTGAGACTGCATTTAGTTAATACTGCGTATTACGCTGTATATATTCTAAAATGGTTATATTTATATTTTCACGTATGTGAATAGGTTTTTCCAGTAAAACATCACAAATTACTACTATCACCATATTTCAGGAAAAGTCTGGACCACCGATTTGAAGCCACTGAAAACGAACTGGATAAAAGAGTACTTAACTGACGCGCCCTATCTCATATTAATATTCAAACAGGTATATAGTTATAGAGAGAATGGAAAAAAGAAGTTGCATTACTACAATGAACAAAGTGTATCGATATCGGCTGGAATACTCCTAGCTGCCATTCATGTAAGCATAGCTTCAATATATTTCTTTAACAATATATCTACATCTCTCCTATAGGTCGATTGGTTCTACTAGTATTCCGAGTATATGATGATTTATAATTTCACTCATAGTACCCGTTATGTCCAGTCCTAGATCCTTTTTGTACTATTCCAGTTGACAGTCTGTAGGCGACCATTCTGGCACCTCTCTCCACCAATGTTGCTGTAGTAGACTGGCATAACGCAAAAGATACCAGCAAAATCTGATTCTCAAGACATCCTTAAAAGTTCAAATTTCTAGAAGCAAGTTGTAGTTTCACTCAACAATGTGAGGAGATACGCACAAGATAGGTAAAGAAAGAGCCTCTACCTTAGGCTAGGTGAGATAAAACTTTACAATGACAACCAAAAACATATCCACAAACTGATATTTTTTTAGATATTTTGATAGCCGTTAAATTCTGTATACATCAAAAATTTTTAATCAGCCAAAAATAAATGATAAAAATGACGACGAGAAGAAAATGAGAAAAAGAAATGAACAATGATATAATTGTTATAACCGCTTACTGCATACAAAAATAAACGTACTGCTGCATTTCGTTACTTTCTACATCATTTTGTTTTTTAGTAATTCCATTCTAAAGTTTAAAGAAAGGAATTCATATTCAGCCAATCAGTGCCAACCGCGCGAGGAACATTAACCTAGCTTTCGGAATTTCGGATCACGGGATATTAAAACCACAAAATATATCAGACGGGAACAGAAGACAAGATAGATGAGCCAGCCCGCGTACAGCTCCGGCATTTCGCGCGCCATCAGAATGCGGCAACATAGCACACATCATATCTGTCTTTTGATTGGCAGTTCGCCTTTAAGGCAGTTACGTCACAGAATTCAAATATTTTCTTTATTTTCACGGCTTTCCTGTGCCCAAAAAAATCGGAGAAAAAAATGAGATGCTTTTCATGACGTACTCTACCATATGCAACCAAAAAAAAATTCATGATGCTAGTCCATTGTGAATCGTGTTACTTTGTACACAAAGAGACAGTTACAGCACAGAAAACAGTCACACCTATGTGGTGTACTGAACAGTGCCTGCCTAAAGTCACTGGATCTATGGAAAACCTGCGGAAAGTCAAGAATGGACACTTAGTTTCTCACCACGATAATGCTCCAGCTCACCGCGCCAAAACCTGTACCTAATACTCGTATATGACCACGACACTACTAAAACTTTTCGCACACCCTCCGTATAGTTCAGATCTTCGCAGATTAAAATTCAAAGTTCCAGACCTTCCTCCTACAACTTTTCACTATTTCCGAATGTGAAAATGAAGCTAAAAGGGAGGTAGTTTTCGCGGCCTTGAGACCATGAGTGCGCTTAAATCACTAGGAATACTTGGCAGAACGGATTTGAAGAGTAGTTTTAGAAGAACAAAAAGGAAATTACTTTGGGAGCTGTATTGCAAAATTCTCCTATTACCCTTTGAAAAAACATTAACACTCAGATAATCAATTTTTATTTTTTATATATTTCATTGCTTCTGATAACAAATTCGTTTTACAGTATGCTGGTCTGGTATCATTGACATCCACGCCATTAAACTGTGGTCCAGCTCTACGCAACCTGTTAGGAAGGCCATCAAACGAGAAACTAACGCTACTGCTTCCAGTGGGCTATCCGGCTGAAAACTGTTTAGTGCCAGATCTCCAAAGGAAGCCTTTAGATGAAATCATGATAGAATTTTAATATTCACACACTCTCATCATCTCAAATCTCAAATCTCAACTTCACTTCTTTGTATAAGATATCATTTCATGTAAATAAACATTAACAGAATAGAGGTACTTGTTTTACTTGCGAGCAATTTTGAAAAACAATGTTATAAGAAAAGAAAGATCGCACATAGGAATAGTCTGGAATTTTGTATGGAAGTTTTTTAATGGTTGCTGCCCAGCCTTACGGCTTCTTGTGCACCCCTGGTCAAAGGGGTCAGACTCAGACCCAGAGGCTCATCCTACGTTCTTTGCGAACTTTGTGATGCATTGGACTATGCTCTCCTGTTTTCCATTTTGGCGTACATTCAGAGAGGAATTCCTGCTTTCACTCGAGGTAGGACAGTCGAAGATATCGTGCTTAGCTGTGTCCTCTGCCTCATCACAGTTCCTGCATAGAGGATTTGCCACATCGATCCTCAACTTTTGCAGGTGTACACTGAACATCCAATGGCCACTTATAAATCCAACCACCTTTCGTAGTTTTTTCCTGCTCAATCTGAGAGGGTCTGCGATATTAGAACACAAGGATCCTCTTAGATTGAACATTCCCCACCACCCTGTCTGTCTTCTGGTGCTCATTAGACACCCAACTGTCTGTACCATGCTGTTTGATAGTTCTGGCCCAATGAGAGGGAGTTCTACACCTTCCTTGGCACACCTGTCGACCCTCTGATTCTCATCTACTGCTATGTGACTAAGAACCCAAGATAATGTTACCCTGTTGGTCTTCGCCAGTGTCTTTAGGATATTATAGCAGTCCCTCACTATTTTTTAGAATAGTGGTTACTTTGCAAGGTCATCAGAGATGCCAGGCTACCTGTGTTTACTTTATCTACTCTATCTATTCTGCATTCCATAACTGCGGCCATTTCTGCTTGAAAAGCGGTAGTAAGTTTACCTAGACGAAAGCTTATGTTCCGCCCCGGCCTGTCACTGTCAACATAATATTTAGAGATTATCTTAGAGCCCTTTCCGATCTGATCTGTTAGACAGATCTGCCACGTGAGTTGCTTACACTTTGGAATTTTTCTGAGTGTAACCTCAAATTGCTCAGATGGTCATTTTCCACAGCCTACTAACTACTGAAATATACCAGATTGACACATTTCCAAAACGATTCAAAATTTTGAAATTAAAGGGACACTACTAGTAATTGTTGCTGGTAGTGTAGTATTTTCAGAATGAAATTCCACATTATATTATGAAAAAGTAGTGATTTGAGTCAAGTCATAATAAATGACATATATCGGCTGAACCCTTTCATATACCTATTAGTAAGATCTCCAGGAAAGAAAACTGGATCAAAATTTGATCAAATTATCATAAAACATAATTTACTTGTCAAAAAATACATCAAATAAACACCAATTACAACGTGAAATGATAAATTTTCTGGGTTTTTTCCAACTCCCGACCGGGAGTTTGGGTGACCTTAATCGCATTATCGAAAGCTGCCATGATAATTTTATTTCACAACCTTTTTTTGCAACTGCCCGTCAGGAATTTGAATATCGTCTATATCATTGTTTGGCCAATAACGGGCAACATTTGAACACTTATTGCAATAAAAAGTGGTATTTTCATGTTTTTGTAGTCCATTTGAACAAGTTAAGATACATAAAGATTCTAATTTTCTCAAAAACGAATCGACAAACGTCAAAATAAAGTACTTCGACACACATTGAAAACAAGGCATTACTCGATACCCCTTTTTATTTGATGATCAGAGGGGGAGCAGAGGGTACAAGGGGTGAAGTACTTTTTGTTAAAAAGTTGTCCCCCTTGTCAAATCTTTTGACATGTCTCGGCGTTTTTTTTAATCGGCGGTTTTCGATAATTCCGGGGTTAGAAGTTTTCAAATGAACACCCTGTATATGATGAAGGTTGATTGTGATTTTAATAGTTAATAGCGAAAACTGTGATACAGAAGTATTATAGGATTTATAGAAGTAGTAGTAGTATAGTGATGAGGAGGCGAAGCCAGACAAGTAGGCCACCTCTGGTCCTTTTTGCCAAGCTCCTTGTCGAGCCTACCAGACCTCCTGACAAAAGTCAGTACGTCCGACCATTTCGCTGAATATAGTGTCTCCTCACCAAACTCCGTCGTGCCGAAGATCTGAACCCTAAGGTTGCGATAAACTGCACATCTGCCCAGGAAGTGGAACGCTGTCTCGTCCTCCTCCCAGCATCTGGAGCAAATGGGGTCCCCTACCACTCTCATGAGTGACAAATGTCTATTCAGCCGGCAATGGCCAGTAAGAACCCCCACCAGAAGGTTGAGCGTCTCTCTGCCTTTATTCAAAAGCTATAGCGTTCGGCCCCTATCAGGGCCTGCTATGAATCTTTTGGCTTGCCTGCAGTCGTCTCTCTCTAACCAGGCTTTCGCCAGTTCCTTGTAGGCCCAGTTGTCCATGGCCATAGGATTTATAGAAAGTCAAGTGTTGTCTGTCTCTCGGTTTTTTGTGAACCTGGAATCAAATAATCTTGTTCTCGAAATAAAAATTAAGACTAAACGTTTTTTGGGGTATTTCTTCAACAACCTTTGATATTGGCTTATTGTAACTTATTTAAATCAATTCAATGTCAAGTTTTTTCGTTTTTTGTTCTAAAAGTGTTTTTATCCGCATTTCCACGAAAGCTCTGTCTCTTGACATCTTTTAAGTATAAAAAGATTCGCTCTTGACACAATATGTGAAAATACTTCGAATGAAGATTTACTAACTTATTATGTAACAAAAAGATTCTAATTTTCTCGAAAACGAATCGACCGATTTAAAAAAATCAAATGTCAAAATAAACTACCTCAACATACCTTTAAAACAAGGTATTACCCGATACCCCTTGTCATTTAATTTTTTTAAGGGCATAATCCTGGCGGGGAGAAGGTACAAGGGAATGTAGTAGTTTTTTGTTAAAAAGTTACACCCTGTATATAACGCTACCATGGTGTCAAAGTAATATTATTAGTTTGAAATTGACGCTACTTTTCTTTGTGTTTAGTGCCCTTTGATTATTCAAATTAACTACATAGGTGCTTACGTTTGAGTATAGTATGCCCCCAAGCCCTTCAGTTAAATTGAGTTACGTTTGTCAGCAAGTTTCAACCCATCATCCCTATCTATCAGGAGATCAAAACGACTGGCGAATATCAATGCTGCAGTAATTTGCAACTTACTCGCCATTCAAACTCCAGGAGATTCAAGTTGCGCTCCTCTACGATATTCCATTAACCTAATAAAACTTCGAAGGATGCTGCAGCTATGAAGGTCCTTTCATCGAGGACGCACGCTTTATAAAGCAGGAAATGAGGACAACTGTTGATACTGAAGAGCTGGGATATAAGAAACGGCTTATTATAATTTTATGGGAGGACGTTTGGGTCCAAGGTGTACCATTATGCTATGCATAAAATTTTGTTCGGAAAATACCCCATTGCTGTATAATAATAATTGCCAATAACATCATTCCTTCCTCTTAGACGACAATCAATATGGATGACACTTTGGCACTCATGAATATCTTAATCAGCGGCCATATTGATCAATTAATACGTCCATGTTTACGCATGTGAAAAACATTCAGCTAACAAAATGGCACATCCGTGATAGGAAACAAACATTATTTTGAAAATATTGTTTCACTTCCTGATAATATCGGACATCCTATTAGCTATGGCGGAAGCCAAATATCTAATTTAAGATTTTCTGACGATACAACTCTTATTGCTGCTTCTCAGGAAGAACCAGTAGCTCTATTGAACGTTTCAGAACAACACAGTGCAGCATATGGTCTTGGTATTAACTACAACAAGACCAAGGTTATTATCTTAGATAGAGAGCATGACAATCATCGAAAAATAAATAGGCCGTTGTGAGGTAGTTTAAAGTTTTGTGTACCTCGGTTCTTTGATCGACAATTCGAGTAGCTGTGAGAATGAAATTCGACGGCGCATTCAACAGGCACGGGTGGCCATGACAAAGCTTACTAAAATATGGCGTCACCATAACATCACCAAAGCTACCAACATGTCACTGGTTCAGTCTCTTGTGTTCTCCATATTTTTGTATGCTTCGGAAACTTGGACTGTTAAAAAGGCAGATCGAGCTCGCATAGATGCTTTTGAAATGTGGACGTGGAGGAGAATGCTGAGAATTCCTTATACCGCCCATCGAACTAATGTTTCCATACTGGATGAGCTCGGTAATCCAAAGAGACTATCCTCCATTGTGTCGATGAGAATGCTTACATTTTTCGGACATATTCACAGAAGCGATAATATGGAGAAACTTGTAGCTCAGCGTCACGCCCCGAGTGGGCGGCGCTTTGGCCGTTCCCCTACACGCTGGGTGGATACGACGAAACAGTTGCTAGATATGAGTATCAAGAGCGCCACTGAACTGACAGTAAATCGCGAACGATGGCGAGCTACAGTTCTCAAAACTATTGATAATATTCGTGTCGGCAATACTCTAGCTCCGACTTAATGCATTTTACGAGTTCACAACATGTCAGTTAAGACATTGTGACTATGGTGATGATGATGATTAGCTATGAATGGCTCAATAACGTAACAGATATCATGTCATGATCACGTCTCCTGGTCTCCTAGTAAGAAAATCAAAATTATTCCGAAAGAAGCCCACTGGCGTGCTTCAAACTGCGCTATGTCGTCCGCAAGAGTCCCTCATTTGCAAAACAAAAATGCATGAATGTCGCTATACCGTGCAGATACGAACGTGCCCACATAGAAGCAGAGCAGGTCTACCCACGTGGGTATATCTACTTCCAAAAACGATTTTATTTACTTCTACTATAAAACATGCGGTCATCTGGTTTGATATTCACGTAGGTTGCATCAGTTCCTCAAGCAAACGCAAGTGATACACGTGCCAAGTTAGGCTAGGTCGGGCCGGTCTTTGTTTTAGTCGAGTTTGGGATAGTGTTTAGATATAGCATGTGTGCTAGTAACTACAATGGATACTTGATTGAATATGTAAGTCTAATATTTCGTGTTTATATGAAAAGCACCAAAATCGCTCTACAGTGAAAGATGCAAGAAATTCTTGGTAGGAGGGGGGGGCTTTTTTCAGCAGTGACGGGCAGGCCAGCTAGCTTTTTGGCCGCCCGCGTCCAATACCGATTAAGCCGCCCTACGATTACTTACTGATTTTTTCAAAAAAATATAATTAATGTTTCCAAATTTTGGTGGGAAGAACGAAGAACAACGAAGATAAAACATTTATTTCAAAAATTAAGCAGCTACTTATTATTTTTGTTTAGTGATGTATAAAACTATATAATAAGGTACTTAAGTAGAGTGTAAAAGATAGTTCTGAAACATACCCCCCACTCTCCACGCCTGTAGACCCCCCACCATTAGCCCCCCACCCATACCCCCTCTCCACAAATTCTGAAACAGACCTCCCACTCTCCACGCCTGTAGACCCCCCACCATTATCGCCCCACCCCCCTCTCTTCACAAATATAGCCACCTCTCTGATGTATTAGAATGTAGTATATCCTCCCACCACCGTCTTAGAACATAATGAAACCTCTCTCCAATAAGAATGCCACACCCCAAGACCATTAATTGATAACCGGTTTGGGTGGAGGTGAGTGGGTTTTCAGTATAGGTTCAAGGGAACCAAAATGAAAGAAGCGTAAGCCGGTTTTATCGAGTTCAATAAACTGTTGATTGATGGTCATGCACCTGAGAAACCTGTTTGAGCGGATGTGAACCGGTTTGATGGGGTTCAAGAAGATTCAATGAACTTGCTCTCCGAATGCCACACTCCTAGACCATTAATTGATAACCGGTTTGAGTGGAGGTGATTGGGTTCTCAGTATAGGTTCAAGGGAACCAGAATGAAAAAAGAGTAAACCGGTTTGATCGAGTTCAATAAACTGTTGAATGATGGTCATGCACCTGAGAAACCTGTTTGAGCGGATGTGAACCGGTTTGATGGGATTCAATGAGATACAATGAACTTTCTTTTTGATGTATTAGAATGTAGTATACCCTCACACCACAATCTTAGAAGATAATTAAGCCTCTCTCCAAGATAAACACCACTCCCCTTAATTGCACACATACCAAAAAAACACACGTATGAGATGGGTGGCCACCAAGGAGAATATTTTTGTTGTGAGTGTAATTTACAGTATATGTCGCTGAGCAGTAGAATGTATCTTTTTTTGAAATATATAAAAGTGCTATTTTTTTCTATTATCACCGCAATCAATGTGTGGTAGGCTGTGAGCTGTTTTTACTCCACTGGATAAACTAAGTGAAACTGTGACATGGGAACAATGTAATTAGAGAAAAATACTGTCCAAATCAAGAGGAATTCAAGAATCACTTGGATTGTCTAAAAAACTTAATGCAATGATTATATACAACATATAGTGTAACAGACGGAAATGAGTCATAAGAATTACTATACCCAAAAAAATACTGACGAAGGCTCTACACCTATAGCAGCTGGTCATTGTCCTAACACCAGACAAAAAAATACTGCCGACTACATAAATGCATCGATGCAAGGTCAAAAAAGTAACAAGTTATCATGGCTACAACCATGTAAGGAAAAATGAATGTACCAGACTGCTTGAAGGTACATGGAAGTAAATTGTTAAATTAAGTACCTGAAAAAGCAATCAGAACACCAGTGCACTTCAAAACTCGATGCCTGTCTACAAAAAACCAAGGATGTAATGCTTATTTAGCAAGTGCATTGCTCTCTCATAAAATGAAAAATCCCTCAACGTATGGAAGGCGATTTAATTTATTGAGCCATTAAGAAACTGCCTTATGACAGGAGATACATATATGGAAATCCGTGAATAATAAAATTAATGAGTAGTAATAAATTGAAACCACTAGTGGTAGAATGCAGGTAGCAATTTGTTTGCATTGAACAGGACAAAAAACCGTACTGGTATATAAAGGCACTAGAACTGTTCTCGTCCTCGTACAAGATATTTGATATTTTGTGAACATGGCAGCGATCAAGATTTTGTCCCACATGAGAAGGCAGGCAGAGGAAGAGAGTTTTGAGGAAGTTGATACCAGCTTCGAAGTTATCTCTGGAAGGCTGGAAGAGCTACGACCCATTAACGCTTCCACACCGGTGAGTAAAAAAAACTATTTAATCAGTTTAAACCTCTACTCTTTAGTGATGTTTTTTGTAAGAAAGTGTTGTGTACCCAAAAATTATCCAAAAAACTATTTAGTCAGTGTAAACTGCTACTTTTTAGCGATTTTTGTGAGATTATTTAGGAAATATGCATAAATGAATAAGTACAGTTTTAAAGCTCTATTAATTAAATATATGATATAGTAAGAGTTATCAGTATTTGATCTACTTTCAGTGCTTCAAACCTTACCTCAAGACTTGAAAAACAATATTAGGATTTTGTTAGATCAATCTCTTAGGTTTTTACAATATTAGGATTTTGTGAGAATAATCTCTTAGGCTTTTTACAAGAATAGAATTCTTAGAAATAAATTATTTTTATTCGTTATAGATACGCAGTCGTCAGGACCACGCAGAACCTGAGGAAACCGAGGGGGAAGATGAATTTAATACGACTATAAGCGATGAGGCAGAAAACTTCCTGCAGGAAGTGAACAATTTAAAAAGTAGAGGATTACAATTAGCTAGAAAACATAAAAAAAAACAGATGGATATTCAAAGAAAAATTAATAAACACAGAATGAAAATTTTAAAATTAGAAAGTAAATTAAAAAAAATTGATGATTTTATCAATTTATGTCAAAATTTAAGCACGTAGTTTTTTGCTGATTTTTTATTTTTGCTGATTTTTTGAGAAATTCATTTCGCTTTTTTATTTTTTTATTTTATAGATCTCAAAATTTCCATCTTTTCTTTATTATGGTTTCTGTATAGTTCTTATTTTTAAGTTGTTATTTTTAAGTTGTTATTTTTAAGTTGTTATTTTTAAGTTGCTTTTTAAGTTGTTATTTTTTAATTGATAATCTTAATAAATATTTTTAACTGATAACTTCGTTTTTGATTTAACAAAACAGAAAATGCGTTCAGAGTGTTATGAAAAGAGTACTATGAAAAGAAGATTGACAAAGAGATGCAACAACAACAAATATGGCTGAACTTCAAAAATTGATTTTGTTATGTTATTTCAATAAATGAAAAAATCTCTGGTCTACCATACATTAAGACAAGATTGTCTTTCAACTAAATGGGTGAACAATTGTAAAGTCACACTTACTCGAAAGAAGACTGGCCTCTATATACCACCACAAAAACACATCATAACTAATTACAATAAGTCCCACATTCTTCACGTTGTATTGGAAAACGACAGCGGATCCACGGCGCGACGCATTGCGATGAAACGGTGGTACGGTTAGAGTGAGAGTCAAGACTGGTTATCAAAATTCGGCGACCCGGGGCCGGCGACCGAACAACGGGTCCTACCTACCTGCAGCTGTACCAGTTTTGGTTGAGGTGTATAATAACGGTAATTTATCACCCCAAATCCACGACCACAAAATGGAGCTCAGTAGCGTTGTACGAGGGCAAGCTGAGTAATATCTACACTACGAGGGGAAGCTGTGTAAGATCTACACTATGTGGGGGAGCTGAGCAATATCTACACTACGAGGGGTATCCTTTATGTTCCAACCACCCCTCCCTCAGCAACTTCCACCATTACGGTAAACGCGACCTCGTAATACGGTTGACGACAAAGCAGAACAGGTTTAACAGGTATGCTAAAGTGATTTTTTCGTTTGGATTGAAGTATTATAAAATGGGGCTCCAGCGCAGATCTCTCAGTAGTTGTATAGATATAGCTAACAAATGGCGAACTCAACCAATGTTTGTGATGCGATCAAAGCGCAAATAAAAAATGAGTTTGACGAGTGGCAATCTAAAACAAATATTCCAGTGCGATTTACAAAGATGGAACAGCTCAAAACATTGTACAACGCGGTTAGAGATTTTGAAGCTGGTTGGATATGTCAATGTGATTTAATCAATAGTATTAAATACAGTGAAAGGGCGGATTTATTTTACCCTCAGATGAGTCGACTGCCACCAAAGTTATACTGTTTTTTAAAAGAACAGTTTGAAGCTGAGGATCAACAAGCTCCCGTACGTACAGCAACCTCTCTACAAGTCACAGTGTTGTCAGATGGAAGGCGACAAGTTTGTGCTTATGAATTGTAAGCCACAGGAAGAGGAGTATGTGAAGACCCCCCCTCCACCATCTTGTAACATGAAACATGTTAGTTTTTGTGACGATAACATCACAAGATACATAGTTGTGTGGTCCACCGCGGCAAGATTTGCGCGACAAGGAACGTGGCAACAGACTTTAGCAGACCGGTGTAGATTTGAGCAGCGCGTGACGCAAACTGCACAGGTTTTAGACAGAGTGTTGTGTGGAAACCATAGAGACAAAGTGTATAATGAGCGATTTGAGAATATAAGTGTGTCAAGTATATTGCAGGGTTATGCCCAGAATGTTATATCTAAATTGAAGAAAAAAATGGGGCAATAATAATACATTCATACATTCCAAACCCACACAGATCTATAACAATGGAGGGAGGCTTTCAGTTTTGTAATTATTTTTGATATGTATAATTGGGGGTATGAGTTGTTTTATTATATCCATTGTAGACATGTTATGTATGTACATTTCTTCACGTGTTAAGACAAGTTGTTACATTTAAACCTCACCTCTTGTAATTCATCAAGTAGAAATAAAAAAAAGACGTTGAATACAATTATGCTTTTTTATTAAAAATTAGAACTCAATTGTTACAGCATCAAAACATACAATACTTTCACTTATACAAATCTTTCTTGTCGATCCAAGAAGACTTATTTAGCCCAAACCATGAGACTAAAACCTTCGACCCCTTCCGTTTCAAAATTTTTTCAACCAAGTACACGTCTGGATATTTCACTTTCTGAAGTTCCGGGGTATAAAAAGTACCCAAGATATCTTGACCATCTTCATCCTCCAGCAGGTAAGTGGTAGGGTTTGTATAGCGAACTTTTCTGATTTTAAAGACTTCATTGGACCAGTTTGGTGTGTAGGCCTTATTGAAGGTTGTTCTATGTTTGCTAACCCGCACATGAGTACCTGCTTGATATTTGACGCCCTTGGGGTCAATGGTCTTCAAACGCTTGTACACCGTATTCAAGAGGAGTTTGGCGTTCTTTTTGCTAACATCTTTTGGCCTCATTCGAATTGTGCGATGTATTGTGGCATTGTATGCGTCAGTTATCTTCGGTAGAAGGTCTAACCATCTGTATGATCCTTGGAGACTGAATTGCTTCCACATATGGTTTTTCAACGTACGATTAACTCTTTCAACTACGCTTGCTTTCATTGTAGAGTATGTACTATAGTGATTAATTTTGTATTGTTTCATTAATTTCTGAAAGTCATTATTGTAAAACTCTTTCCCCAAATCCGTCTGCAAATTTTTTGGTATATCTGGCATTTGCGCAAGAATGTTATTCATGGCTGCTGTAACTTCTTTTCCTGTTTTTCTTTTAACCGGTTGCGCCCACACAAATTTACTAAAGACGTTGATAACAATTAAGATGTAACGAAATCCTTTGTTAGTCTTCCAGTATGGAAGCATTTCCACGAGATCTGCCTGTAGAAGATCATTTAGCCCTTTTACAATAACTCGACGACGTCGGTATGTTTTTCTAGCGGGTTTATGTAGTTCTTGAACAATTTGTGTTTTAAAGTTCATCATTGTTTTACTAGTGGGCATCGAAGTACAATGTGAGCGTCGAGGTTGGGTTTAGGGTCTCGACTTGTGTAAAATTGTAATATGTCACCTTTTTGTAATATAGTATTGGCGGTAATCGAGCGTGAATCACGTGTTACCCTAACTTTTTTTGGTAGAGAAAGACTATCCACGATCCCTGCCACCGGGACGATATAATCTTTTTCATTATCACCGAATGTATAGAACATCCCTTCAGATGTAGTAGAATAAATAGGTAATGCACACAAACTATATAAGTTTGCTGTTAGAAAATCCGTGAATAAAGATGAAATAATATTGTTTTTTGAATGAAAAATATGTCTTCCAAATTTATCGACAGGCATTGTTACAGTGTAGCTGTCCAAACCTTAATGAAGAGATTTGAGTCCTCACATTTATTTTATAATTTTTAATTCCCGGAGCTCCTCCAGTATAGAAAGTATCTCATTCTGATGTGAATTGTTTCCCGCTAATTTTGAGGCAATTAAAATTCGAAGGCGAGGGATCAACTCATTGGGGTCGTTATAATAGACATAGTCAATTGGATTATTCGTAAGGCGAAGCATTCCTTTTCCTTTAAAAGAATGTACTCTTCGTAACCGACCTTTCGGTGGAGCAGGTTTCTCAAATGATTCTGGTCTGTAATCCGTCACACCTTTTAGTATGTTGTGTTCTTGTAAATATGGTTTGATTATATTCCTATACTTAGGTATTGTGGTCCCCTGTATTTGAGTATGGGGCTCATTATTTCTCCGGTATGTATTAGTACGGGCTAGCATATCCATATATTGAGTTAAATCATGTTGTGTGAATCCAATGGGGTTCTTTTTGAAAAGTAGTTCATAGAGACCTGGCGTACCTTTATATTTTATCTTTTCAACTACTATATCTGGTCCATCGAAAGTGACTAAGCTTTTACCCAGATTAAACTTATCGGTATCAAGATCATGCGTTAAGCCATAAGTGCGATCGAAATCTTTTTCATCTCCGCGCAGAGACGCATCTACATACTGTCGAGGTAAGGGGTCAAAACCTTCAAGGTATGATTCATATCCAGGTGCATCAATCAGTTGCTCTAATTCTTGTCGAGCATTTGTGACAGCTTGATTGATTGACTGATTTTCTCTATCGAATATTGTTGAATTAGGATCATACTCCTCTAGTGTCGAAACGGTGTTGGGATCTGGGAGATTGGAATATGTGTCCTCCAGAAAGCTTACTCCTACCGGTGGTAGATATCTTGTGTACAAATCTTCTTTCAATTCTTTACGGAGTGAATCCAACTTTTTAGGTGTAGATGTTGTTGATTCTACTTTTGTCGGTTCCTGTTTAATTTTAGGTACTTCAACCTTCTCAAGCAGTTGCTGCAAGGGCTCTGATATAGGTTTGAACCGCTTGTGTAGCTCACTTTCTGTATCAGCTATATCTGATTTCAGAGCCAGATATTTTTGCTTGACAGCTTTTCTTGTTTTGATCAACTCTTTTGCTAATTTAGGATCCATGTTTCTATACGAAATGTTTGTTTTATACTACGAAAATGGTTGAGTAAACAATATTTATATACGATTTCTAAAAACTAATGTTGCTGGTGAAACACTTTCTATACCGTCCTGAGTTCCTGGGGGCATCCTTGTCGATCACTACAAAACTGTGCGGCTCTTGCCAACATAACGAACACAAATTTTTAAATTCGTTAAAAGACATATCCAAACTTATGTGATCATCATAAATATGTTTCAAATTCAAATTGTCTTGTGGGAATAAAATCAACAGGTTGAGATTGTCTCTCAAATTATGCTTGGGTGTTGCAGTATACGTTTGACAAAGATAGAAGCAGTCTGTATTTCGGTGTCGTCCAAAACTGAAATATTGTCTAATGATATTTTGACTGCAGGAGGAAACATCATCGAAAATAATAACAGCGTTTGGTTTGATGAGTTCTGGTGATACAATATTCTCATCCTCACTATATTCAAAGTACCCTATTTGCTTCAGTGGTTTGAATAAGGTGCGTAAATACTGATATTTAGGTTGGTACAGTGACTTGCAGTATAAGTATACGTTTTCGAATCGCAATCCATTTGGGTGTGTCAACAAACTTATCATGACATTTGTTTTCCCTGATCCACTAGGACCGACAATTAAGGCTCGCTTAGAAGCTCCATTGAAAAGATGACCATGTTTTCTAAGCAGATGTTCCTGAGCAATTCCGTCATAATTTTGCACAGGTAATTGTACGACTGATGGTTCCACCTTCATTCTTCGAAGCTATAAATAGTACTGATGCCAAACTTCTCAGCATACTTAACTTTATACCTGATAAAAAGTATAAAAATGACGATTCATCGCAAGTTATTGAACAGTAACAAACGAGCAGTGGCAGCGAAAGGTACCGGTTTATTGGACTCTGTTATAGATAAGCTCCCTTTTGAATTACATCTACCCTCCTACAGATTTTGCGGGCCAGGTACTGCCCTGCAACAACGCCTTGAGCGAGGTGATACTGGAATAAATCCACTCGACAACGCCTGTAAAAAACACGATATTGCTTACGCATCATCCAAAGATAGCAATACTCGTCGTCAAGCGGACACAATCTTACGTGATCAAGCTCTCAAACGAGTAGTGGCATCTGACTCATCAATAGGTGAAAAGGTAGCTGCACTAGGTGTCACAGCTGCTATGAGCATCAAGAAAAAGTTAGGTCTTGGTATGCGTAAAAAAAAGTTTAGCCGTAAGGCGAAAAAGACTGGGCATGGTCTAAGGAAAAAACGACGCAGTGTGAAAAAATCTCGACTACTTCCGATTCCTAAAACAGGAGGATTCCTACCTATACTTCTCCCACTTCTGGGTGCACTAGGTGCACTTGGAGGGGGGGCAGCATCAATCGCAAAAGCTGTTAATGATGCAAAGGCTAGTCAGTCTCAGCTGGCGGAACAGAAGCGACACAATCTAGCATTAGAACTTGCTAAACAAGGAAAAGGTTTATATTTGGCACCATATAAAAAAAACTGCTAATTAGCCTTCCTAGACATGCTCTAACGAACATAGATTTGATGGAATTTGCAAAAAAAATGAAGATTCCAAAGTTTAGGGGGGTTTTCATGAGAGACAGTTTACCTAGGAGAATTCGTGCTAAAGAGTGTGGTATCATTAATTTAGATGTCTCAACGGGTAGTGGTTCTCACTGGACTGCCTATTTGAAAAACAATAATCATGTCATATACTTTGATTCTTACGGTAACTTACGTCCTCCGAAAGAAATTGTTAAATACTTTTACAGCAATAACGATGTCACAGATATAGAGTACAACTATGAGACTATTCAATCATTTAACTCACACAACTGTGGGCAGCTGTGCTTGAGATTCCTATATAAGGTCAGCCCAATGCTCCTCCACTGAATATTGCTACATCATGTCAATGACATTTACTCTTACCGGTAATTCTTCTACTCTCCAAGCTGACTTCAATCCTCCAATCGAGCTAGCTGATGATGCAGAGTATGAAATAGGTTTATGCAACTTTGAATCATTCAACGTAATTCCTAATATCAATGACTCCAACAATACATTCATCTACTCGACGACTTCACTTGAGACAGATAGGGTTTCGTTTAAAATTCCTGTTGGTACATATGAAATATCAGACATAGTTGCTTTTCTTCAACGCAAACTTCCAGCTGGGTTGCAAATAACACTTACTGCCAACCAGGCGTCATCAACCGTCACTTTAAGAGCAAATTTTGATATCGATTTTACTCCAGCAAATACTATTGGACGCTTGTTAGGTTTTCAGCCCCAAGTATTACAAAGGAACATGTTCTATGATTCCGATTTCCCCGTTGAAATTTTGAAAGTAAATTCACTGTGTATCGATTGTAGCATAGCAACAGGTTCCTTCACGAATGGGCAACCTAGTCATATAGTTCACCACTTTTTCCCTGGCACCGGTGTAGGGTATAAAATCATAGAAGCTCCACAAACTGTGCTTTATTTTCCTGTGACTGTCAAGACGATCACCACGTTAACTTGTAAAGTGCTTGATCAAGACAACGATCTTGTGGACTTCAGAAACGAAACTATTACTATCCGTCTGCACTTACGTAAATCAAATAATGGTAATTAGATACAACGTTCCATACCACACGGAAAAAACCTATAAAAACCTGAATCGAAGATTTTACGACATCAGTGTTGGACCAGTCAACGCTACATCACGTCGTCGCACCTTGACCAAGGCAAACAAACAATATTTAAAGTCATTGGGGCTTCAACTGCTGCTCTAAAAATGAGTATTTTAAATGTTACCGAATCACCACTGATCGATAGATCCATAACAGAGTTGGAGTACCACACCTATCAACCATATATTAATGCCAACTTTGATCATAACGATGAAATTAGAATTGGTATCCAGGAGCTGGACGCCATTACTTTACCTTCTCAAAGTTTTGTATACATTGAAGGAGCCTTAAATAAGGCTGATGGTTCACCATCTACAAATTTGAAATTCATCAACAATGCCTTTAGCTTTTTGTTCCGAGAAGTTCGGTATGAGTTGAATGGAGTGGTAGTGGATTCGGTTCGAAACGTGGGACTCACTTCAACCTTGAAGGGGTATCTGTCTTACAATGAAAATGAGAGTTTGCGGCTACAAAATGCTGGTTGGTTTCCAAAAGAAACACACTTTTCCAGTGCTGGTAAATTTAATGTTTGCATTCCATTAAGCATGTGGATGGGATTTTTTGAAGACTATAGAAAAATAATTCTGAATATGAAACAGGAACTAGTTTTAATTCGTAGTAATGATGACGTTGATGCAGTTGTTACAACTGCAGATGAACAACCCAAAATTACTATAGAGAAAATTCAGTGGCGAGTACCCCACGTTTCGGTTGATATACCAGAACAGTTAGCTCTAACAAAACTGGTAAACAAAAATGTTGATATACCGCTTTACTTCCGTAGCTGGGAGCTTGTAGAGTATCCCTCCCTACCACAAACTACCAGACATACTTGGCCAGTTAAAACTAGTACCAAACTAGAAACCCCTAGGCATGTGATAATTGCTTTTCAATCAGATAAAAAAGGTAAATTGCAATCCAATATGTCAACATTTGACCACTGCAAGCTAACCAATATTCGAGTTTTTTTAAATTCGAATCGATATCCTTATAATGATTTATATTTGGACTTTCCAAATCAAAAATTTGCTGCCTTGTATGACATGTTTTCAAAATTTCGTCATTCGTATTATGAAACTGGAAATGAACCACTTTTCACCCCTAAGGACTTTGCAACTACTGCACCACTGACACATATTGATTGTTCTAAGCAGAAGGAAAGTATTCAAACTGGGTCTGTTGTTATGCGAATTGAATTTGAAACTAGCGAGAATGTGTCACCTAACACCTCAGCGTATTGTCTCCTGCTCCATGACCGGCTTTTTTTTTACAACCCTCTAACAAAGATAGTTAAACAGCGTTAGACTATAAAATCATTAAGCTACCAGACCAACCACTCATTCAAATCATGAAAGCGTACCGAAAAGCTTTAACAAGGCATCTGCAAAAGCTCAGGGCTCTGAGAAAAGCACTAAACTTTTATTGCTTGAAACAGCGTGTTGTGAGACAGTTTGCTGATTTAAAACTATGAATTTAATTGTGGACATACAGGGCTTCAAATTGGAGCACAATAAGTTCATAGTGAAAGAGCTGGCTGCCTTTGATGGAGTTAAAATCTGTCACTACATTTTTAAACCACCGTTTCCTTGGGACCTATTACCACGTGACCTGCAAACGCAAGCTCGATGGCTGATAAATCATCATCACTGCATTCCATGGGCTTCTGGATTCACACCACTTCATAAGGTATCTACTATCCTCCAGGAGTTAACGTCCACAGCAAACCAAATTTTTGTGAAGGGGAGAGAAAAAGCAAACTATGTAAGGCAGTATTCAGTAAAACCGATAATCGAACTGGATGAACACCCTCGCCTACCGGAAGGTCCAGCGCGCTGCTTTTACCACGTCAAAGATACATGCATATGTTCCTTATCAAATGTCTATTTTTTATATGATACTTTCATTATGTCATAGGTTATTCAAAAAATAAACTGTTTTTACCATTCTTATAGTTTTATTTACAGCAGAAATGCTGAACTAATATCTAACATTACATTTATTAGTGGCAATTACATTCTTCTTTGAAGGTGTTCTCATAGACGTACAGGAACTCCATCGCCATGGTAGTATTTTCTGTTGGAAAACTCTCTGCTGAATGTAGTAAATTGGCTGCATTTGTGATAAGATCCCCACCTTGAGTTTGAAGCCCGTTCTGTAACACTCTAAAGTAGTTTCCAAATTTTTGTAGTTTGAAGAGTTCAACGGTGTGATTCACAACTGGTAGCAAGTTCCACAGCGATGCCAAAGATTCGTATCCCAGGTATATCACTGAGCCATCTTTTGTCAATTTTAGAACTGGTGTACCGGAAATGTGTGTAAAGTTGATGGAGCAACAGCTCGTCAGAATTGGTGCACTTGCATCCGTTGCATACATGTTATGGGATATAACGTTTTGATAATCCAGGAACTCTTTCCACTCACTTTCAGTAAACACGATGTTATCACCTTTAACCCCCATCAGCTTAATTCCAGGCGAGTAATTGTATGCAGGATAAACTCCAATGGTCACATGTTTGCTTTTTGATTTGTTTAACGGATATCTTCTTTCACCTAGTACCACAACTGCATTATGGCTGGTCTGAGTGCTGCTGTCCACCATGTTGTATGAATAACTCTCTGTCAACACTGGATTTTTTTGCTGGGTAAACATTTCACTAGTCGTTGAGTATAGTTGGCTGATCCACTGTTGACTGTACCACTTCACACTGTCTTCACCACTTTTGAACCAGTGTCTAGTCATCGTTTGATTGTGGGGGGTATATACCGGTGCACTGCTGAGAAGTGGGAGGTATAAAACCAGCAGTACTAGGGTACACAACATCGCTGTAATCACAGGAATCCTCTGAAGTTTTGAATAAACACTAGTGTTCTCCTCCTCCTTCCGCACACACATGCGTTGTAACAGTTTATTGATGTGTTTTGCATAAACACAACCTTTTGTATACTTAACATGATCCTTGATAGGACAATCACCTTTTCTCCAATTATACAGTTTAACTCCACAACAAAATGCTTGACATATGTCACCCCTTCCAGTGTAAAAGAATCCAGCTAGAGCGATAGGTAGGGGGTCGACGTGATTTGGCCACTTACTAAATGTTAATAGACGTTTATCTAAAGAATTGAACTGCTTAAAGTTCACTGAGTGATCTTCACCACACATGACTTACAGTGTTTTCGAGACAACTAAGCAATCATCGATATGTTGCATCAATATAACTCAATATCTTTAGTGGAGGGGGGTTGTGACTGTGCAATTACGTACACGCTCTGTATCTTTTTATTCTCACCGTAATTGGAGAGTGAGTATTGATAGTGCGTGAGTATGACAATAACAACACATAATGTTCTGTATCACAAATAGTTTTATTGTTTTAAAAAAGAAAAAACCATGCCATAATCAAACATTATGCTTCTTCTCAATCCATTACACTTGTTGGAGCAAGTATATCTGTAGACTCTGGTGTTTCTGATAGACCTGATGCCTCTGCTGGACCTTGTGTATCTGTTGTGCCTTGTGTCTCTGCTGGACCTGGTGTCTCGCTGTCTTCAACACCCTCAACTACAGTCTGGATTTGTTGTCGACACTCCAACTCACAGGTGGCTGGTTCCTCAGGAAAAGCGATTCGTATTTGAACATCTTCAGGTAGAAATCGGAAGACTTGTCTGATTTCTGGAAAGTATGTTTTCAGGCGAATGATGGCTCCTATCCAACATTCTCCGCAGATCTTCCCTTCTTGGTACAGTTCTGTAAGTTCGAGCGCTGTACCTTCCAGTTTTGCTCGTTTCTGGCACTCTTCCATCGACCACCATCGCTCCATACCGTAAATTGCTTCGTGGTCGTACTCCCAACGATTTTTACTGAGTTCATCACAGAGGTAGTCTAACGCGCTGGTGAAATCCGTCACAGATACTGTATGACTGTATGCACGCCACATGTTTGCTGACTATGTGTACCATGAATGACCGCAGGCCTGTTAATACATCTACGTCTGTATAACTGGAGGGGGTGAGATGTAGGAGGGGATGTGGCTAGTGGTGGGAGGTGTTAAAGCAGTTTCAAGTCAAACTCAGCGATATAAAATTCTTCTTCTTCTTCGTCTTCTTCTTTGTCTTCTTGTTTATCATTACTTTTAGGTTGGACAAGTGTATCAAGCATATCCCCAAACTCTATCTGGTTTTCGATTTGTCTGTATCTTTCCATTACTGGGATTGCGTGATGCCCCCAAGCCATAGTATGAATACTGCCAGGAACAAAATACCTTTTGTCATCTACACTCGTCAAAGCTACCTTGTTCTTCAGCTCTGTGTAAATAGTGTGCAAACATGATTTAAAGACAAACATTTTCTTGTACAAGTTTCCTCCTTCCTTAACTATGTGCTTGTAATCAGCTACAGTTAACTCTTTGATAGCACTATTTCTCACACCTTTGGCTTTTTTGATATCACCGTCCTGTAGTTTTATACAATATGTTTTTGCACCTAAGCCATAAAATTTGTGAATTGGAGCTCCCGCATATTCATCTTTCATTTTTCCAACCACAGATGGGGTCTTCGTAATTCCATGTATATTATTTTCTGGAAAATTCGATGTATCAAAATAGTTGATATTACTTCTCATATCATCATAAAAGTTGTCTGTTCTTATATGCATCACTAACGAATCTGTATCTGTGTAGCATAGTACAGCATCATCACCATATTTTGCTTTGATATAGTCATAGTAAAAGCTGTACATTATATTTTTGGCTATCTCTAATACAGTGAAGCCCACAAATAATGGTTTGTCATAAGTAATTTCTATGGGAGACATTTGCACTGCGACTAGATTCTCGGAAAATATGGAAACTGATTTGAAATTCGGCTTACTAATCAAATCTTGTGCTCCAACACTTCCTTGAGTTGACTCCCAGTGTGTACAAAGTCTGATGTCAACACGTTTGTCTGGATTCTCCATCGTTTTGCCAAATACTGCATTATTGAATAATTTGAATAAATCTTTCTCAAATTTGCTACTTGCTTTATTCCTCAAAATGGTATTTAGATCAATGTAACTTTTCAGCCAGGGTGATTGGTCAAATTCAAGAATTCTGTGTATTTTTTTTAATTGTAGCCCATGTTGTAAACACTGTTGTAGATTTCTGTAGTGGATGACGTACTTGGTTTTATTTTTCAATGTGGCCAGAAGCTTCTTGTGTTTTCCTTTGGGTGGCACAGCTGTTTCAGGGCAGAAAGGGAGGTCGTTGTGGAGGTCATGTAAATGCTTTGGATACAGTAAGTCAACTTCTAAAATATACCCCTTTTTACTGTTTTCATCGGCAGTGGACCACTTGCAGCTTTCAATCTCTCCTTCTGTTAACCATTTGAAACCTCCGGTTGGTAAGCACTGTGACATTGCTTTTCCATACAGATTCGTGGCATCGAGGTAAACTACATATGAGGAGGGTTTTGTTTCATCATAATCTGATATGAACTTGTTGTTTGCTTCTGCAGCTCTTTGACTGCATTGGCTCAAACCTCCTCTGATAGCCTTTCGAAAAAAGTGGAGCATATCCACATCTGTTAGCAGGTCCAACTCCACTTTCGTTTTACGCAGCATTGCATCCCATGCCAACGAAGGTGCTGTGAAGTACTGAGCTGGATCCAACTTGTACGTCGTCAAACTCACTATACGAAAACGTTCAAACACATCTGCTAAAAGCAGCACGTCTGATTTAATATACACATCTGAATAATCCCCCAACGTTTCGCACTTGAAAAGCTTCCAAACGTAGCAAGCTCGATTATATTCTTCAGTAGTAATGTTTTCACCCCGCAATATATCAAAAAACTCAGCTCTGCTAGGTAACGAGGTGACACTTAGTTTTTCCCAGGAATCAACGTATGAATATGGAAAAATTCCTTTTTTTCTTATTTCATTGAATTCATCTTGATTTGAAAAAAATTTTTTTATTTCACAGCATTCCTCTGAGGCTAACGTTTCACTTAATTTATCCAGTGCGCTGGGTAGAAACCTGTATGAATCCAGGAATCGCAACTTCATGAATACATTGTCTTCTTTTTCATTTCCTTGCTCTACTAAAATCCTTTTTGAAAACGAAATATACTTTTCTTTGTTTTGTGCAATGACGTCTACTTTTTCTTTGTCTAATGCTAGTTTTTTTATAAATAGGTGACTATCGTAATTACTTAAGTTGTGCAGGAACACAGGCACAAAGCGTGGTAGCTTATAGTTGAGATTGCACACTGAATGAGCGGCAAACCTGTATTTCCCTGTCAGGTGACAATGATCTCTAACTTTGATATCTGCTTCTTGGAACTCTTTTTCACACACATGGCACACTGTGCTTTTCTTGAATTCATCTTCTTCTTGTGGTGTCAGTGGTAACATCTCTTTTGGTTGTTTCAAATATGTATGATATAGTCTAACTACGTGTTCTTCTAGTTTCTCTACAAATTTTTCAGCAGCATCGAGTCCTCTATATTGTACTATTTGTGATACAGAATCATCGAATGAGCATTTTATATAGAAGCAGAATGAAAACGGCACATGCTCGAACGTTTTTACTGAGAACGAATCTTCACTATTCGGCTCAGCATACTGAATAGGTTTCAGCATACTTTCGAAATCGGCATAGACTACAAAGGGGACTTTTAACTGCTTCTCTAGATTAGTGAATTTTAATTTGTTTTTTGGTATATACTCTCCATACTTGTTCAAACTCATATTTGTTGTTGGTAGCTTCGTTGTAACATGATTGCAATCATAAGTTTGATGTCGTTTCAATTTTTCCATTGCATCGTAGCATTGTAGACATCCATCACATATATAAATGCGACCCACATGCCGTGACCTTTGTCTGGAGATTAGTCGAGACATATCTTTGATCAGACAATAGTGATGTTCACCATTTTCTGTGAGTAGTAATAAATTTACATGAGTGGCTCTTCTTCCAGATGTAAAGTATAGGGGGCCAACAACCTTCCATATATTTGTTTTGTACTCATACTCCAATCCAAACACGTTGATGGAGATATTATTCTGTTTTTCAAATCTTGGTATGTCTTTCAGCTGTACAGGGAAATCTATACCATCAAAATTCAATAAACTTGAGAAATGTGGGTAAGATGTAGATCTACATGGATGCCCCATCGGTGGTATAAGAGCTGCTACAATCGAGTGCGCAAAACAACACTGGTCTTTGTTGTGGATATTCAGCACAGCCCTCTTGTATTCTATTTGTTTTGGTAGCTTGATGAAGCTTCCTGCTCTTAAAGGATTATATTGGTTTATATTTACCTCCAAATATAATAAACTCATTAACAACCACCCTGATTCTTTTTCTTCGAATGTTCCACACTTATTTACGATTTCTGTCTTGAATTCTTCATATATTTCATCCAACGCTGTTGATATCACAATAATTTTGTTTTTTGTATTAAAAGATTTTATATCTGTAGTCTGTTTCTCTGGTTTGCTATAAATACCAAAAAGCTCACAGTTTACTTTTAATGCCTGATATTCTGTTCGGTATTGTTTGATAATAGCAATTACTTTTTCTTTGACTCCTTGAAAAAATGCATCACAGTCCAACTTCACTTCTTCATTGGTTGTAAAACGATATGTACAGATCCTAGACTTGAATGCACTTGCTACCTTCTCCACACCTGGTGCTACAGCGGTTCCCGTTGCTTCCAATCGTCTCTTCCGTCGCCTTTGATTGTCTGCTCCCTGATCAGTTACAGATGTTGATGATGCATTGGCTTCACACCGTCTCCCACCCACTCTATCACTTTGGTTGTCTGCATTATGATCGAGCGTTGGTTGACCGTTGCTTCCCGATGTTGATGGTGTTGGATCACTGCTACTTCCAACCCTTCGCCTTTTGCTGCTCGACACTACATCAAATCTAAACGGACAGCTCTCTTTTTTGTGACGGCTAAGCGATGACTTCGATGCAAAAAGTTTGTAACACAATGGACACTTCATTTTACACAACACAGCAAATGTTCGCCTTTGTAGTCTATACCGATTTTTTCATATGCCTAATACTTTCAAGAGTTGCAGCTGTACTAACCTCCTTCCTTTTTAAAGCCATCTATATTCATCGCTGATGGAGATTATCCCCCACCAAACCTGTTTACTATTTTTTCTTTCTGCTTGATTTTCACTTCAAGTTCATTGAATCTTATTGAACCCCATCAAACCGGTTCACATCCGCTCAAACAGGTTTCTCAGGTGCATGACCATCATTCAACAGTTTATTGAACTCGATCAAACCGGTTTACTCTTTTTTCATTCTGGTTCCCTTGAACCTATACTGAGAACCCAATCACCTCCACTCAAACCGGTTATCAATTAATGGTCTAGGAGTGTGGCATTCGGAGAGCAAGTTCATTGAATCTTCTTGAACCCCATCAAACCGGTTCACATCCGCTCAAACAGGTTTCTCAGGTGCATGACCATCAATCAACAGTTTATTGAACTCGATAAAACCGGCTTACGCTTCTTTCATTTTGGTTCCCTTGAACCTATACTGAAAACCCACTCACCTCCACCCAAACCGGTTATCAATTAATGGTCTTGGGGTGTGGCATTCTTATTGGAGAGAGGTTTCATTATGTTCTAAGACGGTGGTGGGAGGATATACTACATTCTAATACATCAGAGAGGTGGCTATATTTGTGAAGAGAGGGGGGTGGGGCGATAATGGTGGGGGGTCTACAGGCGTGGAGAGTGGGAGGTCTGTTTCAGAATTTGTGGAGAGGGGGTATGGGTGGGGGGCTAATGGTGGGGGGTCTACAGGCGTGGAGAGTGGGAGGTCTGTTTCAGAATTTGTGGAGAGGGGGTATGGGTGGGGGGCTAATGGTGGGGGGTCTACAGGCGTGGAGAGTGGGGGTATGTTTCAGAACTATCTTTTACACTCTACTTACTTAAATATTTAGCTATCTACAAAAGTTTAACTCGCTATTACATTTGCCAAATCTTCTATTATTTTTCTTGTATCCAAACTGCCTAAAATTTCTTGTTCCATTAAAACTATGGCTAAGTTGCTTAGTCTTTGCTGATGCATTGTTGATCTTAAATAGTTTTTGACAATTTTTAATTTGGGAAGGATCTTTCTCCAGATGCAACTGAAACCGGCAGTGTAAGAAAAAAATATTTAATATTCTAAGCGGTATTGCTATGTGGAAATTAAGTCATTGGTAAAAAGATATTGCAATAGGTTTTGTGAATCATTAGTCTGGTTTCTACAAAATGCAACTCTAATGTAATGATTTTACTGAATAAATCAATACCGTCAATGTCTGATTCACTAATTGAATCATCTTCAAATTTCAGACTTAAATCTATACAGTGTTTCATTAATTCATATTTGTATAAATGAATAAGCTATTGGCATTGCTAAAAAACCAAATGCGTCGGCAAACGTTTTTTCAGTTCGTCGAATCTATCATTTTAAACAAGTTACTGTTTGATCTAGGTCTAAAATAAAACTTTATATTTTTTTGGGGTCTACTAAAACCTCATCACTGTGTTCGGAGTGGAATTGTTTCGTTTTTTTTTCTTGACCGAATTGTATTTATTGGGGGATTGGGAATGGTGATTTGCGCCTAAACGGTTCGTTTAAAGTTCCATATGTGATACATAAAGTCACACTAGAATTGACCAAGGAATCCAAATATGCAATAATATATAGGGGGTTCCATTAAAAAAAAAATGTAGGTTTGATATGAATCACCCTGTATAAACGTCAAAATTTAAGTGAAAATATTTTTACGTTATAACCCTCAAAGGTCCCTACCATGATCAAGCGACAGATTTTTGAAATGTTTTTTAGTAAACCCACAATCCTCCGTCCACGCACTATTGGCCCACCCTGTATTTCGACGATGAGTTCGTGAGCGACCTTGGAAGCTTCTGCTAACATCGTTTCAAAGTGTTCAGCCGTGCGATATTCTGTGAACTAATCGATCAACTTATTTAATAAATTACTGTAGATTTTAGTATACATTGTGGGGCTCTGCATCATTTTGTTCAGAGCATTAATTTCATTTCAGATATCGAACCAAATTATTACCGAGCAATTAAATCTATAATTTTGAATCCTTGAAGCAAGCGAATGAGATTTGTCAGATATAGCACTATCCCATTTTGACGAATCACCAGATATTTCCAGCAGAGCATCAAATTGCTTTTTCGAGGTTATACCGTAATGATTTAACTGCATCCATTCTGCTAGACCATCGCGTGGATTTTAAATCTGGCAAATGCTTACAAATCACCGACCGCCTTTTTATACACGATGAAAAGAAAACGTAAATTTCTTGAATTAAATTAAAGAAATTCATTGTTCCATATGTAACATTTTCTGCATCATTCACCACCAAATTAAGACTATGCGCCGACCTTGGGACGTAAAATTCGCGGTTCTTCGATTATTCAAAATGTGACAATGACTTGAATCAGGTAGTCGCTCCATTTTTCGCCCCCTGGGCGTGCCGCCATTGTGCGCTGCACGCTTTGCATGCCTGCTTACGGCGGCCCTGGTGAGGGGGTTAGGGTTCAGATGCCCTAATGGTTGCCCCCCAGCCTTAAACCTTGTTGTGCGCACCCGGTCAAAGGGATCAGACAAAGTACAAGTACTAAGTTCTTTGCGAACCCTGAGATGCATTGGACTAAGCCCTCCTGTCTTCCCTCCTAGCCTACATTCAGATAGAGTTCTTGCTTTCACTCTTGGCATCGATAGTTGAAGATAACGTGCTTAGCTGTTTCCTCTGCCTCACCGCACTTCCTGCATAAAGGATTTGCCTCATCGATACTCCGCTTTTGCAGGTGTGCACTGAACGTCCAATGACCGGTTATAAATGAAACCACCTTTCGTACTTCCTTTCTGCTCAATCTGGAAGTGTCTGTGGTATTAGAACACGGTCAAAGGTCTCCTCAGCATCCTCTTAGACTGAATATTCCCCACAATCCCCACCACTCTGTCTCAGCGCTTCTTTTTGTATGTTGTAACACACTACATGATTCTGGTTCTGGATGAGACGGAGTTCAGCGCCTTCCTCGGCACACTTGTCGGCCCTCTCATTACCGCTCACTCCTATGTCACTAGGCACCCAAGTTAAGGTTACCTTGTTGCTCTTCACCAGTGTCTTTAGGGTACTGTGGCAGTTTCAAGCGCTGTTGTCAGATTTCTTCTTCCAGGAGTTTGTCTTCATAGTGCAACCTCAGGTCTCAAATTAAAAAAAACCGTTTTCAGTATTTGTGCATCAATATAGATAAAAAACGAATCGACATTATTGTAACCTAATCACAAAATATTGTGAGAATTTTAATATTGCCGGTAGATCCAGAGGTAACTTTCAACTAGGGAATTCAATTCAGTTGCACCCTATCAACCACCGTATTTGGAATTTAACGGTTTCTCGTGATTCGCGACGTTGGCTATGAATTAAACAAAAAATTCTTTCTGGCAAACTTTAGAAAACCCTTCCCAAATATAGTGGTAGATGCTCTTGAATAATTTTATGACCCTTCAACAGGCACGTATTTATAGGGGAGGGGTCCAGGGGATCCGGACCCCCCCCCTCGAAACTTTATATACTGACGACCAAAAAATCTAATCACCTTCTTGGTATTAACTACAACAAGGCCAAGGTTATGATCGTAGATAGCGAGCCTGATAATCATCGAGAAATAAAGTCAATAGGCCGTTGTGAAGTATTTCAAAGTTTTGTGTACCTTGGGTCTTTCATCGACAATTCGGGTAGCTGTGAAAGTGAGATTCGACAGCGCATTCAACAGGCACGTGTAGCCATGTCAAAGCTTACTAAAATATGGCGTGACCATAACATCGCTAAAGCTACCAAAGTGTCGCTGGTTCAATCTCTTGTGTCATATTTCTGTATGCCTCGAAAACTTAGACTGTTAAAAAGGTAGATCGAGCCCGCATAGATGCTTTTGAAATGTGGACGTGGAGGAGAATGCTGAGAGTCCCTTATACCGCCCATCGACTAACGTTTCCATACTGGATGTGCTCGGTAATCCAAAGAGACTATCCTTCATTGTGTTGTCGAGAATGCTTACATTCTTCGGAAATATTCACAGAAGCGATAATATGGAGACACCTTTAGTTCAGGATCTTGCCCCGAGTGGGCGGCGCCGTGGCCGTTCCCCTAAATGCTGGGTGGATACGACGAAACAGTTGCTGGATATGAGTATCAAGAGCGCCACTGAACTGACAGTAAATTGCGAACGATGGCGAGCTACAATTCTCAAAACTATTGATAATATTCGTGTCGGCACTACTCTAGCTCTGACTTAATGCATTTTACGAGTTCACAACATGTCTGTTAAGACATTGTAACTATGATGATGACAATATAATAAGTTTGACTATGAAAATATGACAGGTCAGATTAAAAAACGCTAATGTTAGCGAAACTTCGCCTTGTTTGCACTGATGTATAAAATATAGACTGTTTATTACTATATGGTTAAGTCTCATAACAGAAGCACCACCATGTTCCACATCATGAAACAAGGATAAGACAAGAAGGATCATTTGGCGTCGATCCCATTGAGGCGTACCGCTCAAATTCCTGACTACCAAGCTATCGCAACCGATTGGGTAGCGTCACCGTCGTGTCCTATATTGTTTATTTACAGGAGCATTCTGTAGTGCAACGCGGGCGACGATCACGTTACGTTCGATGTACGAAGTTCGCGCACAACTCTTAACGTAACTATTATTTTTCAAGAACCCCGACAAATTTGGCCGCCAATGAACTCGCACGATACGTAAGCTTGCACTTCTGATGTATACTGATGCTCTTAGATGCTGTTTTCAAGCAAGAACAAAATCTTGAACTATATGTCCAAGATTATGACATGCTTCATTATAATGTCATAATCTCTCATAAATATGCATAGAAAATTTTGAAATTTTCGAGAAGAAATTCGATGCTTTTTTCAAGCAAGAACAAAATCTTGAACTATATGTACTAAGATTATGACATGCTTCATTATCATGTCAAAAATTCTGATAAATATGCATAGAAAATTTTGAAATTTTCGAGAAGAAATTCGATGTGACAAGCTTCTGGTTAAGATTTAATGATGGGAGTGATAGATAGAGAAGGTATACCAATCGAAGTGGTGGCAGTGCAGCCGATACCGGTACCTAATGAAGAACAGTCGCATATAAGAAATTAATGTGATGTACCGGATGTTTCCTCATAATCCGCCACCCCTCTTATCTTTTTTATTTAAGGAGATAGAAAAAAGTTCTTATATGAAGGTTTTATAGCCTTTTCTTGGCAAAATGTCAGAATGTCACATTACCGCATTAAATTATTGTTTTTCGGCCACCTTGACTACAGTGGATTTTAGAAACATTGAAGCTAAATATTTTAAGAACTTCTCAAAATAAGGTGAACGACCCTATATTTTTGAAAACAAGAGAAACGAATATTTCTTTTTCTATACGAAAAAACAGGTTTTTTTTATTATTTTTCTCTTTGTTCATATCTAAGTCTAAGTGACAAGAGAAAACTATAAAACTTTTATAAAAAAAACTTTTTTCTATCTCTTCAAATAAAAAAGACAAGAGGGGTGGCGAATTATGAGAAAACACCCGGTATATGTGATACAAAATGTCACCTTTAAGGGTGACAATATTTGTAATAGGTATTACAAATAAATGAAAAAAAGAAGATGTAAATGAAATAGTAAGGTACTCTAAAAGGTTCATTGTGTTAGTTTAAAAATGTCGGTATTCTTACTTCCAAAACCTTACCAGTTTTGATTAGAAAATATTTACTTAATATAAATCAAAATATCACATCTTCAAGACTGCTATTACAGCTTTGTGCATATAGGAATATTTATAGTACACACTACACGCAGTGCCGTGTTTTTCATTTTCCAATTAGATTAAAAACCTCAGTTATGCTCTTCCCATTTCCAATTACGCGCAGACTGAAAAACAACATAATTTTGTGAAATTAACTACTAACTGAGGAGTGAGGGAGGAATATTTTTGGAGGAACGTAATATTCTCCTGAACACAAAGTAAAATAGAAAAATGTTGGATTCGTTGAAAGTGTTGCTCAATTTTTAGACCGCATGGTCTTTCTTTATTTAAAGGAAAAGTAGGGATTATGGAAGTCAAAAATGTCCAATTAGGTGCAATCTGATTGGGAGTTCCAATTTCACGTTTGCACCTGACAATTTGCCGGCCATGGGTACACTTGAATGAAATCACATATTTTCCGTCTGAGAATTAATTTTGATGTGTGTGAGAAAGCTGAATGTTGTGGGATCGAGAGACCCATTACATCACACATCCGCTCTCAGCAATTGGTCCATCGTGTTGGTCGCACAGTCACGTCGCGCGAACTTGACTGCTGCGTTTCGTTTTCAATGCCACATATCTAGCTATTCTTAGATAAACGAGATTATCGATATACACCGGCAACGCGGATAACTTACTACACGTTGGATGAATTTTTGCATAGATCAGTCGGCGTATGCAAAACCTCGCAGTAATATCAGTTGAAAAAGTGGGAGACTTGGTCGGTCCCAGTTCTGACGCGGTATAACAGATCAGTTTTCCAAAATACAGATACTTAAAAATTCTAATCTTAAATCGAGTTACAGTTGAAGCGTTTTAGAGGAAAAATGACGATAGGGGCAGAGGGGCTATGTCATGAGATGAAATTGACAAACGTCAAACCAAGAACATTCTTCTTCTTTATTCTTTGGGTGCCATACGCTTTGCAGCGTGTAGGCGGTAATCTTCTCTCGTGGCCGACGATAGGCAAATTGCCGTTTTCTGCTGTTCCCACTATTGTTGAGATATCGTTGACATGACACTAGTTTCTGATATCTCGGAACCATGAGTTTTGTTTGCGATGTGGACCTCTCCTTCCTTCAATCTTCCCCATTAAAATTTCTTACAATAGTCTATTTTTGGGGCCTCTAAGCGTGTGACTTAAGCAGAGACTTGAAATAGAAAAAAATTTACAATAATTGCTAGAGTTTCAAAGAAAACGAAATTGAGTGGATAATACATCAGAATGTTATTTAGTAAACCTATCACTTGATTTAAAGCAATATTCGGAAAAATCCGAAATAGCGGCTATGACAAAGCTATCGCGTTACAATTTATGATCTCGCTAGTAGAGCAGAAAAAGCAATTTTTTAGTTATCAAATTGGATAAAATCGGTTCATACAAAAAATTGATAACAAAATTTGAAAGTAAATATATTTGACCTTTTGAGTGGCGCTCCATTAAGACTGGACGATTTCTTTCAGGAAAGCCTTTGTCCTACTGCTGGGTTCTTCAAAACTCCGCATCAATCTGAAGATCATTGTTATTCTAGCACCTCACGTTGTCCACCTATGTATATAAACTATCAAGTGCCTCATGGATTTACTGGGGACTATATCCTCCTGTCTCTAAGATGGGGATTCACCTCCTTCCTCTTTATCCTATATCCTCGTAGTAATCTTTCCTGAAGCTAAATCCAGGTGACAATCCCTGATCCAAGACCCAGTTTACCTTGTATGATGAGGAATCCCTCGTTCTTGGCTGTCGCGAATAAGGTTGTCATCTGCAAAGCCTATCGTTCTAATGCTACCGGGAAGCAGTCGCTTCAACGTCTCATCGTATAGGATGTTTCGGAGGGTGGGTCCTAGTGCCAACCCTTATGGAACGCCGGTAGACATTAGCATATATTTTCGATACAGATATTGTCCTATCCTCGAGATTACTGCTTATTACGAAGATATTTCGGGACTTTCGCGTCTTCGCAGTTCAATCATCATATCTCCCCCGGAATGTATATCATCTTTGCAAAAATAACGTAAATTTTTATATAATTTTCGAACCTTTGAAATTCTATACAGAACATCGGAGCCGGAATAAGTGCCAATCATTGAGTTTCTCAGCAAAAATTCCATACTTCCAGATATTAAAACAGCGGACACGCTGGACTTGAAGTGAATCCCCATTTCACCTACGGCAGGCATAATATGAAGTTTTCTCAAAGAGCGAAACGTCGAAGATCGCTAGCTTTTAGACTAATATAGACAAGACAAGAAGGGTCACTCCAAGCTCCTCCCTCAATGCTGCCTTTTTCTCTCTTTTTTTTTAATAAAATCCAGGCAAATTGAGCTCAGAGTCTAAATACAGTGTAGAATTGCAAACGTACTTATCGGGCGGGACCATCGGCCGTCGGATATAATAATAATAATAATAATAATAATAACCCCCATCGGGTGCTAGAACGTTGACGTTCGTTTGGGGGCTTAGAAAGTGACTTTTTGACAGGCGAGCTATTTCGGTGGATGGCTCATGGTGGGACTTTAATACCACCGCAGAGCTACGGCACCAGCAGGGTTCGTGGTCAAAAAGTCACTTCAACCAAGGCTAGCACACCCAGGAAGCTGGGCGCTCGGTAGATCTCACTTACTCTACCTAGCGCCAAGCTCCTTTCCCCAAGCTATCCTGACTTCGGTCAGATAGGGGTTTGGCAAATCCGGGAAAATATGCCACAGAGGGCTGAGCGCCGGCCTTTCTGTCACACACCGTTATTGCGCCCCACACTTCAACGACTTCAGCAAGGCGTGGCTGGGGAACGTCGTGAGGGGTAAGCAACCGGGGGGCTTGCCTTAACCGGCCGGCCCGTGAGGAGAAAGCCTCAACAAAACCCGACAGTAAAAGTCGCAAATCCTCCGGAGCACCTTGGGCCAACTTCGGAGTAAATATAAGTCCCTTCTCTCCTGGAATGGGCGTCACCCGGGAGAGCGACATTTAGATCGTCCCTACTCGTGGGAACACGATGCATAAAGTTACTTCTAAAAATAACCAACGACGGCCTAGGGTACGTCGATTAAACTCACCCGAACCCCAAACCCAAACAGAACAGCCCAGACAACACAACCCAGCTGCGGACGTTTTGCCAGCACAGCCGGCAACCACCAAAGCTGGTAAACCCAGACAGCGCTTACAATGGACCACTGAAATCAACAAACATGTAATGCACTGTTACTACACCGCCACACAACTAGAAACCATATCTACAGGCTACAGACATGAGCTGCACAGGTTATTTATAGCACAATACCCACACCTCGCAGAACGTGTAACTGAACAGCGACTCATTGACCAAAAGCGAGTCATAACAAAAAACAACCGCCTTACACCCGAAGAACTACAAGCTATAAAGATTCTTGTATCCAATGAAATTAATACTGCTCATCCGAATCACCCGCAGACCTCAAACAGAACCACAATCGACAACACTAGCATATACTCAGAGACAGATCCAGAACATGAGCACACACAACATATACCAGATTCCGCTGTCCAACCTAATGATTCGTTAGCTACTGAATCAATCACAGAACGGCATGCCATTCGTACCCGAAATAATCAACCTCCAAACACAGGCACGACCAATACCACCAGCATACACTTGGAATTGGATCTAGAAAATGATCATACACCAGAAACAACATGCACTAACTTACCTTCCACAGCCACACAAAGCCAAAACATTACTTTACCACCTGCCATCACACAATCTGCCGAACAAGTGATGAACACACAGTACAACAAATGGTGTGGCACCAATCCTACATTGCGAGATCCCCTGCCCAGACTAATTTTTAAAAACAACACTCTACAAATATTACACACAATAAACGTCAACATAATACCGCAATTTTTAACCAAAGACAGTGACCTAGAGGACATCCATACTGTTATATATGCTGCCGCAGCAACCGCACTCACACTCAACGGCCAAAGACTCCCAAAACGATCTATAGCCCGCACAACTGAAAGATCTAAACCTAAATGGCAAATAAGAATTGAAAATAAAATCAGCACAATCAGAAAGGATCTGGCACACCTCGCGCAATATACCAACAATAACAACCGCTCAAAGCGAGTACAGACAACAATTAATATACTGAAATCCAAGTCACCACAACAGACAATACCAGAAATAGCTGATACCCTTAAACATAAGCTTGCAGTCTATGCAGCTAGACTCCGCAGATACAACGAGTCTAATGCCAGAAAGGATGCTAACAATCTTTTTCAGAAAAGTGAAAAACAGTTTTACCAAAAGATAACAGCCGACAACCAGATAACAGCAATAGAACCTCCTAGTAAACAAGAGTTAACTGAGTTTTGGGGAAGTCCATGGTCAGAACCCAAAACACATAATGAAAACGCTCCATGGATCAGACAAGAAGAGGAAAAACATCAACATATAGTGGAGCAGGAAGACGTTACCCTTACACCAGAGGAAATAGCTGAAACCATAAAGCATACCCATAATTGGAAGTGCCCAGGCGTGGATAATGTGCAAAATTTTTGGTACAAGCAATTCAGTGCAACATACGAAATGCTTACGGACCAAATCAATAAAGCCATACTCCAACCGAATAGGCTTCCCAAATTCCTCACGCAAGGAATAACGTATATAAAACCCAAAAACGCAGACACCAAGAACCCTGCCAACTATCGCCCAATCACTTGCCTTCCCACCTTGTACAAGATTATCACCGCAACAATATGCAGGAGAATTGAACAACACCTCACGCAAAACAACATCCTGACTGAAGAACAAAAAGGATGTCGAAAGCAAAGCCAAGGTTGCAAGGAACAACTTATAATTGATAGTGTGATCATGGAGCAAACCAGAAAAGAACATAGGAACCTTCATGCCTGTTTCATCGACTACAAAAAAGCCTTCGACTCTGTACCCCATAGCTGGCTAGCGAAAACTCTTCAAATATATAAAATCAACCCGGGGCTACGTGAGTTTCTTACAAGTACCATGGAGACATGGCGAACCAGCATACATCTCAAAACCCAGGACGGCTTTATCAAGACGGATGAGCTTCACGTAAGACGCGGCATCTTTCAGGGTGACTCTCTCAGTTCACTGTGGTTCTGTCTCTGTCTGAATCCGCTCTCCAACGCACTTAACAACACAAACTGCGGTTTCAACATTAGACACGACAGATTAAACCAACACAAAATCAATCATCTCCTCTACATGGATGATATAAAACTATATGCCGCCAATGAAGTACAACTGAAAGAGTTAGTCAGAACAACAGAAGCTTGCTCGTCAGACATCAGGATGGAATTCGGAATGAGTAAATGCAAGGTTCTCCACATCAACAAAGGCCAATGGAAGGACCACCCCCAGCAGGAAACAGTAGCTGGCCAAACACTAAACAACATGAACAAGGACGAAACTTACAAGTACCTGGGCTTCAATCAAAACGTTAAAATAGACCACACACAAGTCAAGGCACAACTAACCCAAGAGTTCAGAGATCGCCTTATTAAGCTACTAAAAACCAAATTGAATTCCAGAAACCTTACAAAAGCCATTAACACATTTGCGATACCAGTCCTCACATACTCCTTCGGCATCATCAAGTGGTCACACACTGATATAGAAAACATCCACATCCTCATACGGACGGAACTCACGAAACACCGAATGTCACATCCAAACGCATGCAAAGAAAGGCTCACCATAGACAGGAAACAAGGAGGCAGAGGGATTACAGATATACAGTCGCTTCGCACAAGACAGATAAAGACACTCAGACATTTCTTCCAAAACAAACAAACAAATTTACATCGAGCAATAGTAAAAGCAGACAAAAACTATACACCACTCAACCTATCATGTCCAGACCACGTCGCAGACACACACAATCCCACACAATCACAACAAGAAAAAATAAGCACCTGGTCGCAGAAACCACTCCATGGCAAACATAGATACCGTATTACGCAAGACCACATAAATGAAAAACAGTCATACACCTGGCTGCAGGATGGCCAGCTCTTTCCAGAAACTGAGGGGTTTATGCTTGCTATACAGGACCAAGTTATTGCGACGAGAAACTACAAGAAATACGTAATTAAAGATCCATCCATAACAAACGATAACTGCAGAAAATGTCAACAACAAAAGGAAACAATAGACCACATAACAAGCGCATGCAAAACTCTCGCTGGAACTGAGTACACGGCTAGACATAACTCAGCAGCCAAAATCATACATCAAGCATTAGCCACAAAAAACAAACTAATCGAAAACTCCGATCCATATTACAAGTATACACCAACATCAGTACTCGAAAACGATCACTACAAACTATACTGGGATGTTGAAATACACACAGATAAAACCATCAATGCAAACAGACCAGATATAGTATTTCAGATAAAGGCAGACAAAGTTACCTACTTAATAGATATTGCTATTCCCAATGATGTGAATGTTCAAAACACCTACGCTGGGAAAATATCTAAATACACTGACCTTGCCATAGAAGTGAAGCGAATTTGGAAACAAGATAAAGTTATTATTGTCCCCTTCATTATGTCGGTCTCAGGCCTCACACCGAACACATTTACACAACACCTACAGCAGTTAGGCCTGGATGAAAGTTTACATAAAATATTCCAAAAGTCTGTAATCCTTAAGACCTGTAATATAGTACGATCTTTCCTAAATTCAGATCAGTAATAGTTCAGGTGTTGACTTGGCCTAGCCCGTCAACATTTGTCGTCACCGCAGTCATGCGAGAGAAGCTTGAAAAAACATAATAATAACGTTTATTGTCCATCTGATCATTACAATGATATGGGACTAGTCAAATTGGATGAAGAGAAGTAAAAAGGATAAAAGTATAACACAAGTAAATACAATTGAGACACACTAAATGGTAGACAAACACTTAAAAAAAGAGATTATAAATAAAACCAAGATTATAACTACGATATAAATTCTAAATACTCACTAATAGAGTAAAAACAGTTTTCTAAAAGAAAGTTTCGAGTTGCCACTTTAAATTTTTTGAAAGATGATATGGATTTTAAATCACTGGGAAGCTTGTTGAATAAGCAAATTCCCATGTATTTAGGACTCTTTTCAAATGCAGCGGACGAATGAAAAGGCATCATTAAATTGTTGCCATGCCTGGTTGAGTAGTTATGGTACAAATTAGTGGGGAAAAATTCACTCATGTTAGATTTTACATAGAGAAATATCTCATGCAGATAGATGCAAGGAAGAGGTAGAATCTGCAACTGTCTAAATTTACTTCTGCAGGATTCATTAAAAGTAAGAGACATCATATTCCTTAGTATTCTTTTCTGCATCCTAAACGCACGGATGCTAGAGGACGACGAACCCCAAAAAACTATTCCATACTTCAATCGTGAATAACAATAAGCATAATAGTAAGATAATAACACACTTTTACTGGCAATATTACGCAGTCTAAACATTGCAAATGAGACAGAGCTTAGCTTTTTGCAGAGGCCGTCAATATGCTTCTCCCAGCTAAGAGAGTGGTCAATATATATTCCCAACAATTTGCAGGACTGCACTTGCTGTAATGAGGTGCCGTTAATTTTTAATAGGTGGCTCATAGATATGTGGTTATTTCGTGAAATGAAATTTATAAAAACAGTTTTCTCTCTGTTTACTATGAGTCCATTTTCAGTGAACCATCCGACAAGTTGATTAATGAGTAGCTGTGCCTTCTGTCTCAAACACGACCAATCTTTATCTGTTGTAATCATGGATGTGTCATCAGCAAACAATGTAATTTTTCCTTCACTAATAGAAATTAACAAATCGTTCACAAAAAAAATAAATAGAAGTGGTCCCAACACTGAACCCTGAGGAACTCCATATTGAATAGTCTGAGTTTGTGATTGATATGAGTCCACCACAACCAACTGTTTTCTATTACTGAGGTAAGACTTGAGCCAATCACCAATCTTACCTCTTAGACCGTACTTATAAAGTTTATCTATAAGTTGAGCATGATCTACAAGATCAAATGCCCTACTTAGGTCCAAGAAAATACCGAAACATTTTAACTTCTTATCAAGACATTCATATAACTCATTGACAATATCCAAAACAGCTGTTTGCGTCGACTTCCCTACTCTGAAGCCGTGCTGATTGACATGCAATAGATTGTATTTTTCCGCAAAATTTACAATTCTTTTATGTACTGCTTTTTCAATTATTTTTGAAAGCGTAGATAATAGGGAAATCGGTCTGTAATTTGCTATTGATTTTGTATCCCCTTTTTTAAACACTGGAATGACCTTAGCTATTTTCAGGATGTCAGGAAAAATTCCATTTTGTAACGACAAATTAATTAAGTATGTGATAGGCTTAACAACTGATGAAACAATACTTTTTAATAGGTTTGAGCTAATCTCATCAACACCACATGAGTCAGATCCCTTGAGATTCATTATTATATTAAACACTTCTTCGTTGCTTACTGGTTCAATGAAAATGGACTCTACTCTATTGGTGATCTTACTAGAATGGCTTGGACTGCTATAAGCATTCGGCACTTTTAAAAGTCTTTCAGCTGTATTGACAAAATACTGATTAAATTCATTTGCTATAGATTCTTTATCACTTGTACTCGAAGTGCCGTTTGAAATAGTTGTAATATTATTTGTACCAGATTTCCTGTTATTACAGTCTCGATTGATGATTGACCAAACAGCCTTTGATTTATTTGTAGCTGAATTATACATATGGTTATTTTCCATCTTTTTTGCGGCAGCACATACTCTCCTGTATATTTGCTTGTATGTATTGTAGAAATTAGTAAATTCGTTTGAATTATTTACTATTTTAATATTATATAGCAGCTTTAATTTTTCAGCTGACACACGAATGCCCTTAGTAATCCATCCACATTTAGTCTTATTGCTATGTCTTATAAGTTTTAGAGGAAAGCTCATGTCAATATAGAAATGTAGCGTTTCTGAAAAGTAACTAAATGCCATGTTTACATCTGTTATTTTATAAACGTTATCCCAGTTTTCAGCTGATGTATGGTTTACAAATGTTGCGTAATTCTGCTCAGAAAATATACGTCTTCTACAATAGGATTTAATATTCCCCTTACACGGTATAGTGATGTTGAAAGATGCCAACTGTGCAAAATGATCAGATAAGCCGTTTTTCAATACTATAGCAGAATCTAAGGCATCATTGGCAAGATTGCTACAGATGTAATCTATGCCAGTCTTAAGTCGTGTAGGTTCTGTTATATGGCAGTTTATATTATAGCACTGAAGTGTGTCTAGCAGTAGGTGCTTTGACATATCATTTGATAAAAAATTTATGTTTAAATCTCCACACAAGACAACTGGACAGTCAAGACGCATTTCCTTATGAAGGAAATTGTTCAGTGAATCAAGAAACACATTAACGTCACCTTCCGTGGAACGATATATACAAAAAACCTTTATAATCTTGGATTGCGGTAGAGTGATTTGAATACCAGTAATTTCAAACTGCTGACTAAGCGAAAGGGATTTGATATGTAAAATTTCAGAAACACTAAATCTATTTGACAGCCTATAAAATATCATAACACCACCACGTCCTATACCCGATCTACAATAAGCAGCTGCAATACCATAGTTTCTCAATTTAAGTGACTTTAATTCAGAATCTTTCAACCAATGCTCAGAGATACATGCAATGTCTACATTGTTTTTTTCTAGCTCCACTTCAAACATCTCGATCTTATTTCTAAAACATTGTGCATTTTGGTGAAAAATGTTCAAGTTAAACAAGTTTTTTATTTGATCCATATGTAGATCATTGTCAGAATCTGTTACATTGTCATTTACAACGTGAGGCTCGAAAAAATACTAGTGGTGTCCTAACTCCTACATTTAGAGCTGAATGCCTAATAATAGTTTTTAATACTATTTTATTACTATTCTTTTTATTTTGATTATCACAGACTTTGATAATTTGTTTAGCTATAGATCTAGGAGCCTTTGTTACTAACGGTTGCAACTCAATTGAAGCATTCCGGTTATGATTACAGAAACTGTTTAATTCTTGCTCAATAAAATATTTCAAATTTTTTTGGTCTTCAGTAGCATTGTATTTTATAAATATCACTAGATTCGTTAATTTACTAAGAGGAAGAATATTCTTTAGTGCATGTTTCAATAACCTAAAATTAGAAACATTTCTTGAGCTGAAGATTACAATAACAGTATCATCATGACCAAAATTTATTGCGCCAGAAAAAATTGATTTGCTTATATCATATAAATCAGCATGCGGCTTGGTAAAACCTGTTATATTGACATTGTTCTTGTCTAATATTGTATTCAGACATTGAGCAACGCCTACTGCTAATTCATCCCCTATCAATAATACATTCTTACAATTACTATTATTCCTAACAACTTCACTGTCATCCATTCTACTACATGCTTTATTTGATTCAGTGTTACCTTCAAGTATTTCGCTAACACTTTCGTTCCTTTCTTCCAGTTCTACGACTAACGGTTGATCCATTGGGTGGCCGTCACACATGACATCCGCTGCAGTATATTTCTCAGAAATTTCTATATCTTCGTCGTCTTCAAATCTTGATATGTTGAGCCCTTTATTGACTACTGACGAAGTCTGCTTATCCATGCAGGTTTTCATTTTAAGGATTTCCTCTTGTAAAATTTTATTTTCATGTTCTTGTATTTTTATTGTTCCAACCATATCTTTATTCAGTTCTACTAGCTCTTCTTTAGTTTTGTCAAGTTCTTCAATCTGCCTCTCATATATTTCAAGTTTTTCTAACAACTGTTTGTTAAGGTCATTAAGTTCTGAGATTTCTTTATTTATTTTCAAGTTTAAGTTTTTTTGTCGATTTATCTCTTCTAACAACCCTTTCTCTACCTCAAGGACTTCATCTTCATAGTCTCTAGTTCTCCTTCTATCCCTTTGGATTTGATTTTGGATTTCTAGTTTCTCTTGTTGCAAAACATCAATTTTTTTCTGCATATCTTCCTTTTCAGCCTGGAATTTAATTTCTGTCACCTCATTTTCCTCTAACGCTTTATCCAATTTGCTGCGTAGGTCCTTAACTACCTTCTGAGCTGAATTGAAGTTTGCTTTTCTATCCTTATCGGTCTGTTCGCACTTTACCGAACAAAGTACTTTACTACCCTCAAGGATTATGAATCCTTTGATTCTTGCTGCACAGCTCTGGTGGAAGATCCCGGTGCATACAATACAGCAGTAATTATTGAAACTCTTTTTGCAACATTTGAAGGTAGTTTCCATGATAATTTTTAGCAAGCATATAATAATTATAGTAGTTAATTTGTATCTATAATTCCTGTACTATTTATTCCATTTAAACAAACATAGGCGTTTTTGTGGAAAGGAATTTATTCTTTCACTTGTATACGTACAGCTGTAATTCTGGGCAAAATTGTTCCTTACAGACGTATTGTATAAGGAAATTGCAATTTTTGCTTGCAGTGATCTAGTAGCAGCGAACTTAAAATGGCAAAAGTTATAGGAAAACTCTTACCTACAATATAATAGCAATCACACTAACAAAATAATAAGATGTTCCCTAAAAACATCACTTACAATGCCCCGCTAGTCGGTTCATTGTTCATATACCGGTGTATTGAAAAAATAACAACTACATTAAGCGTTGTGTGCTAACTTCGTACATTAAATACAATGTGTAGATTTTTATTAATACTTTCATATCGAGTAATACGAATGTCGCAGGCATCACACCACACAACGAATTCGAATAGGTTAGAAGAAGCAAAGCCCATGCGCTAACAGGCTGCCACTATTTGTTGTTAATACCTGTTCGCCCAAGATCGGCGGTTGGTCAACGCGACGTTGCCACGTGAATTTTTTATATTATTATTTTATTATTATTATTACTTTATTCGTACCTAGTGATATAAATAATTAAAGAGTAGCAATTTCATTCACTCATCCGAAACCAATCACAGACGACGTCGTTTCGCTTTTATTAAAGCTCGTCAGTGTGATTTAGGTCTCAGACGAATAAATGAAATTGCCTGTTAGTGCCTAGTTGCTTTTTAGCATAAACCGAATGTCGGAAGTGTTAAATGAGTGTTCCGCAAAAAAGAGTCTGTTTGTTATCATGCCCGCAGGTTTCTATACCTGATGCTTTTAAACGGGTCACATAAACAGTGCTCGGACACAAACTAAACGCTCAGGTACCGGCTTTGGTAGATAGACGGCGAACCAATACTTTTTCAAAGTACTGCTTCCCAATATCTATATGTTGATACAAATAATGCCACTCTGAAGGCTATGCCGTATGTAGAGTATTGCCTAAAATAATTTATGCCACTACGCCTCATATGCCATCTGCCGCTGGTGTTTGATCTTCATTTTATACCAGTCAGGATATCTGCAGAAGGGTACGTAGCATGTCTCAGCCTTTCATAATATCTAATATGTTCTCTCTGTAGCCTCTTTTACTGATGCTTTTGAACGGAATTACGGAATATTTTGGTGTGACACTATATGCCAGAATGACAATGCCATATAACTTGTCCACGGTCCCAATAATTATTCTTGAATTTTTTATATGGCACGTCCTATCCTATCGTTGTGTTGATATACTAGCAGCTTTTTTCAATTTCCTATCTAATAACAAATAGATCAATAGGCTTTTTTGGGATCTTCCTCTCATGATTCTTTATCCATTTTACTATTACTGCAATAACTGCAATATATCGTCTACCATTAGCTTTCGTATTTAAATTATGCACTAGTATATGTATAAAGAAAATACAATGACTTTAATCAGAGGAGATCTATGCCACCATCCACCATCATCAAGAAGGATGGTGTAACGGTTCACCCGTCTTCAAAATTATTTTTATATTATTTACTTGGCTACCATATACAAATAGTTTACAACTTCCATTTTTAGCTACTGCTTCCTCATTATACTAGTACATTTTTATAACTATTTTGCTTCTCACCCCTACCTTTTTCCCATCTCTACTTTCTTTCAAATGGAACGATATTTATATTACACCGCCTGCGCATATCTAATGAGTGGGGATATGCTCCTGCTCTCCACCAAGGTTACCTTTTATGTCGAAACACATATCTCCTTTTTTTTGCGTTTTGAACTCAAACAGTTAACAGCTAACGTAATTATGTCTCTCTAAGACAATCTTTTGTGTCTGTGCCATTATGTCTTAATCAAGGAGAACCACCCTTTTTTTTTTGGCGGGGTGCCTCAATGAAGACCACCTTCTTGGTCGGGGTGCCACCATGAAGACCTAACTTCTTTTTTTTGGCGGGGTGCCTCAATGAAGACCACTTTTCTTGGTCGGGGTGCCACCATGAAGACACCACACCTTTGGGGCACAACCTGAACTCCTGAAGAAAACTTTTCTTTGGGGACACCACACCTTTGGGGCACCACCTGAACTCCTCAAAAAGCCAGCCTTCTCTGGAGCACCACCTTCCTTTCGGAAGGGCACTACCATCAGGACTTCACTCCGAGATAAGTTCTTTTTTTAAAAAAAAAAATAAAATGTACTGCATTCGTATACATACTAAAAAAAATCTTTATTAAACCATTGTTGTCCTAGTTTTCATTTCTTGGCGGCTAACGAGACTCACACATTCACGCACACACGCACGCGCCTACATACCCTAGTCTTATGCAATCCTACTGAGCTACTGGTTGCTATGAGTAATAAAAGTGTTGGCTGGTCGTTCATGACCAAGCAACATTTTTATTGTTACAAATTGGCGCTGCCAACGTGTGGCCAGACATGGGTATGTCTGGAGTTGTGCGGTGTGAGTCTTGGAGCTGTCTTGAAGTGAAAATTGGACAACTTTTTCCAAAATTCCATTTCGGCTCATTGACTCAAAATTCCATTTAATAATTTTTTTTTTGATGCAGTACTTTCATTTGGCATATATATTTTATTATTTAATTTTCTTTAACTATTATCAGCTTATTTTTTTTATAGTTTTCAGGGTAATTGTTGTACCAAATTTTCTATTTTAAAAATTTTTCTATTGAGGTATATTTGAAGTTATTTAAATTTTTCTATTGATTTTTGTCTATTAGTATATTTTATTTATGACTGAGATTTGATTTCCTAATGCGTTATTTTTGGTACTGTCTTGAGACATTTCGCGTATGCGTTAATTTATAAATCTGAGCGTATGTTGTAAATGCTTCTCAAAGATATCTGGCGTTTGGATATTATTCACAGCTCATAAACATATACCTACAGTTTTTTGTATGGTTTGTTTTTTTTTTGTAGCTATACGTTTTGTGTGGTATTTGGACAACAATTCACTACATCTTTCTTTGGTAATTTGTTATTTAGGTACATTCATTTAGTAGCTCATTTATAGTTGAAAATTTTCATAAGCTGACATTAGTTTTTTTTGTTATTTATAGAAGGGTGGTTATATATGTGCAATTATATACTTGCATATATATTTAATTTCCTAGATTAACACATAAATTGCGGCACACACACATAGAACATAAATTGATATGTAAAAAAAAAAAATATTTTTTTCGTCAAGTAAATGCTTGTAGCTACTTTGTTTTTTTGTGTTACGATTGTTTTCATTCTGGAGTTTTATTGATATCTAGTTGTTTTATCTGGCAAATATTTTTGATATTATTTAGAGCATTTGAGTCTCTGTTTTGTTTTGTTTGAATGACTGACAAGGACAGTCATATTTGTTGAGGCCAGATAAATAATTTTAAAGTTTTGAGTATCACTCCAGAATAGCTCTTCAAGTATGTACCTGCTCGAGTGTCTTTTTGTCTTTTAATGAAGTTTTTGTATCTTTAGTCTGTCAGGTTTTGTCTCTCGCTTTTCTAGTTGAAGTATTATTTAGAGGTCACCATGCGTAAACTAGTTCTGATTCAGATAGTGATCAGTCCTTTTGTTTGTTTCATGTATAGTTTTTGCCCAGTTACAAAAATTCATGCGCCCTGCTGTACTGGGCGAAGATGCGAGACGTCTGAAGGGAAAATGCACCGCCATTCTCACTTCAAGCGTCAGTGTCAAAGAAAGAATTAGCCAGCGCCCCTTAAAAATTCTAGGCAGCAGTAAGAGTCTGCTAATAGATCTCTTAGGACATTTAAGATCGTTGATTGCAACCTTCTGAAAAATTGTAGTCCAAAATTTTTGATATACATACTATTGTGACAATTGTAATTTAACATCGATTTCCAAATTCTGATCAAACTTAAATTTAACCGTACTGAACATTTGTGAGCACATTCTTGAGTTTTTACTGGTATTTTTGATAGTTTTTAAAAAACTTTGATTAATCAATTTAATTTGTAGTATAAATTTATTGCATTTCGTAGTATATTGTAACATGTTTTCAGAAATATTATTTGTTATGGAATTTTTTTTTTCCAAATTTTGTGTTATAGAGACTGATGTAAGTCCTATGACGTTCCTTGGATCGAAAGCGCTTTTCTTGTATGCATTTTCTGTTCACTTGTCTGTCGTAATATGCATACTTATAAATCTGGCGTATTTCGGGCAGCTCTTGAAACCTCTGGCGTAGAAGAAACACTTTTGATATGGTACATTGTAATGTACTTTGTTTGTTGGTAGATTTCTGAAATCCTATGTTCATTTATGCCATGTCATGTCATTTCAACTTTATGTAAATTTTTAAATTTTTACTTATGAATAAGATCATCCCTGATTGTTGCTGTCCTCTTCAGTTATCCTGGTATGCGTTTCTATAAATCTGCAGCGTACTTGAAATAGCTTTTGTAGGTTTGCGATTTTCATGTGTGATTTGTTTTCATGGTACTAGTTCAATGTTCATTATAGTAGATTTCTTATGACTTTAAAATCACTTTAAGATTTATGGCTTTAAAAAAAAAATTCACTTAGCTCTCATGAATGACATTACCCCTGATTGTCTCCATCCTCTTTAGTTATCCTGGTATGCGTTTCTATAAATCTGCAGCGTACTTGGAATGACTTTTGTAGGCCTGAGATTTTCATGTTTAGTTTCTTTCATATGATCTGTTCATCACAGTTTAGTTTTTTTTTAAAATCACTTTGAATTTATAACTTTACGATTTTCACTTTGCACTCATAACTTGATGTGAGTTTGTTACAGTTTTAGTAATCTGATATTTGATAGATTGAAATCTTGGTAACACTTCTTGCAATTTTGCATTTAATCTTCGCTTTTTTTCATATTCGAACTTGATAATTTTAATCGACTAAGATCCTTGTGCTTACATGCTCACAAATAGTTCAAGCTTTTGATTTTTATTGTATTTGCTTATGCAGTCTTTAATAGATTTCCCTGATTAGATCTTAAACTTACACTGATGTTTGAATTTTTTTTTGGAATCAATTTATTAATGAACATTAGATCTGTGATACTTATTTCACTTAAATAATTTTGCCTATATTAATTTGTCACATGATGTATGAATTTTTCCTTGGATGTACTTTTCTGAATTCAATATGATGTATAATTTTCCCCTAAATTTATTTTTGAATCCAATTTGAGGCATAAACTTTCCCTGAATTTTCTTTTCAAGTTAAATATGATGTGTAAATTTTCCCTGAATTGATTTTTGAATTTAATCTTGTTAATCCTTTGTAAATCTATTCTTTTGAATCTAATAGAACACAACACTTCTTTGAACTTACTTCGTTGTTTATTATTTGAAAAATTTCATGTAGGTATTTGACTTTGAAATGATATCACTCAAGCACTTAAGATGTTTGATTACATTTTTCTTTGTAGTCTTATTTTAGACTACTGGGGCCCAACTTTTTTTTGATTGATCACTGAATCATAATGCTCTTTATCGAATCAGAACATTACTGGATTATAGTAAGATCTTTTATCGAAACCGAACATCACTGGATTGCAAATTTTTTTTATTGCATCCGAACATTACTGAATTATAGTTAGTACTTAGAAAATATTTCGATCAAAATTTAATTTTTTTTTGGGTTTTCATAGAAGCACTTATGGTGTTACAATTTTTTTTTCATTTAATATTTCATAAATGGAAATAGTTTGGTCTTATACTTATGCTTTAGAGATCTGAATTTTCTCTTGAGTCTGTTCAGTGGAATATTTTTCAATTTTTTGTTGAGAATATTAAGGTTATCTCTATTCTGTTTGAAAATTGCTCATAGTTATTTAGGGTATTTAGATTTTTTTTATAGGCTTCGACCTTGTTGTTATTTTAGTGAGTCTTGAAACTCTTTGTCTTTTGTCAAAGTTTTGACAATTTTTTTTTCTTTAGGTCTTAAGTATATTAGGGTTTGATAGGTTGCGTACATTTGTTTTTTTTTACTTCACAATTTATTACCTTCATTGTGTAGTACATATTCAGTGCAGCTTCACTGTACTTTTAAGCGAGCTGGTGCTATAACCATCCCTCTTGTTTGGTAGACTTGAGGCTATCTCTTTTTCTTCCCATTTCTCTTCCAACATTTTTGTTTTCTACCTGCGTCTTCTTGCTCTTTCATGCACCTTGATAGACTTTGTAGGTTGTAGATTACTACAATTTCTTGAGATTTGCATGGGGAAGCACGAAAACTTAATCTGACATTGTTATCAGGACAAATGATTGATTTTGATCCCTCAGTGATAACTTTAACTTTACTCTCTTTTAAAAAAAAAATTCTCGAATGCTTCTCAAATTTTTTTTCGTTAAGTGGGGCCGAGTGTAACGGTTCACCCGTCTTCAAAATTATTTTTATATTATTTACTTGGCTACCATATACAAATAGTTTACAACTTCCATTTTTAGCTACTGCTTCCTCATTATACTAGTACATTTTTATAACTATTTTGCTTCTCACCCCTACCTTTTTCCCATCTCTACTTTCTTTCAAATGGAACGATATTTATATTACACCGCCTGCGCATATCTAATGAGTGGGGATATGCTCCTGCTCTCCACCAAGGTTACCTTTTATGTCGAAACACATATCTCCTTTTTTTTGCGTTTTGAACTCAAACAGTTAACAGCTAACGTAATTATGTCTCTCTAAGACAATCTTTTGTGTCTGTGCCATTATGTCTTAATCAAGGAGAACCACCCTTTTTTTTTTGGCGGGGTGCCTCAATGAAGACCACCTTCTTGGTCGGGGTGCCACCATGAAGACCTAACTTCTTTTTTTGGCGGGGTGCCTCAATGAAGACCACTTTTCTTGGTCGGGGTGCCACCATGAAGACACCACACCTTTGGGGCACAACCTGAACTCCTGAAGAAAACTTTTCTTTGGGGACACCACACCTTTGGGGCACCACCTGAACTCCTCAAAAAGCCAGCCTTCTCTGGAGCACCACCTTCCTTTCGGAAGGGCACTACCATCAGGACTTCACTCCGAGATAAGTTCTTTTTTTAAAAAAAAAATAAAATGTACTGCATTCGTATACATACTAAAAAAAATCTTTATTAAACCATTGTTGTCCTAGTTTTCATTTCTTGGCGGCTAACGAGACTCACACATTCACGCACACACGCACGCGCCTACATACCCTAGTCTTATGCAATCCTACTGAGCTACTGGTTGCTATGAGTAATAAAAGTGTTGGCTGGTCGTTCATGACCAAGCAACATTTTTATTGTTACAATGGTTCAAACAAACAAAATCTTTGACTAACCTATTCAAATTCGTTACCACCAGAGAATGCCCCTGTAATTAGACGAGACAACACGATGGCACGCGATAGATAAAGATGGTTTTTTAACAGGGAAATGAAACGGTTCGTCCCTATGAAATCCACTTCTAAGAACCAACGCTAAGTGACCTTCTTGTCTCATTTTTGTGCCTAGGATGTAGCAAATAAAGTCTACCATATCGACTGTGCTATAGGATTGGATACAGATTACAGTATATTACTGGCATTCTGCCGTTTTGCGCCTCGTTCGCCGGTGCTACGAACGTATCCGCATCCAAGGGAAATCAGCTGGGAGTAATACGTAAAGATTTTTCTGTCAGCTTCCTGGACTTGACACATACACATTATGTATACAGTTAAGTAGGTCATAACAGATCAGGATCCATTTGATGTCTTTTCTAACGCTTTTGTTAGCCCCTCACCGCAAATTAGGGGTAACATATATATGTACTCGTGTATCTTGAGTGCGTCGTGATAGTAATTTCAAATGTTTTTTACTTCCCACACCAACAGCTGAGGGGAGTATTGTGATCGCTAAAATTTTCGATTTTGATTTGATACGCTTTTTGGGCGTTTTATGATATCTACATAACGAAACTCCAAGTCATACTCATTTCCGTCGGTCTGTCGTCTGTCTGTCTGTCTGTCTGTCTGTCTGTCTGTCTGCCTGTTGGCATTGTTCTAGCCTCGTCATCTCAGTAACCGCTGCATGGACTGTAATGAAATTTAGGTAGCGAAATGCTGTGGGGTCGTAGTAGGTTATGCTACTATAATTTTGAAAATCGGTGCATGCGCGCGGAATAATTGGCAAAAAATATAAGACTTCAAATGTTCCTCAAACGTCGTTTAGGAGTTTCATGGGTTCTTGATCATTTTCTACTTTTTTGGGTGGGGGGTGAATTTTGTATGGTTAGGGGGTTGTAAAACTGAAAAAAATTGTATTCATAATAGGCTCTCCATTCACCTGCGAAAGAAAGGCCTAGCGGCATATACACTTTTTTAAGGTCCATCGGAAAATTGCGTTGCCTTTTAGAGAAATCAAGGGACTTTTCTGATGTATATAGAAAGTATTGCTTTGGATCGATCTGTATTGTGTAACGCGGAAAATATTGAAATGATTTTAATGAAATTTTGACACCGTATTACTACCGTGGAAGAAATAGTAACAATCTGTCGTTCTTTTGCCAGTGGTGGAGAAAGACTCAACAAAAAACGAGAAATTTTAAAATATCTCAAATTTAATTTTTAGATGTTTGAAACGCCCCTGATCATTGTCTACTGTGTACCAGTGTACCTCTCTCCTCAAAAGGCCGCCTGCTGCTTGGCCCCTCACTCTTCCCTTTATCGTAAATTTGCAGTAGTTAAAGTAGTAATGGTTAGAAAAAACTATTAGTTAGCAGTAGTTAAGTTAACCCAAGGATGAAGTGTGTTAAGGTAAGCTAGCTTTGGAAGTTACTTACAGTCTGCGGAAACATAATCAAAAAATATGAAAACAAAGATTAGGTTGCCTCCACGAAAGAGAATTACGGCTGTATTCTGGGACACATCTGTCAAAGATTTTGTGCCTAGAGTGCCAATTAAAGATAAAACCGCTCACCATTGTTGTTTTTTGTGAAACAGTGCTCTACGACAACTACTGGTTAACTTCCATCTGTCGGTTAAGTGACTACCAGAGGTTGCCAATGATTGTGAAACTTGGCTTACTTTCGAAATGCTTTTACTCTGTGAATCGATTTTACACGCATTATCTGTCATCGGTTAACCACAACAAAAACCCATACTTTACCCTTGGGTTAACTTAACTACTGGATAACCAGAGCTTTTGACGTAAATCGCGGATTATGAAACGCGTTGTGTCGCTAACCACTAGTTTTCTTTTAGCCTCTAGTTCACTACCGATTGTGAAAGTATTTTTCAGGCCCAGTTTCACATCAGTAGTGGTCAGTCTGACGGTTTACTAACCTCGACCCTGCCTCGGTCTGCGAGTTAGCTCGAACAATGGAACGCCTCTTGTTTCACAATGATAAAATGACGTAGGGTTAGCTTACCGCGAGTTGTATTTTATTTTCAGCGGTTGGTGGTACTGTGTCCACAATATTTAAAATTCTTCTCCTTCTTATTTCATTCGTTCGGTGTTTCGTGCTGGTGTTTTGTGTTTTTCTGTAATGACTGTGAAAGAAAGTTCGTTGAGTTGTCAGTTCCATGCGATTTCTAACCTCATTTTGGTTTTTTTCATTGACGTTTTTTCATTTCATTTGCAGTTGTTTGGCATAGATAAAAGATTTTTAGGTTGGGTTGGTGTTTGGACTGCTTGGCATTGTAGTTATTTTTGAGGCCTTTTTCAAATAATATCCGTGCATGTACCCGTGTGTAGGCATGGAAAATCAATAAGAGCGAACAACGTTTCAAAAGATGAAGAATATCTGTTCATTCCATTAGTAGAAAAGTACAGGCATGTAATAGAAATGCAAAACGAAAGGTACAACAACATGGCGCGAAAAAGACAACGCCTGGGAAAAGATAGGAGAAGAATTTAATTGCAAATGTGCAAATAATAGCTGCAGATCTGTAAAGGTGCTGAAAGAAGAATACAAAAATTTAAAAAAGACCAAGGAGTCATGGTCATCATATTCCTCAAAATAATTGACTCTAGGTCAAAATACTCTTGGTCTCATTGCTTCTTCATTACTGCTATACGCATTTACATCATAACCATCAATTTCAAATAAAAAGAACGGTGGACAGCATTAAGGTAAACGATAAAATATGAAACTGCAAACGCCTAGCAAGTAGCAAAACCAAAATGACATAACCTAATGCGCATGCGTCATCGCAAACCAGGGGTTAACTCAAGAATTTCTTGGGGTCAGGTTAACTCAGAGTTAACCTCAAGTAAAATCGAAAATCACCATTTGTGAAATATGACATCTAGGGTTAACCTCCGGTCAACACCTTGAGTTAACCCATCATTGTGAAACCGGCCCTCAAAGGAACAGATTGCTTTTTTTACTTTGATGTCAATGGAATAGACTGCTAGGATCATTAGCCTCGTATTCTGCGTAGGCTTTGTTACTGTTTCCCGGCGCCACTCTAGGAACAGCGCTGTTGATTAGAAGCCCATAGTTAATACTCAGCTGGGGAATCTCTCGTGTATTTTATCTATTTTTATGGTCTGTGAATAAAACTGAATCAGGTCCTGTGCCGGCTCGTGTATGTACCCGCTGTTAGGCGAGATAGCTGCGCTAGAGAGGTGGAACGAGATAAGCGCAGCGCCTTGGCCAGGGACACACGGCACGGCGCGGCGCCGTACGACAACCGGCCACGGCCAGCCTACTGAGATCCATCGCGATTATTTGACAAGTGCGAAAACATGGACTCGCGCCTCGGTATCGGCGCTCATCTGTTATCCGAATAACGCGACACGTCATTCGGACGCCACCTAACCATGACCGATCCGAGTGGTGCCGCGCGGTTTTTCGAAAACATGGAGTCGCAGGGCAGTGGCGGGGACTTTTCCAAAACGCCGGTGCCCATCTCAAAATCATCTCCGGCAGCCGCCTCACCGTCTGTGCGCTTCATGACCCAGACCGTCATCGTGTCGCTGGACGAGACTGTGACACACGACATCACCTATGGTAAGTCGGCTTTGCTTCCTTTGCATTTGTTTTGATTTGAATTGTGCGTGGGAAGGTTTGGAAAGTGAAAATTTTCGGCTCGCCTTGCCGCTCACACATGTTTCAGGACAGGGTCGGATTAAGCGTCGGAGGTAGCGGTCGCAGTTTTGAGTTTCGGACGACAATCAAATATATCAGGTTTGCCTAAAAAATCATAAACCTTTATCTGGCGGTCCATTAGGCTGAAACCGCATGTTTTGGATAATTTGAGGGTGTTCATTACAAATCCGAAGGCAGTTTTGAGTTTCAATCTCGTTTGACGAAAATAAAAAATTTCATAATCTTAAGGTTTGCCTAAAAAATCGAAAATTTGTATTCAGCTTTCTATTAAGATGAAATCTCGTGTTTTGGATAATTTGAGGATGCTAATTGAAGGGTTTTTCTCATAAACAACCAATGTCAAAAAACAAGAATTTTCAGGAGGCACAAAAACGTTTATAAACTCCATATCAATCGACTATTCCCATTTTCAAATTTATTATATGTGAATATATATCCCTCTGACTGGTTTACGGGATAATATATTTCTGTATTATATTTCATTCGTCAGAAAAAAAACCCTGTGACATTGGTTGTTTTTGCACATAATGGGCCTATACCACATTTTTGGTTTATTGGCTTAAACGAACTCTGACACCACGTAGATGCCATAAATAATTTTACAAAATTTTTCTATCGCATTTATAACCGAAAAAAAAAATTTTTTTGAATCCATACACTTCCCGCCCAGGTCGTGACGTCACCTGTAGGGAACCAATAAGAGCTCACTGGTACAAAACAATAGCATCCGCTCGTAGTCATCGGACCACGAAAGGACGCTTCTCATTGGTTCCCTACAGAAAGGACGCTTCTCATTGGTTCCCTACAGGTGACGTCATCATCGGCTATTTCAGTACAATTTACTTTTTAGTGTTATTCTCATTTGGATCAAGTTTTCTGCTGACTTTTTACGGTAAACGGTCCTATGTATCATCAAAAATAATACCGCAGTAAATAAATTGATCACGGTATAGGCCCATTGCAATTAATGTAGAGGTATTGGTAAATTATTTATTATCAAATTTATTAACAATGATTATTATAAATACAATGCAATTTACTTCACTCGCATCCATCGCTGTTATCATCTTCAGTTCCAAATATCAGAACAACGTTCTACTAACAGCAGCAACAGAAGCGAAACTGACCAGAGTTTACTGGCATAAACTACCAATGTCTAATGACATTGGCTGTTCTTGATATAACCGCCTATGACATCGGCTGTTTTTGCTAAAACCCTGTAACTTTGGGTTCGATTTAGTCACTGACGGTGGTAGTTTATGCCTTAGTAATATTTTCGGCTGATACATATAACATTTCTGGTAACAGTGGTGCCAATGTCTAAAATTTTGAAAAAAATGACATTGGTTGTTTTTGATAAAAACCCTTCAATTACAAATCCGGTCGCAGTGTTGAGTTTCAATCTCGTTTGACGTAAATCAAAAATTTCAGGCCTTTCAAATCGTCAGGTTAACTTAAAAAAATCCAAAATCTTTATTTGGCTTTCTGTGAAGATGAGACCTAACGTTTTGGATAATTTAATTTATTTAATTTTCATGTGTTTTTTTACGAAGGCCAGCAAGAGTGGAACAAACGCAGAATCACAGGATAAGTTTGAGAAATAATTAGTAAATGCCATTCACTCTAAAGTGCTTTTTGTTAAACATTTTCTTCTTCGAGGAAAGATTCTACAGATCTGGTTTTGTTCACCAACCAATGGAGTTATGCAGTGGCAATGACAATGTTCCTAGGGCACGATTTGTTACACAACTGCGGTAAAAGTGGTAAACATATTTATCAGGACATTTATGTCCAGGAATACCCTTTGAACGGTAAATGAACATCGATTTTCTTTCCGCAGCAAGGGTAATTAGTCCGGCCACCTTTTTGAAGGTCGTTTTTTCAATGTCAAACGCAGGCTCTGCTGGAGATCCATCTCACGTGGAAATACAGCACGGTGATGGCGGTTAATAGGTTAGCTTGGAGGGAAATTTTCATTACACGCGCTTTTCAAGTCTTATTCAGACTTGCACTACCTGTTCAGATTTCCAAAATCACATCGCACTATGGTCCCGGATAACAGGATCGGTTTTACTTCCCACACTTATAGGTGAGGGGAGTATAGTAAAATTTTCAATTTTGAGATAATACGCTTTTTGGGCGTTTTATGATATCTGCATAACGAAAATCCATGTCACTCATTTTCGTTGGTCTGTCCGTCTGGGAGGGGGTGGGAGGTTATAAAACTGAAAATTTTGTTGCATTCATAATAGACTATCCACTGACCTGAGAAAGAAAGACCTAGCGGCATAATACACTTATGTAGGATCATCCGAACATTGGATATTCATTTTCTGACGTATACATAAGAGTATTGCTTTAGATCTTTCTGTATTGCGTAACGTGGAAACTATCGAATTGATTTTTGATACAGTATTATTACCGCGGCGAGGACGGAAAACGCGGATATTTTTTAGAAATCGTATAAGTCGCGGTGCAGCAATAATAGAAAAAAACAGCTCAAATTCCGTTTTTAGGCAATTTGAAAGTTCCTGATCGTTTTCCACGAACGAATTCGAATAAGTTAGAAGGAGTAAACAAGGGTTTTGTTTGTGCCCACAATCCTAAAGCGGCAGCTTGATATTTGTGGCATACTGACCACTGAATCGCTGATAAACCCGTATCGTGGACCCTTATTTGTATACCCGCGACGAGATAGCAGGTAAATATCCCTAATAGTGCCTTAATATAAATAGCAACTTTGTTTTGGTTAATCGTTTCAGGTTTATAGTTATAGTTTTGAGTGTATTTTGGGCTTTAACATAGTATAAGTGTTAAATGACTGTTTCAAACAATCCCTCAAGGATCCTGCGTATTTCTGTAAAAAACAACATCGTATTTGTGAACACAGTAAATAATAATATGCATGTTAGAGAATGGGCGTTGGTTTTTCTGATGGTCATCGAATTCGTTGTTTTCCACACCGAGGGGATAGGGGGGAGTCTTATGATTGCGAAAATGCTCAATTATGAGATATTACGCGTTTTATGATAACGAAAATCCAAGTCAGCCATTTCCGTCGGACTTTCTGTCTATTGGCGTCTTTCTAGCCGCGTAATCTCAGTAATCGCTGCTTGGATTGTGATGAAATTTGGGTAGCGATATGCTGTGAGATCGTGGTAGGTTTTGTAAACCGGTGCATTGGCAGCAGAGAAATTGGTAAATAACAAAAACTTATCAGAACCCCTCCAAACTTCGTTATCAGTCGATTCAGGGTTTCCTGATCCTGAAAAATTTCAAAATCGCTCAAAGCTGATTTTTAGATGTCTCAAAGGGCCCTGATCATTGTCTACTTTTTTGATGAGAGTAGTGTAGGGATAGACGAACTCCAGATTTGTTGTTAGCACCGACGTGTAGTACCGGAAGTACCGAGTCAAGACGCGTGACGCCATTTTTAGCTCTCACTGAAGAGAGCTTATGCAGAGCCTCTGTCTGTCCGTCCGTCTGTCCGTATACAAAAGATAGCCAAAACTACAGGTGCTAGAGAAAAACCTAGAGAAAAACTAAATACAGATTCGGAATCAGCATGAAAATACTAGTCCGGAAAAAATCCGGTTTTGTCAATATCGCTTCCGGTTCCACAGTGAAAGCGCCGTTTGAACTTACGACAGTAAATTCTTTCCTACTTTTTTCAATAATGGCTACAGTAACAGACACCAGACAGTCAAAGAACTCGCCAAACAGCTTTTTTTTAAACCCGACAAATGTTTGGCTAACTATGTAGGCATCTTCAGTTGAAGATTTAGCCTGAATATACTAACTCCTATCGGTATTTATACCCAAGATATGCAATAATATTAGAAATAAAACGACTCTGGAAACAAACTAAAGTTACTGTGTATTGTCCCCTAATTATGACGGAAGTAGGCCTTACACCAAACACATTTACACCACACTGCCACAACCCACACCAAGGCAACAGTTAGGCCTAGGTTACACAAAATATTTCAAAAGTTTGTAATCCTGAAGACCTGTAATATTGTTCGATCCTTCCTAAATTCAGATCAATAATAGTTCTGGGTTTGACTTGGCATAACATTTGTTGCTTACTGCAATCATGCGAGAGAAACTTAGAAACTCAGGGTGGTAATAATAATAATAATAATAATCGACTTTGTTTATACTCACTGAGTACATAATGTGTAGGCGAAGTTTAGCAATTTTTTGTTATTCTTCCACTTAACCTACTAACTATTATCTAAAAAACCTAAAGACTAGGTATATATTTATAGTTTATTACCTGTATCATTAATTTGATTTTCAATGTTTTTTTGGTAGGTATATACCAGGTGTCCCAGAATTTCTTTGACACGTGATATTTTCGTAACGAAAAACGGTTCAAGCAAGATCTGAGTGGTACTTTTGAAAGGGTCTATAGGGTCTATCATACCATGCATTCAAAACATTTTTTTTTGCACGTCAACCCCTAAAACTCACCCCCAACTTTTTTTTTCAAATAGCACCCCATAGGTTTTCCTACATAAATGATATCCCCATTTCATTTAAAATCTTGTGGTACATTTAATTTTATATGCAAACTTATTTTTTCCGTAAGATCATAAGCATAAGACAAATGAAATGATAATTTGTTTGACGCCTGATATTTTTGTAACAAAAACGGATAAAAAGATAAGTAAGTAGGTTTTTCAAGGGTAGTGAATGACCTATCATTCCTTGCTTATGAAACATTTTTTCCTTACTTAAACCCTTGGAATCCACCCCTAGCTTGTTCTTTCAAATTTCAATCCACAATTTTGCTTGGAAAAATGAATTCTTTACTTGAATTTAATTATCGTAGTGCGTTACTTTTTATGCCCCTACTACAATTTATCGTTAATTTTTTTCGTTTAATCCATGAAATCGTAAGCATAAATTAATTAAAACACATGTATGGAAAATATTGTGGCAACAAAACTAAGTGCAAAAACGTGAAAAAGTTTTATGGTTAAATCGGGCGACGCCAACCCCGTGTACAGGGTGTGTCCCACACACGGGCGCCAAAATTAACGATAAATTGCAGTAGGGGCATAAAAAGTAAGGCACTACGATAATTAAATTCAAGTAAAGAATCTATTTTTCCAGGCAAAATTGTGGATTGAAATTTTAAAGAACTAGCTAGGGGTGGATTCCAGGGGTTTAAGTAAGAAAAAAATTATTCATAAGCAAGGAATGATAAGTCATTCACTACCCTTGAAAAACCTACTCACTTTTCTGTTGTATCCGTTTTTGTTACAAAAATATCAGGCGTCAAACAAGTTATCATTTCATTTGTCTTATGCTTATGATTTTACGGAAAAAATAAGTTTGCATATAAAATTAAAGGTACCACAATATTTCAAATAAAATGGGGATATCATTTATGTAGGAAAACCTATGGGGTGCTGTTTGAAAAAAAAAGTTGGGGGTGAGTTTTAGAGGTTGACGTACAAAAAAAATGTTTTGAATGCATGGTATGATAGACCCTATAGTACCTTCAAAAGTACCACTCAGTTCTTGCTTGAACCGTTTTTCGTTACGAAAATATCACGTGTCAAGGAAATTCTGGGACACCCGGTATACGTTATAAGTATCAAATTTTATCTAATTAATTAATAATATTTATGTAGTTTTTGAAAAGATTAAACAATGACTGAGGAAGACCACAAAGTGGTCGAAACGTTTCCACCAACTTCATGAGACAAAACTTTGTTTTTCTCTCTCCCCCCTTTTTTACAATTGGAACCTCATCCCCGAAAACTTACTACAGGATATATAGCACGAAGGTTCAAAAAGTCCTTAAAAAGGAAAATAAGAATTTATAGTTTATCGACAAATTATCAAATATTATATGTATTTTAACTTTTTTCTCAGCAGAAGCTCTGAAGCTATATGCACGTATCTAACAATTTATATTTGTGAACATGGAACAGGAATAAATTGAATTTTAATTATTTGAGTAAGTGTCAATTGATTACCGAGCCCCCCCTCCCGATGGATAATTGGATAATTTTGGGCTACGCCTATGATATTTTGGATCAAAGGGTATTGTAACGTTCTTAGGTCTTTTTCTTTCAACTTGGAATTATTTTGTTTTATTCCGTAAAATTCTAATAACTGCCACAGTTTTAATTAATTATTGTACGCACACTTATGCTACTACAATATAATAATGCAGCCGAGAATACAGCTGATAAAACATTTGTTTACATTCTTTTGAGGGATACAAAAGGTACGGGATTAGTATTAGACGAGGTATTTTTAGAGTTCAGTATTTAAGTAGTACATAGTATAATATTTTATATTTGTGATGTATTAATGCATTAATGAGATGAACTATTCGCGCCATTTGTTAGAGATTCCTTTATACATGCTATAGTATTTAGGCAATTGAAATTTGTATTTGAATGTATGTAAAATGCTAGGTACCTACCTACGTGAAAAGTAAATAAGTGAGCGCTAACTATTGCATCAGGTCACGCAAACATGTCAATATTTTTTGTGGAAGTTCTCAAATTATAAACAAATGGCAGTTGGGCCGTGCTATATAATATAACAACAAAAAAAAAATCACTCACCGCTACCAATGTGTTAGTAAATGATCACAGCTCACAGCTGGAGGAAGTCTGTAAACACTTGGGGAAAAATCGCAACACATAGCCGAAAATAGAGACGCGGCTCACGAATCCGAGGTATCCGAACAACAACGCGTTTTTTGTGGTACTATCGGAGTACCAATAATAATCACGTAGTAATTGGCGGTATCTCCCATCAATACCACCACCACCGACCACCTTATCACGACACAGCCGGGCACCAGCGACACATATGCTGACATTCCCCTATCCCCCCTGTCTTAGCTTTTTGCAACGACTACCTGTGTTCTGTGCTGTTATTGAACATACTGACTTTCGTCAATAGTCGAGAGGTCTGGTAGGTTCAACAAGGAGCTTTCTATAACGTAGAATTATGGTGTTTTCAGTGTTGATTCAGTGGGGTTGGCAAGAAGGGCCTACTTGCCTAGCTTCGCCTCTCCGTGTCTAGTACTACTACGACATAGCGAACATATCTAACTGATTTTAACTAGAATGAGTACTCATGTTTGCTGTTTTATCATAAATTGCATACATACAAGCATGTACGGTTCAACTATTTTTTTACTGGATGAGAAAAAATCGTTTAATTCGATTCAATACTGACTGCTGTAAGTTTACGTATTTACGTATTGTTCTTTTTATAGCGCACTGCGATACTGTTTTGCGTTTTGTATTGCTGAAATATACGCGTTAGTGAAGTTAACATTTTATGACGTTTACTCGCAGAAAAATTCTTTGCATACTCCTACATTTGAAAACAAAATGGGTCTCTCAGTAAAGTTACTTCATGTAACCGTGTAAATCCAATCTGTTATCAGTGGCGGTTCCTGCATTTTTGAAAGGAGGGGGAGGGGCGCACAAATTTTAAATAAAAAACTGCACGAAAATCCTACCAGGGATTGTTGAGGCCACATCCTGCACATAATGAGTTTTCAGTTTTCACAAACAGCTATTTCTTAAAAGTTTTTTCTAGCTAGTATCACAAAAAGTCACTTCTTAAGGGTGTTGTGCTCATCACTCATCAGAAAATGTTATTTCTTAAGAGTTTTTTTGTTTAACACCCTGCCTGGCCAAGAAAAAAGGTCGTCTAGCTTGGGAATTGAACTCTCAACGCCTGATTCAAACACGTCAGCGCTACCTACTGAACCACATAGCCGTCTGCCGCATTTTGTCAAAACATTGTATTAGTATCTACTTACCTATTTTCATTTCTGTAATGTTATTTATAATATCCTTAATTTTTATTTTGTGCTCTAAGGAAAGTCGGCCAAAGTTCATCTCAAGCAACGCGTTCACCCGATTATCCATTCCAAATAATAGGTTAGTAGGTTAGAATCGCCGATGTAACCAACGCGTAACGACTAGAACGAGAGAAGATGACTGAGACGCGTCATTAGGAGCGGCGTCTATTCGTATAGGTTCGTATGTCACCGGTAACCTTTTGGTTGTCATTGGTCATTTTTAAAGTTGAATGATGTGTGTTAACTTAATAGGAGTGCTAATGACGTACAATTGACCAATAGGAGCGCTCTCTGTTCGCTGTCCGTGCCGTCCGTGTCTTGGCGCCTTCAGTGAATCACGTGACCAGACACTGGTTTAGTTCGAGCTTAGTGTGCTGCGAGTGTCAGTCTTTATGGTCCCAGTATTGTGTCCTACTTACAAATCAGGCAACCGAGTGTAGCTAAAAATAAGTACGGATCACAGCATAATAAACAACCAGCACAATAACTCAAGTTGGCGAAAATTACACGCGCATCCCCACTTTTGGATGACTTTTTGTAGGGATGCTAACGATACTTCGATACTTCTGCACTAATATCGAGTATTTTTGTCATCGATACTTTTTGAGGCATTCCAAGCTGGTATCGATACTTTTGTATCGGTATCGAAAATAATTATATAATTATTGAGGGGTGTAATCAGTTGCACAAAATGCTCTGTACGAACCAAACGCGCCTATGAGGCTAAGAAATATTGAGTTGGTACCGGTATCGATATTTCCATTTTCGCATCTCTACCCAAACTTCACAGCCGTAAAATCATCCATAAATCTTCCCAAGGTCAAATTTTGTGGGAACCATTTTTATATAGGTAATCCTCAGAGATATTATGCTGGTTGTTTATTATGCTGTGTACGGATGTTAAGCGTCAATGACACGGGGCTAGTTACGAGCTGCTAGTCGGCAAGTTTAAAAGCTAGCGAGTGAGCGAGTGTCGATGACACACAGAACTTTCCACTTGCTCAGCCGATGACACGGACGCTAGTTCACAAGCTGCTAGCAAACTAGCTGGCTTGTAGCTCGTAAACTAGCCCCGTGTCATCGACGCTTTACAGTTACAGAATACACGCTATGTGTACAATAATACATGATACCTTCAGTACAGTTTTTATAATGTACCTATCCTGAGGAATCGGCTCCCAAATGAATCTTAAATTTATTACAAGGTCAAGGCCCAAATTTCATCATCCATTTCCTATTTACTGGGTACCCTAACACATCCTACCTACCCAGATGCCCAGATGGATACACAAAAGTACTTCATAGATACCTTATTACCTGTATCTCTCTAAGGTTTGGCTGACACTGTAGACTATTTACGTGGGTGGTCCGATAAGTACCTAGCCTCACCGTCCGATGGCGTCACAATCACAAGATAATTTTACTATTGCGTAGTAGGCGGCTACTGTCAAAATTTCTGCCAAATCTGACGTTCAGTATTGTTTTGACAGCGTGTGAAAGCGGACGTGGGAGGGATGATTGGAGGCTATCGAAATCCGTGGTTGATCTGGAGAAAACAAAATGGGCCATAAATTCTTTTGACCCCTACAAATCTCCAGGACCAGACGGCATATATCCGGTTCTTCTGCAGGAGGCCTCAGACCTCTTTGTAAGAAGACTCAGCGCAATTTTAAGAGCCAGTTTAGCGCTAGGATATGTGCCGAAGCCATGGAGACTCATAAAGGTGATATTTGTACCCAAACCTGGAAGAATTGGACAGGGAGATGCAAAGTCACTTCGACCTTTAAGTCTGATGCCCTTCGTACTGAAGACCTTAGAAAAACTGCTAGACAGACATATTAGGGATAATGTTCTGGTTGACAGACCACTACATTCAGACCAGTATGCATACATAGCAGGAAAATCAACAGAAACAGCGCTATATCAGCTAGTACAGGCGACTGAATATGCACTGGAAAACAAAGAGGTGCTACTCTGCACCTTCTTAGACATACAAGGAGCCTTTGACAATACGACCCTAAACTCCATCTCTAGAGCCTCGAGGAGAATAGGCCTCGAAGACACTATATGCAGGTGGATTGACTGCATGCTAAAAGGGAGACTGGTATACACAACTATCATTTAAGAGACTATGATGGCTCGAGTCACGAGGGGATGCCCTCAAGGCGGCGTATTATTGCCATTACTCTGGAGCCTCGTTGTTGACGAGCTAATCAGTCTTCTAGACAAGGATGGACACAGGACTCTAGGATATGCGGACGATCTGGTAATTCTAGAGCAAGGAAAATTCAACAGCACGGTTAGAGTCAAAATGCAAAGGGCTCTAAACGCTGTTACAAGCTGGACACTTAAGGAGGGACTGAACGTCAGCCCCTCCAAAACGTCCACAATTGCCTTCAACAGAAGGACAAAAGTGAGGGACTAGCACCCCTACAACTTCTGAGTAGCCAAATACAGCTGTCACGGGAGGTTAAATACTTAGGAGTAGTACTAGACTCTAAGCTAACCTGGAACCCTCAGCTCAAAAGAGTTAAAAGAAAAGCCGAGATGGCATTAGTGCTATCGAGGCGCTCGCATAGTAAGACATGGGGTCTAAGTCCAGCCATGGTGCATTGGACATACACAATGGTGGTAAGACCCATGATTGCTTATGCGTCTTTGGTCTGGTGGCCAAAGATGAAACAGCGAGCTATAGCAGAACTAAGCAAGGTGCAAAGACTTGCTTGTCTGTCCATAACAGGTGCAGTGGAAAGCGCGTCCACTGCAGTCTTAGAGACTATCCTGGACCTCCCTCCGTTGCAAATTGTAATAATGGGCGAGGCGAGAATGGGCTACTCTAGACTACAAACCTACCAAGAGGAATTTACAAGGATCTTGCACACAACCAAATCGCAGAATATGTGGGGCACACCATAATGGATGCTAGAAAGGACCACATAACTCCGAAATATATCTTTAACAAGAAATTCGAAACTATAACAAGAGATCGAGAACTCTGTGAAGTAAATAACCTGCATCGGGAAATAGTCTGGTACACAGATGGATCAAAAACCGAGCAAGGCACAGGAGCGGGAACCTTTGGAAGAGGAACTAGACAGAGCATTCCGCTAGGAAAATACGCCTCGGTATTTCAGTCAGAGGTGTACGCCATCCTGCAATGTGCAAGGATCAATAATGAACGATCCTACAGAAACAAGAGGATCGCAATACTTACAGACAGTCAGGCTACACTTAGGGCACTAGAAGCGCCCATGTTACGTCTGCTCTAGTCTGAGAATGTTTACAAGAACAAGGAAGACTGGCAGAACACAACAAAGTAACTTTGGAGTGAGTGCAGGACACCCAGGTATAAGAGGCAATGCAAGGGCGGACGAGCTAGCAAGACTAGGCTCGTCTGCTCTATACATTGGAGCAGAACCCGCCCTGGGGGTGCCTAAAAGTACAATCAGACACCAGGTCGGAGAATGGATGAAACATCAGCACAAGGAGCAGTGGAACTTGTTGCCAGGATGTGTTCATGGAAAAACATTCATTAAAGCTCCATGCAAGAAAACAGCTGAAACACTGCTCTCCCTGAGTAGAAATCAGCTCCGAGTAACGACGGGTCTCCTCACAGGACACTGTGGCCTGAAGGAACACCTGAATAAAATGGGACTCTACAATGGGACGACCAAGCTAGAACCAATGGAGTACAGCTCAACAGCAGGAACAGTAGGTAAACTGCATAAACTTATGCAGGGATCCCATATTGCTGGAATAGATACTGTAAATGAGAGGCGCAATAATACAATAGGCCTTAAGGCTTAAGTATTTACGGGGACAGTAAGGTCGGACGGCTCGTGAAAAAAAAAACGCATCTCAAAGGACCGCGTGGGTCATATGCCGCATGAAATATTGGGTATGAGAAAGCTGTCGTGCAGCACCGTGAGGCCACTTCAGAGCAGTGTTTGATGCTATTTAAGCACAATCCGAAGGAGTTTCTGCGTCGTTTCGTGACCGTCAACAAAACATGGATCCACTGGTACGCACCAGAGACAAAGGAACAGTCGAAACAGTGGGCTGCACCCTGCAAACGTGCTCCGAAGAAGGCGGAGACTGTCCCATATCTACCGGAAAGTGGGGCCAGTGTTTTCTGGGATTCACAAGATGTAATCTACAGCGACTACTTGGAGAGGGGCACACCGATTACAGGGCCTTATTATCCCGAATTATTGAGCAGATTTTACGCCGAATTATAGAAAAAACGACCCCATTTGGCCAAGAAACAAGCGGTCTTCCACCATGATAATGCACCGGCTCACACCTCCACCGTCGCCACGGCCAAACCGCCAAAATGGTCAAATTAGGCTACGAACTGTTGCCCCATCCACCCTATTTTCCATATTTCGCCCCGTGCGACTTCTTTTTATTTCCAAACCTGAAAAAGTAACTCGCCGGGCAGAAATTTGGGTCGAATGAAGTTATCGTCGCCACGGAGTCCTCCTACTTTGCAGATCTCCCGAAAACGTTTTTTCAGATGGTTAGAGAAGTTGGAGAATCGCTGGATCAAGTGTATCGAACTAAAAGGAGACTATGTTAATAAATCGCTATTTTCCCAAAATTTTCGTTTTTCTTTTGGAGGCAAGGTACTTATCGGACCACCCGCGTATAATGAACCCGGGCGAAACGGCAACCTGGTAGGGAGAATCCGATCAATACGCTTTATGTGTTGCATACCCTGAGTGACGGTTACAAACCATGGCGGTGGCTGGTGATGCTTACTTTATCCATTCGACGCTGAGAGGAATAATCTTCTCTCAGATTATTATGCTGTGATTATGGCGATTTAAAAACGTAGTAAGCTGTTTTACAACATGCAATTTCAAGGCAACAGGTAAACATAAATTGAGTAATCGCATAAACAAATCCTGTATGCTAGTATGCTGTATGATGTGCTGAAGGCCTATTCAAGTATTCATGGCCTTTTATATATACTTCATAGATCAATTCCAGACGTTTGGCTCACTGGGAGGGGGGTGGATTGTAAGAGATTGAAGAAAATGGGCCATAAAGCGACTGTAGCGCCTTTTTTGCTTGTCCGTTTATTTTGCTGTATGTTCGTGGTTCCCGGTATTTTACCAATTTTTGTGATTTTTTCCTGCCCATTAGCTGTATTTGTTCATTTTACTGTATGTTGAGCCATCTATGTATTTTTGATTGCGGCTCAAATTCCGGACAGTTTCCCGATTTTTGTAATTCCGCCCGGACACGAAATTAGCTCCAATTTCCGGACATAGGTATCCGGGATTTTCCGGACGGATGGTCACCCTTCTTTTATAAAAGCAAACATCTTTGATGAAAACAAAGCAACCGTAAATTTCTAGTCACGTCTACAGATCTAATCGTCAAACACTTGGAGATAGATCCACATCCGATCTATTGCAAGATCTTCTGGAAGTCTTACCGAATCTTAAAATAGGTAGGTAAATCCATAACCACTGTAACAACTATAGATACCTAAGTACTGAGTATTGAGCAGCAGATGAACTAATCAAAAGCCGTTTTGGAGTACCTACACAGTATCTTGAACAAAGTGTTGCCCTGTTAGTTAAATAATATTGCTTGAAAATTAATTTAAGCTGTTTTAATTGGTTTGTGTTACCGACGACAAATATATAGGTAGGAGCAGACAGAAAGAATTCTGCCGGTGCGCCATCTAGTACCCGAAGGTAACGGCAAACCAAGGAAATCTTTGCTTAGCAGCAGTAGACTTCTTGGTGGGACGCCAAGGTGCATCCGCTTGGCCACTAGAGAGCGCGGGTTCTATACGCCGCTGCGTATGAAAGCCGATACACGATCACATGTTTATTAAACATGGAAAAATTGATGCTCTCTATTTTCGTCAATCGACCTATGGCGCACTGATGATCGCTAATAAGCGTGAAACAGCTGTCTGCGTACTGGTGGATTGACGGAGGTATAGAGCAGCCCTCCAATATATAGGTAGATTTAGATTTTAAATTATAGGCGGTAATTTGTGCCAAGATTGTTTGCATAGGTAGGTAGGTACGTACAAATTTTTGTAATACCTATACTCATTCGTCTGTAGAAGTGTCGAATGTCAAAGTCGTCAAATTTCGTCTAATAGCGTTTTTCACTGGTTGCACTCGGGCTGCACTGGATTTCTGTTTTGCATTTCACTGGCAGTTCCAGTGCAAATTTTTTTAAGAGTACGCATTTCACTGGCATTTCTGCACTCGAGCCGGTCGAACTGAGTGCAATAATTTCGCACCGATTTCAAAGTGAGTGTCGTGGAAGTGAACCAAGAAAATGACAGTAGGTTTGAGCGGAAAACTTTTATCATAGAATTTCGATCTTTGAATACAGTAATACCTAGTTGATTTTCACTATTTTAAGTCACAATGAGTAGAGTGAACGAAAAAATCGGACTTTCAATTTTCTTGTTTGAATTGGCAGAATTCAGCTCATCTTCTGAGGATGAACAAATATGTATTTAGGAAGAAATTCGGGAGAAAAAAATCCCAGAATTAGCAATTACATGGAAACTATTGAACAGTTTTCAGACAAACGAGTAAGCAGTATAGTATAGTAGTAGTAATATATGCAAAGATTGTTGTCAAAACGAGTTGACGTTTCTTGATGTGTATTCCACTGGAAGAACCCAGTGCAAAAATGTTACCCTAGGTGAACTTTTTCAGTATTCTGCACTCGCACGGAGTGCGCTAAAATGTGCCCATTGAAAAACGCTATAAGGAAGGTGGATAAGTTTTTGATATCTATCTTAAATACAAGCTTGTGATGCATATGAAGGAATTTTTATACCTTTTACAACTGCAATATACCACATACTCGCGCGAAATGAAGAAATTGTTTGAGAATAAAATGTAATAAGTATGATCTATATTTCCACAATTTCGCGTTCAATCCACATTAGGATAAAAATTTAAGTCGCCATCTGGACTAGTATCATGATTTTTTTTTGGTTGCATATGATAGAGTACGTCATAAAAAGCATCTCATTTTTTTCTCCCATTTTTTTTGGCACAGGAAAGCCGTAAAAATAGGGAAAATATTTGAATTCTCCTAGGGCAGTGACGTCACTGCCCTAAAGGTGAACAGCCAATCAAAGGACAGATAGATATGTGTGCTGTGTTGCCGCATTCTGATGGCGCGCGAAATGCCGGAGCTGTACGCGAGCTGGCTCATTTATCTTGTCTTCTGTTCCCGTCTGCGAGTCGGAGCTGTTCTTGGCAACAATGCACTGCTGATGATTCGCGCGGTATGCACTGATTGGCTGAATTTGAATTTTTTTCTTTAAACTTTAGAATGGAATTACTAAAAAACAAAATTATGTAGAAAGTAACGAAATGCAGCAGTACGTTTATTTTTGTATACACTAAGCGGTTATAACAATTAAATCATTGTTCTTAACCTCGTGGTACTAGTTCAATGTTAGAATCCTTCTAGCCAAGGAAATCGGAAATTTCGCCTTAGAATAAGTTGAATACCTACCTAACCTGAAGGAAAATACGCAACGGAACAATACCGTTCTATTCATTTTTGATGGTGTGTAAAATAACATGCGAACTGTGGTCCTAAATTATCGGTGAACTCAATTATCATTCAATAGCTATTAGCTAGTACCTTTATTTGTTGCATACACATAAGTTATTCGTTTCTATAAAATAAATATATAGGTATGTCTAAAATGTCTAGACTATTATTGAAAGCTCTGTGTATAACTGGTTGCCTAAGGTGGATACCATTATACGCAGGATTCGCTAATTGCCTGATTGACAAGGATTTGATTTGGAACAATTTGTGAAATTATTATCTAAACCTAATCAATTAATTGATTTATCAATTTAATAATTGGTAAAATAGACCTAATAATTTATGGGTTTTTTAACTTTTTTTTTTGGTTTTCAATGAAATTAGTTATTACATTTGCTATAAAAACTTATAACTAAATATAATAATATAGTTTCTACACAAATAAGAACCTTACCAAGATTATATAAGATTATCTAAGCAAAATCTTGTGGTAATTGCTTGTTTACGTGGTTATTGCAGCTTTTAGCATACAGTCTGACGGGTATTCTTACAATGTAACAACTATTTGTGTCATATCAAAAAAGCAATTATCGCACCCTATATTTTTCTAACTGTACTAAAATAAAATGCTCATTCAAAGTGGAGCAGCTGATTTCGTCACTTGTCTTCTTCTTTTTCTTAGCTCTATCTCACTCTGTTGGACTTCATTCCACTTCGCGAGCCAGATGTGTGGTTCCTTCCTGCATTATTTTACCCAGTATGTCATATACAATAACTTCGGATCATAATAAAGTTACAAATATTTACTACAGTCACTAATAATCTAATGTTTTGAACCGTTTCTTATCAGTAATTCGATGAAAAGTAATGCCGACCGCAAGCGATATGGAACGAAGTAGGAATAGTGGGGGAAGCCAAGGCCCAAGAACATGGATACCTACTTGATTTTAGAAACACAGTTGCTGTCCAGACTTCGGGAGAGAAACGTGTACGAATTTTTACTTTCGGTCGGGACATTCTACAACTTTCTTTGTGATTTTACAAACTCTGGATGTGTCGGGCGATTAAATCGGGGTGATTCGTTGATCGTGGATTACATTTGTGCACTGACATAACCTAACTTTTGGATTACATGTTTTTGAACTTTGTGAAACTTGTACAGGACAGTGATTTGTTGCTTTAAACTCCGCATGTCGTGTTTGGGCAAAACAAACTGTGAAACCAGTGCGAAAGTGCTGAAAAAAGTGCGACTAGGAACCAGAAAACCATCCTGAAACTTTGGAAAGACTTCAGCTGTTGTGGTGAACATGCTTGAAGTTGTTGAATAAAAGTTCGCAAAGTATACAGGGTGCCACAAAAATGCGTTGTCACAAGAAAACCAAGGAAAGCGGCTTTTTTGAAGGAGACTCTTATGACACGGACGGTACAATCATGGGAAAGGCGTTAAAAAGATCAAAAGTGTGCACCACTTCTAGTGAAACCAAGAGAAGGATTGAGTTTAATCAGGAAGAGCTGGATTCTCAAATTAAGAACAACAATGCCGAAAACGGTAAGTATCAAATTTTGAAGTCATTGACTTTTCAGACTTATGAAAAGATTACTGTTCATTTGATTGTAGCTGCCAAACGACTGCTTTGCCAATCTTCATCTTCAACTATGTTATTAGGTCTGTTTTTACAGCAATCACAAACTAGTCAGCGTCAATTTGATTGGCCAGTACTAGTCAGAAATAGTTTGACAACTGCAATGGGGAATACTGATTGGCTCTGACTGGTTTGTGATTCTCTGTAAAAACAGACCTATTAGGTATTGATTATGATTTTTTATTCTAGCAGCTACCCTACTTGCCATGAAATTATTTAAATCTCATGTCTAATTTCAGGGTAGACAGTGACTAGTCCTTTATTTTAAATTCTCTGTATTAGTTATTCATAATGATTTGCATAATTAAAAAGATGGCGTGAAAATTCCAAGCACACCTTTATAGGTATAATACGAAGTTTAATTTTTACTGGGCTTCTAATTATTGAGAAGCTTATAAAAATACAATCATCTACATCTACAACATACAAAGGTTAAAGCAATATTTTAAATATTCTATTATGTATAATATTTTTATATAGTTCCTACACATCATATGTTATACAGGGTTGGGATAAAGTATGGAACCAAGCAAATAACTTTGGAACGGAAATAGTGATATTGCTGAAAATTTGCAGGCAAGTGTAGTGACGTCTAGTGCATCCGAAGACATTATGTTAGCTATTAATGTACTTCCGGTTTAACCGGGAGTACCGTCAACTTTTTTAATTTAAATGGGACACCCTATATATTTTTGCAGATTTTAATTCATCTTTTTTTTCCGAATACATCCATAGTGGGTTTAGCATTAGTTTCTGTGAAAACGGGAAAGATAAAGCTTCTTTATCATTTCAGGTGTTTAAAATGCCCGCCATTCAAAGTCGGTTTTGGCGATCGTGTGAGAACTCACAAAGAAGTGTAATGATTTACGTCCCGACAGGGGTCCTATAACACGTTTGACGGTGACTAAAAAAAAATACAAAAAAAATTACCTCAAACGGGAAGACCGCAGACCACCACGGACGAATTTGTGAGACAAGTTAAGAAACAAATACTAAACCCACTATGGACGTATTCGGAAAAAAAGATGAATCAAAATCTGCAAAAATATACAGGGTGTCCCATTTAAATTGAAAAAGTTGACGGTACTTCCGGTTAAACCGGAAGTACATTAATAGCTAACATAATGTCTTCGGATGCATTAGACGTCACTACACTTGCCTGCCAATTTTCAGCAATATCACTCTTTCCGTTCCAAAGTTATTTGCTTGGTTCCATACTTTATCCCAACCCTGTATATAAATATAGGCTCTGATAGTTCTAGTATGTATAATGTACATATATGAGTAAGTATACTATGAAATAGGTATCTAAAAATAGGCTCAATTCCAATTTTGTGACAAAATTTAAATGCACTAGGTATAGTGAATATAGAAAATTGTATAGATCTGGCAGACTGGTAACCTGGTAAATACGAAAATAATACCTTCTAATCATCTACTTTATCTTAATCCTTCAAATAGTAATTTCCAGTATTTACAGACTCTATATTATTAAGAGCTAGGTCTACCTCCAGGCTAACCCTTAAATTCAGAAATAAGCACTGTCTGAGAGATAATTAATATTTTAGACTCTTAAATGGTTTAGAAGCATTGATTGTTAAATATATATCAAGAAACAATGCAGTATCTCATATATAATTATAGATCAGCACTTAAAAAATAGACAAGTAAAATATATGATTATAATAATAATAATAATTGTCTGGTATAAGGGCAAGTATCGACAGTGGTAGTTCATAAGAGTCTATGCATGCAATCACTAAGTGAGATCCAGAAACATGGTGGATACCACAGTCTTAGAGCAATGACCATATCCAACTCTACATGTAATGAATCCTAATCAAGTAATCATTATTGATTTCGCATTTATGTATCAATTTACATCGTTATAAATCGTTTCCCAATCATCCTGTGAGTGCGTAGGTCCACGCAATATTTCAGTATCTAGAATAGATTAGCAATTCTGACCTTCAGATTGTTGGCAGGCTCATCACAACTTATGAAAGTCGAGTGAAAAGTAGTCAGCTGATAGGAGGTTATAAAATAGTTTCGACCTGATAAGAGCGACGATAAGTGATCCGCGTTTTATACACAATAGTTATATTTATGTCCAGGATATTATGATTTTTTGCATAATCTTCACCATTAAGAATAATTAATGGCTGAATAGCTGGGGTCAAGGTTTTAGCAGTAACCCGTCACAAAAAGCTGTGCTAAACTGAAGTGCCAATAATAGCTGTATGTGTTACCAAGCATTTTTCTAAAAACAGTGTGACATTGATTTATTCGCTGCCTGGGATGACAGCAGAGGGATTAATAATGTACTTTGTTAATAAATCCATAATATTGAAAGCTCCATTGAAAGTAATGCATATTATGCATTGATAAGTCAGAACTACAATGTTGCCTGATGAGATAAGGCAAGTACAACCCTAATCTATGTATATGTACCTATAACAGTATAAAACGCTTTTCGTTTGAGATCCACAGCAAACCATACAGAAAGCTGGAAAACGAGGGGGAAACCGCTGGATCAAAATTTGTACACCAATTGCATCATTGCCTAACATTGCTACAGAATGTATCACATTGCTTCAATATTGCACGTATTTTATTACATTGCTCGCATTTTCGGTACATTGCCAAGCATTGCTTCCAATTTCTCAGCATTGCTACACATTGCTTACATTTCTTTACATTTGCCTAATTTTTATCATTGCTTTACATTGCTTTTGACTAAAAGAACCTAAACTCGATAGAAATCATCAGTGATTTACGATTCCATTCTGGTGCCGATTCTTTCTTCAATGTCCTTTTTAAAAGCAGTAATCTCGCTGAGAGAATGTTCGACTTTTGATTGGAGCGTTTCCGACTGTTTGGAGATTGCTTCGATTTTTGACTCGAGCGACAGTCGAGCAGATTCCGAGTATTTGGTGCTTGCTTCGATTTTTGCTTCGAGCGACAGTCGAGCAGATTCCGACTGTTTGGAGCTTGCTTCGATTTTTGCTTCAAGCGACAGTCGAGCAGATTCCGACTGTTTGGAGCTTGCTTCGATTTTTGCTTCGAGCGACAGTCGAGCAGATTCCGACTGTTTGGAGCTTGCTTCGATTTTTGCTTCAAGCTTCTTGGCCCACTCAAATTCAGGTCACTCGAATTCGAAGGTATCTAGATCCTCACCCTCTTCAATCATTATTTGTCGGAGTCGATCCTGGAGAACGGCCTTCAGCCCGCTGCTATCGGCACCGCGTTCGTCGAGCTCTCTCCTTAAATCCGCAACCTTCAGTTCACTGAATCTCACCATCTTGACAGTTTATTCACTTAACTGTCCGTACCACGTTGCCCAAACAATCAGTTTGCCCCACACCTGACACCACTGTTACAAGTCTTTAGTCCGATTGGGCAAAGAAACACTTGGTACGGATTTCACTATTTATTTTCACTAACTATGTACACTACTTAATAGTCTAATTTATCTAAAGTCACTACACTAATTTATATTGTTCCTTAACTTCACTAATTTGCTCAAGTACGAGGGTCTTTTAGCGAGGACTTGCTAACGCCTGGGTTGTACGTATATACGAGGGTCATTGAAAAATTATGTATTGACGGCCGATTTAGACATACAAATACAAATATAACATTTATTTTGCTAATGCACTAAGTTACATAAATGGATATCAAAAATAAAGCCTAGTAAAACTATTACTAATGAGTCTCAAATGATTTCACATATTGTAGCTCTTTCGTAGATATTAAGTAAAAACTGATGGTTCAAAGGTGCTGTAGAATTTTTACTTTAATGTTTTGTTTATTTGCCTTATTTTTGAGATCACAGTTTATACATTTTATGGTATAGTATATACGAACTCGTATGTACAATTTTAAAAGATAATCATGTGGAAATGCTTTACGTGGATATGAATAAATTATTTTTGACATTTTGCCTTCAAGTGTCATTCCAATTGCTACTGCAGAAACTAAACTATTAAAGTTATCAATAAACATATTTTCGAGCTCTAAAATACAATTTACAATGTCCCTGGGTGGTATGGTAAGATCACCGAATGAATATTTTGTTTCACTAAACGCTTTTAGCGTGATACAATCCTTTAAGCCGAGCTTTAAGCCCTGTAGCTCTTGAACTAATCACTTTAGACCCCAAGTGTGCTAGTTTGTTGGAATTGTTTTATCGGAAGGAACACAGGCACAAATATACAGGGTGTCCCATTAATAATTTTGAATCGAATGTCACGTGACCAACAAAAAATACCTCGTTGGGTAGTACAATGAAAAAAAGACACAACATCTGGTCTAATTTACATGCCCAAAATTATAATTCTCTACTACTGCCCAGTTCCGACATATTTCTTGTCATAATCGTCGTGGGATACCCTGTATTTATATCCCTTACATTTCAAGGTTTACCACAAGATAAGGATGGATCTGATTGTCATTCTCCATCCGTTAATAAATTTTAATTTATTGGTAATATCTTTTCTCGCGAAATTGATTACTCCCAAACTTCTAAAAAGATTATCCATTTCCTGCAAACAAATCCGAGATAACAAAATCCTATATTTTTGAGACACTGGATAGACTTCGCGTTAAACACGTTCAACCTTTACTTTGCGCCGCCCCGTATCTTCCGGCTGACGTCGGTACACTGCTACCGGTGTACCGGGGAGACGGGGCAAGGGGCGGGCCGTTTCGATATCTTTGCGGAGTGATCTAACTTATATGTATTCCGTAAACTTTGCTCGAACTGTTTTCATCTCTCGTGCGACGGCGCTTTTATGCTAGGCGGCGCCATCTCTGGAACGTTCGCGACATTTCGCGATCATTACCGATTGTACGAGAAGGAATTTTTCTAGACTTCACGTATGTGGCCGGACGTCCAGGGCCAAACTGGCACAATACTGAGCTGGCTACTTGGCTAGTGGCTATTGTGACAGCAACGCCGTTACAGATTTTTTTCTGGCATGGATGAGTGGGCACGTGTCCCACAGATGTCGCTGACTGTCTCGCGTAGATTATCCCAGAAAAAAACATTGCTTTTCTAGGATCACATTGCTTTTTACTGCGTTTTATTGCTGTCTATTGCATGACATTGCTTAAAATTTTCGCATTGATTTCACATTGCTTCGAATATTTCTGCATTGCTTGACCATTGCTGCTAATTTTCATACATTGCACACATTTGGTAGTATTGCTTTCACATTTTCTTGACCGTGTACACCACATTGCTTCAGCGGTTTCCCCCTCGCTGGAAAAACTTGGGATGAACTTTTTTGTTTGGAAGACATCGACTATATTTTATTGACTCACAGTGCAGTATTAGAGATATCAGGAAAGATTATTATTATTTGACAGAGGGCTCATGATGAGTTCCAATACTCCGGAACTCTTGGTCACTGGTCACTGGTCACTGTGACGGCCAGAAAGATCTTAGCCCTTACTGAAGGGTTGAAACCGAGGTTAAAACAGTTTTTGACATGTTATAAATCTTAAAACGATTTTTGGGTGTGCTTCTTTTATTTCTGTTACAGATGTTGTACTACACACCAATTTTGTGAAAGTAATAATTCAGAGGACAGTGTTCCGTATTATATACCAGTAAGGATCCTTAGTTCATCCTTTGGCAAAGGATATCAGTTGTTTTGTCTTTATTGTTGAAATATATGTGGTTATAAACTTTTTCCCCTGTCTTCCTTTTGGAATGTTTTCCCAATACAAGGTCCTTTCTTGTTCCTCCCATCGATCTAATTTCTAAGTGGTTTTTCACAATTCCACAATAAGGGGGTTGGGAACCTATGAAGGGGATTTTAGCTCTCTTCTTGGCAAGGGAGGTGAGATACAGTTAAATTAAATTAAGTTAAATTTTGTATGGGTCATTTGGAAATCGTCTTATCTGTATTTTATTCTTTTGTATCCTACTGCGCAAAATTAAAAAAAGTCTACAAACATTGGACGTTGTTTCATAGGTTTTTTCGAGGGTTTTATAGATTTTAGCTCCCTCTTGGCAAGAGGAGAAAAATACTGTCATGGTCAAATTTTCGGTGTTTTTTTATTTTTTATTCTACTGCACAAAATTAAGGAAAAGGGCTATAAACATTGAACGTTGTTTCTGGGAGGGCCACAGCCTTAAACATAGAACTTATGAATTATCATCTAGAATTCTATTTTTATTCATAATATCTCATTCATAATAAAAGTACTAAAATGTGCTCTTAGTACAAAACCTTAATATATCTATAGTGCGTAGGACAAGGTGTAGGATGAACAATTTTCAGAAAAAAATGATTTTTTGCAAGTTGTGTTGCATGACTCGAAAAAAATGTGTTTTTTCTTCTTTTCTTCTCTATCTGCAGTAGGTATATGGACTTTTCCCAGTTTACCAGTATGTGCCGTTTTCTAGAAATGTCAATGATCGCTGATTTTCAAGTGTCCCATTTAGTTAATATAATTTTATCGTTTTATAATAAATTCTGCACTTGAATAATTAAGTCACTCTCCGATAGACTGTTTAGTTATGTTGGAAATCTACATCTCGTTCTTAATGTACGAAATTCGCACACAACACTTACCATAGCTGTTATTTTTCAATAAACTCGTCTGGGCCGCGGGGCTCAGAGTGTCCCTCGGAGTTCGGAGTGGCCCCTTCTTATATGTCTAGACTAAGAAGTCATACATTGCAACCCACCCGATCTTCCTATTTAAATATGTACGATCATCGTATCGTCAAAAATCTAGAATGGTGCATCATTGCATCATTTAAGCTCTGTTTAATAATTATTATGGAAAAGTTCACGAGGTTTTTGTTTAAGGACACCGAGATGCAGTACCTATTATAGCATGCATTTAGTCTAAAACTATGTGGACACATTACCAAGCTTGTCATCAGAGATAAACTAGTTTCATTTAGACACGTGCTGTACAGTGCAACAATGTTGCAAAATTATGCTATATAATGACCGAACGTGCTCGCAATTTATGTGATAACAGCTCAAAAATAAAACTATTTTAATACAATTTAACCATCTGTATCGCCCGAGGTATCGCCTTACGGATCCTGATATAAATAATACTCGTTACCGAACCACAACGTGCCATTGTAGGACCTTTTTTATGGTGAGCCTCCTTGCAAAGGGTGTGAAAGCCTATGGTTCTGTAGAAGTGCTGCGAGAGGATAAGTGTCGGTGCACGTTAGATTTGAAACGCTGCAGGTTGTATCCGGTGGGAAACAAATTCCCCGGATCGAAGATCCTCTCAAGTGTTCCTCGTTCGGACAGCCTTTGGTGTTATTATTTGGAAAATCTCACTCGAACATCTTCCGTGACAGAATCTGTAAAACAGGAACAGATCAGCCACCCTTCTTCGATCCTCCAGGCTGTGGAGGTCCTTTATGAGGTTAGGCGTATCGATTAGTCTCCACACATGGGAGCAATACGCCAGCGATGGTCGGATCTGTGCTTTGTAGAGCAGTAATAGTTGCTTCCTACAGCGGACCAAAACTCTTCGATGTTCTAGGCTGTGGAGGTCCTTTGTGAGGTTTGGTGTCTCGACCAGTCTAACCGCTGTCTTTTAGATAGTGCCTAGAAGCTTTAGACAGGGCTGAGAGCAATACCCTGACGATGGTCGGATCTGTGCCTTGTAAAGCAGCAGTAGCAGTAGCACGTTTTCCATCCTCGCCGCGGTAGTAATACTGTGTCAAAATTTCGTTAACATCAATTATTTAGTAAAACAATCTTGGGATACGGTCACTTATTATATTTCCAAAATATAAAATTTTACGACGTTTCGACGCTTCTATTAGGCGTCATCTTCAGGTATTAAAACTAAAATAAAATATCAGAATTGTCAAACAGATACAAAATGACTAACATTTACAATTAATTTTTTTTTAAACAATTAAATATCGAGGGAGGAAGGTAAATATTGATAAGATGGAAGAAAGTATAGGCTATGTTCCATTTATTAAATTTGTATATATGCATGAAAGATTGCTTGTATCTGTCCTGAAATTCATGCTGTTAGAACTTTTTTTTATATGTATCATCTCTAAGATGTTTCTTTTATACCAATCTTTCTCTTTGCATAAAGTTCTAACCTCGGTTCTAACGTTGTTAAAATCGATGGTATGTTTATTTTCTATAGCATGTTTGCTGAGGGCGGTAGAATTCAGGTTTTTATTTTTAATATCATACTTGTGTCTGGTGTACATACAGCTACCTACATACAACGGAACATAACTCCTGGGATGGCGTTTCATTAATAGGTACTGACGACGTTGTCTTGCCAGGACATGTTATTGTTGATGTTGATCCCCAAAAGCTTGACGGAAGGTGACTCGACTATTGGGTGGCCCTCCATTTCCATATTTGGTGAGCTAACGTGAGACTTCTTCGTAAGTGTCGTTGCCTGAGTTTTCTGTGATGACTATGAATTGTGGTTTATTTTGTACTTCATGCAACTGGTTACTACTGGTAAACTTCTCATATCTGAATTAATATTTAACTGTTCTTCCTCCCGATCAGATGCAAATGGAATGCAAGAATCCAAATGCATACGTTTAATGCTCGGTTTAATGTAATAGTATGTATATGCACTATGCAGACCAACCATAGGCTGTTTCTTGTGATATATTTAAGCATAAATATTAAAATTAAGAACGATTTATACAGGAAAGAGTTTTAACGTTGATTAATTTAATTTTCATTCCGCGTAATAAGTCCTCATATTTATTTGAACAGTTTATCTAATTAGTTTATTCTCAATGTAGATCAAAATTAATCCGTGAAGTCTTAGCAAACAATTGAAGCGTTGCTTACCAAAACAACCATAGTTCAAGTGAGTCTTTAGTGAGAACTATGTCTTTTTTGTAGCAACTCAAGACGTATGGCTATTTTTCTATAATTATCAAAACTTTAACGTTGTATGTATTTTGAGACTAAAGGCTGTTCTTGCTAAACCAAGTTATCGATTAGTTTAGCGCTTTATTTTTTATATGGTGCTTATATAATCATAATAATAAACAACACATGTACAGGGTGACCTAATAAGAATGGACGCCGGCAATATCTCGGTAACCGTATATAGCATACCATTTAATATTTTCGTAATGATGCGTAATAATTGTTATTATGTCAAATACCGCTCTGTAGCTACTAAGTCAAGATAAACTTGGACAATTTTTATACAACAGGTTACTAGGCAAGAAAGGCTCTTTCAAACGAGACCTAGCTTGTTTAATTCAGTTAACTTATTATACCAAAGTTATGGTCATTTAAATAAAAAGCTTTATGACATTCCCCCACCACTACATCTTACAAGATAGAGCACTCGATAGAGCAAAAAACGATTAACAAAAAAAATCGAGAATTGTTCAGTCTATATGGCGGTAGAATTTATAATATACCTTTATTTGCATATTTTTTGAGAAAAAGCAGTTTCTCCGATTGACCGAAACAGTTACGCCCCCTAGCGGCTACTTGTGGAACTTGAAAATAATCTCCAGCGATTTCTCTTAGCCGATTTACCTAATAATATTTTTTGCTCAAAGTTATACAATTAACGGTTCCCGAGATATTGCCGGCGTCCATTCTTATTAGGTCACCCTGTACATAATATTATACAGCGTGGACATCTGTGGCTGGGCATGTTACAGACGTTGTAACCAATGTATAAAGTAAGTAAATTTGACAATAAAGAATATTAAAGAGATTGATAATTGACAAATCAATCAAAATTAAATATCAAAGAAGCTGAATACAATGTACGACTACTAAATTAAATTTCAAACCGCGACACAAACACACCCAGGCTGTGGATAAGCATTTTACAGAATGAAGGACATAATATTTTTAAACAAATATTTCATTTTTATATTACATCACCAATCTGGTTACTTTCTGATACATCCTGGTATTAAAATTTCCGTTAGATATATACAGGGTGTCCCACGACGATTAAGACCAGCAATATATCGGTACCGGACAGTAGTAGCGAATTATAATTTTGGGGGTGTAAATTAGAACAAATAGAGTATCTTTTCTTATTATTGTGTCACCCAATGAGGTATTTGTTTTTGATCACGTGACGTCCGACTCCAAATTTTCAATGGGACAGTCTGTACGTTTGTGACGACTTTTTGTGTTCCTCCCGATAAAACAATTTCAACAAACCGCACACTTGGGGTTTAAAGTGACTAAGAGCTACAGGTACTTAAAGGATGGTACCACTACCATTGATTATAACATGTACCCTTACAGTTAAATTATTTTGGTAGAGTTTCATAATGGTATTGGTACAGTCCTTTAAGTATCTGTAACTCTCGAATTACTCACTTTAGACCCCGAGTGTGCTAATTTGTTGGAATTATTTTATCGAGAGGAACACAAAAAGTCACAAATATATAGGGCATCCCATTAAAAATTTTGAATCGGACGTCACGTGACCAAAAACAAATACCTCATTGGGTGATCCAATAATAAGAAAATATACTATATTTGCTCTAATTTACACCTCCAAAATTATAATTCGCTACTACTGCCCGGTTCCGATATATTGCTTGTCTTAATCGTCGTGGGACACCCTGTATATATACATATATACACCTCACCCGAAACTTGGACTGTTTTTGTCCCGGTTTTTGATTATTTTTAATAGCTTTTGGTTGAATCTTATTAGTCTTTGTCAATGCATGTTAAAACTTGATAAATATGCTACTCTGTATAAAAATATGTATACTAAGTTAAATAAAAATAGAAAACAGGTATTTGTGTGTCACCCATCAGTCCCTCTCTCTACACGAAAGCATGAGCGTCTATTTTCTATCCAGTCTATGCCAACTAGAAAAGCTATTGACCTTCGTACCACTGTAAGTGATCAAAATAACATTTAGCATATTAGTAGAGTCCGCTGGTTAGATTGAGAGGAACGAGATTCGGAAAGTTTATTGATTTTTGAAGCGCTACTTGACCAGTGGGAAAAGATATGGACCTGCCATGTTCATTGTATCATAGGTCAGATGGTATCACAACATTAATTATATCAACTTATTTATACGTGGATGAGGGAATCTCCGTTTGGAATTATATTACAGAGATACATTTCTGAGAAATGCAAGCTAATCTCTTGCGTGGGGATGTTTACCATTACTTTCACTGAAAATATTAATACAAAAATTTCGATATACGATATGGTACATTCATCACAGTGATGTTGTGGTCTAAATCCGAGATAAATCTTCGACCTCCTAATTCTTTTTGGTCTTCAATAAACAAATAACAGTCACATGGACCAAAGTCATGAGCGTAGGGGGAATGCACCATATTTACCAGCCCGCTTTTTTATTGTATATGTTATTGGCTGATCAACTGGTCAGTTGTATCGTAGATGAGACATGTATTGTTTCTTAGTACCTCAAAACTATTGGTAAGACACGTACGTCTGTACAGCACTAAATAGCCCTGGCAAGGGTAAAAAAATGGCGGACAAATTTTTAAGTCCTGACGGCTAACAGGATATAAATCTGATGCTTTTATTTTTTTTTCTCGTAAACGTTGGGTGGAAAAACGAAAATTTTTATTGGAAAAACATCTCAAAAATGTTGGTAAGGCACGTCTGTACAGCACTAAATAGCCCTGACAAGGGTAAAAAAATGCCGGACAAATATTCCAGTCCTGACGGCTAACCGGGGATAAATCTGACCCTTTTACTTTTTTCTCGTGAACGTTGGGTGGAAAAACGAAAATTTTTGTTGGAAAAACATCTTAAAACTATTGGTAAGACACGTCTGTCCAGCACTAGATAGCCCTGACAAGGGTAAAAAAATGGTGGACAAAATTTTCAGTCCTCACGGCTAACGGGATATAAATCTGACGCTTTTATTTTTTTCTTTTTCTCGTAAACGTTGGGCGGAAAAACGAAAATTTTTGTTGGAAAAGCATCTCAATACTATTGGTAAGACACGTCTGTACAGCACTAAATATCCCTGACAAGGGTAAAAAAATGGCGGACAAATTTTTCAGTCCTGACGGCTAACAGGATATAAATCTGACGCTTTTATTTTTTTCTTTTTCTCGTAAACGTTGGGTGGAAAAACGGAAATTTTTGTTGGAAAAACATCTCAAAACTATTGGTAAGACTCTCATATACAGGGTGTCCCAGAAATAACACGCCAAAGTGACATGGAAGGTAGATTGGCTTTAAATCAATCAAATAACATCGACATGACCTCAGTAAAAATTTTTTAGTTTTCGAGATATTGTAACTTTTAAGGTTTTTCAAAAAATTCCTACTTTTGCTCCTTTTGTTGCCTGTTATGGCTATAAGGATTTGCGGACTTATGATCTTTTATTTCCTTGGCTACTACTAATAGTTGGTTGAGACGACAGAGTATTTATTTCATTGAAAATTATCACGGTACGTTAAACCGAATTCTTAGATTTTGTGTCAATGTGAAAACATTAACTAAGGTTTAACTGATCACTGTGAAAACGAATGAACCTGACTGAATCAGCAAATGCTCTTAAAAACCAACCTACTTAATGCTCTTTCAAAAATAATATTAACATTTAGAGGTTCTTTTTAATAGAAATTCAATAGCCCCAAGTTTTGTCAGAGAAGTCGTAAAACTTCTACATCTAAAACTCCCAGATACATTGGCCTATTTGTTGTAAGCATCAAAGTAACGAATAGAGGTAGGCTAAGAAAAAAGATAATAAGTCCGCAAATCTTTTAACCAAACCAGGCAACAAAAGGAGCAAAAGTAGGAATTTTGTGAAAAACCTTAAACGTGGCAATATCTCGAAAACTAGAAAACTTTTACTAAGGTCATGTCGATGTTATCTGATTGATCTTAAGCCAATCTACCTTCCATGTCACTCTGGCGTGTTATTTCTGGGACACCCTGTATAGCACTAAATAGCCCTGACAAGGGTAAAAAAAATGGCGGACAAAATTTTCAGTACCCACAGCTAGCATATGGGATACATTTTTATTTGTATTTCTCGTAAAAGATTGGGCAAAAGAAAATCTTTGGTGGACAGACATCATAAAGCTATTGATAAGACACACGTCTATAGAGTTTCTGTGGGAAGGAACGTGAAACGTTAATTAAAGCGCGACATTGATAGAAAAAGTACTGAAATAACAGAGGCACTGGTGCTGGCGCCGCGCGGCAAACATGCATTGTTTTAACGTATTTCTTCATTGTTCAAAGATGGAAAAACGATAATTTTTGTTGGAAAAACGATAAAAAAACGATGCAAGTTCAAAATTTAGAAAAATTTGAAAAACTGGGCTAGATCAGAATTTTCATTTTCATTTTTCTCGGTAGCCAAAGGTGGAAAATCGAAAGTTTTTTGTGGAAAAACATGGAAATACGATGTAGAAGCAGGGTATATTCATACTTTACAAAAGCTTGAAAAATTCTGGGCTGCGTGAACTTAGCCCAGCCCAAAATTTTGATGTTCATTTTTCGCAATAACCTAAAGTGGAAAAACGAAAATTTTTTGTGAAAAAAAAACGTGGTAAAAGGATTGAAACTCGTATGCTGAGACTTTTTCTCATTTACCAGAAAAATCTTGGCTAACTTCACGTACACACAGAAAAATTGTCGTTTTGTCAAAGACTTACGCTTGGATTCAATGGGACGTTACACTCCGCATTCCTCAAATACAGCGATGTTTTATCCAATGGGAAGTGTATAGTTGGTAACGAATTATATCGTATTGTCGATTCAACTACAAGATGTCATTGGATTCCAATGATTGATTCAATCGCAGCCTGTCGTTGAATCGAATCTGTGTTTGATAATTGATTCTAAACTACCTTCTTTTCCTTGGACCAACAGATTTTATTGCGAGGACAGCTGATCGATTCGTTTGGATGTTTAATTGTGTGATTTTTGTATGAAGTTATAAGAAGCATGATATAAGAATTATACATAAACCTGCACCAGTTGTTGCATTTTTACCTGAAATATAACTGTCTGACTAATCTAAATACCTACATTCAAATGTGGGTGTTAGATCTTCTAAGCCCCAATTTCTCAGTAGGTCCTCTATTTAATATATAACTGGACACATTTAAATCACACAATTGCTGATGCAATACACAAAACGCCGAGATGACACAACACGGCTAACACCGAAACAACACAACGAAACAACCCGTTACCGAACAACCTCGTCCATGTTGGCGCAGATAGTAACGGATAACACTGAGATAATCCTCCTCGTCTTTCTTTTTACGTTCATCAAATCGGGACATCAGTCCCGCCGAATACTGACTATAGTTCGGCGAACAACAAGGGCCATTGGAACAAAATTAATTTTTATCAGATGAATTATCACGCACTGCTGTTGCAGTAATAATTTTTGTACATTGAATAGATTGTATGCTTTGCTTAAATGAAACATAGGGTAAATTTCGAAAACAAAAGGATGTTTTGATTGCATTATATGTCAATACTGGTATTAGAAGGATTATACATATCGTTAGAATGATTATAAAATTATTTTGAATTTATTGGCGTACATGTGATTACTTCGAATATAAGGATTGAATTCTTTCAATGACATGGATTTGAAACAACTGTAAATATATTTCAAGCCATGGAAAAACATCCAAATACTAACAATTAATTGGAAACGCAACAGTATTTTTTTCTGTGTAGGTCTGTGACTGCGCATCAGTCACATTCCCAAACGATAATTTGAATACCATTCATTCCAAGCACAAGCACTCCCTAAAGTATCCGATTGATAGGCACACGCGAGCGAACGCTGCGCCAGGTCGTAATTTTTTTTAAGACAATCGACCTTGGTGTCCGTACTCGGCAGTAGTCGTGAACATTGTACCTTGGAAAAAATTATTTCAGTTCCGAAGGTCGGCCATGTTTTATTCTATGGGATCGGAAAAGTTATCGCCGACTACCGATAATAACCGCTCTACAATATTGGTATAGCGATCGGTTACGTAACGATCACATTCGACTTAGTCCAGTCAAGTTTCGGTTCCAGTTTCAAATTGCTCGCCATTTTACCGTGGGTGAGAGGAGCATTGCAATTCGGGATCTACCGATATTGTTTTAAGATTCATAATCATAGTCACAATGTTTGGGACTGGTAGGCTTTAGATATCCAAAAATTTCCTAGCCATTTTACTTTTTTCGTATAGAGGACGGTCTAATATGTCACCTTCGACAAAAAAATTTTTGACATTTTCACCAAAAAAATTTGATTAAAAACATCGATTCCCACCATATATCGAAACCAAACAACAACACAAAACAACCAAAACCACGACAGAACGGCAAAGTTATGATATGACTATGACACGGAACGTGTTAGCACCCATCGTCCACTCGGATTTTGCGAGGTTGCCACATCTCGCTAAGATGCGATCAACAGAAAAGGCCCATGACGTAATTTTATGAATACAAGAAAAGTTTTAGTGTTCAAATACCACCCTCCCCAGCACTCCACGCCCTCTCCAAATCTCGCCCCTAATAGTTAAACTCTCTAGGTATTAAACATATATTTTATTGTCATTCAATTTCCCATTAATATATAGACTGCTATGAGGTTTGTCGCATTTTTATTCATATTTATGTTACTATTCCCCTGCTAATCCTGAGCAGTGGTATAGCACATTGAACTGCATTCATTCGGCAGGCATCAAGATTAGCGAGATGTGGCAACGTCGCAGAATCTGAGTGGACGATGGGTGCTAACACGTTCCGTATCATATCATAACTTTGCCGTTCTGTCGTGGTTTTGATTGTTGTGCGTTGTTGTTTGGTTTCGATATATGGTGAAAATTGGCATCCTCTATACGAAAAAAATAAAATCGCAAGGAAATTTTTGGATACCTAAAGCCTACCAGTCCCCAATGTTTAACAGACATGTTGTGAACTCGTAAAATGCATTAAGTCGGAGCTAGAGTATTATCGACACCAATATTATCAATGGTTTTGAGAACTGTAGCTCGCCATTATTCGCGATTTACTATCAGTTCAGTGGCGCTCTTGATACTCATATCCAGCAACTGCTTCGTCGTATCCCCCAGCGTGTAGGGGAACGGCCACGGCGCCGCCCACTCGGGGCATGACCCTGAACTACAAGTTTCTCCATATTATCGCTTCTGTGAATATGTCCTAAGAATGTAAGCATTCTCGTCAGCACAATGGAGGATAGTCTCATTGGATTACCGAGCTCATCCAGTATGGAAACGTTAGTTCGATGGGCGGTATAAGGAAATCTCAGCATTTTCCTCCACGTCCACATTTCAAAAGCATCTATGCAGCTCGATCTGCCTTTTTAACAGTCCAAGTTTCCGAGACATACAAAAATATGGAGAACACAAGAGACTAAACCAGCGACATTTTGGTAGCTTTAGTGGTGATATATGGTCACGCCATATTTTCGTAAGCTTTGTCATGGCCACACGTGCCTGTTGAATGCGCCGTCGAATCTCTTTTTCACAGCTACCCGAATTTTCGATGAACGAGCCGAGGTACACAAAACTTTGAACTAAAAGCCGCAGAATTTGCTACAGGAAAGTTGAAAAACAACTTGGAGAAATTTAAAAAAACTGTAGGACATAATGCAGTTTCTTTGTCTCTAGTAGACATAATGCAGTTTGTCACTACTAGACTCCTGGATAAAATGTAATTTGAGTTTCATTGTTAAGTAGCAAAAACAAAAATTTGGAAAATAGAATAGAATAGAAGCGCAAACGACTAATGAACGTCTATTTTTGTGACGTTAAACAGACAGGTTTCATACTTTAGGTATATGACAATAGGTTAGTATAGGTGCTCAAATTGGTGGCCATGTTGCTCAACACAATGACGACAGCGACTCTCAACTGTAGAGCAGGTCCTGCGAAGTAGTTGAGGCTGTTTGCAGAGGTTTTCGAATTCCACCTCGATAAATGTTCGTAGGTGGTTGTGGAATATAGGCCCCAAGAAATCACAAGCGCACGATTTGGCAGGCCACTCCACTCTCGCACACAATGAGTGCATAGGCCCGATTTTATCAACACGCGCATTTTAAGAAAGGCTTTGACCAATCAGAGCAGCCCATTCAAGAACATGCATCTGTCAAAGTTCTCTGAGAATTATTGATATCTCTCGGAGTTTACCTCAAGAAGGTGAAAAATGACTTGCTTTATATACAGTCAACCATTATCTTATCTTTTTCAGTAAACCAAATCAACTTTGGTGGAAAATTAAGAACAACAAAAATAGAATTATTTGCAACAAATTTATTAACATTTAAGACCAGACTTAAATGTCAGTTTCTAGAAGTAATGCAAGTTAGTTTAGCGATTAGTTTTATAAAATATGGGATATACCTCTTTGTGATATGAAAAACCTTAATAAATAAATAAATAAATAAATAAATAAAAGTTTCATTTAAATGTGCAAATCAAATAATTTTTAAACATCTGCAATTTGCTTAGTAATAATAAATAATGACCTTAGAAAAACCAGAGGGTCTTATAGTCGAGTCTTTTAAGCGCGTTCTAAGCTTGTTACAGAAAAAAACTCTTTCAGCTTCTATACTCGTAGGTAGATGTGCAGGAGTTTTTTTTTGCTCGCCTTATTATTGGCCACTGTAGGGGGCTCCGGGAAATTTCTTGCAAGGGGGGGGGGGAGAGGCGAGGTTCCCGTTTTATTCAGCCGGAATTTTCAAGACCAAAAAAGCTCCGGAATCCCGAATTGGAAACCCTAAGTAAGACATATTGGTCTAATGATATATTGTTATTGTATATTGTTATGTGTGAATACTATACTTTTTCTAAGGAATTAATAGTAGGATTTACATACATAATAATTACAAACTTTTGACAACCTAACCTCACTTCTGTCACTGGAAACCATACCGTACAATTAGCGTTTGACGTTCATTAGCCACAAATGCATTTTCAAGTGATCAGTACTGGTATCTAGTAGGCGTTGTCCATAACCCACGGCTAGAGAGCGTCCGTTATGAAAAAGAATTCACGCAGTTTGTTTATGTATTACCTGTACAAAAATAATTTGGTAATCGCTATAGATAAAAATACCTGTAAAATATCATATTAAGTATTAAGGAGGATTGAGTTAAGTCACACAAGGAAATAATGTACTGTTTACATCCAGAATTTTGCAATATACGTAGGTTTAACTCTTTTACAGTTACTCTACCCTGTTTTTCACTGTATGCGGGTGTATGGAAATGAAAATTGTATCGTCCGATATAGAACTGTCAGTCTTGGTTGGCCGTTTTGCAGTAATTATTGTATACTCGATAACATGGACGACGGATTGATTTGCCAGCAACTCCCATATCCATTTCCATGTATTGGAAAATACCTAATTGTCTCGATTAGTTGCAACGCGATTGATAATCGCTAGACAGGTCAATTAAATATTCAAGCTTGTCGTCACAGAGTCGTAGTATAGCTAAAATTGGAATGAGAGGTTCAACGGAAGGGAATATTTTTATTTTTGCGTTAGCGTTGGCGTTTGTGTTGTTACCAAGACCGAAAAGACAAAGTCTGGGTACAGATAGGTGTGAGATAGGGAGAAGGAAGAACATATTTTCTGAAGAACGAAAAGGGGTTCTCGCATTTTTTGAAAAGAAAAACATATCCTCAATTTTCTGATGCAAGCCCCTTCGGAGGCAAATTCGATGGTAGGGTGTATTTTTTTTGCGTTTGCTGTTTTGAAAGCCACCATTGCATCTGTAATCTAAGCATTACCATAGCAGACAAAGACATTTTATTGTCTAAAGAACATTACGGGCATAATCTGGGGCGTAAATATCAGAACATTAGACAGCAAACAAGCACTACTTGCTCCCAGGTCAGGTTCAAAGTGCTCTAAGTTAACGGTGAGCTTAGCATTGGATTGCTATCAGGGACTTGTGAATGCATATGATGTCGGCAACAGTATAATAGCTGGGCAAAAGGGCAATCACAGTTCAGTGGTAATAATTTAGCAAAAATGGCCTTCTTCAAGTACCATCGCGTTGCGGAGGCTGTATATTATCATGCCAATCATGGCTTAGTTCGCAGCTGTTCTAAGTAGTTGATTTGAGTTGATCTCAATCCAATACGTCAAGTTTTTCAACCAAGAGGTTATTCGTCTTCCTTGGCTTCTTTTGTCCCTGATTTTCAGTTCCATAATGTTTTGTAGCAGTACATATTTTGGTCTCCTTATAACATGACCAAGGTACTCTAGTTTTTTCTTTTGAGGGTGCTTATTAATCAAATAAAATAAATTAAAAACACTTTTCTCTCCGATGTTCTTTAAAAGCGTGTTTTTTGTTTTTTTAACTATATTTGTTTTTAATTTTTTAGTTAACTTTATTATTAAAGTGTGTTTTTTAAACTTTATTCATTAATGCTCTCTATAATGAAGATGAACAATTGGTTTTTGATCAAAATAGCATAGCATAATCATTACTGTAGTGTGTAAGCGTACACTAAGTGTACGTGTGTGAACGCGGACTAAGCGTTACGTTCTTGTTGACCGACAGTTGGAATAAAATGTTGATGTTTTATGGTGTGATCCCTGACGGACACACGGCCTTTGTATGGTGTTTGTATGTAAGAGTGGTGATACGGAATAAATGGTACTTCTGATAGATAAATGTGTTTTACTGAGGAAAGGATATTACAATTACCATTACCATTACTGCATAAACGATAATTAAAATTGTCGACTTTCCTGAATAAATTTCACTGAAATACCCAAACTCGCAAACAGTTGCAGGTCACGCCTTTTAGGCATCGTTACGTCGCTACGCCTCTGTGTAATATTAACAAACTTTAAGGTGTCTGCGTCATGTCTTAGTCCTCGGATAGGACCGCTGGCGCTGGTCTGACAGATTTGAAGCCGTCAAAATCGTTTTCGCGGCAAAGTTCGATCCGAGCTCTTTATCCAAAGCAGAGTTACAAGCTCACAAAAAAAAACAAGTATACAAGTGAAGTTAATAAAAGCGTATTAAAAATCATTTGGTGTGAACGCAGCTTAACGTTCACGAAAATCCAAACTCGAAATAATCCGGTGTACCGGACTACAAAATAACCCTTTTTCACTAGTGTTTAGTGTGATACTATGGCCATGGTCACACGTGCCAACGTAAGCAGCAATTTTATTAGTTGGCTCTGGATGCACGCGCCTCGGTTCAAGGTACACAGTCGCGCGCACACACATGCCTCGTTTCTGTTTTATTTTTAAACTGTCCTGGAAAGCTGCTTAGAAATTACAGACTGCAGGTGATCTTTTTTGCAATGTTTTGTCACGTGAATTATATCGACCAATAAGTGACAATAGCAACCACGTTGCTTGGAGAGGTATAACCGTATCAACGTTTCGCTGCCTTATAAATATAAAACAACGGTCTGGTGAGACCGCATTTATCCCTCCTTTGCGACTATTTTTGTAAGCCCTACAACGTCCTGTAAGCAAAAATGGTACCTTCAACTTGATTATACTAGTCCATTGGGCCAGTAATAAGATATCGGAGTCATCATGAGGCTTCTCCTCTCTTCGGAGGTTGGCAGTCATCAAGGCAATTCTAATATTTAATGTAGCTGCTCTGAACATGTCTATAGAACCTCAATGGAACCAGTTCCGGAGATTCTTAGACCATGATATGCGTCGTTTCCCAACCGATCTTTTTCCCTCAATTTTCCCTGCATTATCAGTCTCAAAATTTCATACCTACTTCCCCTTATCACATGTCCCAAGTATTCGAGTTTTTTTTTTAACGTTAAAGACCAATTACTGCCTTGTTTTACTGGGTGATAGGGTCCAAATAAACACAACTTTAGCTCAAATTTGCCAACGTTTCGAAAATTATATTTTCATCTTCAGGGCTCTAGAATACAGAAAAAAGGCAAATATATACATTTTTTCATGTTCATGTTTCAAAACTATCATAGTCTAGGGAGTGGATTTCGAATTTTTTTACGAATTATTAGTTTTGAAACATCAAACTAAAAAGTACGTATAAAAAACAGAATGTCATCACACCTATTAGATAATTTTTCCACCTTCAATACAGTCTGACAGAGAAGTAACTTCTTCTGTACTTAGTGTGTGCAAATATAAAGACCAAAATCCCAATATCTAGGACACACGCATGTACTTAATTTTAAAGAACCTTGTGACTACCACGACTTTTAACACAAAGGGTATGTTTGTTTTGTGATTATCTCCCTTTTTTAGTCCTATATTTTTGCTTTGTTTCCTTAATCCATTAATTAACTGCATAATTGACCAATAATTAGATTATATGGTGGGGAATCTTTACTTTTAATTTATTGTACAAGTTTTTGACTGTTCTCCTTTCTAATTCTGTGTTGTTTAACTTTAAAATTTTTTTGTTTTTACATTTTAGCAATACTTTTAATATTTCATTGTATATCTGTGTACAATGTGATTGTTTACATTGATGCTTCTTATTAACAACAACAACAACCAATAATGTTAAAAAAAATGTATATATTTGCCTTTTTTCTGCATTCTAGAGCCCTGAAGATGAAAATATAATTTTCGAAACGTTGGCAAATTTGAGCTAAAGTTGTGTTTATTTGGACCCTATCACCCAATAAAAAAAAGGCAGTAATAAATCTACAAGAAGGGTCGTAAAATCATTACTAACTATATTTAAAGACCAATTCTGGATCTTTTCCTTTTTCTCATGGTTGGTAATTTTGTCCGTCCACGGAATACGGAGCATGCGTCTATATATAATCTACGTCACAAAGGCATGCAGCTTCCTTATATTTTCTTTTTTGAGGGTCCAGGCTTCATCATGACGCTGGTCGCCTTTATTATGAGCGAATAATATGATGCACAGTATTGCCACCCCTATGGAGGTCACTGGAACATCAGTAAAGCGTTTATTACTCGACATAATTGCCTTCTAATGATGAGCCACAGGATAAGTTTTAGAAATGACATTAACTCAAATACTTCCTCGTTATGTGTTGTCTCCTCAGAGTAACATCTGAACAACAGAGGTAGTAAACAACTAATTCTAATGGGCCAACATCTTTTCTTACGTTGTCATATCGACCACTAGATACGGCAATCATAATTGTTTACTATCGTCTTAATTGTATAGTATCCAGAAGTATTCCATTTTACGTTAAAAAGACGGTATTTTGATGGATCAGGAATGATTACAGCAAAATCAATAGATACGTTGACCTCTACTGCGTTACTACATGTTTCTTCATCACAAACGCAAATTCTGTCTTACATAAATTTTGAGGAGCTGGCAACGTCTACATAATTTTCCTGCGATTTGTTACGGTAAACCCCGTCTGTCAAACGTTTGTTTTGTTTGTGCGTCTTTTATGCTTGGTCAGTAAAATCGAAATCGCTATTTGTTGGTAACTGTAATGAAGCTTTACGGACTTGCTGTTCCATATTCGAGTATAGTTTAATAACAGTTTTTCGAGATGGGACAGTGCAGAACAGTGTTTGTAACATGGGTTGCATTGGAAGAATTTTCAGGTTAGTTGGCAATGTTTGGAGGCTGAAGTGTCAAAAGATGATGGCTTTGAGTACGCCATGCTGGAGTGGTTTGTTTACTACCTCTATGTTCAGTTGTTACTCTGAGGTTGTCTCCTTTAAGAAGGTTGGCTACCATCACGGCGACTCTTGCTTTAAATGCGGCTGCTCATAATAATTCTTTTTATGTATAATGACACCACTGTTCCTTGCATTTTCCCTTGTATTATTAGTTGTAGAATGGGTGTCTTTCTCCATGCAAAACGTGACCTAGGTAAGAAAGTTTCCCCATTTTTACAGTTTCTATCTCTGTTTCTTTATTCATACGCCTTAATATTGCAACGTTTGTGACTGTTTTCATCCAAGAAACTCTGAGTATGCGTCTATATACCCACATTTCGAAAGCCTCAAGTCTTTTCAGATCAACTTTCTTGGTTGTCCATGACTCGATCCCACACGGAATGGTTGAGAAAACGAAACATCTGGCCAATCAGATCAGACCGGTTTGATGTTCAGATCTCTAGAGCAGAATACTCCTGCATATTTGTGAATGCAGTTCTAGCTTGACCTATTCTATACTCGGTCCACCGAAGAAAAAGAGCGCAAAAAATTCATGGTGTTCACGTGCTCTCGATATTTGCGAGACCTGTTTACACGGTAACAGTCTTTCCAGGGACGACAAATGGATGGTGTTATACAAAAGTGACGTGAGCTACCGATCTATTGTTTTGAGAAAATTAGTTTTGTATTAAGCTGTCCTTTGGACTGTAGTAGTTAAAAAACACTCTTGTTATAATTTTTTACATTCAAATAAAATTAGGAAAAAATTACCAAACCGGACATAAGATTTATTAGCAGGAATGGACCACCTATCTACCCAAATAAGCTGAAGTACGCTGAGTTTAACACAGCTGTTTTTCCTCAATCTCTGAATTTGAATCACGACCACTTCTTCCAAGATGTTTTCAAAATCTTGACTTTGGAGATCCTTTCAAATGAGAGATGATTATGCAAAACGTGAATGAGCTTGGAGACCAGCTTAATATTATTACCATCGTAGGATTTAGACCATATGAGTTTCTTAACAGGAGCATGTTTATTTGTATTTACATATTTACGTGAGCAGGAACCAACTTGCTTTTGCGTACTCATCCTAGCTTCATAATCTAATCAAATATTGAAAATACCCCTACCTGGTCTGCCGACGAATATACCTTCAAGGAATACGTTCAACCTAATCTTGTACAGTTTTGATATCATATTTCATCTAGCAATCTACACTAACGACTTATAGTTTTTCAATAGTGGTGTATATCTCACATATTGTGGATTATAATACTGCTATATTTATCCAGCGGAAAAACAGGGCACACAGAAATGTGATGTTCATGTTCATGTGTTTTCAATGTTCGGCAAACGTGTTTAGACCACAATACGACCGCGGCCATATTATGAGGAGTCGTCGACAAACAGCTGTGTATTTGATTCTTCAGGAAAGGTGGCCTGTTCTCCAAATTTGTCGGTGCCAGGCGTGGGCTTAGACATTGGCATTTCCAAGTGGTGTAAGCTTGCCTCTGACCAAGCCACGAGAACTCACTCATTACTCACCTGTTTTCCCGTTTCTCCGTTGGATGGATATTCATTAATTTCTTCATTAGATTATTGGTTTGACAATATGGAATAGGAACGTTTCAAGAGGTGGCCTGCGGTGGTGTAAGCTTGGCTACGGCCAGGTGACAAGAATTCACTCATATTGCACGTGATTACTCTTTTTCTGCGCTGGACAAAGAATAGATCTTATTTCTTGAGTGTACCCCAGTCACGTTTAAAATGGTACCCACGTATTTGTACTCTGTCACTCTCTCGATTGCCTCATTGCGAACGTACAATCTTTTCTGGACTTTTGATTTGCTGATGATGTTACTCAGTACAGTATAAAAACACTGTTTCATGTATATTTTTCAAGAATCAACCTAATTGAAATTCTTCATATATTCATTCCACTAATTTTTGAACGACACCCAACTATTTTCACGAATATCTCACAGCAAACAATTGCCACGTGGACAGCCATGGCTTATGAAAATTTAATACCGTTAACCTGTTAGCTTTGTAGCCGTAGTAGATATAGTAGATCGATAGCATACAACTTTTATGCGACTGTTTACGCCACATGTAAAAAACGTACTACGCTGCAATTCCCCATTCAATCACAGTGACACAGTGCCGTAGCAATTTATTTTTGACATCGCTAACAAGGGGTTCTTCAGTTGAACATGTTAATAACAAACAAACATGGATCCATCCGCGGTAGTAATTGATTCAATGTACAGAATTCATAACTCCATGTCATGTACAGGGTGTCCCATTTTGGGCACTTTTACGGGGTATCTCGATTATTTTTGATGACAGAGAGTTGAGATTTTCGCGACAGTGTGCTACTATTTTACGAAACTAAAGATGCCTTCAACAAAATTATCATGGCCCTCATGGTTTTTGTGATACAGGGTGAAATAGAAAATTATCGATTTTGAGACCACCCTCGTATCTCGCTTGTATTTTATCTTATTCGGAAGTTTAAAAAAGGGTCTTATAGAATTTTTTCTGTAGAATCCAGTGGTGTAGTTTGATTTTTTCTTACTCCAACCATTTCTCAGCTATGAAGCAAACATATATTTTTTTAAATGGAGCACCCTATATATTATTTTTTACGTCAATCGGAAATAATTTAAGCTTTTCAAAAATATATATTAGTATGAATTTTTGCTGAAAACTAAGCTCAAAATTTCATTTTTTACTTTATTTGTAGCAGTAGGCTATGACTAATCTATTAAAAACAATATCCAAGTAAACAATTATTAAGATACAAGATACCCAGTACTTGTATATTATACACTACTATTTGTGATAATGTTCAGTAAATATTACTTATTGTATTACATTACTTATAACTAAACATTATATCTGAAGAATATAAACACATTATTGAAATTTGAATTTGAATCAAAATAAAAACTAAAAACATCGAGGATCTTTTAGAGATGTGGGTTAAAGTTGGAGACTATTTTCTCGAATGCAAATCTGGCACAATTTCTTATTCTTTTAATGGCATTTAAAAGAATTATTGGTCTCCTTCGTGTTATGGCGATTAAATATTCCCAAACTTGGATCCTGTGCAAATGTTGAAGTATCTTAAACTTGTATGGATGGTAATTGTATTTTTTATAATTATTTCTGCAGTTGATTATTGTACCCCTTCTTCAGCTTACAGCTTCTTCTTTGTGCCTACAAGATGATGATTGCGTTGCTTCTATGTAACTTAATACGTTTGTTTCCCTTCGCTCCCTATTCTCCTCGAAATAAGTTTTAGGACATGGTTGGATAAAGGATCCGTACCTAACTATATTTATTTTTAGACGAGCAAATATTATCTGAAAACGGTTGCTGTCTCTCTGGGTATCTAAGCTGCCATTATTATAGAAAATTGACAATAATTAAAATGAAAACACAGAAAGAACAGAGCTATATATTTAATAAAAATATAATTAAAAGTTGACAGCCTCGCAAGTTTTTTACAGAATTGCTTTTTTGTTTTTAATAGATGAGTCATAGCCCACTATCTACTCAATATTACAATAACACAATATTCATCATTTTAATGAGACATTATTATTTTGAAACATGTATTTTGATTCTGTTTTTTCGAATTTGAGTAGGAAGTCTCTTGTAGAGTAATAACTACTTAGATGCTTATTATTTATATTTGATTAACTATGGCCTACTGCTAGTAGTAAAAATTGGAAAAATCAAATTTTGAGCGTGATTTTCAAAATAACTTAATACTAATATATATTTTTGAAAAGCTTGAACTATTTCCGATTGACTTCAAAAATAATATACAGAGTGCTTCATGTAAAAAATATATGTTTGCTTCATAACTCAAAAATGGTTAGAGTAAGAAAAAAACAAACTACACCACTGGATTCCACAGAAAAAATTCTATAAGGCCCTTTTTTAAACTTTTCAATAAAATAAAAGACAACCGAGATACGAGGGTGCCCAAAAATCGATAAATTTCGATTTCACCTTGTATCTCTAAAACCAAGAGGGCCATGATAGTTTTGTTGGCGGCATATTTAGTTTCACAAAAAAGTAGCACACTGTCGCGAAAACCGCAACTCTCTATCTTCTAAAATAACCGAGATAACCCGTAAAAGTGCCCAAAATGGGACACCCTGTACATTGATGTACAACAATGATTCTTGTCTTCGGCCCAAAAAATAACGTTGCGTATGTTTATTTGATATCTTTTTTTATTGTTATTATGCATATAAATTCCTGGTATATGTAGATACGCAGAGCTTATTTGTGATACGAGTAAGAAACAGCTATTTCCTCGATAATTTTAGGAATATATAATGCTTGATATAATGTGTATTATTAAAAGCAACAAATAATTTAAAAAAAGTTCAGCGCATTTGCTATTAAAGCCTGGATGTGAGCACAGTTATAATGACTGGAGCCATCCAAATTTAAAATTCATAGGAGCAATCTGCAATTGTAATTTCTTGTATGACATTACCTACTGTTAAATTATGATATCACACTATATTCTCAAACAGGGAAGTGGAATAGATTTCATTCAATAATTCTTCGATAGTCTCAGGACAGTGAATAATGGAAATAATCAAGCACTGAAGTTTATGGCTCGACGCTTTTCCAAACATACATTTAACTTCACAGTGAGCGCATGATTGATTAGTAGTAAGTATCTGTGCTTTGAAAGCTACTCACTTTACAACGTTTGATATAGATGATATAGATTTTTTTATGATTTAGACCTCTACTTTATTTTAAAGACCCAATCAGACCTGAAAGTATTTCAACGCCTGTCTGATGCTGCCGATGTATTTATTAGTAACTCCAGCCTTTTTTCTGCTTTAGAGCATTCAGTAGATGTTCTTCTGAACAAAGCTTTTCCTAAAACACGATGTTTAGGAAACGCGAAAACTGGGAATTCGAATTGAAATTGCCAAGTCGGCAAAAGAAAAACATTACTGGACAATTTGTCAAAACAAAACAAAAAAAAACACTTACTTTCAACACACAGAAGATAATACACGTAAATGCATCTACGTAAAAAATCAAAAGAAAAGTTAAGACGGGTTCATGAAACTTTTCCTTTGCCGCAATTTAGTCGTAAATTAGCGTTTGTATCTACCCAAATAAGCTGAAGTACGCTGAGTTGTTTTTCCTCAATCTCTGAATCTGAATCACGACCACTTCTTGCAAGATGTCTTCAAAATCTTGACGTGGAGATTCTTTCAAATGAGAGATGAATGCGCGAAACGTGAATGAGCTTGGAGACCAGCTTAATATTATGACCATCGTAGGATTTTGACCATATGAGTTTCTTAACAGAAGTATGTTTATTTGTATTTACATGTTTACGTGAGCAGGAACCAACTTGCTTTTGCGTACTCATCCTAGCTTCGTATTCTAATCAAATATTGAAAATACCCCTACCTGGTCTGCCGACGAATATACCTTCAAGGAATACGTTCAACCTAATCTTGTACAGTTGCGATATCATATTTTATCTAGCAATCTACACTAACGACTTATAGTTTTTCAATAATGGTGTATATCTCACATATTATGGATAATACTGCTATATTTATCCAGCGGAAAAACAGGGCACAAAAAATGTGATGTTCATGTGTTTTCGATGTTTGGCAAACCTGTTTAAACCACAATACGACCGCGGCCATATTATGAGTAGGCACAATACAGCTGTGTATTTGATTCTTCAGGAAAGGTGGCATCTTTTCCAAATTTGTCGGTGTCAGGCGTGCGGTTAGGCATTGGCATTTCCAAGTGGTGTAAGCTTGCCTCCCGGCTTGCCTCTGACCAAGCCACGAGAACTCACTCATTGCCCACCTGTTTTTCCGTTTTTCCGCTGGATGGATATTAATGAATTTATTCATTGATTATTGGTTTTGACAATATGGAATAGAAACTTGCCCACAGATGTCGCCAAAATGTGAACGATGGTTTAGGGCATTTATGCTCAATGTAGAATGGAACTTCCAGGATTTGGAATCAAATAAACGATTATAAAATTATTTTAAGGTTCGGTCTGCTGTGGTGTAAGCTTAGCTACGGTCAGGCGGCAAGAATTCACTCATCTTGCGCGTTCTATCGTAAAGGATAGATCTCGGAATAGATTATGAGTGGTTACAGCCACAAGACCATTACCTTTAGATAATGATGATGACATTCACTGAACACCATGACCAAGAATCTAACAAAAGACACCATCGAATGCGTAGACGATTCGCGAATCGGCAACATCGCCCAGCGGCATAAACGTATGTGTGTCAATGCTAGGTCATGTGCGAAAAACTGCTAGACTAGAGAGGCCGACTTCGGCATACGTTGGCATACTTCGTTCGCTATACAGAAACGGTAGCGTTTCATCACTTTTATTTTATTACAAACGACCGTACTTGTAATCCTATAAAAGAGTAGAATGCAATTGAGAGGTTGCGTTGTTGAAATAAACCCGATTTGACGATAGACCAAATTGGATTGTTGTGAAACGTGGAATCATCTTTTGAGGATCGAGTTAGCTTTATAGTATTATGAGAAGGAAGTGATTTGAAGATACAGTTTATGATTGAGGCAAAAGGTCATTTTATTTTTCTACGTAATCTCAATTTGGGTTGATTACGTATGTCCGCGGACTTTTCTATGGGTCGTATTCATAGTCAATACTGTCAGAAAATTTGAAATAAAATGAAAACCAAAAAAGATTGATATATCGTTAGAAAGGTAATCAAATTTTACATTTGATTCTTTAAACCAAAATAGGCATCCCCATTTGAAAAAATCAAGTTATCTATGATTGAAGTTTCCTTAATTATCTACTGATTTCTGCAAGTGCAAAAAGAATTCAAATTTAGCCCTCTGACCTAAGGTGACACATTCCATGCTTAGTCGTATCGCAAAATCACGGCCTTCTAAATTTTATAATCGCTGCGATATTCAATTTTTTTCTGATACCAACTTATACCAAAAATGGTGATTTGCGCCTAAACGGTTCGTCTAAAGTCCCATATGTGATACATAAAGCCACACTAGAATTAACCAAGGAATCCAAATATGCAATAATATATAGGGGGTTCCATTAGAAAAATGTAAGTTTGATATGAATCACCCTGTATAAACATCAAAATTTGAGTGAAAATATTTTTACATTATACCCCTTAAGGGTCCCTACCATGATCAAGTGACAGACTTTTGAAATATTTTTTAGTAAGCCCACAATCCTCCGTCCACGCACTATTGGCCCACCCTGTATAGATTGTTTCGATGTATTACAAAATATTTCGTTGAATGCTAACCCCTTAGAGAACGAGGCACTCTGATTATCTTCTATGTATGATAGTTAAACTTGGCAATGAAATTATACCTAGTGTAGATCTATTTGGGGCTTCTTTTGGTGTTAAGTCTTGTCCAAAATACTCTTATTCTGTAATGTTCTCTTGCATATTTTTAACAACGGTTCTACCCGTTTAGTAATAATAAATAAATAAATAATATTTAGGCCACCGCTTTTCTTCCATTTATCTTCTTTATAATAGGATTTTTCAAGGTCCTCAAAATAGCGTTTGTTTCAACGCTAACCCCTTCATTCCCTCATGAGTTTGAACGTTTTAACCACAGCATAGTAAACAATCAGCACAACATCTCAGGTTGGTGGCAATTACACGCGCATCCCCCCCCCCCTTTAGGATGATTATTTGTAGGGATGCTAACGATACTTCGATACTTGTACTTCTGCACTAATATCGAGTATTTTTATCTCAGATACTTTTTGAGCGATTCCAAGCTGGTATCGCTACTTTTGTAGCGGTATCTGTATCGAAAATAATTATATAATTATTGAATGGTGTAATCAATTGCACAAAATTCTCTGTGCGAACCAAACGTGCCTATTTGGCTAAAAAATATCGAATTGGTACCGGTATCGATATTTTCATTTTCGCATCTCTTCCCAGACTTCACACCCGTAAAATAATCCCAAGGTCAAATCCTGTGCGAACCATTTTTATATAGGAGATATTATGCCGTCGTTTTAACAATAACCTACGTAGCATCCAACAAAATGATGTAGTTGTTATGGGCAACAGTACATACCATTTTAGACAGCTTCAAATTATTTTGTAATGGTGTTAAACAGTACATTATAGCTTTTATCAGGAGTAAAGGTATATAAAATAGAGTTACTTGAAACTATAAAATCTCATAACTTTGAGAAAGAGGATGCACATGATAAACTGTGTGAGAGACATGGACATGCGTTTGTAAAATTACCTCCCTATAGAAAAGTAAGTTTAATATTCAACCTTTGTATAAAGTGATTCGCCCATGGCAGGTTTTTCTTTGATTTGAGGACCGCTTGTGTTTTTATCGGGTTTCAATTAGGATTAGAAATACTATGCAACGGGCATTATAAGAACAAGAGCACATCACTTAAAATACTTAAGTTCTTTAAAAATGTACTACTTTCATACTACATAAATAATGATATTGATAAATTCCTAAGAACAGCTTCTTTTCAATCCATCTTCTGTTTGAAGCAGACACAATATGATCTTATGAAATTGGTTTTCTATTTCGTTAGATTTCAAAACGTAGGAGAACGTCGGTGAGAAGAACACACTAAGATGTGGTTTCTTGTGAAACAATTTTGTTTACCAGACCGTTTTGTAAGCTACTTTCTAGGAATTTCGGAAGCTTCAAGAGTGCTTGCAAAACCACCTGAACATCGAATCTATGTCTGTATAGAACAAAATGGCTCCCGTATGGAACCCTTGTTGTCAGGTAATGAAAATAATGCTTCATTTTGATAATCACCATATCTTTTATTCACTTCCATAATAGTGAATCAATTTTCAATCCGATTGCAATGTTGTATTTGTCATCGAATTCCTTTCAAAATGCCCACAAGCATTGTGGTCTCATGTAAGATTTTGAAGTAAGGGTTGCTGGGGGTGAGGGGGTTGATGGCACAATGATGACGTATTCGATGGACGAGTTCCCCCTCGAAATACAAATCAACGTATTACGGCGACCTTTATTATTATTTTTTTTTTCAGAGATAAGATGGACGGCAAATTTTGTCTGGGACACACTGTATAACATATCTACTGGAAGCTAATGTTATACAAATACATTATAAAGAGCGTTTCTTTTCTCGGAGAGCTCTAGTGGTTTCTGTTATCCGTTGTCCTATAAAGCAACAACATTCAAACATATTTTATCATTTTTAAAAGAAGGGTGGGTCTTCAGAAAGGCTGATATATAGGGTGTCCCTGAATTTCCTTGACACGTGATATTCTCGTGACAAAAAAATGTTCGAATGAAAACTGAGTGGAATTGTTGAAAGTACTACAGGGTCTATCATACCATGCTTTCAAAACTTTCTTTGTACTTCAACCCTTAAAACTCACCCCCAATTTCCATAGCAACTTTCCTACACAAAATAAGTCCTTATTTCATTTAAACGCTTGTAGTACCTTTGATTTTATATAAAAGAGTCTTAAGCATAAAATAAATAGAATAAAAAAAAATAAAGATTTGTTTGAGGTGTAATATTTTCGTGAGAAAAACATATAAAAAAGAAAAATAAGTGGACCTTTTAAGGGCACCGAATGACCTATCATACCATCCTTTCGAAACATTTTTTTTACTTCAACCCCTAAAACTTACCCCCTACTTTTTTTCCAAATAGCACACCACAGCTTCTCCTACATTAATAAGGTCATTGTTTTATTTAATATCTTGTAGTTTCTTCGACTTCATACTCAAACCAACTTTTTTTCGTAATGTCATTAACATACGATAAATAAAATGAGCATTTGTTTGAGGCGTAATATTTTCGTAATAAAGAAGCATAAAAAATATATTTGTGGTCGAAGGCATGTCCTAGATAGGTCATTCAGTACCCTCAATTATTTGGCGTCAAGCAAATTTTTATTTTATTTATGCTTATGATTTTACGAAAAAAAATAAGTTTGCGTATAAAATCAAAGATACTGCAAGATTTTAAATAATATAAGGAACTAACTTGTGTAAAAAAAACTATTTGGTGCTATTTGAAAAACAAAAGTTGAGGGTGAGTTTGAAGGGTTGAAGTACAAAAAAATGTTTTAAAAGCATGGTATGTTAGACCCTATAGTACAATCAAAAATTCCACAGTTTTTGTTTGAACTTTTTTTGTTACGAGAATATCACGTGTCAAGGAAATTCAGGGTATAATGAGATCGTTCCATAAATTATGTTCAGCTCCTTCTCTTTACACAAAAATAATTGTATGTATCTCTATAGTATATTTTATTTATTATATCTTTACTGTATTTACTGTACACCAATTGGTCAGGCTAAGTAAATAATCAAAACGGTCAACAACTTGATTTGAAACTAAATGCATCTTTTCGTAAATTCTTATTTGTCTTCAGTTCCATTTATGCCAAACAAAAGGCAGACTACCAGACAAACAGGGAATAATACATTGTTTGCCTACCATAAAAATTGTATTCAAATTAGTATTCAGAGCCGAAATCACCAATGTTAAGCAGGTATTCCGTTCGACATTATCTCTTTTGTTGGTGTTTATTACTGGAGATCGTAAAATGCTTACCCATTTAAATAGATATAAGGTTTCTTGAGTTTCAATGCAGATAGTAACATTTTTTCGTTTATTTATAGGTTGGTGACTTAATGAGGGTTGTTAATGGTTTTATGATTTTGGATTTTCGGATGTCAGTTGATAATAGAACATGTTAGGAACTGTATCGTGTATTCGTAATAGACAGAGAAGAGTAAATACAAATAGTACAAATAATGCTTGTTTACCATCCAAGTGATGCATTTTATATTTGAGGTTCATCTATGGCATTTATGTATGAAAAATCATAAGATAAGATGATTATTCAAATGTTTACCACAGCTCGATTTATTAGACGTCAACGTGATGGTTGAAAAGGTTCCTGAAATTTACGATGACATTTTCCATTAGTAATATTTCTAAGGCATTTATTTCAGCAACAATATTGTTATTGAGGTCTTGGATGGTAGCTTGTTTATTAACGCAGATTTCCCCCTTTATAACACTGTAAACTACTAAAAGATTTTGAATAAAATAGGGATATTGTTTATGTCGGAAAACCTATGTGGTGCTATTTGAAAACGAAAAGTTGGGGGTGAGTTTTTGTAGATGACGTTCAAAAACAATGTTTTGAATGCATGGTATGATAGATCCTATAGTACCTTCAGAGTAACAACTCAGTTCTTGTTTGAACCGTTTTTCGTTAGAAAAATATCACGTATCAAGAAAATTCTGCGACACCCGGTATATTTTGGAATAGAAGGATAAATAATAGCAACGTTGTGTGAAAAACTACGTTTAAATAATGTCGTACCCCATGACAATTACATTTGAAATGCGTATACACCCTACCTAAAAATTGTACGGAAACACAACATCCTCTATTTTCCACATTTGGTTCAATTTGCGCTTTTGAATCAATTTGCTGTATAATATTAGCCAATTTATACAGTTCAAGTAATTGAACCAATTTCTTTTCAAGAAAAGTGTAATCTAAAGCAATTTATGGTTTGGTTTCGAGGACTACTCGATTGGCCACCCTACGTAATTAACTTTCATTTCTATCTAATGTAGAGAGGTAGACAAGGTGATCAAACATCCCGAAAAACTGCAACCCCGCATTCGCACGACCCCAAAGCAGGTAAATACCTGCCCAAAACGAGGGCCGAAAATATTAGGGAAGGGCTACCGATAGACGGAATTCAATGTTCTCAGAACGCCCGACACCAGGTGTTACCGATTCTTGATTCTTTCACCGGCGGCGACGTATTTTGTATGGACCCTTCAGGGTAAAGGTCGCTGTAAGATACTTTTATATACACAGGCACACGATAAAATTGATGATTTTATGCATATGTTTTTTCATTACAATAAAACCTTCCATCTAGTTCTTCAATTCATTAGCAGTGATTAATTTCATCAATTCAAGTTACCTATTACAGGGTGATCAACTTATACTCCGAAGTTTAATACGTCCGTTATTATGAGAGATACAAAAAAAAAACTTTCGAATAATAGTTGTAGGTAAAGCTAAGGTCTACATTTTAAAATTATTTTATAATGTATAAAGTTATTGATAAAGCCACGGCATACCAAAGTTGTTTTTTTTTCAAATGGAACGCCCTATATATTATCCCGAATTTGAATTGTGCTCATTTTCACAATTCCGTAAATAAAGGGTTTTATCAGGTCATACAGGGTATTATCAGAGATATGACCACTTTTGTGTGAAAATCTTAATGAATTCATCACCCTGTTTCTTAAAAAATTAATAACTGGAAGCTTGATTCTCAATGCTAGATTAATTTCATCGTTGTCTAGCTTTGTCTAAAATTATCAATTTTGTGCTATTTTGATTTTGTATACAGAGTGAACCAAAAGTCGCGACCATAATTTTCTTTTTTATTTTAAATGGAACACCCTGTATTTTATACCATCGTCAGAAAGTTCTTGCAATATACTTTTAAGCATTCCCTACACCTAAAAGTAACAGTTACGGAGTTTTAATTTGAAGTAGTAAAACAATATTTTTGCCAAATTGTTTTTTGTTACAGTTGGCCATGGATGCTATGCTAGTTGTATTTGTTAAATAATTGAAATCAGTATTTTAGTTTTGATTCAGTTTCAATTGGCTGTTACAGTTGGCAATTAACAAATTGAAAAGCACATGTCAATTAAAGAAAATTATCTGAAACTGAAACTACAGAATCTTTAATAAGACTATATTAGTTATTACAAGAAGGTTCATGTGCGAACGTAACAAAAACGAGAAAATAGATCATGTCTAACCATGCAAAAGTGATTGATTCTTGTCTTATAAACTGAAGATCTTTCTAGCGGAAGCTAAAAATGTTTAATTGATTTCCTGTTACGATTTCTATTAGTTCTTTCATTCCTGTCCTTCGAGTCCCTAGCTCCGTAATTGTTACATTTAGGTATAGGGAATGCTTAATAAAAGTGGAAGTATTTTGTAAGTACTTTCTAACGATGCATAAAATACAGGATGTTCCATTTAAGATAACAAAGAAAATTATGGTCGCGAGCTTTGGTTCACCCTGTATACAAAATCAAGGATAGCAGAAACTTGATAATTTTAGACAAATCTAGACAACGATGAAATTATTCTAGCATTGACACTCAAGCTTCCAGTTATTGATTCTTTAAGATACATGGTGATGAATTCGTTAAGATTTTCACATACAAGTCGTCATATCTCTGAAATTACCCTGTATAACCTAATAAAACCCTATATTTCCGGAATAGGGAAAGCGAGCAAAATTCAAACTTGGGATAACATACAGAGTGTTCCGAGTGTTCCATTTGAGAAAACACAACTTTGGCAAGCCGTTACTTTATTTATAAACCTGCATACTATAAAATAATTTTAAAATGTAGACCTTAGATTTATCTACAACTTTTTTTCGAAAGTTTTTTTGGATCTGCCATAATAACAGAGGTATCAAACTTCGGAGTATAAATTGATCACCCTGTATTATGACATATTGATAAAGCACAGCTTGAGGCGAACTAAACATCATTTTCTAACAACGAAAACATAATTTACAAGTGCGCCATTTCTATTATGTAACTATAATTAATGCCCTAATAACTGTTTACAAACATACTTGTTGATGTGTATGTTTATTGGTTTTGTAACGTGGTTCTAATAAAAACCTGTTATAAACTAACGTTACCGTTATAAGACTGTACATATCTTACATTGATATTCAATTTTTGTTCTTTGTATCTGTGCTGTTATCAAAATTACCTGTAATTTTTAAAACTTGTTGCTAACTTCATTGGTTGGTCTTCACCAACCGAAAATGGAATTCGTATGCGAAAAAAATGATTTTGACAGATGAAGCTGTGGATTCTAGGTTATTTATGTTGAAGTTGTAGTAGTTGTTCCCATTTAAATTTTAAACGATTTGTTGGTTTGGTATATTATTGTTATTATTAGTATGGCTGTTAATGATCTAATCAATTTAGGTGTGATAGAGGCTCTTTAACAAGCCGAGTTTCTAGCTAGTAGGCCTGTAAGGCAAATACCTTCTTGGAGCGATCCGTATGAATTGAGCGATAACACATTTGTTAAGACATACCGGCTAACCAAGCCTATGACGGAGAATCTAATAGACACTTTAACACCTCATATTCCAGCACCTACAATTATTATATATCGGGCTTGAGTGTAGCACGAAAGGTATTTTTTATGTGTATTACGTTATAGTGCCTACCTAAGTGCAGTGAGTCCCACTTGTATGAGCAGATAGTATACAAAAATTGGATGCTAGATAAGTTTTCCAGATATCACATGATTACTACGCTACAGTTCTACGATGAGAAAATTGTTTATTTTTAGGTATTTTTGGTGTTGGACTGACAGTTCTAGTAATTTTCATTTTATATTAAAGCACCCATGCGATACGTGCGACGTTGTCACATCTACTCATTCGAAAATCAACTCGCATGAATCGGTCATTTCGTATGACGTTTGAAAATACCGTTCTCATGAATTACCCGACTATAATTCGTATGTATGCGATTTGCGTATTCGAAATGAAATCGATTGATTTGAAAATGACGCCCAGGACTGTGCAGTTTTTCCTCTGAGGATTTCCGGAGCGTCTATGGGCCGCTTTAGCTTCTCAGGAACTTAGGCCCGTTTGCACCGGTTACACTTAGGTGAACCTTAACTTTAAGTAGCGCTTAAACTGTCAAATTCGTTTGCACGGTCCACAAAATCTGTTTTAAGCCTTACTTAGAGTGACATCAAACTAAGCCGAAGATTTCTTTGGCTTAAGGTGATACTTAGTGATATAACCTGAAAAGCTGACAGCTTCCAGCTTATTTCTTTTTGATATTGGCGATTCCAATTACCGATGAGGGCGCTGGCGTTTGTAAACAAATATGGAGGATAGCAGGTATCCTGCACGCTGTGACACGCTTTGGAGGAAATGCGTGGCAATGAATGCTTTTATCATAGTCTTTTTTGGAGTGGCAACCATAAACACTACAGTTTGTATCAAACTTGCTAGCCTTTCTTGATTTGAAGCCTGATGTAGATGCCATATTCTTGACAATAGCGTATGAAGAAGGTCCGAAGAAATATTCTAACACACTATATACCAATTAACAAAGCACAAACTCGAAAACACGACTGAACGAAGAAACATAAACGGCATGTAAACGGTTAATGGCATGTTAATTGTGTGCCGTCCGAAATTCGAGTACCTGCTTTGTCAGTGTAGATTTCTGCCGCTAGAGGTCTCATCGATTTTTGGAATTGCCAATAGGACCAACGGACAAATCATAAAAGTCAAATTTCAGAAGTACAAATTAAAATTCCCTAGAATTCCGGCGATGCCAAATTGTAAGCTCGCTTAGCTAAGACTATGTTAAAAGGAACCCCAGCAAACCGCTTTAATCTAAGGTTCAGATTAACTCTAAGGTACACCATAGCTAAACTGCAGATTTAAGAGTGAGCGGTGCAAATGGCCCTAAGTGATCTACCTATACGTAACCTTAGTTACTAACTTCAATCTAGGTCGATCTCTCCCTACTCCCAATTTGACACATTGACAGCCCCAATTGGTTTTTAGATTTAATTTACGTGGTGTGTTTGTGTTCGGTGTTTTTGTAAGTGTTATTACGATTTTATATTTCGCGATGGACTTGATCGAGTTCTGTCGAGTTTTTGCCGAAAGATTTACCTGTAAGTAATGAATTCTTTATAAAATTTTCGCTGTTTCAATCGAGGATAACATATAGTGCAGATGGAATGTTCTAGAGCGCATTGAAGCCTGAAGTATCTATAGCTATTTTTTTAATATAATTTATTCTTATGGTTGAAACCAAAACCATAGTAGGTCTTGATATCAAGGTCGTAGAGACGATAGTGTAAAGGCAACCCCCTCCCCTCGTAGAGCGATCGTCAAGAAGCAATTAACGTCTGATGACCTGCTTTTTCTACCTGGAGTAAGTTGGTTGAAACGGACCAAAATCATAAGATCAAACAAACTTACCTAAGTGATGTTCGATCTGGATTATATTACGGCCTCGCTGGAGCAAATAAAGAAGTCTGTAGTACCCCCGCTTCCGCGCCACTGGACCACAATTTTTGAAGAATTCGGCAGTACTCCGCCTGCCGGCGGCGCCCGGTTCCCTATCGCTCAGAACTGCCAGTCGTTTTTAAAGTTGTTGTTGCAAGAAGGGGTTATAAGTTTGTGTATCTTCCAATTTATAGGGAAGGGAGGGACTTTATTTGCTCCAGCGAGGCCGTAATATAATCCAGATCGAACATCACTTAGGTAAGTTTGTTTGATCTTATGATTATATTACGGCCTCGCTTCCGCAAATAAAGAAGTCTGTAGATGTTTAAAGTAATTTGCAACAACAAATGAGGTCAAAATATTATATTTATGCATGACCTAGTAACAACAATTTAGTATCTTATCAAAAATAAGCCTGCTTCCCAGAATTCCAGAACACCCAGAAATAAATACATAACATTACAACTAAGTAGAAAACACAACCTTTGCAAACTGCTCATTGTCAACTAAAGGCCGGTTATAGAAGTTTGCGAACGTTCTGGAATTGTGAGACCAACCCGCCGCTAAACGGATGGTTTCAAAACTAACACCTGCTCTTGCTGCAGAGGAGGTGGACGCATGCCTTGTACTTTGCGGCTTGAATATTGACATGTCCAGCCCACTTCTTTCTAACATGTCTTTGATCCATCTGCTAATTGTAGGAGTAGATGCTTTTCGATGCGGTTTTTTGAAAGTAATAAAAAGCCAATCACACGAGTTTCTCAAACCTTTGGTGACGTTCAAGTATCTAATGAGAGTGCTTGCTACACATATCTGAGGTTCGTCATTAAAGAATGGCAAATTTAATATGGGCTGTGATCTGTTGATTGAAGATGTTTTTATGCGGTCTGAAATCTTGATTAAGACTTTTTGAGGTTGAATTGAAATGTTACTAACTTTAATCAATGCTAATGTTTGTAACCTTTGACCGGTAGCTAAGGCTAACAAAACTGCAAGTTTCTTACTCAAAGTTTCGAGGGACAGGGTTTCCGTATTAAGCGTCTTCACAAGAGATAACACTATCTGTGGATCCCAAATATTTTCATATCTCGCCTTTGGTGGTCTTTTACCAAAGACACCTTTGAAAAAGCGCTTCATTCGAAAATCCTGTCCTAAGTCTGGCCCTGCGATCTGAGATATAGCCGATCTATAAGAATTGAGAGTACCATAGGTAGCTCCTCTATTGAGGTGAAGTGTTAAAAATTCCAGAACGTTCTCAACAGTTACTTGGTATGGGTTAATGTCTTTGCCTGCGCAAAATGTCCACCATAGGCGAAGGCCCCCATTATATTGTTTCAAGGTCACATCGGTGATCGAAGCCAAACATATGTCCAATGCCTCTAAGGGCACTCTCCCTTGTAATAGCGCCTCCCTGACAACTTCCCTGCTACCAGGGTAAGATTTCTCCACAATGGGTGGGGGACTCCGCTAAATGAAAGTAAATTTATGTTAGGAGTAAAAATTAAGGGATCTCCTATCAATAAGGTCTTGAATATAGGATACCAAGGCTGTGAACACCACTGAGGTACAACAATGATGCCTTCAGCCTTGTCCTTGATTATTTTTTGTAATACTTTTAATATTAGTGAAAAGGGCGGGAATGCATAAAAGGCCATTCCCTGCCAATGTAAGGTGAAGGCATCGACGTTGTAAGCCTCTGGATCTTTAAGCCAAGACATAAAAATTTCACATTTTTTATTGATACGACTTGCAAATAAGTCAATTTTTGGGACGCCAAACTTATCAACAATTTTTGAAAAGGCGAAATCTGAGAGGGACCATTCAGTTTCCATATGGACCTGACGAGAAGCCCTATCAGCGTCTACATTTGTTGTCGAGTTAATATATGATGCAAAAATGATTATTTGTTTCTCCTCGCAGTAGTTCCAGATTTTTCGCGCTAATCTGTTCAGATTTGTGAACTTAACACTGCCAAATCTGTTAATAGTGGATACTGCAGTGGTGTTATCGATTCTACATAAAACATGGCAATTAGAGAGATTTTTGCTAAAACATTTTAAGGCAAAAAGAGCCGCTAATAGTTCTAGTTCATTAATATGCTTATGTTTTTCTCTAGTTGACCAAAACCCAAAAATAGTCTCGCTGTCACAATGTGCTCCCCAACCCGATTTTGAAGCATCAGAAAATATTTCAATAGCAAATTTTTCATGGTGAATATAATTATATGATAGGTCTATGTGGGCAAGCCACCATGAAAAATCAGGCGACAAATGTGGAGCAATATTCATCTTGGCATCATAATTACCATTAACTCGATTAAGTGCTTTGAGTTTTTCACGTTCAAATAATTTAATGTACAAAAATCCATATCGAATGGCTGGGGCTGCTGAGACCAAATTGCCAATAAATTTTGAAAACTCTCTTATCACACATGCTTTTGTTGTGGAAAATTGTTGTATTAGTTTTTTCAACTTAGCCCGCTTTTTTTGAGGTAATGATATAGTCATATTACTTGAATTATATTGAAACCCAAGAAATTTGCAAATTCGATCTGGATTAAGAGCACTCTTTTTATAGTTTATAAGAAACCCTAGGTGTTCTAATAGCCTGATAGTTTCCCGTGTATTGAGTGCACATTCTTTGCGTGTTTTTCCAAGAAGTAAAAAATCATCCAAATAATTAACAGAGAGAAACCCATTTTTTCTCAGATGATATATAACTGGTCTTAAAATTTTTGTGAATATCTGTGGAGCGCAGGACAACCCAAATGGTAAGCAGTTATATTCATAAATTGAGCCCTTAAAACGAAATCTCAGGTACTTTTTATGTCTGTTATGTATTGGCACTAAATAATAGGCGTCTTGCAAATCAATGTTCTGCATATAACAGTTGGGTGTAATGACCTGAGAAACGGTCTTGTGAGTTTCTAATTTAAAATGAGAAGTCCTTACAAACTCATTGAAGGACTTCAGATTAATAACTAATCTGTGAGATCCATCTGGTTTTGGTATAATGAAAACATTTGATATAAATTGATCTTTATGGGGTTTTACCAGCGATAACACTCCCTCCTGTAGCAATTTTTTAATCATGTTATCAATAACGCCACATTCTTTTTGTGACCTTTCTGGCTCTACAGGAGGTATTATTTGTACGGGTTTTTCAATAAGAGGAATTTTAAGACCATTTATGTAAGATATCACCTTGCTATGGAAACCAAGGTCCTTCCACCTTTGGGAAAACAAACTTAGCCTGCCGCACGGCGTACTAACCCCTAATATAGGCGTCGTCTCTCGACGCTGCTGCTGTGACGATGAGTTGAATATGTACGATGATTCTTGGTCCTTTTGTGAGTGTTGTTTGGTTGTGCGTTGTTCGGTAGTGGAGTGCGTCTCTGGAACCTGCGACCCATCTGCTGCACCCCTTTTGCAAATGGGTGACGAAAGTTTCCCTGTTTTGAAGTAGAGGCTAAGGTGGAACTCGGCTGCCTATTTTTCTTGACCTTCAGTTGCTCACCCGACTTCTCAAGTTTTTTAGCAGCCTCTATTGTGTTTTCTAACCCTGTACCGAATAACCACTCCGAGATAGTAGTATTCTGTAGGGTTTCCTTGAGATCCTTATTCAAATTTAATAGCAGAAGTTCTCTTCGTGAAACTGATTCATGATGAAAAACGTCACAAAGCAGGCGTAAGGCGTCATTGGAAGTCTCTATGTATCTAAGGTTATCCTCCCCACCCTTTTTGGCCAAGTCGGATGTAAATTGGACTAAGGCGGAAATGACCGCTGCAATCTGTTCCTGTAGTGTGGATAAGCGATTATCTCGTTTTAGAGTGTTTTCTTGAATGGCAACTTTCACCTCAGGGTTCAGTTTGGGAGGTACAATCGCCTTCATATTCTCTGGAGGAAGGTATTTTTTAATGAGATCCACCCTTGCCTCCTCCTTCAGCCCACTTAGCAAAACCTTCTCATAGCGTGGAACCAACTCCTCCAGAATTGGCTCAGAAAAACACTTTTCTGGAAGCTCTGCGTCGCCAAGTATTGAATTAATATTCACTGTTTCGGGTACCAAGTTATCTGTAACAACCAAGAATTTACTTTTACCATTTTACCACTCTAGGTTTGCTACAAGGATTTTGCGATGAGCAGCTGATGTCGTACCTGCGTCACTCTAGACTCAGGTCAACTACAATAAAACATTTTTACCACTCTAGGCAAAAGTTTAGTAAAACATGGTCACTCTAGACACATGAGTATATCGATGGTGCTGTAAGACCATTGTGAAACACTCGGCATAAGACATTTTACCACTCTAGGTAAAAAGTTTAGTAAAACATTGTCACTCTAGACACATGATTATGTCGATGGTGCTCTGAGTCACTCTAGGCTCTAGGCACATCACACGATAAATTAATTCCTCTGATGAAAATAAAGAGGGAGATTGTTGTACCTACCAGTGCCGCCAGTATTTGAGTGAGCATCTGTAGGTGCCCTCGACTCATCTTCATTTGACGAGAAATCATCGGAATCCACAATGTCACTATGGGATGCATTATCACTTGCTGAATAATCTGATGAATGGACCGGTGAACGACGACGTCGCTTTTGTCTTTGTTCTATCACATTTAACCGCTGCATCACTGATTCTAACATTATCTTGATTTCCGCACCATCCACTTTCTCCGAACTTCTCGATCTTTTCTTGCCTCGAACCTTTTCCCCGGACATTTTTCACGAGGTTGAGCAATATGTAAACAACGCGAAACGTGTGGCATATATGGCACAAAAACGAAGACTAGCAGTTCTGAGCGATAGGGAACCGGGCGCCGCCGGCAGGCGGAGTACTGCCGAATTCTTCAAAAATTGTGGTCCAGTGGCGCGGAAGCGGGGGTACTACAGACTTCTTTATTTGCTCCAGCGAGGCCGTAATATAATCACAGTATTTGGCAATTCAAAATTTGGTAAATGCATTGATGAGTAACAATGGGCAATTCGAAATTATGCATCAGGTATTTACTTCTGAAGACAACCTAGAAAAATATTACAGCAAATACTTGGATCAATTTTGGATACTCATCTTGAGTGAAGTTATCGGATTTTGTTATATTAAAAAAGTATTTTTAAATATATGTGCGCTCCAAAATGTGCGTCAGAAATAAAAATATTTAATTTTAGGCCTCTCAGCGAATATGTTTTCAACATAAGGGACATTTCTACTTTGTGTTTGCAATAAAACAATTAAAAAAAATACTATAAAGATTTTAACTACATGGGGTGATGGGGTGGGGTTGCCCATATTGAACCATATTTTGAAAAATGGTCCATATTACATGTGCGCCATTAAATAAATAAAATAAATTGATAATACAAAACAAATCTCTCAACCTTTAGTAATATTTTGAGTAGCATAAATTATTTTTATATTTGTTAACAACAAGAGAAAAGAAAAATTAAGATGGTGTTGCAAGTGGTTCATTTTAGGCAACCAGGTGCTCAAATTGAGTTTTAGAAAATACATTAGAGAGAGAGAGACAGACGATGATTAACTTTTCTATGAAAGGAATACATCCTGTAGTTGCCTGTATATGGAAACGGTAAAACAATATACCACTACCATTATACATACTTATTACGTTCAGTTATACCTGTTTCAAAATACAGATGGTGTGTTCTATATACATACGTATTGCTTCTATCTATAATGTGACGGTTTTTATAAACATGCCGGTTGGATATCCTTACAGACACGTAGGTCTTGAAACGCTATTTGAGTATGCAAGTACATACACTGCAATACCAAATTTATAAAACACAGGCACATTATAAAATATCTCAAGAAATGTTTTATATTTGAACTATTTTACTTCCCACACCGTCGGTCTGTTTGTTTGTTGCCATTTTTCTAACAGCGTAATCTCAATAACCGCTTCACAGATTTTTGACGAAATTTTATGTGCGGTATGCTGTCAGGTTATGATAGGGAATGCTGCTATGCTTTTTAAATCTGGAGGGAGTAACATGCAAAAAAAACAAAAAAGCACTAGACTCTTTCAGACTTGATTTTTAGGCGTTTCTGGAGTTTTTGACCAAACGAGAAACGCTTGAGAGGCTCTGCGAGCTCATCCTTACCAGGTCAAGGTCCCTCTCTTCGAACCAGTCTTCTCTTGTATTTGATGGAGGCGTTTATCGGAAAAACGTCATTAGTGCAAAACTAGCATATTTGGGAAAATGAAAAAAACTTCCCAGCATGTAAAACTTTGATTAGGTTGATTTATTGCCATATCTGGTAGAAGTAAAAGTGTATAAGACACATCATCCACAAGCAGTAATTATTTTATTGTGAAACACATATGAAAAAAACACAAAAAATACATGGACATAATTATTAGGTTTTTGAGAGAAAAGGTTAACAAATTAGTGTCCTTAATACAAACAGCATGAAAATAAAATAAATTCCGATACAAAAAAACAAAGAAAGAGTGATAGTGAACAATTATACCTAACACAAAAACCGACTAACTGAAACAATCAACTCTGGCTAACCAAAATACCCTATATCTACCACTCAGTCTTCGCAACCACTACACTACTATATTGTCATCGTTGTCCACCTTGTTGTCGATGACAAAATTACCAGCAGTGTCAGGTGCTGTGTTGTACTGTTTTGTTATCAAGTTTGCATGACAATTTATATGCACAAGTGGCTTTCTTAGGTGAAAAAATATGGACTTAATGTTTTTAGACGAACAAGTCAATTTTCCTCTGTAAATAGTACGGAACCTATAACATTTTTTCGAGAAATAATTATTTCTATTCATGTATAAATGGATGCTAGAAATGCGATGATGCCATCATCTAAATTTAGGCAAAAATTCACTTATGAGGTTTTTCCGAGAAACACCTTTCGGAAAACTTCGACGCTGTAGAATGAGCTGCAGCGTTTCAAATATAACATGCACAGACACTTATCCTCTCGCAGCGCTTCTACAGTCATAGGCTTTCAACCTTTGCGGGAGACTGACCATAAAAAAATTGTCAATAGTTTTTTTCTGTCAGTATATAAATTACGTAAAGTAATTCTGTACCCCATTTTCGTTTTGAAAGAAGCTCGCAATTCACCTCGCCTGCGCCTCTCTTTATTTTCTAGCAGGAATTAAAAAAGGTGATTGAGAAACACCGAGTATTGAAACCCCTGTTTTTTTTAGTTTCATCACTTTTGTCAGGCAGTGTATGACGCGCGTACAGTACAAAGCGGTATCATGGAAGAGTGAACTCCCGTAACTACTCGAGGTACCCTTTCGCAGTGGAGGAAAACCGGTAGTTCAGAGGAAATGTGGTCTCGCTAGTATAGCGTAATGACCTCGCGATTTTTGACCTTTCGGGAAATCTTCCGAGAAAAAGCGATGATACATCCGATGCGTGGGTTCGAATATAATTTAACTGGAGTCATCGTTTGTAGTAGTAAGGCATTTCGTGTGGTTAGTCGCAAGGTAAAAAGGGTAATTTTGCGTAACCGCAAAACCAGGCTGCTTTGGGCAAGGGTTGGACATCTTAACTGAAAATGTAGAACACAGTGTTGTAGATACAGGGGGATAGGGGGGTCACATCACTTCTCTTTTAGGTAAAAATAAAAAATAAACTATGTCCTAATAGGGTACTTGCAGAGGTCGTGAAGTCGTCTCGGTAGTCTACATAGCGCAAAGAAAACCATATCAAGAAGCAGTAGGAAACAAAAAACATAATTTTACTGACGGCCAAAAAAAGATATTTGCAAAATAAAATAAGGATATATTCAAATTTTTCCACGTGACTTAAAACAAGGGCTGACGTCACAGGTATCTTATCGATATCGACAATCGATACTGCTACAGCGCAGGTCAGTGAGATTCAACTGCAAACTAGAGATGATCTGAATTCTTTAACAATGCGACTCAATTTATTGATACTTAAACATATTTGAAACAGGCAATTAACCCACTAGCATTTTTGTTGCAATACATTTTTATATCTGATAGGTATCACAGTTCATCCTGTTAGTGACCGAGATTCGCAACTAATCTACCTAATCTAAACTAGGAAGTTGTATACACCAGAGCAACTGCTGCTGCTCTACAAGGCACAGATCCGACCATCGCTGGAGTATTGCTCCCATGTGTGGGGATGCGCTCCGAAGCACTCTCTAAAGCTTCTGGACACTATCCAGAAAAGAGCGATTAGACTGATCGATACGCCAAACCGCACAAAGGACATCCACAGCCTGGAACATCGAAGGAGGGTGACTGACCTATCCCTGTTTTACAGATTCTATCACGGAAGATGTTCGAGTGAGCTCTCTCAGATAATAACACCACAGGCCGTCCGAACCAGGAAAACTAGAGAAGCTCTGCGAGCTCATCCTTACCAGGTCGAGGTCCTTACTCCCCGAACTAGTCTCCTCCAGCATGCCTTCTTTTGGAGAACTTCGACGCTGTGGAATCAGCTGCCGGGGAATCTGTTTACCGACGGCCAGAACCTGTAGCGTTTCAGATCTAACGTGAACCGATACTTATCCTCTCGCAGCGCTTCTACAGCGCCATAGGCTTTCAGCCTTTGCGGGACGCCGACCATAAAAAAAAATCGAAGCCATCATTTTATTTCGGCGCATTCCATTATGAATGAACCCAAAGATAGAATCTAATTCAAGCCCATCCCTACAAAGTGAACTAGTAATCTAGCCTAACTTTTATTCTTTTGACTTTTGTACTTTTGTGTGTGACTGTGTTTTGTGGTTATAATGATCAATGTCAAAATATTAGGTTAGCACTGGCTATCGATATCGAATATCAATACTTTACATCCCATCACTATAGGATATCACTGGCGTCAGAGGTTGTTTGCGCGGCATTTTCCGGCATTTGAAATAATTTTTGGAATATCTCTCACAGCCGATCCCAAAAAACCAAACAAGTGATTTTGTCATGTTTACTAGGCTCTAAGCAACGCGTAAACGACATATTTTTTTCTGCAAGTACCCTATTTGCCTATAGTACCCCCTCGAACCTCTCACCCTCACCCCTTCCCTTTGCTCCTCTCCTCCTCACCTCCCTCCTCTCCTGCTCCCCCATCCCCTCCCCTCCCCTCTCCCTCTCTCCACCCCTGTCCGTCTTCCCCTCACCTCCTTATCCCCTCTCCTCCTCCCTCTTTCAGAAAATGAATCTATAATGTATTTCAAATGGTTTTTATTAGAGGGCCAATGAGAAACGGTGGAACAAAGAAACAAACACAGGATAAGATTTAGAAATTACGTGACGTCTCAAGTTATTCCTCGGCAAATAATTTGAAAATGCGTTAATTTTTTTACATGAGGTTTTACCAGAGGTTAAAGATATTAGCATTTCCGATGAAAACAAATTCGAACGTGCAACGCAAGGTAGATGAAGGTCAAGGTAATAAATAAAAGTGCTTCGGTGAATTAATATTTTTTATGTTTTACAGCTTAATGGTAATTTTACTCTTCATACAAACTACTCATTATCTTAACCGGTTAAAGGTATTTTGGTATAGAAAACTAAAATATCTAACTGAGTCGAGTTCTTGAAGCCGTGAAAATTCTTTAGAGGTAAATTATTTTCATTCCTAGTCCTAGTCAACTGATTTGGGAAAGTATTGTGATTGCAAAATTATCGATATAGAGGTTTTTTTTGGTATGTTTTATGATTTTTACATTAGGTAAATGTAAGTCGCGCAGTTCTGTTTGTCTGTAAGTCTGTTGTCGCCAATAATCGGTATATCAGTTTTGTCCTGGCGGGGAAAATCATCAAAGGAAGACTTATTCATCTTTTGGAAAGACCATTCATGATTAAAAGGAAGGAATGAAACCTGTGTTGAATGAGTTCCGTATTTTTCATGCTTATATTAAAGATGCTTGGACAGTAAGAATTGAAACTAAGTTTTTGAAAAACCATCATTCATGCGAAACAAGTTAACAAGAAACAGTTAACCTCCTCTAAATCTGGTTCAATAACGAAAATAAAAATGAATCTATTTCCACTTCTTCTTTTTTTCATAATTTGTCGCTGCAGACACGTAGATTAGTTTAGCTGCCCTGTCATTAGTGACTGTTTTTTTTAAGGAACCTCTCTCAAAACCTTTAAAGCTCTAAAAAATGCTGAATGTGGCGTACCCTAAAAATTTTAAATGTTGGTTACTAGTATTTCGAACACGTTTCTTGCAGTTGACTTTGATTCGATTCAGTCTACTGGTCAATTATTGCAAAGCGACAAAGGCTTATTTAGCGATTAGTCAAAATTTAGATTCATAGCAATTATGAAGTGGAAGTTTTAAGACGAAAGATTAGATCGATTTTTAAGTGATTTATCATTATCAATCGAATATTTGTATTGTAATTTACGTTAATAATAAACCCATAGATAGGCAGATGCGACTGCGCTTGTTGTTTCCGGTCAAAATTATTTTTATAAAATTAATCGTATATAATACTTATTACTTACCCAAATTGTAGTGCGCTGTTCACTACTACTCCTGTGATACTCGAAACCAGTAAAGTGTCGGAACAAACTATGTGAACATAGAGGAGTTCAAGGAAAACCTATTTTCCCGCCTAGCATCCATAGACTCCTCAGAGCCAATCATAGAATGCCTGTAAACCTCCATCAATAAACTTATCTACATCTTTGTTTAGAAATTTGGAACTTATTATTAACAGCAAACTATTCGGTGTCCACAAACAAAATAAAATACGGTCCTGAGTCCTGAGCCTCTTATGGTAGAACGGTCCTTTTGTTATCTGCATGACGATGGTTCGTCTTCTGTGCGTGATGCGTGGTTGTCTCAGCTTTTTGTGATGTAAATGGGATCCGATGGCATACCGACATGCTGAAGAGTATTTATGGTTTGTTACTTATTTATTGCAGCTACCTATTATTTGCAACCGCGGTCGTGAACTTTCGAAAACATTGCGTGAGCGAAAGCACTGTCGGGGTGAACGTTTGCCCTTACATCTGGTAGAAACTTCTTAAAATTATATATTCATCAGGGGAATTTTGGATGTTTTGAACCATTCACATAAAGTATATAATTTTATTTTAAAATCAACCAATTATTCATTCATTCATCCATGCATTTCAACATGTAGTATCAGGTGTACCGCAGGGGTCACAACTAGGTCCACACCTATTCTTAATAATGTATATGTTTTTGACAGCAGAAAATGGGCGTGACTATATTTTATTTTTTGGGTTGAACGCAAACTTATATGTTCATGTCCTATATGGAATTTAAACAATAAAATATTTGATCGTCTCATACAAGTGGAATAACTAATCATTCTCATTTTTAAGATAATATCTTTGTCAAATTTGTTGACTAATTTTAAGATGGATATTTGGACCATAACATATAACATTTAGTAGTACTTCCACTTCCCACACCGGTAATACGTTTTCTTTTTGGTCATTTTATGATACCTATCCCCGTGTGGGAGCGGGTTAGAATATCTCCCATCGTATGTCCTGCGTGTCGTAAAAGGCGACTAAAAGGAACACCGAACTACTGTCGGTATAAACAGTAACCTCTTCTCAACCAACAGCTTTGGGTGGACGAATTGAGAAGAGTCAGGACACCTTCTTGTCCTTGGGGTGAGACATTGTCCCTAAAGGCGGATGAACCAGTAGATACATCTGGTCAACGGCATGAGGGTGCAGAAAGCAAATGGGAAACTACTGCATTAAAGATCTTAAAGATATCCCAAGAGAAACTCGTAAGATGAGTACATTTTACGAGTTCACAACATGTCTACTAAGACATTATGACTATGATGATGATGATACATAACGAAAATCCACGTCTCTCATTTCCGTCGGTCTGTCTGTCTGTCTGTCTGTCTGTCTGTCTGTTTTGGCGTTTTTCTAGCCTCGTAATCTCATTAACCGCTGCATGAATTATGAAGAAATTTGTATAGTGATATGCTGTGTGATCGTAGTAGGAAATGCTGCTATTATGTTGAAAATCGGTGCATGGGCGGCGGAGTAATTAGCAAAAAACAAAAAATATCAAATATTCCTCTTATTTCGTTTTTGGCGTTTTAGGGGACCTGATCATTGTCTGCTTTTTTTGGTTGAGGATGGAATTGGGATGATGAGGGGTTGTAAAACTGATAAATTTCTTGCATTGCTATCGATTGATCTGAGAAAGAAAAACCTAGCACATAATATACTGTTTTAGGTTCATCCGAACATTGCCTTGCCTATTAGAAACCGAGGGACTTTGAATTGAATTAAATTTTGACACAGTATACCGTAGCGAGGATGGAAGGCTCTTATGGTTGCCGAAATCATGTCAGTGGCGGCGCAGCCCTAATAAAAAACTAAAAATATAAAAACAGCTGAAACTTCGTTTTTAGACTATTTGGCGATTCTTGATCGTTTTTCGCATTTTTTAGACGTGGTAAAATTGGGCTAGTTTAATGGTGGGGGTTGCGAAGCTGAAAAATTCGTTGCAGTCGTAGTGGAGTCCTCATTCCCCTGTAAAGAAGCGTCATGTTATCTTTTACAGCTTTATTTGAATGCAGGCGTACCTTAAACAAAAAATAATTTTTGTAATTATATTATTATAGATAATTCTGTAATGTGTGTCGCTAAACAGATAGCAATGAAATTTCTAAACCGCACCGTGGGCCGTGGTATACATCGATAGAATCTGTGATTTTAGAAAATTGTGTTAGTGGCGATGAAATTAAATTAAAAAAGAAATAATACAATATAAAAGCCGTTCAAAATCTGTTTTTGGATACTCTGGGAATTTCTGATCGTTTTTTTGGAGTGGTCAAAATGAGTGGAGGTAGAATGGGGTCTCGATTAGGGTGGCTGGAATACTCTGGTATACTTTTGATTGCCCTTCAAAGATTGATACTGATAATATAATGTTATTAAATATCTGAAAATCGGCATGCCATGTGATCAGGATATCAGTTGAAGACTGCAGAATAAAAACTGGGTCTTAGTTCCTACGGAAAGAAACTGTTCTCTAGAGTTTTTGTGTTAGATGTTTTTTTGCGGTCAGAAGATGATTTGGTTGCAAGGGGATCTCAGACTATAGCATCATACTGTGGGAAAATAATAAAATGGTATCACCGTAATGTGTGGGAAGACTGAATCAATCAACTTGACTCCATTTTTTACATGAATCAGTATGTATAAATCAAATTGCTTGAGCTGTTTCCTGAATAATGACCTAGCGAGGTTGTTTAGTTAGTAGAACCGGGGCGTATACATTATATTATAAATATCAGTGATTCAAGCGAACGATGCATGCGCGCTAGCTCAGCAAGGGGTAGAGTCGAATGGTCGAACCCAACGCACACGTGGTCTTCACAGTCTCAATCAACGACCGATGTCGTCAACGGTCCCTGTTGGGGTGAACGGCCCTACAGGAAATGCCCTAACGTCGACACAGTTCGAAAGAAAGGTGATACCGGTGTCGCGCCGATTGAAACCTAGGATACTTATTGAAACAGGATGCTTGCTTGCTTGATACATTTTACCGTTTTTTATAATTGTGTTGTGGGAGAAATTAATACGTTAGAGTAACAGTGGACCCTGTGGGCCAGAGAAGATCTGAACATCTTCCCCTGAACATCCTAATATAGCGAAAGTCCTGTCGTGTCGAGTTTGTAAAAATCGGCGTGACAAGTAGTTAGGATGTTAATTTTTGTTACGAAATAAAAATTATCTGTCTAGGGCAGAGATTCACGACTTGACTTGATTTTCAAGTCAAGTATTTGTTTTTGAAATTCAAGTCAAGTCAAGCAGTTACACATCAAGTAACTTGAAAATCAAGTTTTTCATGCTAACTACTTGATTTTTTCTTGAAAAAATAGTTCTTTTTTGATATTAATCTAATTAACTGCCAAAACGCAATAAGAATAAAAATCTGTGTATATAAAGATGTAATCTTTTATTAAAAAAAAAAATATCCAAAAACAAAAACTCCAATAAACTTGGTTAAATAATGAATGTAATAATATGAAATTAAAGTACGAAATATTCTGAATTCTGACAATAATACATTGTAAAACAACAGGCTCAAACATGAAAACAGTGAATATCTAAAATAATAATATCCTCATTTGCCATCCATGATTTGAGATACATAAGACTTCTAACGCAGCTATTATCTAATCGATTTCTTGTTTTGGTAAGAGTTAAGGCAGCTCTAGAAAACTGCCTTTCAACTGGAGCTGAAGAAGCTGGCGTTGCCAAAAAGTCTTTGGCCATTCCGGTAAGGTTTGGAAAAATACATTTGTGTCTTTTTCACCATTCTAAAATATCTTCAGTACTGTCCCTTGCCGCTTGAATAGTATTTATAATCTGTTCTTCGGTTTCATCTCGATCAGGTTTATTGTCAAGTTTCATAGCCCACGAATCTAGTCTATCGATCAGCATATTAATGCCGATTATTACCATAGGTAGGGTAGCCTATAATTCGCCTTCAAAAATGATGGAAATACTCTTAAAAACATTAAAGTACTGGCAAATTCGTTTAATTATTAAGGACCGTTCTTTGTCGGTTGGCTTTAAAGTTGTGAAGTCATCGGGTGCCTGCTTGCTGTCGTAACCTCGGTGATTCGCCTATTTTAACGCCTCGACTCACATTTTACAGATCGATATCAAGTAAATATCAAGTAGTTTGATTTTACTTGATATCAAGTCGAGTAGTTCAGATCGAAAATCAGTCAAGTCAAATATCAAATTTTCAAAAGCTTGAGCTTTCAAGTCAAATATTTAAGAAAAAACTCAAGCTACTTGGCTTGATGGATCCCTAGTCTAGGGATATTTGATTCACTAACTTTTCATTCTATTCGTTAGCCAGCAGACAGGGGTGTATGATTTTTTAGATGTTGGTTTGGTTTCAAAGAAATTTGTGGTATTGATTTTTCATGTTCTATATTCATTTAACCTAGTTACAGAATTTTTAATATTTAATACCCTAAGCTACAGGTTGCTTCGACAGACTGTCACAAAAGAGTTTTATGGATTTATTAGTGCCCATAAAATCACTTTCTTGTCCGCACCTATTTTATGACTTTTTTATCACGGCACCCTACTACACCTTTTCCAGCTGTAGTTTCTAAAGCGTGAAGTGATAATAATTCAAAACGGTCAAGTTAATTTTACAACTCGTCACTTGTGAAGTCAAACTGCCAGGTGTAATTTATACATGTGTGTAGACAGAAAAAGGTTTTTCCTTGTTAGCTAGTGTATTTGTTTCATAGGATAGTGGGTTGATAGGCAGTATATGAATCTAGAAACTACCATTTACAGTAGTATAATTAGAATCGAAAATATTCATAAAAAAATGAATATTTATTTTTGGCTAAACCAATTATAATCTTTGCGGTTAAAAGTTTCAGACTACTACTAAACTATGGCTTGATTTTGAGATTTGATGAATGTCATATTACTGATTATTAATAGCATTATTTTAATGCCAGCGATTTTTTAAAAGAGTTCAGTACTATTGATAATTGATAGTGTCACTTGACAATCTTGTATTTCAAAGGTGCAATTGTATCAGTCTAGGAGGATCACAAAAGGATCTCTGCACAAATTGGCTGTAGTCCGTTTATTGATAAAAGTACCAAATCATAATTTATATTTTGTTGTTTTGTAGATAAAATTATGCCTGCAATTCTCTCCTCCTATTCACAACAAAATATATACTTTATTTTTCAGAAAACATAATTAAAATAATCAATGAACATACATTATATTATGTGTACAAAATAAAATACATGTATAGGTCCGACCCTGGCACAGGTACGGCTTAATTTGTACAGAAATTGACTGCCGCACACATTGTATCGACCGAAAATGGAGCGTTAGCAAGAATTGTTGAATGCCATTCGCATTCCTCATGCGAAGACCGACGCCTAACCTCGGGCTGTCCATAATTTTAACTTTATTTCTGTGGTCCGTTCAGAATCGCTGCGGTTACCTTCATGCCAACTCGAGGGTTTGAGAATGAAAACATATTTATTAGAGATTTAATTCTTAGTCTAAGTTATTACAGAATCCTCTATCACAGCTTTCCATGACGTCACATTCAAATTCTCAATTATTCAACAATTCTGATAATCCTGCAAAGACATATTTGCGAAGTTCTGATCTCGCTCTAGGAAAATTTACAATTTTTTTGCTTTTACACAGTGGCGGTTCCTGAATTTTTGAAAGGGGGGAGGGGCGCACAAAATTTTAAATAAAAAAGCCACACCAAAATCCTATCAGAGATTATTGAGGCCGCACCCTGCACATAATAAGTTTTCAGTTACCACAAACAGTTATTTCTTAAACGTTTTTTCTAGCTAGTATCACAACACGTCACTTCGAGTGTTTTGCTTATCACACAATGCTATTTCTTAAGAGTTTTTTACTTATCATCCTGCCTAACCAAGAAAAAAAGTCGTTCAGCTAGTCTATTTGTTTCCCCCAAGGCCTGATTCAAACACGTCAGTGCTAGCTACTGAACCATGTATCCGTCTGCCTCATTCTGTCAAAACATTGTATAAGTATCTACTTACCTATTTTCATCTTTGTAATGTGACTTATAATTTCCTTAATCTATCAAAAATCAAAATGCATCTGGATGTGATGGAATCTCCGCTAAACTTCTTATGGAACTTCCAGATCGCCCTTTGAGTGTTTTATCAGAAACAATAAACAGATCGTTTTCAGAAGGCACATTTCCTCCTAGCTTTAAAAAAGCTCTTGTAGTTCCACTTCACAAAAGCGGGGATATAAAGGATCCATCAAATTACCGCCCTATTTCTTTGCTTTCAACTATTTCCAAAGTCGTTGAAAAACTAGTTAAAAGACGAATGATGGACTTCCTATCTCAGCACGCTGTTTTTAGCTCTTCTCAGTTTGGTTTTCTTCCCGCCAAAAATACTCATGATGCTATGTTTTACGTTCTGGAGCAGCTTTTCACACACTACAACAGCGGCCAGGCAACAGCAGCGGTGTTCTGTGATTTTTCGAAGGCTTTTGACTGCGTTAATCACAGAACGCTGCTGCGGAAGCTTGAAGTCTATGGTTTTCGGGGTGTGGCACTGGAGTGGTTCAAGTCTTATCTTTCCTCAAGACTCCAGTGTGTCTTAGCGAATGGCAGAAACTCTTCTGATCATTTTATTAAGCATGGGGTCCCTCAAGGCTCTGTGCTGGGCCCAATTTTATTTCTTTTATATATCAACGACTTATTTCATCTTGATATATCTGGAAAGTTCACTGCCTTTGCTGATGATGCTACTGTGATATGGCACAAAGACGAGCCAGAAGATCTGGTCCAAACAATTGCACGTGAGATCGTTGTTATCAAAACCTGGTGTGATTCAAATGGGCTTTTATTTAACTTTAAAAAAACACAAGTTCTTGGATTTCGTGTTGATATCAATGACATCGTTTGTGAACAATTTTCCATCAAAAGCTCTGAATGTACTAGGTTTCTTGGACTGCAGCTTGACGTTGACCTTAAATTCCAAAAACATATTATCATTTTGAACAAAAAGCTTGCATCAGGCTGTTATTGCGTACGAGCTGCAGCAACAAACTTGGGCATCTCGATTGCTAGGACAGTTTTTTTCGCGGTGGTGCAATCCCATCTGTCCTACGGTCTACCATTTTGGGGCTGTTGTAGCCAGTTCCTTTTCCAATCTGTCTTTAAGTTGCAAAAACGTGCAATACGATATGTTGTAGGTGCTTCTTGTAGAGATCCTTGCAGACCGCTTTTTAATCGTCTCAAGATCCTTACACTGCCATCTCTTTTCATATTAGAGACTACGAGCCTAATACATAAACATCGTTCTTCATTCTCCGACCATCAACAAGCTTATGCAACTCGCCGAAGACATGACATTCCGCTACCAATACCTCATTCTACCCTCGTGCGAAATTCCATAATATATAATAGTGTGAAAATATATAACTACTTGCCATCGGATATTAAAGCAATCCCAAATATTATGAAGTTCCGTAAAGCGTTAAAAAAAATACTAATAACACAAGCATTCTACTCGCTGGACCAATATTTTGAATTTTCCTTCACTCAATGAGTTAGTCAACTATTGCCCCAAGTGTTTGATGAACATAAAAATAACCTTCATCTGTGGGGTGTCAGTAAAATTTTTAATTTGTGAATGTCTGACTTTTAAGTATTTTATTTATTTTTATGTATTTGTATTTTAATTTTTATGTATATGTACTTTCATTATGTACTTTTACATAGTAATTTGCTTTGTCAATAAGATTTTTTATATATCTTTGGCAATAAAGCATGTTAACCAACCAACCAACCAACTAATTTTTATTTTTTGCTCTAAGGAAAGTCGTCCAAAGTTCATCTTAAGCAACGCGTTCACCCGATTATCCATATCAAATGATAGGTCAGTAGGTTAGAATCGCCGATGTAAACAACCCGTAGCGACTCGAACCAGACAAGATGACTAAGGCGCGTCAGCAGGAGCAGCCTCTGTTCGTATGTGACCCGTAACCTTTTGGTTTTCATTGGTCATTTTCAGAGTCGATTGATGTGTGATTGACAAATAGGAGAGCTAATAACGTGCGATTGACCTACAGGAGCGCCCTCTGTCCGCTATCCGTGCCGTCCGTGTCTTGGCGTCTTCAGTCAATCACGTGACGAGACACTGGTTGGGTTTGATATTGGTGTGCTGCGAGTGCCAGTTTTTATAGTGCGAGCATTGTTAATCAATCGATGGTAGCTAGAAATAGGTATATACTAGCATTCCATACATATCTACTAAAAAGTATTTTTTCCTCTTTTGCTCGGGGGGAGGGGACATTGCGCCTTAAGGAGGAACCGCCCCTGCTTTTACAACCCTCCACCCCCAACTACCTTAGTATCACCCCCGTCCAAAAAAGTAGAAAATGACCAGAAACCCCTAAAACGCTTAAAAACGAAGTTCAGCTGTTTTTATATTTTTCGTTTTTTGATTATTGCTGCGCCGTCACTGACACGATTTTTCAAAACCGTACGCGTTTACCATCCTCACCACGGTAATAATACCGTGTCAAAATTTAATTAAAATCAATTTAATAATTTTCAGGTTTCACAATACAGAACGGTCTAAAGCAATACTCGTATATACCTATACTTCAGAAACGTCTCTTGGTTTCTGTAATGGACATTACAGCCTATTACGACTACAACTTCTTCAGTTTTACAACCCTTTACCCCGCAAGCACTCCAATTTCACCCCCACCCAGAAAAGTAGGAAATAAGTCAGGAACTTAAACGTCTAAAAACGAACTTATAGGAATATTTGATTTTTTGTTTTTTGCTAATTACTCCGCTGCCCATGCACTGGTTTTCAAAATTATAGCAACATTACCTACTACGACCCCATAGCATATCTCATCTCATCACAATCCATGCAGCGTCATTGAGATTATGAGGGTAGAAAAACGCCAACAGATCGACGGAAATGAATGACGTGGATTTTCGTTTTGTAGAATCATAAAACTCCCAAAAAGCGTATTATCTCCAAATCGAAAATTTTCTTGATCTCAATACCCTCCTCACCCATCGGTGTGGGAAATGAAAGGAAATAATAAAGATTGAAAAAATGTACAGGTACAAAATTTGTGGTTACGTCAAGTGCACTCGCACCGAGAAATTCCCTAAGACTGTATCACAGTTAACAGCAGAAAGCTGCAGGCAGACGAAAAGGAACAGTCCTTCGATGTAGCTGTCGAGTATCGTACGAGATTTTCTTATCAGCCATCTGTCGCCCACGTACCGCGAGTTCCACTATCGGGAACCAAAGACGAATTTAGAGCATGGCACGGCGATTTATCTGAAAACAAGGCCGTCCGGGGTATTTTTAGCTGCTACACGGGTAATTTTAAATTGATTTCGCGCTAGGTGTGTTTGTTATTTATGTGACGATCGTAGGAAGTACGATAGGAAAGTTTTACTACGTTTCTGTTGAGTGGCAATCATGGACAAACTATGCTGGGTTACATTGAGCTATGCCAATGCTATCGAAAGGAAGTAATAGTAAAGAAAACTAAATAATATGATTTTATAGAACATCGTACCAAGTAAAAAATACATTCTATTGAGAAGACCGTGTCTAACAGTCATTATATCTCGTATTGCCGTTCTCGAATTACAATTACTTGTAGTAGCAATTTTATCCAGCGCAGCATGCCCGAAAATTTTAAAGTAAATAATACCCTGAATACGGTCCTTGCATCCATTGGTCCCATCACTCGCATACTTCCGCCCCGTCGTCACCCCTAAGCTTCAATGCAATTTTATCGGTCGCGCAGTGTGGACCGGGTGTGGACGTTTCGTTTGTCGCGAGTGTTTCTTGTTTTTTGCAATGAGAAATCTCGGGCTCGGGAGTGTTTTTGTTGAAACGTGTCTAATCGAGTGTCCTCTCCGTAGAAGAAGCTCATGACATGACTCTAATTCTTAGGCAGCCCCAGTAAGTGGGCAGCCTTCTATTTTCATTTTTTATCTTTTATTATTTTCTTTCAGGATGGCCACTACACCGAGTAACACATGTTATTCGGTGGCCATTTAGATCTGCCAGACAAAAGTGTTTACATATGTAATACACTGAGCATTTCGCAACAGATTCACATGAATTCCTGTAATTCGAAATGGGCAGCCTTTTATTTATATTTTTTATTTATATTTTTTATCTTTTATTATTTTCTTTCAGGATGGCCACTACACCGAGTAACACATGTTATTTGGTGGCCATTTAGATCTGCCAGACAACAGTGTTTACATATGTAATACACTGAGCTTTTCGCACAGGATTCACATGACTTCCTGTAATTCGAAATGGGCAGCCTTTTGTTTAAATTTTTTATTTATATTTTTTATTTTTTATTATTTTCTTTCAGGATGGCCACTACACCGGGTAACACATGTTATTCGGTGGCCATTTAGATCTGCCAGACAACAGTGTTTACATATGTAATACACTGGGCATTTCACAAAGGATTCACATGAATCACACATATTATTCGGTGGCCAATTAGATTTTCCAGGCACAAGTGTTTACATATGTAATACACTGAGCATTTCGTAATGGATTCACATGAATTCCTGTAATTCGAAATGGCTTTTGGTTAACGCCTTCAAATGAAGTGCCACAATTAAGTGAGCATATGCCCACCGATACGAACGCGTCTAGAAGATCCACAGCAGTCGATAGTACCTAAGACAAGTAAGTTAATTCAATACTGTTTTCAAATCTCTTCTTGTGTGTCTAGATTTCCTTCACATGAAGGCTGATCAGGACTTATGTGGTTCGACTTCGAATCCACTTTACTTTTTTCGTTATAACTTATAGTATTCATATGTATACTGTCTTAAACTTTCATATTTCTGATGGCGTTATCTGACTAACGATTGCAGAATAAAATCTATTCTGTAGTCTTTGTCTATGTACACATCAACGAATTCGAATAGGTAGAAGCAGTAAACAAGGGTTTTGTTTGGACCCACTATCTGAAGCATATTATAAATATTGTGTTTATCGTTGTGTTTATCAAGCAGCTTGATGCTCCTAGCAGGCAATTAGGCAGGTAGACGATCGTACGCAAAAACGCAAAAAAGCAAAGGATTATTTGGCCACGTTGCCAGATCGTCTCCGGGTAACCCTATTGTATTTTCGTTAGCTGTGACAACTGACAATATATATTTTGCAGTCATTGCAGTAATAGTAAAGTTGAAAAAAGCGTGTGAGAAAAATCACAAAATAGACTTTTGCTCCAAAGGAAGATACTGATCAATGTGTTTGTTATTATATAGGGTGATACTTCTTTGTCAACTGTACATAGAAGTCGTTAAAATAAACAACTTTTTCAAATAACTTTTTTCCAAAAACTGAAAAATAAGCGAGTTACAGAATCGAAAAACGTAAGTCTTGATTGTGTAATGTGTATCAAGACGTACCTAGTCTGTTTGTATTTAATTTTTTGCTAGGATTTTTGTCGATTAGGCATTGTACCTTGTACGAGTACCTACCTCTCAGATAGTGCAGTAGTCATTTTTTGTTTATCGTTGTTAATTTTAAATTGTTAAATCCTAAAAGAGGCACATAATTATGAAACAATTTTTAGGATTTACAAATTTAAAATCAACAACGATATACAAAAAAATTACTAATGCACTTTCTGACAGCTACCTAGATATGCAGATAGATAGATAATGTATTTATTCCAGTAGGTACAGGTACTGGAAAAGTCAAGACCATACAAACACGTGACAAAAATTATTCTAAACATGAGTCAAGCAACTTTCTACAAAATACGTTAAATTAAATCAAATAAATACAAGATAATACATTATATAGCTATGATTAAAGCTATGAGTACAAAAATTCAATTATGGAATAGTAAACATTTGTGGCCAATAGGTTGAATACCAATTTTTTAATTTGACTATCATGGACATTACGAATACTAAGATTCTAGTTTGTTATATACCTCTAGCCCCAGGTAATCAGGACTTTTTCTCTATATTTCTTAAACGTCTCTTTTGCAGCCTGAATACTCTTTCCATAGGTACGATGTCTAATCGATCTGACAAAAATCCGGGTAAAAACTAAACACAAACGGAATAGGTAGGTACGTCTTGATAAACAATCAAGGCTTGTTTTTTTTTGTTATTTTGTATCTCGCTTTTTCAGTTTTCGGAAAAAAGTTATTTGAACAAGTTGTTTATTTTAATGACTTCTATACACAGCTCAAAAAAAGTATTAACTTAGGCCTCACCAGGTAAAAGATATTAAAAAAACGGTAATTATTCCGAGCAACCACAGAAGGTGCCCTATGAACAATTTAAGAATAATTATTGGGGCGGTGCAGTGGTTAAGTAATATGTCGTATGTCGTATAAATGCTAAAGTTTCATTTTAGCGGAGACGGAAATGGGGGTCGAGAATCAAGTCAAATGACTCCCGGTTTGACGTCCTTAGTCAAACGAAACCACTTCCAGACCGACGAAACGTTTTGGTGAAAAACTATGGCCTTTTGAAGTTTCATTCCCTAACCTAACTTAACTAAACCGGTTGAGCTGTAGAAATCAAAATGGATGGATATCGGCTCGGCTTGACGTCGTCTGAGTCGAACGTGCCCACTCCCAGATTGAGGAAACTTTCCGGTGCAAATATACGTGAATTTGAAATGTGGAAATTGCAATACCTTGCCCAACATTTTCATGGGATCGTTTCCTCAGACTGTAAGTAATCTAATTCTACCCAGGGCGTCAAGCCAAGCCATCGAGTTTGAATAGGTTAGAAGAAGTAAAACGATTTTGTTTGTCCGCACAATCTTAAAAGTAGTAATTCAGCCTTAATGGCAGCTTGATGATAGTGAAAGGTGGCACACTGGCTGCTGATGAACCCGTATACCCTGGATGTGCTAGCAGGTAAAGGACCCTAAAAATAAGGCGATGAATAGGGGAAGAATATAAATAGCAACTTTGTTTAGGTTGATCCTTGCGGGTCCATTGTTATAGTTTAGACTAAAATTTGGGTTTTAACGGTACATAATGTGTTAACAGATTATTTTAAACAATTCCACAAAATTTAATTCCCGCGGATTTCTGTAAAAAATAACATCGTGTTTGTGACCACAGTAAAAAATAACAACTGGGTCTTGCCAATATACACATACCTGTTACAGCATGGGCTGAGCCGAGCCGATTAATAATTGACTAAACCCCAGTTAAACCATTTTAACCTCAACAATCCAACCCCTGAGGTTAAGTTAGGTTAGTTACTGAAACTTAAAAATACCAAAGTAGTTTTTCACTGGCCCGGGAGTGGCGTCCACACACAAACCAATCTCAACCCTATTTCTGTTTCCGCTAAATTATGTAAGTCAAGCCAACACTTCTGAAAAAACGTGACAACGTCGCATCAACGGAAACCCCAATTCCTAGATACCCCAACCACGACCTTTTCCTTTTTTCACCCTTTATTTACCAGACGACAGGTAGCGGACTCGCTGAGTTCTATTGTTTGTTTTGGCTGAAGCGTGCAAACCTATCATCGGTAAGAAATGCCATTGACGTCTCAAAAGGGGTGTAGTTCATGGAGCGAGAGAATATTATATTCATGTATTTGCATTTTATTTATGTTTCTATTCCAACTAATTCTCATGAACATGAACATTTTAGTTAACCGTGATTCATAAAATTGAGATTTGGTATTTGATTAAATATTAAATATTTGATTGAATAAGAAACGTTTGAAGTTAATGTTACTTTAAATTTGTTTTTCCAGTTTTACGTAAAATGAATTATTAAAAAAATATTTATTTTGCGCTGTAAACAATTTATGCTAAATATGCTAAATTTTTAAAAATTGTAGAATTTAAATAAATTTGTTTTATACGTTTCTTGTCTTCAAACATTATTGCTTATTTGTGTACCAGACGGTTACCTGTTGCAGGTTCCCTTCTTCAAAATGTTTCGATCTGTAATGATAGTCTCGAAGTTGGGAAGATTGCGATACATAATGCTCATAAGTACCCGTTCCCCTATATTAAAGTTAATTTGTCTCTGTTTTTAAGGCCATAATAGGTAATGCAGCAAATTTATTACTGCACTGCCTGTTGCTCCAATGTGAGAGTCATACATTCCGAAGGTGAGATGCCTGGCAAAGGTGATAAAACCTCTCTTTTATATATTTACAGGGCCAAATTCTTTCAAATACCAAATCATAATCACTAAGTAGATGAGTTCTTCAAGTTGTATTTTTTATAGGTCTGTTGTATTTAAGTTTATTTTCAACATTATCTGGTAATATAAATATGTATATTGAAATATATTGAAAAAGTTCAGTTTAAGTTTTCATTTAATGCACTCCAATGTAAGTACTTAGTAGTTTCGTAGTTCCCTTTCTTCCATCATCAGAATACATCAAATGAATGGAGATGAAATAAACACCTTGTAACGTTACTATAGAACAACGAGAACATACTGCCTTGTTGGGAAATATTCAAACAATTAGTGGATCCGTATGGTACATAAATAGTCCAATAAATTTGGACTGGCTGCGATTGGTCGTAAATCCTATGCCACGAGTATTTAAGATCTGGCATCTTTCATTGTTTCCTATCACTCTGTAATAGGTTCTCTTTTCTATATCCTCAACGTCATCGTCATTATCTTATAGTCACACCGTTATATGCTTATCCCTTCAACGTATCTTGTTACTATTATTATTACATACAACAAAGAAGAAAAATGTGCAGCCCGGGCTACTGCCCGCCGAGCTGCTCTTCCATCACACCCCGACCATCACTCCCTCATACATAATGTAACATACGCCTATGTCTGCATCATAAAAGCTCTTTAAATCCAGCGGATTTCTGTCAATTTCTGTAAACAATAACATCGTCTTTGTAAACAAGTGGTAAATAATAACAACTGGATCTTGGGCACACTCACATGCCTGTTAGCGCATTGGCTTTGCTTCTTCTAGCCTATTCGAATTCGTTGGTACACATGAAGATACTCGGCCTACCTGCTTTCACCCTTGATGCTAAAAGCGCCGCTATCCCAATGAAGGGATAGGATTTTTTACCTGCTATGAATATAGATCTATATTGGGTCGATCGATATGTAAATTTGTACCCTGCTGCTAGAAATACATGTTTATTGTTTTATCTCTTTCTTCAAGCAACAAGACAGGGGCGGCCTCTGAATCCAAGGGCTCATATTCAGTAGCTGCCCTTCTCACTGGTTTTCTCCTTTACATGCAAACGTCTTGAAATAGGATAGTTATCTGCAAATCTTAGGTCATTGGCCGCTATCAGCGCGTTAGCGATTCCTCTTCACAGAATACTCCAAGAAGGCATTGGAAAACCGGTGTAACCCAGTAAGACTTCTCGGATGTCTTTCATAAACAATCGGCGGTCCCAGTCCCGGTCCCGCTAGAAAAAAGGGAGGGGGAGAGACCTAGCCCTAAAGGAGCATATGCTCGCAGCTCAGAACACCCAGACTAGTAAATAGTCAGCCAAGATAATACATATTACGCTGGTCGACTTGCTAAATATTTAGATAAGTGGGCTAATATCACTAATAATCGGCTTGCTTTCCTCTGGATTTCTTCTTATAAGAATCACTTTAGCAACATACTAGTGAACACTATTATACCAAACCCATCTTTTACATCAATTGAATCATCTAAAGTAAAAGATGGCAATCATATTATTACACATAGGCGTTGGTTAAAAACAAACTCATAACCCTTTCCAGGGGTCCGAAACCCGACGGTAAATCTCAAGGCTTTGAACATTTTTTTTTTTTTTTAATTTCAAGGTCTCTGACATTTTAAGTTCAATAACATTCAAGTACTACAATACCTAGAGGTACATATTTATGATTCCAGTTGTCAAAATTAAACAATATCTGTCTTTTTATCTATGTTTAATTGTTTACCGTTTGGCCTTTATAGGGTGCCTTTTGTGTTTACAAAGCTCATCCCGAGTTTCTAACGTCTAATGACATTTTATCTGTCATTTACTTCGACGACATATATCAGCAGTAAAGTGTTTTTGTGCCATCTACAATATGTACCTTTTTTGAGTTTGACTTTTACATATCGTAAGTCGTTGATCGTAAGTTCTCTTACCGGAGGAGAAATGAACTTTTCTTGTAGTTCAGGTTGGAAAACTCCTATTCAAGGACAGATGCTCCTTTTTTGACCCGACTCCCCTCATAGGGAGGTTTGTAGTGGCCCGCCCCACTGTTAAATACAGTTGGGTGGATCTGAAAATCTTAGAACATAGAAAGTATTTAGCATTACGCTCAAGTAAACAGTAACTCTATTGTTTTCCGATTTGGTGCAGTCTAAGTAGCATTGCTGGTATCAGGTATTCAGCTAGCACAAGGGTACACATCTTATTATGCATAGTGACAATCATTGTGACCGCTCTTGAGATATTTACAGACGAGACGTTTTCCCTCACAAGTTGCGGTGCACACACAAGTCGTGTATGGGTAATGGCAGGTAATGACAGTCTAGAACATATCCATTATTTGCATTGTTAGCTGTATTGACGCAGCTAGATCATAATTTAGGCCTACGAATTTTCGGACTGTCCTATTCTGATCAGAATACAATGTAATATACATTGCGTGTACGGGTAGTGTCAGTTTTCAGAATCTTTAATACTATCCAAGGCAAATTTGGTAGTGGTGAACATAAAAATATTTTCCTCGATGCCTCACATATTACTACAAGACAATTTCCCTGCAAGTAGGGAATATTGATTGATTGAATTCCCTACTACCGACTGCGAATTAATAATCCTGAGGCATATGTGTCGAAGTTTTTGCATTTCTAGCATTGGCTTATTTGCAACATAATCAAATCTAAACTGTATTGGATATCCATCGTCGAAACCAGGTTCGGCTTCCGTAACTATAGATATCTTCATAGTATTTTGGAAACGTGGCTATGCGTTTCCCCCAATCAACCTTTCCATCTAAATATTCACAAAACGGTTCTCGCTGAATGAGCCCAAGGAAATGGTAGTACTTCCATCCCAGCTATGGTACTCTGTCCTTGGCAAACTGCTTGTATCAGAGCCTTTAGGTTTGACACGATGTTGCAAAATTTTTCCCTAAAGGTGGAATGTTATCCAGGATTTTTCACAGTAAAGCCCTCATTCTATATTATCCTCACTCAGTTCGAGTACTTTAAAGCAATACACTGCGTTGAAAAGATGGTGGATGTTTTGTGCCACAACGCAAAATGAGCACTCTATCAATTTGACACTGAAGTTTTTAAATTCCCAATGTCAAGACGTGGTCTCATGTGCCACCATAAGCGCACAACATGGAGCCTTTAATTTTCATTCTCGTATTCATATGCATACTGTTTTGAAATTTCTTATTGAGTGTCTCTTACAATCCTGATTGGTTATTGACCGTTATGAACTCATCACTAGAGCTCTTGTCCCTCTGACACTGATTCCTTAGGTATTGGGTGAGACTTTCGCGGCCACGATCCGATATGAACTGTTGGTTCTTGGGCTGTTCGGCCGGAGTCGACAAGCTCCGCCGCCTTGGCGTCGGCGCACTCCGCTGCTTGACATTTCGCCAACACGAGTGGTCGGCTCCTCGGAAGCTGATCTTCACTGATCACTGATTTCTAAATTCTAACTGTTAACTTCAGCCGCATTTGGGGGCAGGAACTTGAATTGAATTAATCAAACGCATAGCAGGCTAGACATACACGTCTAAGGTGTTTGCGACATTTTACATTCAACCCCTGTCAAATTATCCTATAGCCTCTGCTAAGGGGATCCTGTGAATTCCCCCTATATTTCAGGTGTGTACTCCTCTATATTGTATTATTGCTATTAATTTGTTGTATTATGGGCATCACTTATTGCGATTATGCGAAACTGGATAAACGTTGCAGTTTTGAAGAGTGGTAGCAAGATAGGTTAGCTCATTTGCATGTACCTGTTTTCAAAATGTCAATACCAATACCTCTTACAAGGCGTAGCCTTCGACGTGGCAGTATTGGTATTGTCTCATAATGGAAGATTCAATGAGTTCCTGAACGCAACGGAAAACTCCATTGACTACAATAAAACATTAAATGTTTGTTTGTAATTTTCTATGTCCTTTGTTTCATATTAACATAATGTTGTTGTCAAAGTTAATGTTGAAAGTCAAATTTAATTTTCTTTCTCTCTTATTTTAATGATGTGTTGTATGACATACGCTAAATAAAAAGTACGAATAATTAAATAAAATAATTATATTACTATTTTCTTATCTCTATGAGTGGTTGAGGAAATTCTAGATCTTTCGCTTTGAACATCTACAAGTAATTGTAATTCGAGAACGGCAATACGAGATATAATTAATTGATCAATTGACTTACCTGAAGGAAAATTGATCCATATTATATGAGTATTGCCGTTCGAAGAATTACAAACCCTTCCCATGCCCCACCCCATGTTGATCTAGAATTTTCAGCTAAATTGCATTGAAGCTTAGGGGTGACGACGGGGCGGAAGTATGCGAGTGATGGGACCAATGGATGCAAGGACCGTATTCAGGGTATTATTTACTTTAAAATTTTCGGGCATGCTGCGCTGGATAAAATTGCTACTACAAGTAATTGTAATTCTTCGAACGGCAATACTCATATAATATGGATCAATTTTCCTTCAGGTAAGTCAATTGATCAATTAATTATAAAGAAACTCAATAAAATTGTAACATTTCAATGGAGTTGAAAATAGTATTATTATGATTTTCTGTCAAAATGGCTCAATTTTATTGAGTTAGTTGTCGTTTTATGGCATACCGAGGTTTAGAGAAGATGTCTCCAAGCGACTTGTTCACCTTCCTAAAATTGGCGGGATGGACGATGACCCCAGGATACAACTCCATGGGAGGATGCACAGTGGGCCAGTTGTGGCCTGAGTGCTTTGGGACTACTCACCCTCTCCACTCTACAGTTACAGATATCTACCGAGGTGAACATCGTCTCTAAGGAGGAGGAAAAGTGGACCAAATGTCAGGAGTTGCTTGGACAACTTCGTCTATTTAGGGTAGACGATTTGCGGAGCCAGTGATTGCTCACCTCACGTGTGAGGAGTAGTAACTGGGTAATGGAACAGCAGTTCGGAGAGTCGGAGCTCAGACAGCACTTTTTGTTAAAAACATAATAGGTCTGTTTTTACAGCAATCACAAACTTGTCAGCGTCAATTTGATTGGCCAGTATTAGTCAGAAATAGTGTGACAACTGCAATGGGGAATACTGATTGGCTCTGACTGGTTTGTGATTCTCTGTAAAAACAGACCTATTATGCCTTTATTGCGTCAATATAATAACAAAGTTTATTAAATAATGAATATATGATGGACAATTGAGTTGTTCATGTTTAGCAGGCCTTAGTTTTACTTTTCCTTGGGATCTTGGTAATGTTACACCAGAACCATTAAAGTACCAATCACGTGACGCCAACGAGCGTTAAGCTTAGATGGGTTCACACCATCGGAAAGGTGACACAGTGACAGACCATTCTGTCTTTAGGCTAATTTCAGTTGAAACCTGAACTTAAGAATTTTTAAATGGGCCCAAATGTTACTGAGAGTAAGCAGATACAAAAATTATGCAAGGCATACTGACAGACATGAGCAACTTAGTGATGTAGTCGTCATAAGCTTAATTCCTCAAAATAACAAACATTTCGTGATTATCATAGTATCCACAGAAGATATTATGTCAAAGGCTATATTAGGGTGGATCTTGTGAAGTACATAATATCATTTTTTAAAGATAGTGGAAAGATTTTTATGAATTCAAAAAAATTAGTTTGAGTTACCTCATACTTAAAACGCCCCTTGACCCCCCCCCCCGTTTTTTTGGAACAGTTCTGAGAAATGTTTGCTAATTACTCCTCTGTCAATTCACCATTTTCAGAAATATAGCGCTGTCTGCTTCTACCCTGTATAGTATATCGCACTCCAAATTTGATCAAAATCTATACAGTGAAAGTCTATCATGAAACGCCCAAAAAGCTTGTTATTTCAAAATCTGTAGGCAATGAGATGAAAAGTTCTTTAGGGTTACAAAAATTTTTGGATTTCTCCTATCTCCCCTCTCGGCAAAAATAGGAAATGAGCAGGAATCTCTACATCATCACTTGAAAACAAAGTTTGGAGCGTGCTTTGGAATTTTTAACATCAAAAATATAGCAGGATTACTTCCAACGACCAACTCCCCAGATTACATCAACATCGGTGCAGCGATTATTGAGATTACGCGGCAATAAAAACGGTCGCAGACAGACGGAAGTGAATGACATAGACCTTCATGCTGAAGATATTATAAAATCATAAAACTGAAAAAATTCGCGGGAGGGAAGCAAAAACATTTTTGAGCAGTTAATAATTAAATACCTAATACCAGTTTTTTGTGTCCTGAATATTTTGACATGTTTGTATATTTTAGCTGAAACAAACCACTAATATAAAGCACACCGCAGGTATAGATAATACACCAGAATTTATGACTTGTAATAAACTAGCGAAATATTAAAATCACGAAGCCTCGCACTACTGATATGCAGAAAAAGCATTTGCATTAACCATAATGCTGTTTAGTTTATAAATCGTGGTTAGTGATAAATCGTCACGTTATCAGTTTTGCATATCACCAGGAATAACCTTGTTTGTTTATATTTGTTGTATAGATAACCTTTGCAGTTACTGCAAATATAAGGCGATACAGATATGCTTTATTTAGATTTATGCCTAAAAATCAATTATAGTTAGTTGGACCATTAAGCTACAAATGAGATGAATTTGTGGTTCTTGGGTTCTTAGGCCGGCGTCGTTTAGCGTTAAAGCTTGACGTTTCGCCACCACGAGTGGATGGCATCTTCAGTGGATCGATTCTGTAACTTTCGCTATAGTAACGAAAGCAGGCGAAGACGAAGCTAATCAATTACGAAAACGATTTTTGACGACATTCCATAACTAAAGTTTAACGCTTCGTTACGCTTTCGGCATGGAGCTCGATGACTCACGAGCAATCACAAGTTGGCTTAAATATCTCTGGATGAGACTCTGCAAAATCCAGCAATGCCGACCATTGCGAAGGATTAGTTTTTTCTCTTCGATTCATTGCTTGTTAATTAAGTACACAAATAAATTTAAGCAAATTGTCACCGTGACACACAGCAATAATAACGTCAAAGCTTGACAAACGAGATCCAAAATCTTTCGCTATCGCTTATACCGTTCGTCTGCGCTCGTTATGTCCGAGTCGGAACGAAGACATTTATGGAATACCGAAACGAGCGAAAGCGTTGAAGAATGTCGCTATCGCTTCGCTTAGAGTTATAGAATTCCCCCACAGAAGCTATTTCACTTCGGCGACTTCCAAAATAATAACCGCTGGTGGATCTGCGGCTGTATTTATACCTGCTAATGGTGACGTGACCCAAACAGGTAGCGTTGGTAGCCCCGCCCCTTCGCGATATGGTAGTGTCTGCAGGTCCTTTAGGATGGGTCCTCGGTCCGGTTGACTTTCTGTGTTTCTTCTTTCCTATTGAAATTATTATGATGTTTTTGTATTTCGATGGCTTCTCTGTGAAGTCTGGCATGGTATGAAGACGTAGCAGCAAGAACCTGAGTTTCTTCAAACTTGATCCTGTGACTTCCCTCCTTAAGTAGTAGGAAGTAGGACACTTAAAAACTCTAAAACACTCCTTTAAAACATTTTTCGATACCTTGAATATTTTACTTAATAATAGACGGTTTTCACACTTCCCTGAAATCCTGTAAATGTAGCAAAAGATAAGAAACTGATACTACTCATAAAAGCAGTGTTAACAGTAATAATTGAAATACATGTACTAGGTTATCAAAATGAACCGAAATGAACCAACCAAACCATCCGTTGGTATTTCAAACAAGTTTGTTATAATAGTTGAACCGTGTCGTTAATGGAATTCTGTTAACACGTATTGCAACATACCGTTTCCTCATGTTTTAGCTTGTTTATAAAAACATTTTTTAATGAATGTATAGACACGATTTTTCTTGGCGCCTTGTAAGTCTATTGTCACGTTTTTAATTATTATAGGATCTTAGATTGTCTGTCATTACTTTGAATCCAATTATGCTATAGAAGTTGTTCGGATCATAAAAATCATTTATGTTATACAGGGTGGGCCAATAGTGCGTGGACGGAGGATTGTGGGTTTACTAAAAAATATTTCAAAAATCTGTCACTTGATCATGGTGGAGACCCTCGAGGGCTATAACGTAAAAATATATTCACTTAAATTTTGACGTTTATACAGGGTGATTCATATCAAACTTACATTTTTTTGAATGGAACCCCCTATATATTATTGCATATTTGGATTCCTTGGTCAATTATAGTGTGACTTTCTGTATCACACATGGAACTTTAAACGAACCGTTTAGGCGCAAATCACCATTTTTGGTATAAGTAGGTATCAGAAAAAAATTGAATATCGCAGCGATTATAAAAGTTAGAAGGCCATGACTTTGCGGTACGACTAAGCATGAAATGCGTCACCTTAGGTCAGACGGCTAAATTTGAATTCTTTTTGTGCTTGGAGAAATCAGAGGATAAATTTAGGAAACTTCAATCACAGATAACTTGATTTTTTCAAATGAGAATGTCTATTTTAGTTTCAAGAATCAAATGTAAAATTTGATTACCTTTCTAACGATATAGCATTCTTGATATCAATCTTTTTTGGTTTTCATTTTATTTCAAATTTTCAGTCAAATCGGTGTTTTTCAATTTTCCTGCGTGCAAGCAACCTAGCAGGCCATGAAAAATAAACAAAAGCTCATTAATATGGAAGAAACCAACTTACTTAGTAGAAGGATGCAAACTAACTAGAGCAAGGAGGCAAGAGTATGAAAATTCCTTATAACATATTAGCTCTAACTGGATACAACAGCGGCAAGATATCTAATGTCAATGAGTAGCTGGAGTATGACAGAAGTGTTTGTTTTTCACAGCCTACTAGCTATTGAGGTCTACTAGAGCTTGACAACTTCAAAATGATTAAAAATTTTGAAACAAAAGGAAAACTACCGGCGATTTTTGCTTACAGTCTAACATGGTTAGAATGAAATTTCACATTTAATGGGATAAAAAAATAGTCATTTTCGTTTAGTTAAGTCAAAAGTGAAGATATCCTCAACTGGAGCATTCTGAACATCTATTGAAATAATTGCTAGAAAATTTTAATTCGCTATGTTGTAATTGTGATTATTTCATGTAGTTTTCTGCAAAATAAATTATGTTTTACAATTCAAACAGACTGCAATTCAAATTTCATTTTCCGCGATTTTGCTAATAAGTAAAAGTACCTACTGAAGAATTTGAAGGGTTGCAGTCAGGAGTATCATTACTTTTGGCTTACGGAAATGGCTACTTTTTTATGGCATTAAATGTGGAATTTTATTCAAATTTATTCAGAAGAAATAGATATTCTACTGCCAGTAACAATCACTAGTAGTTTTCCTTTGATTAAATATTTTTTTACTGACTTTGGAAATTGGCTAATAACTAGTAGGCTATGAAAAATTGAGCGTTCCTGTTACCGCTATTGTTTCTGGTTAGCGCTAATATGTTGTAAGGAATTTTCATAATCTTGCCTCGCTGCTCGAGTTAGTTTGGATCTTTCTACTAAGTTAGTTGCTTTCTTCCATATTAACGAGCTTTTGTTTATTTTTTCATGGCTTGCTATGTTGCTTGCATGCAGGAAAATTGAAAAACACCGATTTGACTGAAAATTTGAAATAAAATGAAAACCAAAAAAGATTGGTATCAAGAATGCTATATCGTTAGAAAGGTAATCAAATTTTACATTTGATTCTTTGAATCAAAATAGGCATTCCCATTTGAAAAAATCAAGTTATCTGTGATTAAAGTTTCCTAAATTTATCCTCTGATTTCTCCAAGTACAAAAAGAATTCAAATTTAGCCGTCTGACCTAAGATGACGCATTTCATGCTTAGTCGTACCGCGAAGTCAAGGCCTTCTAAGTTTTGTAATCGCTGCGATATTCAATTTTTTTCTGATACCTACTTATACCAAAAATGGTGATTTGCGCCTAAACGGTTTGTTTAAAGTTCCATATGTGATACATAAAGTCACACTAGAATTGACCAAGGAATCCAAATATGCAATAATATATAGGGGGTTCTATTAAAGAAAATGTAGGTTTTATATGAATCACCCTGTATAAACGTCAAAATTTAAGTGAAAATATTTTTACGTTATAACCCTCAAGGGTCCCTACCATGATCAAGCAACAGATTTTTGAAATATTTCTTAGTAAGCCCACAATCCTCCGTCCACGCACTATTGGCCCACCCTGTATAGGAAAATACTTTTGACCTAATATGACTGTAAATGCAACGGTAAAGTTGACGAATAATGTGTGGCAATCTCTTAGTTTGATAACATAGTGACATTTTGAGTCTCCCGCTCAATATCTTCAATGGCAACGCTATTTTCATTACTGGAATCTGTCGGTGTGAATTTTGAACAAACCGTGTACTAATTTTGAACATGCTAATAAGCGCCTGAGAAGCCTAATACATAAATTTCATACATTACAATAAATTTTATCTAGAAAAAACCCAGTAACACTGTACTTTACGTTAGCTGAATCAATAATAAAATTCTGTACACCCAAAACATACTTGTTTTTCAAACTACATACATACATAAAATTTCAGGAGGTGCTAGTTAGTACTTTAATGAAGGACAATTCAGAGCAATTTTTCAAAAAAGTTTTTTAGTGTGCAAAAAAAAACTCGCAATGCAAAATCATACATTCTTCAAATGTCTGTAGTATAACAACCAAACACGATATCAAAACAAGGCCACCGAATTGACCTAGCGTAAGCTTTCTTCTTCAATTTGCCTTTTGAATAATTACTGTAAGTGTAAAGGTATCGTCACACTATTAGTAGGCCACCGGTCGGTAGCTTTCGCCTCCCCTCGATGCGAAATCGCCTTCGCGGCGGTCGGCCGTTAGCAGTATCACAAAGCGACCTTCAGACTTATTTCCCTTCATTTTATTTTAGACTAACATAATTGAGGTTATGAATAAACATTTTTTTGTCATAAATGGAAAGATTATACATAAGTTTTATAACAAAACTGTTTTTGTTTTCTTTTTTTCGCATTAATTCAAAAGTTATATCAAAATAAAAATGGGTTTTTGAATCGAGTACCGAAAACTTGCACTGCACAGTGCAAAAACTAAGTACAGGAGGCGGTGGACAATTCAAAAAATCAGTGGAAATGAGGTTTGTCCGTCAATACCGATCGCCATTATTTTTTTTTAATTTAATAGTTGGTTAATAAAACAAAATCCCTTCATCCATTCAAATCATTCATTTTTAAGTTTCTTAATGTAAAAAAGCAACTCAAACTTCATTTATTTAACTTTGGGCAATGAAGCTTAACAATATTAAATTTTCATAAAAATTTAACAAGCACTGTGCAGTGCAAGTAATATGTCTAACAAAATTTGATTCAAACACATATTTATGTTGATCGTAGAAAAAATGTGCGCAACAAGTGCAAAAAGCACAACAATAATTTTGATAAAAAAAAATTAAAAAGAGTTGGAAGGCCTGGGTTTCGATCCAAAGACCCTGAGATCCACTAGCTGACTCTCTAACCACTGGACCATCCTTCGATTGAGGAGATCTTTTCAACGAAACATATTTGATTAGGTACTTACTTACTGGAATCTGTAATCTGACTTCAACTTTAAATGTTCAAAAACATATTTATATCGATCGTAGACTTCGTCTCGAGCTGCAAACCTCATTCATCAACAAATATACACTAGTTACCAGTTTAGCAGTACGTATTTTCGCAATGGGCTGGGAATTGTGGGAATCTAGAATCTAGTATCGGAGTAGGACGTCGTTGGTCAAAGGAGCATCCTTACCTCCATGGTGACGTCACACGGGTTCTGGAGCCGTCGGCGTGTTTTCGGTACTCGATTCAAAAACCCATTTTTATTTTGATATAACTTTGGAATTATTGCGAAAAAAAAGAAAACAAAAACAGTTTTGTTATAAAACTTATATATGATCTTCCCATTTATCACAAAAAAGTCCTTTTTTCTTAATTCAAAACCTCAATTGGGAAAGCGCCAATACGAGAATACGTATTCTCTTGGATTCTCAAGTTTGCGCGCTATACCCTAGCCGCTTTAAGTATAATACTTCATGTAACTCAGCATACACTTTTGAAAATTGTAACTTTTGTACCAAAACTACTTATTTTCAACTTTTAGTCTGTATAAAGGATCACATATATTGAACGTAAAGCTGATCAAGGCATTTGCCTTTGAAATGACAAAAGGTACTTTCATTTTACATCTGCACTAACTCAGATCATTTAATGAGACGGCTCAGCTCAGTTGGAAACATCATAGCTCAGATGAGTTAAAGGATCGTGTTTGTGCAGTTAAATGTCATTCCTCGAAATTTTGTAATATGCTATGGCTTTACCATACACTATGGACTATCTATACACCACAAAACCCGCTGAAATTCAAACTTACAAAAAATTCTAACCTCATTTATTTGACATCTAAATGATCTGAGACAACTAATCTACCTTTCGAGCTAGTGCAGATGGGCTTAAGTGGGGGTAAAATATCTCACTTTGGACTCACATTCAGAAAACAAAAGGAACGTACATCGAAATGAGTCATGACGTCACAAGTGAGAATTATCAGATAAATCATGTAATAGGAAAGCATCTAAAGTTAATATACGGTGAATCAGCAGCAGAAGAATAAAAAAAATGTTATACACGGATACGAATATGTAGGGATGTACGCAAAACCAGAAAATGCAGATCAATCAGAGAGAACTGCTAGGTCTGCCAAAAGGAGTGACTTACGTAGCGAAACCTTCAACAAAACTTTAACACAAAAGACAATATTTTTTTTCGGATCGAAATTCTTCAGATACCTTACAAAACGAAACATATCCAAACACTTAGGGCCGGTTCTAAGCTTAGCTAAGCTCAGGCTTAAAGTCGACATCCGTTGTACAATCGTCGGCTTAGTTAAATCTGGTTGATAATGAAATTCACTACAGTTGGCATCAATGAAGCAACACGTAGTGACATAATCATCTGAAAAATTACCTTTTTTGTTTAGGCACTTATGACAGTTTGTGTCAAATTTCGGCAACGACCATTTCTGTCTCTGTTCTTTCATTTGCTCTCTTTGTTAAATTGGACACAAATCTTTCAAAAAATATTACCTAATGAAGTGACAAGTAATTTGAAGGTTCCTCCTTGAGATATCATGTCACTTGTATCAGGTTAGGTTTAAAGCTAAGCTCGCGTTAAGCTTCGGCTTACGTAAGCTCGTGTTAAGCTTGGAGTGGGGGGCTAAGCCAGCATTGTACAACGGACGTTTTGCAACTGACGTGGTTTAACGTCGCCTTACCTTAAGCCGAAGCCTAAGCTCGCATTGTACAACCGGGCCTTATTGATTCAAAATTTTACTCAAATATTGATTGTACAAAACCACCTTGTATGGAAAATAATTGAAAAGCATTGAGGTATTATGTTGTGCACTCACTTTGTGCGTGTAAAACATTCACCAGCTTCGGCGCCGTCACTCGGTCGGTCAAGTACACAACATAAAAATGTAACTTTATAGCTATTTGAAAACCAAATTATCGTTAAATTTCAATTACGAACTATACACGAGCGTTGTTGCTGTCTTATTGTTCTCTGACAAAATTATTTTAAATTACACGTTCTCTTCATACACAGAGAATTATCGCTTTCATGGTTGTAACTTGTATAGTAGTAGTAGTGATGGACAGGAGAAGCCAAGCAAGTTTGGCATTCCCACAAAACCAACACTAAAAACCTACATACCATACTTCCTTCCCTTCCATCCTTCCTTTTCAAACTCCGTCATGCCAAATTTGCCCGGGAATTGAAACAGTATAGTCGTTGTCTTCCAGCATCTAAAGTAGTTAGGATCTTTTACCACTATCATGAGTGATAAAGACTTGCTCAGCTGGCAACAGAGGGAACCTGTAAAAAAGCTTTTGGCAAGGCCTGATATAAATAAACCTTTGTTTACAGTCATTTCTCATGACATGACATAACATATATCTGTACCTCGGAGGTAAACGCTATGTCACATTTCCTGATGTGCCCTTTTTTATCTTTAAGTAGTATTTACTTGAATGTTAAATAAATTTGTGGTTCTTTGGTATTTTGGAAGTGTAACAGCTTCTGAAGATGATCCACTCGAAGTGGCGGAATCTCAAGCGTCAACGCTAACGACGCTGGCCTAATAAGCCAAGAACCACAAAATCATTGGCCACGAAAGCTTTACACAGTTCCTACTTTATTCTTATTTAAAACTTGAACATGATTGCTGAACCGAAAATTTCACTTACGCTTTTGTTTTTCATTGCATCAAACGTCATTTATCCAACTCACTTTTATACCACATCCATTTTTTAATTTAATACAAGAATTGGGCAGTTGGGCATGTGTCAAAACAAGAAATGGATCAAACTACTTTGGTATAGTTTCTTATAGTGTTCTTCGAGAATCCATAAAGGCACTAGAGGTATCTAATTAAAAAAACTATAAAGTCGTACTTGATAAAAGAAAGTATTTTATAATTTTGACGAGCATTTAAATGATGACTTCATAGATTATGTCTAATTGAATTATAGTTTTATATTAGTAACATATACCTTTAGCTAAACTATTCAGTATTTTCTGTACTTAGGTTATTTGTCCTCTGTATTATTGTACTATTTTTTTTTTACTTGATGGTTATCATGTATTTAGCGCTAATAAACTGTACCCTATTTTGAAGAGTTGCTGAAATACTACCTTTTAGATGACTTAAATTGAAAACTGCTTAGAAAAATGTATAGAACTGAAATGAGATGAAATGTTTTACATTTTTTAACAATAATTTTCTTTCGTCACACCAGACAAATTCAAAACTGCGACCGGGATGGTAATTGCACCCTCAAGTTATCCAAAACACGAGGTTTCATCTCAATAGAAAGCCAAATAAGGATTTTCGATTTTTTTATAAACCCTGAAGATCTGAAAGATCTGAAATTTTTGTCTGAACTATTTGATTTTCGTCAAACAAGGCTAAAACTCAAAACTGTGGCCGCATTTGTAATCAGACCCTCAAATTATCCAAAACATGAGATTTCAATCTTAATACAGGGTGCGGCAGCATAACTTCCTTATTTAAAAAATTAATAAAACTCACTGTATGAATAAAAAATTTTATTTGTTTTTTTATAATGTAGGCATATACCTAAAGTTTTGTTTTACACAGTTTTGAAGATCAAATCTGTTAGGTGACGTCCTCCATTCTCTATACATTGAGTAAACCGATTTCTCGCGTTTGTCATGACTCTTGTCAGCATAGCAGGCGTTATGTCAGCAATTTCTTCCTGGATGTTGGTCTTTAAATCTTGTAGGGTCCTTGGACGGTTCACATAAACTCGGGATTTCAAAAATCCCCATAGAAAAAAATCGCATGGGGACAAATCGGGAGAGCGGGCCGGTCATTCCAAATCACCTCGAATGGAGATGAGGCGCTCTGGGAACTGTTCCCTTAAAACAGCCATTGATGCTCTTGAAGTGTGTGCCGTTGCACCATCTTGTTGGAACCAAATGTCTCCTAAGTCCAACTCATGTAGCCGTGGGAAAAAAAATTCTTGTAACATGGTTACATATCGGTCCGAATTCACTGTAACGGTGACTTGATTTTCTTCAAAAAACCAGGGACCAATAATTCCAGCTGAGGAAATTGCACACCACACTGTGACTTTAGGCGAATGCAAAGGTCTTTGATGCAGTTCTCGAGGGTTGGTGTCAGCCCAGTAGCGCATGTTCTGTTTGTTGACTGATCCACACAAATGAAAATGGGCTTCATCGCTGAAAAAAACAAGAGCGTTCTGAGGAACGACTTCGAGGAGATCCTCACACGCATTCCTCCGAGAATTAAAGTCATGTTCAGAAAGTTCCTGGGCAATCGCCATCTTGTAAGGATGGAAATGGAGATCATCATGAAGAATTCTCCTCACAGAATGATCGGAAAGTCCAAGGGCAACGGCATGTTTGCGCGCAGAACGCCGTGGTGATCTCAACACTGAAGCTCGCACTGTTTCAATGTTCTCAGGTGATCTAATGGGCCGAGGGGCTCCAGTTCTTCGTCTTGTCGCACTTGCAGTTTGTCTGAACGTAGTGACCCACGTAACAATTGATTTCCAGTCCGGGACAGGGGCCAATGGGGCTAAATTGAAGGTGATTCCGAAAGGCGCGCTGGGTTGCGACCACAGAACATCCGCTCGAAAAATAGGCCTCAATGGAAAAAGCACGCTCCTCACTATTCCAACGCATGATGGCGACTGAACTGTGTCGGGACAAAACTTTATAGTCCCGCCTCTCAAACGAGACTACCAGCGCTCCGCTACGACATCAACCGACTGAATGGCGCGCATTTTAAAAAAGGAAGTTATGCTGCCGCACCCTGTAGAAAGCCAAATAAAGATTTTCGATTATTAGGTAAACCTGAAGATCTGAAATACCTCAAATGTTTTATTTTCGTTAAATGAGACTGAAACTCAAAACTGCTACTGGATTTGCAATCAGCACCCTCAAAGTATCCAAAACACGAGGTTTTATTTAATAGAAAGCCAAATAAAGATTTTCCATTGTTTAGGTAAACCTGAAGATTTCAAACACTTGGAATTTTTTATTTTCGTCAAATGAGACTGAAACTTAAAGCTGCTACCGAATTTGTAATCAATACCTTCAAATAACCAAATACACGAGGAAGCCAAATAAACTTCTCAATTTGTTTAGTTAGACCTGAAGATCTGAAAAATAAAAAATTTACCAACTTATTCACGGACAGTCATATCCACGCCACTTAGCTTTGATGAATTTACTTATTCGTTATTCAATTTCATTTAATTTTTTGATAGGGTAGATGTTAATATTCAGAAAACTATTGCCTATATCGTTATAACATTTGACACACTAATTGTAAGAGGCAGTCATTAAAACATATCAATTGTCTATTTAAGATGTGTAATCACTGCTATGACATACGTCATCGTTCATCGACTGCATTTAAATAATTCAGTGCCATGCAATGAAACTATAATAAACAATAACCAAGCACATTTTTTGTATGTCCTGTATTTGAAAACCGGTTTACTACATTTATAACATTGATGTGGTGATGTTTTATCTACAATTTTTTTTGTTCCAGTAAATCTGTCCGGTGTCGGGAGAGTGGATATGTCTCACTTCGATTTGCTCAAGGTGTTAGGTACTGGTGGTAAGTACTATTTTTTTCTGATTTATACACTGTCCAAAAATGCATAAATTCAGTAACCTATGTTGGTGTCTTAAAATATATACATATGTAGAGATTCCGTAAAAGTGGGGCAAGAATATTCAACAATATTACAAAACTTCGGGCATGATATACTCTTTATTTATGTTATTTACAGTTGTATCTGTGCCTATTGTAATTATGGTTAAAAAAAATTAGAAAATAAGCCTTTAGCTTGAAAAAGTGGAAAATAGATTTTTGGACAATATTATGATTCAATATACATATATGTTTCAATCTCTAGACCAGAAACATTGGTTTTACACCTGTATGCACCGTTTGCCGATTCGAATCCTAGTTCCATTATGACGTTTTGGTAATCTTTGGCATCTAGCCATGCACCGTCAAGAGATTAACTAATCCAGATTGGAGCTTCGGCAATGTTGTATTCGCAAGGTTGTTTTGACAGTGACAGTGTCAAAATTGTCAGTTTGAATTTGAGTCTTGAATTTCTGTGAAGCGTTGTCTCATTTGGTCGGTGTTTAAAATGTCGGAAAATACAAAGGATGACTCGATGCCTTTACGGAAACTATGATCGGGTTAACCCGATCAGTTGGGATCACTGCTCCTGACGTTCGGAAAGTGATCTGGGATCAGTCAGAAATAGGCTAGTTCACTCTTGTACAGTAAGTGATTGCGATCGGATGATTCAGATCAGTAGCTGCTTTACTTTACCATCTGTTTTTTATTGTTAAACCAACTTTTTCGTTGTTCGGTGTCCGTTAAATTCATGGAATCATAAATGCCACTTGACAGCTGTTTGGCATATAACTGATCTATCCGGATCCAGATCAGTGTTTCCGTAAAGGCCTACGGTGACACTCACAAGTTACAATTAGACAAAACGTCATTGGATGTCACTTGCTAATCCAAGCTCCGCTGACCGATTATTTAATCTGACGCTTAATTCAAACTTTTCTTGCGGTGCATAGTAAACAAATAATCTAATCCAGGTTTACGTAACTAATCGCGCAATTGACTTACGGTGCATACAGGCATATAAGTTGTCAAGCTATTTCACCATTTCTCAAAAATAGGGACAAATATCTATCACTTGCACCAATTTTTCAACTGCTAAATATCTTAGAACTTCAATTCTATGGCGATCCTTATCAGATAATGAGGCAAACTTATTAGATTATCGTATTTTCACCGGTTCTTTATAACTGTACAAAGCTTAAATTGAATCTGTTAGTTTAAAGTGCATCAAAATCGAGTACAAAGGAGTCGGTTACAAACATAAAACATACAAACAAACATACAGTTAAAGCTAATAAAAGCGTGTCAAAAAGACACCTGGAAACAGTTATTAGGTTTTACAGGCTTCTTATCAATTTTATTCACCTAAGTGGTAATCTAAATTCAATCCGTGCATTATTCTTGTTCCGTTTGAGCCAACCTGCAACGATAAAACACCAATTGATGAATCTGTGGTAACATATTTCAATTATATCTTTGTATTCCATAACCACAGTACCGTGAAAACAAATAAATTGTTAATTCTTAATTGCACAAACATCATTATGTGATTGTAATCACGAAATCTAATATTCTATGTTAATGTTCAATTATTTTCATGGTTCATTGGTATCAATTTCTAGTTTTCTGTCTAACTAGGTCTGGGATTCGACGATATTGTATACTTATGTTGCTGTTGCTTCATACAACTGTGTTTTTTATGTGTATTTGTTGACTATCTAGATAGCTAGTTTAATATCGGTACCTATTATATAAACTGGGCAATATTTGAGTTGGGTTTTTGTTAAAAATAACTTCATATTTTTGTTACATAATAAGTTAGTAAATCTTCATTGGAAATATTTTCACATATTGTGTCAAGAGCGAATTTTTTTATACTTAAAAGATGTCAAGTGACAGCTTTCGTGGAAATGCGGATAAAAACACTTTCAGTAGTTTTCCAGAAGTGATGGTTTACTTGCAAGAACAAAAAATGAAAAAACTTGACATTGAATTAATTTAAATATGTTACAATAAGTTAATATCGATGGTTTTTGAAAAAATACCCCAAAAAATGTTTAGTGTTAATTTTTATTTCGAATTAAACAAGATGATTTGATCCCAGGTTCGCAAAAAACCTATAGGCAGTAGTGCTAGAAATAAGGCTATTTTCGAATGACCGGTGATGTATTCATGATTTTTTGAGAATCAGTGTGATTAAAAATAGTGATTTTCTTTCTCCGTTCACTTTTCGACTGCCAATCACCGGTCGAGCAACTAGTGATCGAAATAACTTCTCAAGTCAAACTAAATAAAATAACAAATAACCCCGCAATTCATGAAATGGTGCCTGATTTAGTTTATGAAAAAAATGGTTCTCTTTCGCGCGAAACACTTGACTTTATATAAATCCTATATCGTACTTCTGTATCACAGTTTCTAACCCCGGATTTATCGAAAACCGCTGATTAAAAGAAAAAATGCCGAGACACGTCAAAAGATTTGTCAAGGGGGACAACTTTTTAACAAAAATTACTTCACCCCTTGTACCCTCTGCCCCCCAGGATCATCCCCTTAAAAATTTTAAATAAAAAGGGGTATCGAGTAATACCTTGTTTTCAGGGTATGCCGAAGTACTTTATTTTGACGTTTGATTTTTTAAAATCTGTCGATTCGTTTTTGAGAAAATTAGAATCCTTATGTATCTTAACTTGCAGTAAGTGTTCAAATGTTGCCCGTTATTGGCCAAACAATGTTATAGGCGATTTTCAAATACGTGATGGGCAGTTTGGATGACCTTCGTCAATGCAATATCGAAAGCTGGTGATTGAAATAACTACTTAACCTGAACCAGTGAAAATAACAAATAACCTACGTCATGCTTAATATGAGGTTGTGCCCGATTTAGTTTTTGGCAAAAGTGGATTTACTCACCACCTCATAGGTTATGATTTGCGATATATTGGCAACAGTTTTACTTTAACACGTCCAGAATAATGAACAGTTATACTTTTTTTACCGTTCAGGAATGTGGAGGTAAAGGCGGTGAGGCAGACATTGCAAAATACATACATAGGTATAACAAAGAAATTCCATATCGTTGTAACGTCTGCAATTAAATAACATACCTTAGCATTGCATGTTTATGTGGATATTGTACAAGCTGTAAAGATAATTTCTACCAGATACAGCCGTAAACAACACTTTTGGGATGTGCAGTAATAATCACGGACGCATCATTAAAATGATGAGTCTGGTATTCATTATTTTTTTTTCACAGTCACAATTTTGTTTGAGAAAGAATGTCGGTTGTGGAATTACAGATGGGCCGTGATCTCATAGAAATCGATTGGTTCACTGTGGTATTAATTTTGATGAAACATAGCATCATTTAGTATATACGATTGGCGAAATTGGTTTTGAAGTGCGAAATCTCCAATGCAACTAACAGAGAAGGTAATACAGGAAAAACCACAACTAAAAAGAGACACCTAAGCGCGCAAACACAGTGGGGCTTTTTAGTGAGCGTGCAAGGGCGTGCGAAGGCGTGCAGGTACCGCATGCAGGCTCACCTGCTCAACTGAGTTTTCGACCGCTTACCAGCGTCGGAAGCCCGCTTGAACGCCTTTATAGTAACAGAAATTTAGTTTGCTACCTGGTTTCGTCTGTGCCGGTCGAAGATGAGTAACGATAAAGAGTTACTTATAGCTTAAGTGTTTGCGAAAACCCCTATTTGGGATAAAAGACACAAGCTGCACTATAACCGCACTGCGATAGAAAAATGTTGGAAGGAAATAGGTGCGGTTATGAAAGGAGCCTCCTTATGTAGCGCGTCCAATGTCAATGTTGTTCCCAATGCCCACAAAGCATATTATCTCAAAATCGATAATTTTCGCGATCCCAATACTCCCCTCACCTATCGGTGTGTATCGGAAGTAAAAGGTATTCTAATATTAATGTTTAACTAAATAACAGTGAACCGGACCAATGATATTACGAGACCTAAATATATAACGTTAGGCAATTGTATTTACTAGGTACTATCACTTAGTATCAGAGATATATTCAAATGAGCATAACACATTTATACACAACCACAACGCTAGATATAGGCTAGGTATCACAATAATTCCCAAACCAAACAAATCAGTCATGCGGCGGTCATATCTCAATTTAGCGCCAAAATGATACAACACTTCTACCTTTTGATACCAAAAACTTGTTTACAAGCGATTCAAACAGTCTCTACCGGAGTGGATAGCTTCCTTAATAAGACGCGCACAAGAATTCGTTGAACATGTACAGTATCAGTCACATATTCATCTGATTGACAAATTTCAACTAAATGGTTCTAATGTATATGTGAGTCTACATATGTATGTACTAATAGTTCATTTGATAACTTCCCACCACGGATTTATCACAAACCGCTGATTAAACGAAAAAACGCCAAGACACGTCAAAATATTTGTCCAAAGAGATAACTTTTTAACCAAAAACTATTTCACCCCCTATTGTACCCTGTAGCCCCTCAGGGGAATCATTTCCAGTGCTTTTGCAACTATCCCTCATTGTTTTGCCAATAATGGGCAACATTTTGAACCCTTATTGCATGTTTCCTATACCGTGTCTAGATGCGACTAGCCAATCTTTGTACTCTTTTTCTCGTCTGTTTTCACTGTACCATACACTGGTGTGTTTGACTACGTTCGGAACCGGCGCCGGCCTGCTTCTACCTGCCGAGGGGACTCGCCGCTGGACAACGCACTCCAACGCTCCTAATTGCCGCTACTGTGAATGCCTACTAACCCCTTATGCATCCTAGATTCCCACTACGTTCACAGCCAGGCGCAGTAAGAAAGCAGTTTCGTTGGAGCGCGTTAATGTTTTACTCGAGGCGAGCATTTTAACCAACTTCTGGCATGAAAATCGCCAATCTTTGCCATGTCTGAATAAAAATCGCAAGAAATGGCGACTTCGTTGTGAAAATGAAAATTGTCAAAACATTAACACCCAGTATGACGTATTCTTTGGGTGAGGGTGACCTCTGACCTACGGAAGTGCTAAAATATGTCAAACTCAAATCAACCTATGGTCATTTGTTGTAGAAACTAAGGGCTATTCGGAGTCCCAGGCAGCTTAAAAAACTTTGGACTCCTGGAGGAGATTGCATCAAAACTGGTATGGGACTGTTTCAGCTCTCTCAGCTTATACTAGCGTCACGTAACGGGCAACGCTGTACCAGTTGTGTATCAGGACACGAAGGTATTGGTTGCAATGAGTGGACTCTGAAGATACATAAACATTATTATACGATTTGTTTTTTTCTACTTCAATGAAAAATATTTCAGTATTAACTCTCTCTGATTCTCTCTGATTGGACTAAGGGTCATTTACTAATTACGAATCAACTCCAACTTTTTAAATCTTTTTAAATGAAGAATTTCGTGGCTATCGTTATTTTTTGGGCATGCGCAGTAATCATAAATATGTAAATAATACTCAATATCGATAACGAAGGACGACCAATTTTACTTGCCTGCTCTCTCTCCTTGATGAGTCACTACGGTCAAAGTTTCAATTGTAAAACAACTGACAATGTTGCCGCTTCATGCCGCTAGCCCTCATTTTTGAGGGAAAACCCAATGAAATGGAAGTTAGAAATAGTCAAAAGTCGCCGACTCATTGTGTGTTTTGCGCCACCAAAAGTCACCAATCACACAGCTATGATATTTGGTCGTTAACTCGGTTTTAAAACTGCCACTTTGGCGGGAAAACGCCACACCTGGCATCTCTGGGAACCCGCCTTCTAAAGAATGGAAGTGGAGGGGGGGGTTAGGGGATATTGTGCTCTCTTTTCAACCTGTTAAAGGCTATCTGCTATCTGCGTTCGATGTACTTATTATAGGCATTCTACACCTTTTCCAGGTATGTAGTTTCTAAAGCGTCGAGTAATAATTCAAAACGGTCAAGTTAATTTTACAACTAGTCAATTGTAAATTCAAACTTGACGCTTTAGAAACTACAGCTTTAAAAGGCGTAGATCCCAGCTTGCCAAAGAACAAAGAAAACCTTTTAAGGAAAATTGTACTGCAAATTAAAATAATGTTGAACCCGCCATAAAAACGTCACACGATCTGAGCCAATAATATTCGTTGTTTTCCCATCACTAATGCAACATGGCAACAACTTGTCGCTCTTGGAACACGAAGTTCAGTCGACTGTGAGATATGCCTTATATTATTTTTAAGATACAGTTTATCATAATTCTTGAAAAAATTATTCCAGTAAAGATCTAGGTTTGATCCGAAAACTTGACTGCATCTCTCCCATTTCATCAAAGCAGATGTTTGTTTCTTGGAAAGTTATTGATAAGTACCATAAATTTCTCGCAAAATGCAATGAAAGTCCACGAAATCCACTTTCGATTTACTGTCTCCTGTGTCGCTTCTTAGATTCTAAACAATAAAAGTCTTGCGGTTTGTTATCAAACAAATATTTATTGTCAGTTCTCGTGAGAAGGATAGGAGTTAACCTTGTCTTCGACCACATGGTTCTAAAAATAATACGCGTTCTGAAAATACCGTGAGAAATATCACTTTTATGTCGTATCAATGTTTGTATCAACAAAACAGTATATTGTTTTCTCACAATGATTATTAGAAGTACTACTATGTAGATTCTAATTATTGTATTATTATTTGGATTATAACCACCAGATACCAAATACTACTAAATTACTGTTTTAGTTATGAAGCAGCGTTCGGAAAATTGATACATACTTATTTCATATCATTAAAGCATTTCAAGGTTTTGCATTTTCAGTGGGGTTTTATTTTAATCTAGCAAATAAATGGTCGCAAAACCTAATTTAAAGTTAAATTTTTAGCTTACTGTTTCATTTAGTATAAAGTGATATCTTTTTTTTATGATCAGCCTCTCGCAAAGGCTGAAAGCCTATGGCGCTGTAGAAGCGCTGCGAGAGGATAAATGTCGGTGCACGTTATATTTGAAACGCTGCAGGTTTTAGCCGTCGGGAAACAAATTCCCCGGCAGCTGATTCCACAGCGTCGAAGTTCTCCAAAAGAAGGAATGTTGGAGAAGACTGCTTCGGGGAGCAGGAACCTCGACCTGGCAAGGATGAGATCGCAGAGCCTCTCTAGTGTTCCTCGTTCAGACGGACTTTGGTGTTATTATCAGGGAGAGCCCAGTCGAACATCTTCCGTAATAGAATCTGTAAAACAGGGACAGGTCAGCCACCCTTCTTCGATGTTCCAGGCTATTGAGGTCCTTTGTGAGGTTAGGCGTATCGATTAGTCTAAGTGCTCTCTCCTGGATAGTGTCCAAAAGCTTTAGAGAGTGCTTCGGAGTGCATCCCGACACATTGGAGAATACTCCAACGACGGTCGGATCTGTGCCTTCTAGAGCAGCAGTAGTTGCTCTGGTGTATACACCTTCCTACAGCGGAACAGAACTTCAAGCTTCTGAGATGCCGTTTCAGCGATACTGACGACGTGGTCGTGCCAGGACATGTTATAGTTGATGTTGATCCCCAAAAGCTTGACGGAAGATGACTCGACCACTGGGTGGCCCTCCATTTCCACAGTTGGTAAGCCAACGTGAGACTTCTTTGTCAGTATTGTTGCCTGAGAGCTTGCTGGCTATTAGCAATCAGCACAAAACGTGTTTTGGTCTTATCTAGTGTCATTATTGATTAAAGCATAGTCTTCCTTTTACCTTCATTTTCACAAACTGAAACAGTGCAAGGTCGCAGGGACTAAGATCTGGACTGCATCGTGGTCAAATATTCGGTGCACGCTTTGACAAGGTGAGCTAGAGCATTATGGTGATGGAGGAACTAGGTATCCATTCTTGACTTTGGCGCAGGCTCTTCTTAGATCCAATGATTTAAGGTAGGCACTGTTCAGTATAAGTCTTAAGGCCGCCACTCACGGCAGAGCCAACGGACCGAACGGCCCTGCGCCACGCCAAACTTGGCCATGTGTGGGGAACTCTCTGGCGAATTCTAGCGACTCGGCGGCCCAGCTGGATTTTCGGACGATCCAAAATCCACCGAGCCGAGCCACCGAGCCATAAAATGGACTTGCCGTGTGTGGCGGATCGCGGCGCCAAGTAGATCGGCGCCATCTCTGACTCTGCCGTGTGTAGTGAATCCTGCGTCCAAAAATGTGTCAGTATTCATACAGACGCCCAGCAGTGAAGATGGCGAGTGTCAGCGGTCGGGATTTTGTTCTGGAGGTAATAGAGATGTACCGGGATCGCCCGTGCTTATGGCAGGTGGTACATCCGAATTACCACGATAAAATTAAAAGGAATGAAGCTTTGGATGATTTTTGCCTCTTTTTAAATCGGTGGACAATAAGGCAAATAGAGAAACTGTCAAAAAATACTGAATCATCTGCCCTAAGCACTGATGGGGTGAAATAGGTGTAAATACCGAAGTGTGGCACTCAATCTTTCGTGAGGAGCAATGGCTTGTCTCTTGATAACTGGAGTGACGATTTTAAGTAAAACTTTGTATGTACCTTCATCCATTCGTAGGAAGTTACGAAAATCAGCAGGTTCGAGTGTAAGATGTTCCATCAACCAGACATGTGTTAACTGGTTTCTAGTTGCTAACCATTCTTTTTGCCATTTGCGTTTTGGTTTTTTCTTCTTGAGGTAAATGCAGACGGCAATGGCAGATAAATTGTAAAATTGATCGATAGTCATAGTCATCGTAATGATAGACATGCACAATGGTATGGACACTACTCTTCACTTCAGGAACTCACACTTAATAATGGCTCGACGGTAATGGTTCGGCCGTGTGTGATACCTGAAATTTAGACCGGAGCTAAATGGATTTGCACCAAAAGCTCCGGTCCAAATGGCTCTGCCGTGAGTGGCGGCCTTTAACTGTGACAGTATTATTTGGGTCTAAAACGATATGTTCCATAATTCTACTGGATTTAAAAAATACAGCTGTTCTTCTTTACAGATCGGAATTTTCTGATATATTTACCGTCATCAATAAAGACTCAAAACTCGTTTTGAGCCTTGGTCGGCAAATTGTAATACCTCAGCGAAGTGTTTTCATCTGTCACGATGTCTTCAGTCAGCATTTCTAACACAGCGCTACCCAGCATAATGGAATTCAACAAACACCGTCTTTGTGGCAGCAGACGATTTAGGAGCTCCAGAAAGTGATCTATATGGCCATCGAGCTTTTTTATCGGAAAAACTTGTTCTATTTGGTCTCATGATCCAAGGTGCCATTTTGCATGTGGGCTTCAAATAGGGGAGGGTGAAATGGGTACATCAAAATGATAAATATATATCGCAACGCCTAAAAATAAACGCTAATTCCTACCCGCTATTAGAATGTTAAAAGGATAATGTCAGTAGGTAACCAGACGACAGAAACCCTCCAAGAATGCAAAGGCCTACCTACAGGCGACATTCTCTAAGGGGCGTCACACACTTGCGTTTAACATCGGGTATAAAGTTGGCGGGCTCTGTTTAGCGCTGGTATCAGTCAAATGTCAATGGCAGGATAATAGGTTGTTGATGAACGTGGGAATATGATAAAGAAATATATAATGGACAATTTTTAACTTCCCAAAGGAGGGGTAAGTTATTAGAATCGGCCCGTTTTTGCAAATTTTACAGAAATCACTTACCTTCTGACTCATTTTCTGAAAAGAAAATCTAAAAACAAAAACAAAAAAGAAATATTATTTTTCCGAGTAACCCTCACCACTCCCCCTCGGTTAAATCATAGATTTGCACCAAAGGTGGACCACAAGATAGAGAACAACAAAAAGCCTCTTCTTTATGACGGTAAAAATTAGTTGGATCATTTTTTGACCGTTACTGCCATTTTAAATTTCGAAAATTTGCTACTTTTATGAATTTTTATTCCGCCGTTTCGAAAATTTTGCGGCATGCGCGGTATCGTTGTCGACATAAGAAACCATGCTCTTTGTTGTGGTAGCATTAGAATTTCACGTTATGACACCATTTTTTGAGTTACCCCTACCAGATATTTGTTTCCAATAATAACCATTGTATAGTGACCAAGTTTGAAGAAAATCGGAAAGCTTTGGTTGGCCTGTGGTCTGTGTGTGTCTGTCTGTATGCCCGCGATTTCGTTCTCCACACAGAAAAAAATACTGTTGCGTTTCCAATTAATTGTTAGTATTTGGATGTTTTTCCATCGTTTTAAATATATTTACAGTTGTTTCAAATCCATGTCATTGAAAGAATTCAATCCTTATATTCGAAGTAATCACAGGCACGCCAATAAGTTCAAAATAATTTTATATTCGTTCTAACGATATGTATTATCCTTCTAATACCAGTATTGACATATAACGCAATCAAAACATCTATTTGTTTTCGAAATTTACCCTATGTTTCATTTAAGCAAAGCATACAATCTATTCAATGTACAAAAATTATTACTGCAACAGCAGTTCGTGATAATTCATCTGATAAAAATTAATTTTGTTTCAATGGTCTTTGTTGTTCGCTGAACTATAGTCAGTATTCGGCAGGACTGATGTCCCGATTCAATGAACGTAAAAAGAAAGAACAGGGGGATCATCTCGGTGTTATTATCGGCGCCAACCCGCCAACATGGACGAGGTTGTTTCGTTGTGTTGTTTCGGTGTTAGCCGTGTTGTGTCATCTCGTGGTTTTGCGTATTGCATGTGATTTAAATATGTCCAGTTATATATTAAATGGAGGACCTACTGATAAACTGGAGGTTAGAAGAGCTAACACCCACATTTGAATGTAGGTATTTGGATTAGTCAGACAGTTATATTTCAGGTAAAAATGCAACAACTGGTGCAGGCTTATGTCTAATCCTTATATCATGCTCCTTATAACTTCATACAAAATCACACAATTAAACATCCAAACGAATCGATCAGCTCGCAATAAAATCTGTTGGTCCAAGGAAAAGAAAGTAGGTTAGAATCAATTACCAAACACAGATTCGATTCAACGACAGGCTGCGATTGAATTATTCATTGGTATCCAATGACATCTTGTAGTTGAATCGACAATACGATATAATTCGTTACCAACTATACCCTTCCCATTGGATAAAACATTGCTGTATTTGAGGAATGCTGAGTGTAACGTCCCATTGAATCCAAGCGTAAGTCTTTGTCAGAACGACAGATTTTTCTGTGTGCAAAGACTACACAAAAACGCCTCAAGCGATTGCTCCCAAATTTGGCCAACTTGAATTAGTAAAGGTCCTTTCGAGTTGAAAAGGTTTTGGTGCCGATCGGATCAATGGGGATGGAAAAGGGTGGGAGGTGCACAAAAAAGTGTAACACAACATTTAAATTTGATAGCACTAGTTGAAAGAGGATGTGTCTAAAACGATAGATCACAGGTTATTTTTTTCTGAAATGGAAGCTAAGATATTATATAAACTGAAATACTCAAATGCATGAACAACAACACTTCCTATAACGAGATCTACCTCGTTCAACGTCCACATTTTTTTTCTAAGTGTTCACTTGAAAGTAGTATATGTCTAACTCCATCCTTCTATTTTCCCTGAACCAACCATTATACGCCCAATGAACGTGTATGGTTGCCTTTACAGCACACCACAAGGCGATACTTTACCTCTGTTGGCATTTCTTTGAGGTATTTTTATATCTGTGGACTCTCCAAAGAGAAAAGTATGCACCTAACACTGGTAGAGAACATCGTACCGAGTGGTATTTCGTAGAGCCGGGGGCCAACGAACGGTGAGATAAGGCTACATTTTAAGCGACAAATGCATCAGCTTTTTAGGTCACCAGATTGTTTTCTTTGCTGGCGTACACTCAGCAATTAGATTGTCTGTTTTGAATGTTGCCTCGATAGTGAGTATGGTAATATGAAAGTAATGTGTCTCTCTGGATCCTTAATTAGGGTCAATGGGTGTGATACAGACATTTATTGGTTGGAAGACAGCTTTTAAAGACATTTTACACTTAAAGTTAAAAAAGAGAGATCTAGGAATATGCCATTACTTTTGGGCCTTAAAGGCCTTTAAAAGGTTAGGATTGATCACTACGCATCAATCTAGTCCGAAACTTAGTAGTAATTTTTTTTGTTTGGTAATGGAATACAAAATAGTACCACCTCGAAGGCTATGTCTTGTATCGGGTGTAGGCGAGAAGTATAGTACTATATATAGTAGATATATAATAAAGTATGTAGTATATACAGGGTGTCCCACGAAGATTAAGACAAGCAATATATCGAAACTAGGCAGCAGTAGAGAATTATAATTTTGGGGGTTTAAATTAGAGCAAATATAGTATCTTTTCCTGTCATTGCGTCACCCAATGAGGTATTTGTTTTTGATCACGTGACGTCCGATTAAAATTTTTTAATGGCACACCCTGTATATTTGTGACTTTTTGTGTTCCCCCTGATAAAACAATTCCAACAAACTAGCACACTTGGGGTCTAAAGTGATTATCTCAAGAGCTACAGATACTTAAAGGATGGTACCACTACCATTGATTATAACATGTACCCCTACAGTTAAATTACTTTGGTAGTGTTTCACAATGGTAGTGGTACAGTCCTTTGAGTACCTAGAGCTCTTGAACTAATCACTTTAGACCCCAAGTGTGCTAGTTTGTTGGAATTGTTTTATCGGGAGGAACACAAAAAGTCACAGATATACAGGGTGTCTCATTACAAATTTTGTATCGAACGTCACGTGACCAAAAACAAATATCTCATTGGGTGACACAATAATAAAAAATATACTATATTTGCTCTAATTTACACCCCCAAAATTATAATTCGCTACTTCAGCCCAGTTCCGATATATTGCTTGTCTTAATCGTCGTGGGACACCCTGTATATTATGGACCAAGTGATAAATGAGTTATTATACATAATGCCCGGGCATTATGAAAAATGACCAATATGTTATGGCAATTTCATAATAACAATCCAAATAAATTGGCCAGGTATTATACACAATGACCAACGCCTATGGGGTAAAGTAATAATAAACATGTTTCATTGCGATTAGTATTGTTTTTGACATCAAACCCAAATGAAAACGCAAATAACATAAAGTTAATAAAAGTCAAATTTAAAATATAAGTAAAACAGTTATTAATCAAGGCTTCCATATTTAGAAACCACTTAAAACATAATAAAAAACCAAATTAAAAACCTAGCACAAAACAGTAAATTGAAAACAAAAAGTATACAATATGAAGTAAAACTTGATAGCAAACCTAAACTGAAAACGCAAATAACATAAACTTAATAAAAGTCAAATTGAAAATATGAATAATACAAAACCAAAATTTCGCAATTCTTTGACATATACAAACTTTGAAACAATGAGTATTTGGCATCTGTATGCTGGCATTCCGTTCTCTTATTTTCAACGCGTGTCACGCACTTGTCTGTCTCCCCACACGACGATCAATGTAGCTTTATTATCAAATTACAATGAACACGTAGCAATATTCATAATGACCAGACATTGTGATAAATAATGACGTTTGGATAATAATGGTTCAGTATAGCTAGTCATTATTCATAATGCCCGGGAGCTATAAATCATGCCCTCATTAATCACTTGGTCCGTAACATATACACTTCTTCTTCTTCTTTAGATGCCATCCCCATTCTGGAGGCAACTATCAAGGTAAAACCAATTCCTCAAATTTCTCAGCCACGAATGTCTTCTCCTTCCTATCCTTCTTTTTCCTACAACTTTTACTTGAAGTAGACGATATTTCTCCCCTCTCATAACGTGTCCCAGGTACTGTAATCTTCTTCTCTTTATCGGTAGCAATCCTTCTCTTTGGTTTTTTCATTCTTATTATTATTGTATCATTTCTCTCTTTCCCCACCCATTCGACAATGTATCCACATTTCAAAACTTTCGAGGCTTTGGGTATCCATTTTCTTCATTGTCCACTTTTCCCTCCCATAGTACAGTACAGAAAATACGTAGCATGTCAACGGCCGAGTTTTCAATTCCAGACTTAGATCCCGACTATTTAGCACTTTTTTAATTTTCAAGAATGTATTTTTGGCTTTTTCTATGCGTATTCTCATAGCACTAAAAAGTGAAAAATAGCTCTTAATATGTGCTGAAAATAATAATGAACAAAAAATACTAGTATTATCGTGAAACAAACGTGGGATACTGAAGATCGTAGTGTCACATGATCCTTTAGAAATTGTTTAAATGTTTAAAATAGTTCAAAAAGTGGCGAAGGCGCATTTGTGCTTTTAGTTGTGGGGGGAAAAGTATTGCAATGGCCAGAAGCCAAACCGTAATCCGTGATAATGGGAAAATGGGTTGCCCAAAATCAATATATTATCTACACTGCAGTTTATTTATAGGGTGATAAATGATAACGTATATTTATTATATTTTACTACGAATTCTGCATATGTTTACATAAATTATGAAATGCACATCAGATAAGCAGGTGCGTATACATACTTGAACTTCACGTAGAAAGACGTCTAGCAAATTTGAAAGCTAGAAATTCGGCTTCTAGTTTTTCAGAGCTGGCGGGTACATAAAACATAGGTATTTTTTTAATATAGTAGAGACATTAACAACTGTTCTTAAGAGTCTAATTTAAAAAGTCTTTTTAGTTTGTTTAATTTTTGTGAAATGAATATCATTAATATGTAATTCTACTTGGGCTAATTGATTAAAAACACTTTGCGGAGTATTTCGTGACTGAAGAAAATAACGAACGTTATCAATATGTTCAAGTGCCTCTGATGTGTTTGGAACTGGTCTCAACTCTGTACTCACAGCTTCTTCATCTTCTGCCTCCTCATCGTTATCAATATAAACTGAAGAAGACCCAGAAGTGACAATGGCATCATCATCCAAGTATTCAACACTTACATTATTATCAATACGGACAAATTCATTGAAATCATTTTCAGAACAAGGAAGATTGTCTAGAATATTGTTACCATCTTCCTGTCCAACTTTTTTCAGCCATTCGGCTAATGTCAAGTCATCGTCTGAATCCAAATCATTTTCCACCTTCAGGAAACCACCGTGTTAGAAACAGTTAAAAATTGTTTGTTTTGATATCCTCCGCCATGCCATATGAAGGAAGTTTATTCCATCTAAGATGGATTATTTTAGAATTCGGGGAACCACCAGCGGTGAAATATCGTTTCAGGTGCGTTGCGATCGAAATAATTCGGTAAATCCCAAGCGATAAAATCCCGTTTTAGGTTCGTTACAAAAGACAGATCTTACGATAATATCAAAGTTTAAGGTTCGTTTTTTCCGGAAGTTCGTTATGAAAGGGTTCGTTATTTGCGAAAAAATTAACACACGTTTAGTAATACCGAAGTTTCGTACCTCTAGATTTGGTCCGTTATAAACGAAAGTTCGCAAAAAACAGGCTCGTTATAGGCGGCCATTACTGTACTTCAATAGTAAATTCATGAATACCCAAACAGGAAAATGCAAAAATCTATACCAGTACGAACATGGAATAAGGCGGGAATCTGGTTCAACTAATCTGATGAAACAGACATCACGAAGAACGCTTTGTGTGTAGACATAATAACAGGCTTCAGGTTTCCTGAACTACCAAACTATAAAAGTGCAAGCTCTATTATTGCGAATGCAGTTTTGCCCGGCATATTCTAAAAGCTGCACTTCTGCACAGTTCTCATTCCGCAAGTTGGTAAAACATTAACCGGAAGAGCCAGGAGATACCGGCATGTAGAGGGAGTGAGAGAGACACGTAATATGGAACATAAAACGGCAGGAAAACAGTTCAACTCCACAAAATTAACAGCGCATGGAAGGCAGAAGCCGCATTTAAAGCTCTGGCCGGACAAAGAGGGAGACGCTCGGGCTGGCTATCCTAACGGTAGCTGAGCGAACAATAAGTAAATAACCTCTTTAAAATTTGGTGGAAAACGGCGTTTTTATATCCCAAAGTGTCGGTGAGTCATTTGTGCCTGCACACAGAAAAATCTGTCGTTCTGTCAAAGACTTACGCTTGGATTCAATGGGACGTTGCACTCAGCATTCCTCAAATACAGCGATGTTTTATGCAATGAGAAGTGTATAGTTGGTAACGAATTATATCGTATTGTCGATTAAACTACAAGATGTCATTGGATTCCAATGAATAATTCAATCGCAGCCTGTCGTTGAATCGAATCTGTGTTTGGTAATTGATTCTAAACTACTTTCTTTTCCTTGGACCAACAGATTTTATTGCGAGAACAGCTGATCGATTCGTTTGGATGTTTAATTGTGTGATTTTGTATGAAGTTATAAGGAGCATGATATACGAATTAGACATAAGCCTGCACCAGTTGTTGCATTATTACCTGAAATATAACTGTCTGACTAATCTAAATACCTACATTCAAATGCGGGTGTTAGCTCTTCTAAGTCTCAATTTCTCAGTAGGTCCTCCATTTAATATATAACTGGACACATTTAAATCACATCATTGCTGATGCATTACGCAAAACCACGAGATGACACAACTCGGCTAACATCGAAACAACACAACGGAAAACAACCTCGTCCATGTTGCCGGGTGCGCGACGATAGTAACACTGAGATGATCCCCCTGTTCTTTATTTTTACGTAAATTGAACTGGGACATCAGTCCCGCCAAATACTGAATCAGATGAATTATCACGAACTGCTGTTGCAGTAATAATTTTTATACATTGAATAGATTGTATGCTTTGCTTAAATGAAACATAGGGTAAATTTCGAAAACAAAATGACGTTTTGATTGCATTATATGTCAATACTGGTATTAGAAGGATTATACATATCGTTAGAACGAATATAAAATTATTTTGAATTTATTGGCGTACCTGTGAGTACTTTGAATATAAGGATTGAATTCTTTCAATGACATGGATTTGAAACAACTGTAAATATATTTAAAGCGATGGAAAAACATCCAAATACTAACAATTAATTGGAAACGCAACAGTATTTTTTTCTGTGTGTGTATAGCCACATCTCCGAAGCCAGAAGGCCTTTTTACGCCCGATCCCTTGTCGTCCTTGGATCTTTTTTTCAACGATCTGCTGTAAAAAATCGTACTTGCTGTTTCTAAAAACATGACTAAATAATAAGCTCCTTTTTTTCGTTTTATTGTGCTTTAAAGTTCGTGTTCTCTAATCGGTCTTTTAGTACCCTACTGAACGCTTATGGAGCTGTAGAAGCGCTACGAGAGAATAAGTGTCGGTGCACGTTAGATTTGAAATGCTGCACGTTGTACCCGTCGGGAAACAAATTCACCGGCAGCTCATTTCAGAGCGTCGAAGTTCTCCAAAAGAAGGAATGCTGGAGGAGACTGGTTCGGGGGACTAGGGACCTCGAGCTGGTAAAGATTAGTTTGCAGAGCTTCTGTAGTGTTCCTCGTTCGGACGGCTCTTTTCTGGATAGTGTCCAGAAGTTTTAGAGAGTGCTTCGAGGCGCATTCCACACGTGGGAGCAACACCCCAACGATGGTCGGATCTGTGCCTTGTACAGCAGCAATAGTTGCTCTGGTGCATACAGCTTTCTACAGCGAAACACAACTGCAAGCTTTTAGGATGTCGTTTAAGCAATACAGACGACGTGATCGTACTAGGACATGTTATTGTTGATGTTGTTCCCCAAAAGTTTGACAGAATGTGACTCGACTATTGAGTGACCCTCTATTTCCACACTTGGTAAGCCAACGTGAGACTTCTTTCTCAGTGTTGTTGCCTGAGGTTTCTGTACGTTATTTATTTACTAGTCCCCAGTTGACAATTGTATTGATAATAGCCGTATCGATAATACCGTCTCCTGGCATGACAGTGGCTTGCCTGGTTCCATGCACGATATTAATGTACTGTCGTCTGCGAGCTGTAGATTGGACTGGATGTTATTTCCAGCAGCTCTTTGATGTACTGCAGATACAATATAGGGGATAGAACAGATCCCTGAGGAATACCGGCGTTTACTGGAAATACGTCTGATGAACAGCCTTCGACTACAACAGAGATCGGTCGTTCAAGCTATTCAGCCCACTGGCGCAGGCCAGGTGGTAGTCCATGAGCAGCAAGCTTGACCAAAAGTCCCTCGTGCCACGCTCTGTCGAAGGCTTTTTATATGTCAAGTGCAAAAACACGGGATTCGCCATGATTTTCAATTGCTCTGTTCCACATGTGAGTGACGTAGGCCAGGAGGTCACCCGTAGACATAATATGCTTACGGAAGCCATACTGGCTGAGCATATACATTATTGTTGCCCAGGTATTTCAGGAGCTGTGTGTACATGACATTCTCCATAACTTTAGACAGGATGCTGAGAAGAGTCACAGGTCTATGCACTCAAAATTAATAGTAGACATTGTGACGTAACCGTTTTTTGTTTCTGCAATGACTACTAGTTTTTTTTTGTTTTACACTTGTGCTATCAGTTAAACCCATTTCAGTAGGAGCTTTGCTTTTGTTTGATAGCCCTGTCGGTCGGCGAACATTATCAAACTTCGCAAGAATCTGGGTAGCAAGTGACTATCGATAAATCGGCCTGCCTGCGCCGGATCGGGCATTCGGTCAAGTGGCGCCCGGTCTGGGAGGTGAGGTGGCCACTTCCTCGTGAACACCATCTCTGAGGCGCCCGTATGATACGGTCGTCGACTGGCGCGCCGGATGATATATACATGCAAGGATGATGTATTTATAAGGAGGTCCCAGATTGTACCGTTTTCTTTATTTTTATCGAGCGATACCCGCGTATAATGCAAGCTGCGGACATTACTAGAATAACAAAGCTGGACTTATATTTTCCGGGTTTTATTATTATAATATGCTTTGATAGTAGGTAGTAGGCTTTTATTTTTGATTTGTTTCATATGGAAGTACTCTACTATTTTTGATTTTGTTTCGGTACCTCCGTACCGTCGGACGACATAGACAAGAACATAGGAGTGCCTGGGCTTCATTCAAAACATTAAGATCGACCACACCCACAAGTCAAGGCTCAACTAACAGAAGAGTTTAGAGACCGCCTACTAAAAACAAAATTGAATCCCAGAAAGTCATTATCTCATTTGCGATGCCGGTCCTCACATACTCCTCTGGCATCATCAAGTATCGCCGCAGTCACTTCACACAAAACAAATACAAATGGTCAGAATTTTTTTCCAAACCAAACAAACTTACATAGGTCAACAGTAAAAGCAGATAAAAACTATACACCACTGGCCCTATCCTGCCCAGACCACGCAGCAGACGCACACAACCACATACAATCGCAACAAAAAAAATAATAAACACCTGGTTGCAGAAAGCATTCCATGGCAAACACAGATACCGTGTTACACAAGAGCTCATTATTGAAAGGCAGACATACACCTGGCTGCAGGATGGCCAACTCTTTCCATAAACAGAGGGTTTTATGCTTGCTATCCAGGACCAAGTTATTGCGACGATAAACTACAAGAAATACGTGATTAAAGATCCGTCCATAATCAACAATGATTGCAGAAAATATCACCAACGGAAGGAAACAATAGATCACATAACAAGCGCACGCAAAACTCTCGCTGGAACTGAGTTCACGGCTAGACACAACTCTGCAGTTAAAATCATACACCAAGCACCAGCCACAACAAACTAATCGATAAAATAGATCCAGATTATAAGTATACGCCGACATCGGTACACGACAACGATCAGTACAAACTATACTGGGACGTTGAAATACACACAGACAAAACTATCACAGCCAATAGACCAGATACAGTTTTTCAGTCGAAGGCAAAGTTACCTACTTGATAGATATGCTATTCGCAATGATATGAATATTCAAAACACCTACGCTGGAAAGATGTCTTAATACACAGACCTTGCCAAATAAATAAAAGGACTGGAGACAAAATAGAGTTTTTATTGTCCCCCTCATTATGTCGGTCTTATGCCTTACACCAAGCACGTCATTCACACCGGACGTGCAACAGTTAGGCCTGGACGAAAAGTTACACAAAATATCCAAAAAGCTGTAATCCTGAAGACTTATAATAGTATTGTGCGGTCCTTCTAAATTCAGAACAGTAATAGTTCAGGTATTGACTTGGCACAGCCCGTCAATACTTATTGCTACCGCAACCGTGGGAGAAAAGTAGAGAACCGGAATAATAATAATAATAAATGCTTCATTTTATGACTGCACAGTAATCAGAGCAGCATAAAGAAAGATAAAATAAAATTATTACAACAAAAGAAAAACACCAAGGGTGAGCCCACATTAAATGCTTTATCAACCCTTAAAAATGACAATATACCTAGTAGTAACACTAAAAAACGGTCAATGAGATATGTCACTATTAGTGTTCTCTAAATTTTTTGTTTCTACAATTATTTTACTAAAATGCAGCGTTTACGTAAAAAATCAAATCAGACAAAATTTCTACACTGAACTATGAACACTCATCAACAACAAACTGTTCCTTTATGCAAGTAGCGGCACTTCAGAATATAGAATCGTTTCTTCTCGGCTAAAAAAATGTATTTAAAGGGCTTGACTCAATATTTCTTGCACATTTTCTCTATTAACTAGATAATATCAAAATTTCATTACAATTAGGTTAAGTTTCTAACGTACAGTTATCAATGTTAACAACTAGTTGGAAAACAACTTGAACTTTCCATGGCCAAAACGTAAGCAATCTATTTCAAGCACATGTGATTTTATTCTAGGGCCAATGAAAAAAGACAAAGAAAACAGTCATGAGACAAGTTTCAGAAGTGCATCTTCGCCTACCACAATCCCAATTTCATCTATCACAAAGAAAACGAAACCACATAATCAATTTTAGAAATTACAATAATTTTCAGTAGGTATTCTAATAAATCGTGAACTGAGCCTTGCGTATTATGCGCGCCATTCCTGGGACGCCTTGTATTATTTAATTTGCGGATAAACATTATGTAGATCTAATCATCCGATCGAAGATGTAGTCCAACAACCTGAGCGACGCGATGAATCAAAAATGGTAACCTGCGAGTTGCTCTTCGCCAGCTAGCAGCGAGTTCGTTGACATGGAACCGCGTAGCCGCACAATCTGCCCGATATGATGGTTAAGGTTCGATTACACAGAGCGGGCTAGATCTGCGCCGCTGCCATTGAAGAATTAGCGCGCTACAAGAATGTGACCCTGTTAAGGTCTCCTCACACCAGTGCGGGACTGCGGGAACGTCATCGGGAGCGGGACAAGCCTTTACACTGGTACGTCAAAAGGGATCTGGATTGATCCAGATGAACGTAATGTTAGGCCACATTTCATGTATTCAAAATAAGTGGGGTTAGTTCTGTTTAGCTGCTACGAATGACAGGCGGGCACAGTGCGGACCGCAGGAACAATAGCGCGCTGCGAACCGCAAGAATTTTGCAACACAACTGCGTTGCTCCCGTTCTCACAGTACCGCATTGGTTTAATGAGACCTCTATGAACTCCTGGGCACATTAGTGTACTACCGGGCAACAAGTGGAGTGGTCACATGCTACAATGAACAAGCGAAAGCCTGTTTAGAGAGAGATGACTGTAGGCAAGCAAAAATGATTCTAGCAGGCCTGACAAGAATATTTTTTATCAACAGCAGAAAATCGCTCAGTTTTTTGATGGGTGTGGGGGGGATTAATGACTCACGAAAGCGGTAAAACATCTCATTTGCTCCTGATATGCTGTGGAGACGACTAAACTTGGTTTCACTTCCTGAGCATAATTATGTGCTGCGTATCGTAACCTCAGTTCAGATATTTGGCACGACGGAATGTGAAGTGGAATCATTTGCTCAGTACTTTGAAATTTGACACGTCCGATAAAAAAAGGAGGTTATGGCAGTTTAGTCCGTGGGGTGACTAATGGAATCAAACACGGCCTAGCTACCTGGCTTCAATTCAAATCCTTCATATACATAAACCTGGGAGCTACTAGCTTGGTTGAAATGACACTTTATTGCTGCTAAGACTGTGGTTTATGAATTTTAGTGGTTCTGTAACTCGTGTCAGTGTTAGAGCACTAATTAACCAAAAACTGTAGAATTCTGAACCCATCGAGCTTTATTTTTAAGTGTTTTAGAAGACGTTAAGCATTTTTTACTTTTTTTCAAGAGGTCATATCAGGCTACTACTATTAAAACATATAAAAAATAATCCATTTGCGTTTTCAAACATTTGAGGCCCCTGATCATGTTCTATCTTATGTTCTGTCTTGATTAAATCATATTTTCGAATGATATCATCATGACAGAACACAGAAAAAATTAACAGAAAAACGAAAATAATCATGTCATCAACTCTTGTCACTCAGTTCTAACGTCACTCTGGCACAGCTCAACAAACAATCAACTGTCTCTAGCCGGCACCACATATGCGTGTATTTGCCGAATATCAATATTCGCCGTTTTTTCAACCTTGCTGGCCGAATAGCGAGCACGTATCGCCCTTTAGCCGAATAGCATATAATCGGGGTTCGTTGCTTGCCGAATACCGCATATGTGGCGCCGGCTTTATTAGCCGAATAGCAAATAATCGGGGTTCGTTGCTCGCCGAATACCGCATATGTGGCGCCGGCTTAACTCAAGATCTGGGGATGTTTTGCGCTGATCCTTTTGCGCATCGATATTCTTTGGTTAGAGAAAGATAGATTTCAACAGCGGCGGCACGGCAGGGTCATGGCTATCTACATAGAATATGAGTATAGACATAAATAATATAGATCTCAGCGCAAATCTAGTACTTTATGGGAGGTAAACAATAACTTTATGTTATCTTTAATGTTTACCTTCCTTTTACACCGCATAGATTGAGTAGTATTTCTTAATTCTGCCCTTTTCTACTCCGCCCCTGTCACGGCGAGTGAGACTATCCCAAAATGGCGTCGTTGACGTCAGATATTTTCAACACGTCATCACAAAGGAACTGACCGTGAGTAAGAGGTGATTGTTGAACCATGACTCTGGTGCCTTCCTGTTATCGCTCTATCTTTGAGTCTATCACCCTGGTAATCTGGTTTGGCTGCCCTCCACTGATTGATCTAAAATCATCCAAAAAAGAATATGAAATCTCTACAATCGGTATCTTTCTTGCTGCTAATCTAGCCAAGCTTGTAAAATCGCTTGCCCTATGTAATCGGGGCTTTAGACAGAAACCGACCTACCGAGCTATGGCCAGCCGACGCGACGTGACGATCGCATCAACACAAATCTGGCAGACTCGTTCTTCGTTTTCGACACTTCCGATAAGATTGACTATGTAGACGGCCGTTATTCGGTGGGCCGTTACGTCATTTCCTACCATTGTGATCTCTGCTGTCTTAAAAACCAAACCGGCTGTTTTGATTTTTGGGACGTTGACACCGCGGGGCCATCACCCACACTGCGTCTAGCTTATCGAAAACAGAGAGATACAAGCTAAAATCGCGTATAAATCTACTCTCCAAGAGAGAGGCCGAGCTTTTTTTCTTCATCGGTATGTGAGGCGTCTAATGTCTATATACCAGACTGGCCCTCTCTCCTCAAAAGGCCGCCTACCGCTTGACCCCCACACATCCCTTGTAGGACATGTAGCATGTAGCAATCTACTACATTAATACCAGAGCAACCCTTCCAGGGTTATAGAGGGGCTGAGGAATATACAGTTTTCTATTACTACTCGACCACGATGGGTTGCATTTAAAAAACTATAAAGCTTTTTCTTTTTTGACGTAATCGTCTTCGTCAACATTGCAGTACTTTCCAAGTTATAGATCTGACAGACAGACAGGCCGTCGAAAATGAGTGACTTAAAAGCTTTTCGTGGTATGAACATGAATAAGAACCAGAGGCTATCCAGCACGGAATGTGGCTGGTGCATAGGCCACACGATGGGCCCTTTTGCGCCTCTATCCGCGCTAGTTCCTAAGACCTGCCCTTTTGGCAAAGGCAAGTACATTCTTAGGTCCTATCCGTTTTATCTCTATTGGTTCCAAGGTTCTTGAGCCCAGCATAGTCTGCCTGTGATAACCCAGGGTTTCACAGCGACACAGGATGTGTGCCGAGGATTCTTCCTCTTCCCCACACCACGTGCACGTTGGGTCGTTGACCACCCTCATCACAAACAAGTGACGCCTGAAGGTATTGTGACCCGTTAATAAGCCTGCTAACAATCTCAAGTTACTCCTATCCAGAGAGAGACAGAATCGTCCTATTCTCTCTTCAGGCCCTGCTAATAGCTCCCGAGCCTGACGGAGATGACCAGAGATGTTGTTCCATCTCAGAGAGTGTTGATTCTGGATCCACTCTCCAGTTGTTTTCCTAACCAAATTTGCAGACAGTCCTAAGGCTGGTTCCGGGCCCACAAAACTGTTTCCGGATCCCATCCTGGCTAGATGATCTGCCATTGCATTACCCTTTACCCCAGCATGCCCAGGTACCCACATCAGTGATACCTTGTGTTTAGCTGAGATGTCGTCAAGAGCCCTCCTGCACTCCAGGACCAGTCCCGACGTTATTTTCCAAGCACTCAGTGCTTTGATGGCTGCCTGACTGTCAGAGCAGATAGTAATCCGCCTCCTAGACCCGTCAATTTCCCGAATACGATTTACGCAGGCAAGTATCGCATAGACCTCAGCCTGGAATACTGTGGTGTGCCCCCCAAGAGGGAATGAAAGTCTTGTACGGGGCCCGTAGACTCCCGAGCCCGAGCCCTCTCTAGCGAGTGAACCGTCTGTGTACCAGACCTGTCCTCCTCCTTCGATGAGCTGTCTTTCCCTAGACTTCCATTCTTCCCTTGACGGAAACACCACCGTAAATTTGCGATTGAAGCGATGCGTAGGAGAAACTGTATCGCTCCTCGCCAACAAAATAGGACAATCCTCATGCAACTCTGCTAGAATCGTCGAATGTCCTTTGCCTGGATTCATAAAAGTCCAGCTACCCTGACTCCAGAGACGGAACCCAGTTTTTCTAGCTTCCCCTTGGATTACCAGATCCAAAGGAGGAAGATTCAATAGTGTTTCAATGGCACTCAAGGGTGTTGTGCGCACTGCACTGGTTATACTAAGACATGCCAAACGTTGGACCTTATTAAGTTTGGCTCTTGTTGCCTCCGTCTTTATACAGGTCCACCACACTATGGAGCCATATATTAGTGACGGTCTGACTATTGTAGTGTAGAGCCAGTGCACCACTTTTGGGCTCAGGCCCCAGCTACTACCGACAACTCTTCTGCAGGCCCATAATGAGTTTCGAGCCTTGCTTACCTTATAATCCACGTGCAGCCTCCAAGTCAGCTTGTGATCCAGTATTACTCCTAGATACTTTACTGACTGAGACAATTCAAGTGTCGTTCTGAAAAAGGTAGGCCTCACGAGGCCTTCCATCTTCCTTTTCCTAGTGAACATAACGAGCTCCGTCTTTTCAGCGTTCACTGACAGATCCACCTCATTACACCACGTTTCCACAACACGCAGCGCGCCTTGCATTACCTCGGAGACTGTATTAATGAATCTACCCCTGACCACTATGCTCAAATCATCGGCATAGGCCTGTACGTAGACCCCTGTGTTGCTTAGTCTCACGAGTAGGTCATTCACCACTAAGCACCATAATAGAGGTGAAAGAACACCGCCTTGTGGGCAGCCTCGCGCCACTGCGACGCTATAGTTTATGTCATTAAGCGTTGCAGAAGCCACTCGGCCCTCTAGAGTAGTAAGAATCCACTCCACTAGGATTGGAGCAATTCCATGTCTCTCTAGGGCGCGTCTTATCGAATTGGTAGTGGTACAGTTGAACGCACCCTCGATATCAAGAAATGCTACCATAGCCACTTCCCGTTGATTCAACGTTTTCTCCAGCCTGCTGACCAAATGATGAAGTGCCAGCTCAGCTGATTTTCCCGCCTGATATGCGAACTGATAGGCATGGATTTCAACCCTTTGTAAGGGCCCATCCCTGATATATCTATCAACCAACCTCTCCAGTGTTTTTAGTAAAAACGACGAAAGGGTAATCGGTCTAAAGTCCTTCGGACGAGTATAGCTACCTCTGCCCGGCTTAGGAATAAAAACGACCCTTGAATGCAACCAGCTCTTCGGTGTGAAGCCAGTAGCCACGCAGGCGCGAAATATCCTAACTAGGTATGGTAGTACCAAATCCTGTCCATGTTGTAGCATGGCTGGAATGACTCCATCCTTGCCTGGACTTTTGTATGGAGCAAAAGTATTTATCGCCCATCTTGTGCGGTCATAAGTGACGACTTCTCCTGCCATCTGCCATTCCTCTTTATGAGGACGGCGGAGTGGCCTATGTGCACCTGTCTGCTGAGCGGCAACCGATCCCGGAAAGTGCACACTCATCAGCAGTTCAAGCGTTTCCTCCTCGTTATTGGTTCTATGACCGTTCGAGTCCGTCAAGGTCCCCAACTTGGACTTGGTGTCCTTGCTAAGGATCCTATGCATCCTTGCCGTCGCAGGAATATCATTGATGGACCTGCAGAAGTTCCTCCAAGATTCCCTGGAGGCCCTCCTGACTTCCCTCTTATATTCCTGTAGCTTTATCCTATACTCCTCCCAATCAGGAGTACCTTTCCTGTACCTAACTCTCGTGAGTAGTTTGTGCAGGGACTTTTTCCTGGTTTCTAATTTCTTAGTCCAGAAGGTGGCATTGCCCGCCACGCCCACTTTGCGTAGGGGACAGTTATCCTCAAAGGAGTCTCGGAGGTCCCTACACAGGGAATCAACTGCCGCCTCCAAGCCCTCCCCTTTACTGAGATCCTGCTCTATAGGACGGAGCCTGCTGCCTAGGTCCTCTTTAAAAGAAGCCCAATTTGCTTGCCTAGGATTTCTAACAAGGATTCCCTCTTTTTCCCCGTCAATCCTAAACGTTATATGTCTATGGTCGGACAGTGACGGTTCCAAGGATACTGTCCAGTCCTTGACCTCATTACAAATACCGACCGTGCTCAGTGTTATGTCTAGGACCTCATCCCTCACATTGTTTGAGAAGGTAGGAGTGTCGCCAACATTCAGAACCTCTAGGTTCGACGTCCCTAGAAATTCCATCAGCTCTTCACCACGTCTATTAGTGTTAGAGCTACCCCATAGGGTGTGATGGGCATTGCTATCACACCCCACGATAAGCTCGAGATTATTATCCCGACAATGAGACACAAGGTCCTCCATCTCTTTTGAGGGAGGAGGATCTCCTGAATCATACGGTAAGTACGCTGAGCATACCACTAAACTTCTTTCGATGCCTTGTTCTCTAAGGCGAATCACCACCGCAACCATGTCCCTAGTTGTAAAGTCCATTAGTTGCCATGCATTCATATTATTACATAATATGCACACTCTAGGCTTTGTCTCCGGAGCGCTACTAAAAATGGTATACCCTGGAATGTTAAGCCCGCTAATAATGCCATTCCTTATCCAGGGTTCCTGAATAAGAGCTATGTCATAGCGACCCCTAGTGATCGTCTGAGTAAGAACCCTAGAAGCCGCTATGCAATGCTGCAAATTAATTTGAATGAAAGAAATGTAACTCACCATTTTTTTTTTGGCAGTCCACCCTCGTGTGTTTGTAGCGAACCAACGTCTAGTTCCCCACGGTGGGGCCCCGTTCGTTGCCGCTACCCTCGCTGTGACTGTGGCGTTGATCCGTCTGCCACAGCATCCTGGCTCCCTCCAGTGCTGAGTCGGAGTCACTATCGAGTAGCTGCCCCTCACTCACTGGTGTGCTGCTCTGTGGCCCACTAGTTCCTGGTGTGGGCACATCCCTATCCAACTCCGGAGACTCCTGAGGAGTCTGTTCCTGCCGCTCGGTCCCCCTTGGAGGAGCCCGAGCAGCAACAACAGCCTCCCCAGGTGCCAGCTGCCCTTGGTCCCTAGGCTCCTGGCTCTCGCCTGGGCCCTGATCACCGCCGGCAGCAGCAGTCCCGCGTTGCTCTTTGTTCTTGCCCAGCAGAGTAAACACTGCTGAGCTCGCTCCGCAGTAGAGCCGCAGCCCCCTGCCTTCAATTACGCCCCAGCTAATGGAGTCAACGCTGAGGACCAGACGTACGCCTTTCGGCTCCATCTTAACCTCCATCACCCTCCACGAGCTGGGGTGTATCCCAGGATTTTGCCTGTCTAACCTCCTCAGGAGGATGTCCTCTTTCACGTGAGGGCCCGGGAACCAAGCCATCACCCTCCTGAAGACGGGCAGGTCCTCAAACCGCATCACCCTGAGTCGTGCTCCTTCCCAGGGCCTCAGGTTGCCAACCTGAGCCTGCAGCCACGTCTGCGAGAACTCGTTCTCGCAAACAAAGATGGCCGCCCCCCTCGAGAAGTAGCAGTCAGCGAACCTTGGAAGGGCCCCTTCAAGTGGGAGCCCGTCCATCAGTCCGCTCACTGACTCCTGGATGCTGAAGACTTGCGTCTCCACCAACTGAGCACTAGGGTAGTCCTCGGGAACGAATACCACCCTGTGCCCGGTTTGCGCCACTCTAGCGTAGCTAACGTGAGCGGAAGTGCGAGCTCTCTTCCGCGATGAGGCACCCTCCGGTGTCACACCCGCCGACCTCGGACGTTTCCCAGCAATGCTAGGCCCCGCCGAAGCCGCAGCTGCAACACCCGAAGGCGCCCTAGCCCGCACAGAAGCCGCAGCGCCCCCCGAAGCAGATGCCCCCGAAGAGGCATCTCGACTTCCGGAGCCCTGCCCCTCCTGCGCCAGCCTTAGCCTCCGGGCCCGCTTCTTCTGCGCTCCCGTCCTACCCTTTTTCTTCAGATTCAAGGTACCCACCCTCTTGGCGAGTTCCCTTGAAATATCTCTCACTTGCTCTTCGCCAGTGAGGGTTCTATCGGGGTCCCCTGGTGAGAGGCCACCCGGTTGCTGTTCGGGGTCCCCTGATGGGGGGCCCCCGGATTTGGGTTTATTATTGTTGGGTTTTTTACTCATAATAAATCCCACGAGTAAGGGGGAACTATATGGTCCACACTCGCGGCGCCCCCTGCACGAGTGTAAGGCTTGTTACTCTGGGAGGTCGCCTGGTATCCCAGAGGCTCCGTTAGCGACGGTGCACCCCCACCGCCACGCACCCTTTAGCACGGATCGCATAACACATTGGGTTGGGTTCTTCAGTTATCCTAGAGGACGTTCGGTGCGATCTCCTAGGCAAGGGTGCACTCACTTTTATCGTGAGTACACCCTCCCCCAGGAGCTGGCACCGATACTGGCAATGCTGTTGCCCATTGCCAGGGAGCCTTTCGGGGCTCCAGCCTAGATCCGCCAGGATTAGCTTCGTCAAATTTGACGAAGACAGGGGCCACTACGAGAAAGGTGCATTTCTGCACGGGGTAGGTGACACATTTGTCTCCTATCCACTCCTGGACGGTCTTGGGGGGCCTTGCGACCCCCCCTGAGAGTGAAGAGGCTCGAGTACCTGTAAAACTCTGGTGATCTCGAGCCTCCGCACTTCCTTGACCCCTTTCGTGGTATAGTCATTCAAAAAAGACATATCCCACATGACAAAAAGTGGTCATTGACATTTCACCGTATTTAATTTTGTTAGCCGCTATTTTGAGAAAAAAATCGACAACATGTGATTCTCGTTTCAAGCATAAAAAAACGTCTCGTCTTTTGGCTGGTGAGATCAGATGTACCGATGTGTAAATGTGTTATATGACAGTTTTTTTGTGCAACCCCCAGTTCCCTCAACTCTCTAGAGTCCAATCGAGCAGCATTATTATTTTGAAGTAAACTTCTTTAAGTTATTTACGACTATCTCATATCAAACAATTAAGTGCAGAAATACAGCAGTTAATGACATTTGAGTATTTCAATTTATTTATTTTTTTGCCTCCATTACAGAAAAAAATAACAAGTGATATATCATTTGAACCGGTGAGTTCAAGAATAGTAAAAGTCCAAAAAATGGCGTTTTGACTTAAGATGGCCAAAACGTTTAAAATACGAAGATCCATCGGTTGCGCTTAAAACACATTACAAGCTATAAGAATAACCCCATTATAAGCACCATTTGCCTACGGCGTTGCGATGAAAAATATTACGTCCCAGGACATGTACTGAATTTAACGTCATTGGTCAACTCATTGTTGGCTGTCAGCGCCACGGTCCGCGATATCGTTAATAATAATAAAAAAAATTTCACATACTTAGCACACTCTGTTGACGTTGTCATAAGCTTATCATATGCTAAAATTAAAGAAAATACAAAAAAGCCTCTAAAAAGAAGACTGAGTTCAAGAACAGTACAAGGGCATAAACTATTTTTTTAATAGCTTGGAGGAGGGTGAGACTTTCGGATCTATTATATTGTATTATCACTGGTCTAAAGAATTATAACAACTTTTATATGATGGCGAACACAGTTACTTTACTCGTTTTGGAGTCACCGATTCATTTTATTCAAATTTATATGTTGTATTACATTGTCCGATCGGCACCAAAACCTTTTCAACTCAAATGGATCTTTGAGCAGTCGCTTGAGGCGTTTTTGGGTAATCGTTGGGAGAACGAAACCGCGTACCTACAGACAGACACACCTACAGACGGACATCAAAAAACCAATAAAAAAATCTAGTTTTTGGTCCTGCTACGACGGTAACTCAAAAAATAATGTCATAATGCGCAGTCCGCAAAATTTTCAAAATGGCGGAATAAAAAATGATATAAAGTAGCAAATTTTCGAACTTTAAAATGGCAGCAACTCTCACAAAAATGCTACAAATATTATATTGTCTATGTTTTGGTCGACTTTTGGTGCAAATCTAGGATTTAATGGTGAGGGATGGTACTCGGAAAAGAATAATACAAAATTGCATTTTCTTTTCAGAAAATGAGTCAGGTGATTTTACCTTGGAAATTACACTTCGCACGTTGATTTCGGTAACAGTTGCTAAAACGGGCCGATTCTAATAACTTACTCCTCCAATTCTCAATACTTCCATAGTCCATTGGCGTCTCTCGAGTATAATACTTCCCCGCCTATTGGCGTGTGAAGTGAAACAAAAATTAGACTAGTATTTTTTCATTCTGGATAGAGCAACACAAACACACTGATAGTGTTTATTTACTTTAGCGATAACACAGTTGCCATATCAACGTCTGAAGATAAGCTCTACGAAGGAAGATATCTTTATAGAGAGAGCTTCCAGCCTTCTGTTGTTATGTTGCTATCGTGCTTTAAGGCCATCAAATGGAATTAATGTTCGGTTTCCGCCTGTAAATCGTCGTTTTTCCTAACTGAGAGAGAGAATTGATTTCGCGGGGTCGACACGTTGTCTGTTTATGGAGATCAAGTGGTGGGTAGTCATTATATTTCGAGCATAAACGCATGCCTGTCGAGCACGATCCATTAACATTGTAAATCGTTAGAATATAAATGTGACATCTCCTTGTACCGGAGAATTAAGGCTGGAGATGAACCTGTTCAGTCTTTTTATATGTTTATTTTTTAGAGAACATTTGTTTTTACAGTTGTAGATCTTTGGATATGTTTTACTTTTCATTTACCTGAACTGAAGCTTGTCCTGGCAAGTTTAAGATTGGAGATTTACCTGTTAAGTCTTTTTTGTTTTTTTTTTTTTTTGTTAGGAAGCATTTAAATAGGTACTCGCTAGTGAAATCCGAACACCTTGAAAAAAATGTGGACGTTGTACGAGGTAGACGTCGTTCCAGGAACTTCCCCGACTCAAGTGGTTGTTGTTCATCCCCTGTCCTTGTTTCACCATAACCTTGTGGGTAATATGAGGCGTTGAGAGCTAAAGTGGCCTATCCCCAAAATTCAGAAGCTGAGAAAAGTGCTGATAAAGATTTGCTATTATGATCATCATCATAATCACAATGTTTTAACAGACATGTTGTGAACTCGTAAAATGCATTAAGTCGGAGCTAGAGTATTGTTGATACGAATATTATCAATAGTGTTGAGAACTGTAGCTCGCCATCGTTCGCGATTTACTGTCAGTTCAGTGGCGCTCTTGATACTCATATCTAGCAACTATTTCGTCGTATCCACTCAGCATGTAGGGGAACGGCCACCGCGCCGCCCACTCGGGGCGTGACCCTGAACTACAAGTTTCTCCATATTATCGCTTCTGTGAATATGTCCGAAGAATGTAAGCATTCTGGTCGATACAATGGAGGATAGTCTCTTTGGATTACCGAGCTCATCCAGTATGGAAATATTAGTTCGGTATAAGGAATTCTCAGCATTCTCCGCCACGTCCACATTTCAAAAGCATCTATGCGAGCTCGATCTGCCTTTTCAACAGTCCAAGTTTTCGAGGCATACAAAAATATGGAGAACACAAGAGACTGAACCAGTGACATTTTGGTAGCTTTAGTGATGTTATGGTCACGCCATATTTTAGTAAGCTTTGTCATGGCCACCCGTGCCTGTTGAATGCGCCGTCGAATCTCATTCTCACAGCTACCTAAATTGTCGATCAAAGAACCGAGGTACACAAAACTTGGGACTACCTCACAACGGCCTATTGACTTTATTTCTCGATGATTGTCATGCTCTCTATCTATGATCATAACCTTGGTCTTGTTGTAGTTAATACCAAGACCATATGCTGCAATGTATTGTTCTAAAACGTTCAATAGAGCTATTAGTTCTTCCTGAGAAGCAGCAATAAGGGTTGTATCGTCAGCAAATCTTAAGTTAGATATTTTGCTTCCGCCAATAGTTATACCGCCATTCCAGTTGTCCAATACCTGTCTCATCTCAAATTCAGAGTAAATGTTAAATAACATCGGAGATAATACACATCCCTGAAGAACTCCTTTTCTGGTTACTGTTTGACCAGACAGGTTACCATCAATTCTTACACGAGCTGAGCTAGACTCATAGAGTTGCTGTATGAGAAATACTAAGTGGTAAATGACTCCCATAGAGATAAGGATTTCCCGCAGTTTTGGCCACTTTACGTTATCAAACGCCTTAGAATACTCCACAAAGCAGATATAAACGGGAAAATGATGCTCTCCGGCTTTTTCAATAATCTGTCTTAAGTTTGCGATCTGTTCACGCGTACCGCATCCTTTTACGAAACCTGGCTGTGCCTGAGAAATTTGCCAGCCAATAAAACCTTCCAAACCAGACTGTAAAATATATAGTAGAACCAAATTATGATATATGTAGCGATATCTCTGTATTAATCGCGAAATCAGTCATAGGCCATTCAAGTATTGAAAATACATGAGCTGAGTGTTCAGTATTTAAAGTTTTCCACATTTCTCGTTTTTGTGGGTTAGGCCACTCTAGCTCACTCTAGCTCTCAACCCCTCTTATTAACTAGTATTTCAGTTTGTTTAATTTATTTAGCCTCCATTTCGTTTTAGACATAAAGACACATTCTCTTTCAACTGTCAACTCGTGGTATCCAATTTATATGTATTTACATTTTTTTTTTGGCAGCACGCCACGTAATTATGGAATTGCTCTAATGCCACACATATCTCAGATAATCTTAGCTCATTTAACTTTACTCAGTTCAATACGTGTTCCTTTTATCAACCCAATTTAAATGACATTAACAAAAACGTCGTAAACTGTTAATTTTAGGTGATAACCTGATCGACTGTGCTCTAGTGTATGCGAATGCGAATATCTACTGCCGATATTCGCGAATACGAATATTCAGTTTTATAGTTATTAAAATAAAACACTTTATTTTAGTTTTGTGTGCTTAAAGTGTTAACTCGTATGTAAAATAATTATACTTACATATAGTTCATTTATTGTATAAGTATATTTATTGATTATTATTTTTAGTTATGCTCAAGAAGATAATAATAACATTAAAACTTCAGAAAAAAATCAGAGATTCAGAGAAGAATTATTTTTGTTTGTTTACTTTGCATCTGGTATACATTTTTGTTTGCTAAATTTTTATGAATATTTAATTGTTAAGCTTCACTGCCCAAAGTTAAATAAATAGATCACAATGAATTTGTGGTTCTTGGGTTTTTAGGCCGGCGTCGTTAAGCGTTAAAGCTTGACATATGGCCACCACCAGTGGATGGCATCTTCAGAAGCTATTTATCTTCGGCGACTTCCAAAATACCATTAAATACTAATACTAAATATTAAATACTAATACTAAATATAGTATTTTGGAAGTCGCCGAAGTGAAATAGCTTCTGAAGATGCCATCCACTCGTGGTGGCGAAATGTCAAGCTTTAATGCTAAACGACGCCGGCCTAAAAACCCAAGAACCACAAATTAGACGATGGCCGCGAAAGCCTTACACAGTACAAATAAATGACATCTTTTCCACCCCCACACCCCCCCCCCCCCAATGTCCGATCAGCACCAAAACCCTTTCAACTCGAAAGGATCTTTATTAATTCAAGTTGGCCAAATTTGAGAGCAATCGCTTGAGGCGTTTATGAGTAATCGTTGAAGAACGAATTCGTGGATGTACAGACACAAAATAGACGGACATCAAAAAACCAATGTTATCCGATTTTCTTCAAAATTGGTCACTATAAAAAGGATATCATTAGAAACAAAAATATATATTTTGGCCCCACTGCGATGATCAAACAGGGGTGGGGGTAACTCAAAAAATAATGTCATAACGTGAAATTCTAATGCTATCACAACAAACTGCATGTTTTCTTATGTAGAAAAGGCTACCGTGCATGTCGAAAAATTTTCAAAATGGCGGAATAAAAATTCATAAAAAGTAGCAAATTTTCGACACTTGTAGAACTGATTGATTTTATTAGTGCAACTTACAACATTTATTACCTTTGCTCAATGGATCAGAACGAGAAACAAACGCACAGTTATAGAAATTAGACACAAATTATGAGGTTCTATCTAATCTTAAACACCCGTGTGGGGGCGGGTTAGAATATCTCCCATCGTATATCCTGCGTGTCGTAAAAGGCGACTAAAAGGAACACCGAACTACTGTTGGTATAAACAGTAACCTCTTCTCAACCAACAGCTTTGGGTGGACGAGTTGAGAAGAGTCAGGACACCTTCTTGTCCTTGGGGTGAGAAATTGCCCCTAAAGGCGGATGGACCAGTAGGTACCATCTGGTCAACGGTATGAGGATGCAGAAAGCAAATGGGAAACTACTGCATTAAAGATCTTAAAGATATCCCAAGAGAAACTCGTAAAATGAGTAAATGCATGTTACGAGTTCACAACATGTCTGTTAAGACATTGTGACTATGATGATGCGAAACCGCGCCGATTCCAATAACGTACCCCTCCCTCACGAGTCGAACGGTACCACCCCCAACTTTTTCGCCCTGATGGGGGAAGAGTACTAACCTTTTCAAAACGTCCGTCCTATGTGCCGGATCCTGTAGCATTTTAAACACTTGTAGAACTGATTGATTTTATTAGTGCAACTTACAACGTTTATTACCTTTGCTCAATGAATCAGAACGAGAAACAAACGCACAGTTATAGAAATTAGACACAAATTATGAGGTTCTATCTAATCTTAAACGTAGTTAACAATCGTACTAGATAAGATCTACGGCATGGAGCGAATGCCCGAGCGATGGATTTATCGTCGACAACATTTGTGTTTCCTATGGAAATAGATTAAGCTTGTGTGGTCAACCGTAAAATTGCTAAATGAAGTACGATATTCAACTTAAAGTATAAATTAGAAAACGGTGAATTGATTCATTACTCCGGCAATTTGCTGTTATTTGGTTGTTTTCTTCTCGCGGCATTCAGATCTGATACTGTTTCCGAGCAGTCTGGGGTCTATGAATCAACTTTCCATTTACAACCGTGGTTCGTTCTGTCTGCGTTGTTCTTTAAAGTACCCGTCTGTTCCACTACTTCATCACGACTTCCATTGATATCGATGTTTAGATTAGCAAACCAAATCAATGTTTTATGTGATTTGATGGATTTTTCTGTTTGTGAGAATCAATTTATTAAGAAAGCTATACACCATATTATAAATTTAGTGATTTGAGTTCTTGATGTCTCCTCAGATTCCCCTTGCAGTATACAGGGTGTTAATTAAGTATGTTAACAAACTTTAACCACGAATAGTACTCCGAAAAATAGAAAGAAAATGTCATATGAACATGGGTCCGGAAATGCTTCCTAAGGGAGCTACGCTCCTTTGCATGGGGCACCCTGAAGACGGTTTTCCCTCGATATTCTCGAAACCATTCATTACAAAATTACGAACTGTCAGTTTATTAAGTTTAGAGTTCTCAAGTTGTTTATCAATTATTGCAATTGTTTTTCACAGCACAATTACTAAATAGATGAACATTTATTTATTTACAATAGCCTGCATCGATTCAATAATTTGCATTTTTCTCGAAAACGGTTAGCCCTATCGAGATGTACCAAGAGACCATTTTTACGTAGAAATCTCTGAAATACTATATTCTAAAATCAAAATGTCAAAAAAATTACCATTTAGAAAATGGGGTTATTTTTACCCTTAACTCCTCCCGTATGATACACCTCTGATTAAAATTATGAAATTCTGAATTCAGAATCAGATTCAGCGTCAATAGTTTACCCATCGTACCTAATTTCGTAATTTTGTTATGAATGGTTTCGAGAATATCGAGGGAAAGCCGTCTTCAGGGTGCCCCATACAAAGGAGCGTAGCTCCCTTAGGAAGCATTTCCGGACCCATGTTCATATGACATTTTCTTTCTATTTTTCGGAGTACTATTCGTGATTAAAGTTTGTTAACATACTTAATTAACACCCTGCATTGTGCAGTTCAAACTGTTACTACATATATGGCCGGCCTTACAGTTGAGTGTATCATCAAAAAAAACCAGGAAAATTAAATACACCCGTCTTTAGTGAGAGAAAAAACATTTATTCGTGCTGCTATCTTTTTCTGTCGTTCACTTTGCTCTAATAACCTTTGAGGCGTTTTGTTTTGAGTGTGTGAAGTATAACTGGGACAACGAATACATACTCATTTGTTAAATTTCCGTAGGTTCTCTCAGGTAACAAGCGTCCTTATCATTTATCGAGTTCAAAAAAGGATAGAGAAAATAAGTTAAACAAGGACATTAAGTATTGTCTGCAGCGATTATCCAATCAGGATGCTGCACCGTTTTGTGGTTATAAGTTTTAGGAACTAGATAAATAGGATATCTTATTGCCGAAAAAAATAGATACCCAATGCCTCGAAAGTTTTGAAATGTGGATATATCGTCGAATTCTAAGAATATCATGGGTGGACAAAGTTACAAACGAAACAGTATTAATAAGAATGGAAAAACAAATAGTAGTGCTAACCATAAAGAGGAGAAGATTACAGTACCTGGGACACGTTATGAGAGGGGAGAAATATCATCTACTTCAACTCGTAATAGAAGGAAAAATCGCAGTAAAAAGAATTATAGAAAGGAGAAGACCTTCGTGGCTGAAAAATCTGAGAGATTGGTATAATTGCTCCAATAACCAGTTATTTAGAGCGGCAGTTTCCAAATTTCGAATTGTCTTGATGATTGCCAACCTCCAGAATGGGGATGACACCTAAAGAAGGAGATTACCGTTTTCTCCAGAAATAAAATAAAACAAGACCTACGAGAAGAAAATAGGAATAGGAACATTTCACCGCATTCTTTTCGCTGATCAATTTACGTTTTACGTTGGTCACACAGTAGTAATTAATCGTATGACATTTGCACAGAATTCGGCTTTAATTGCCGAGGTGGTAGCCCGAAGCGAATATTGAGGCAGACGCGAGGGCAAAAAAGGGTAAGCACCCGAAAACGTTCAAGGTCTTTGAGCCCTATTCAACTCGAACAGTTTTGTTTGCCCTGCGCCGTTCCTTAACCCTTATTTTGTCGCTTCAAGGTTGCCAATCTTCACTTTCTCATCTGTCCGCTAAAGCATGACATTAAAATGTAATAATATGTTTTCGTTTTCTTTGTGTAGCTCATGCGGTCATTAATTATGTACAGATGTGATTAGATTGTTTATTATACGTATATAAATTTGCTAAAAGAATTTGAAGTTCTACCAAGTTTTGGCCATGTTTCACCTCTAATAATTGAAGAACAAAGAAGAATGTTCAAGGACTCTTAAAACGCAAGTTTTGAGGGTCCTAATACGTATTTGTTTTTGTTCATTATTCCAACGCCAATGTACCGTATTCCAAAAACTAATAAAACTCTGTCTCTAAAACGATGCCAAAAGAAACGAAATTGACTAGTGACCTCAAACACTCCTAAAAGCGAAGTATGGTAGGATTCTGATACTTTTTTCTAATTACTTTACTACCAGTGCATCTATTTTACGAAATATAGCAGCATTACCTTGTCCCCATAGCATAACGCACCCAACATTCCGAAAATCATCGGTGTAGCGGTTACTGAACTTGCGCGGTGACAAACCGACCTAAGAAAATGAGTGACATAAAATTTTATCATCATATTAATTTAAATTCGATAAAAACAATATTCCCACGATATCCAGCTCGTGTTTGGACGGTAAAAATACATTCTTCGAAAATAAAAACAATTTGTGTTGAAAAATCGCAGGAAAAATAGTTCAGCTACTATTTATGTTAACCGAAACCACCAAGCTGGTGCACATAGGCATATTAATAGAACAGCTTTTTATCGTTAAACAAACATCGTGTGCCGCTATAATATTCCCCCCTATCGTTTTCCTCGAAAATTGGAACGCTGCTGTTTTAATGTTTGTTGAATGGCGCTTTGCCTGCTGCCTGTTTTATATTTTGGGTCAAAACGTCTAGACAAAATATCAAATATTAATTGCACGTCATCGTCATTCAGTGATTTGGGATTATATTAATTTGTATACAATAAAAATACAATAACTTAATATTACCAATGTACAAAGTCGGTACTTTCACACGTCATTATGCTGCATTCAATAATAAGAGTAGATTTTATAGATACCCTATTCAAAATTATTGATTTTTCTATATAATTCTTCATCTTTTTGAGATACCGTGCAGATTCCTGCGTAGGCGTCTATCCTTTCTTCGATCCAATGGTCTTATTAATTGCAGCCCTCTGTAATTCTTGGAAGTAGCTTATTCCTGTCCAATGACTGATGTTTCTCAGCCATGATAGCTTTTTTCTTCCAATTCCTCTTCTTCCTCCTTCGATTTTTCCTTGAAGAATGAGACGCAGGAGGTATTAGCGTTCCCCACACATTATATCCTATCCTTACCTATCCCAGGTAAGCTATTTTCATCTTTCTTTCAACCTCAAAAAGTTCTCGTTCTGCCAAACCGGAGAACGTTCTCATTTCTCACATGATCATGAGTCCATGTTTCGATCTTATTTGTAATTCCAGCCTTCATTCTATCCTTTCTTACAATAGAGTAGACCAGACATTTCATCATCCTGTACCTAAGATTGAAGTTTAAGTTTTTGTTGGTAAGAAATTCTTGATGTTTCAGGAAAACTGTTCTATATAGCTTAATTCTGCATCGTATCTCCTGATTTGGGTCCCATCTTTCGTTTATCATATAACCCAAATATTTAAATTTGCTGACCCGTTAGATGTCCTCTCCATTCAAGTGTATTCGGATGTTTGGGGATAGTGTTTCTGCTAACAACCAGAACTTGGTTGAACATCCATGACCTTGGTTGTGTTGATATTTATCTTTAGACTTTGGCTTTCCTCACTAACGCGACTAGAGTTTGAAGGTCATTCACATTGTCTGCTAGTATGAGAATCATCTATATTATTGATGCTTTTGTAATATTTTGAAGAATTTATAAATATGGACGTTTTCACTTCTGTAATTTTTTTAAATGTTTCTTAAACTCATTTTTTGTGTTTTTGACCTGTAGAGTATTTTTTTCAACTTAAGTAATAATTAGTTCTACGGACACTACAGCCAAAACAAGAATTTATTATTTTATTTTTGTAATTACAAAGTTATAAATTTTGTTCAAAGAGCGCTGATTCAACGACATATTCCTCCTCTAGGATTAAATAGAACATTAACTTTCAGTTTTATCGGTTTTCATCTTGCCAATAGTAGAAAGCATAAGTTTTGTATTAAAAAAACCTGGCCCCGACGGGATTTGAACCCGCTTCCTTAAGAATTTGCCTCCACACTCTGAGATGGCCACCCTGTCTCGCAAACCAATTGGGTTAAAAGCATTCGCTAGGACTGAATATACAGGGCGATTCTTAAGGTCATACTTTTTTAACTGTGTATAGAAGTCGTTAAAATAAACAAGTTTTTCAAATAACTACTTTCAGAAAACTGAAAAATAAGCGAGATACAGAATAAAAAAAGTAAATCTGGGCTTGTATATCAAGACGTGTCTAGTATGTTTATGTTTAGTTTTTTGCTCGGATGTTTGTCTTATCGATTAGATATTGTACCTGCCAGATAGTGCAGTAGTTATTTTCTGTTTATCGTTTTGATTGTAAATTGGTACATCTTAGAATTGGCACATTATTATGAAACAACTTTCAGGATTTACCAGTTTAAAATTAACTGTAAAGTTATTTGAAAAAGTTGTTTATTTTAACTACTTTTATACACAGTTAAAAAAGTATTAACTTAGGAATCACCCTGTATATGACTGCTTCAATATTTTTCATGACACCTATCTACAAGCCCGAAGCTGTGCTTTAGATGACTTACAAAGATATTGTTAACACAGTATTTAATTATTATTATTATATTATCAGCTACGATCAATGTAAAGAAAGTGGCCTCTGGTCGGGCTATACCCAGCGCTTATCTTTTATTTATGTGTATATTCGAAATCGCCGATAAATAAACCCGAATGATAATTAGAAAGTTATAGTTTTTATCATTCTGTTTATTATACACAGTTGCTTTTAGCTTCGAAAGTAAAAACGAAAAGAAGCACCGATTTATTTAAACAATTTCTTTCGACAGCCTAATTAACGTAGATTAGAATTTCCACTGAACAAACGCCAACTTTTTTACTTCCTGAAACGCAGACAGTAGTTGCTGTGTTGCTTCCCGTGCCTGTTCGCATACACTAATTGGACGACATAACAAGATAGTAATAATTAACTAGATATTTGAGACTGAATAACTCCAAATATTCCGGTTTTCTGGCTTAACAACCAGTAGGTCAGCAGGTGGGAAACAGACTAAAGTAACTAACAATTTTTCAGACAGTGAACCGATAGAAACAACTAGTTCGAGAGCAAATACCCCTAACATGCTCACTGATAGAACTTAGATAGTGGATACCTAGAAACCCCCTAAAATTTTTGTTTAAATTTGTTTCGATACCTTGAATATTTTACCACGGTCAAACTTTATTCAGACGGTATCACAGCATAGTAAACAACCAGCACAATAACTCAAGTTGGCGGAAATTACACGCGCATCCCCACTTTTGGATGATTTTTTGTAGGGATGGTAACGGTACTTCGATACTTGTACTTCTGCACTAATATCGACTATTTTTATCTTAGATACTTTTTGAGCGATTCCAGGCTGGTATCGATACTTTTATAGGTGTATCGTTATATAATTATTGAGGGGTGTAATCAATTGCACAAAATTCTCTGTACGAGCCAACGCGCCTATGAGGCTAAAAAATATAGAGTTGGTACCGGTATCGATATTTTCATTTTCGCATCTCTACCCAAACTTCACAGTCGTAAAATCATCCATAAACCCTCCTAAGGTCAAATTTTGTGGGAACCATTTTTATATAGGAAAGATATTGTGCTGGTTGTTTACTGTGCTGTGACGGTAACTTCTAAACTCGTAGCCTAGTAATTGTAGTATAAAAATTTCAACAGTTTAGAAATATACAGGGTGAGTTTTTAGTACCGGCTCGGTCGATAATTCACTATTGTAGAAGATAGCGAAAAAAGTTTTTCATAAAAATTATAGCCACGGATATGCTCCTTGCTCAGAAAATATTTTGATTTATACAGGATGATCCATAACTACGTGGTGATGCATATATTTTTTTAAATGAGACGCCCTATATATTATCTCACTATCAGATTCTACTAATAATTTCTCTTCTCACAATATAAGGTATTATAACATTATACAGGGTATTTCAAAAGTTATGACGATTTTTATATCCAAATCGCTGTCAAACTAACGTACTGTATATCAAAAAGTAATGAAACAAAAATTATTTTTTTTACATCGGAAGATTAAAAGTATCCTCTAGTTTTAAAATCGCCTATAAAAAAAGCCCGAGACGCGTATTCATATACAGGGTGATGTAGAAAGCAAAATCCAGATTTTCTCTTTTTTTTAAATGTAACCCCCAATATTTTATTATACCGCAGAATTGCTTTTAATATGCTCTTTCATCTTTGTATTGCACTTTTTGTACCTACGTCCATCAGTTTCAGAGATATTTCGATTTTTCGGTAAATTTGAAATATAGCTTCTATTTGTGTACTGAAATTTATTTATTTTGAAAAAGTATTAACGAATTTATTTTTTATTTAACGAATAACTATATTTGTATAGTATTTGATGAAGTCAAAACCCTGAATCATCAAGATAATGAAGTCAAGTATACCGAGGAAACAATTTTGTAGGCGTGATGCATAATTATCAAGCAGATTTATCAGGTAGGCTTTGAAAAATTGACAGTTTTCATAACCTGCTCAATAATTCCGTGCTGTGTGAAAAACGAGCATTAAAAATTAACGTTTCCATTGAGGGTATTTGGGAGAATCTTTGAGAAATTGCCTACTTGCCTCTAGAATGTATTAACTGTGAACAGCAATATCCAGAACGGGTGCACTCTAAGGCTAATGCGTTTGAAACATTGAAGAATCGTTTTATTTGGACTGTGTCGTTTAATATTTCATAGCCTACCTGATTTTGTCATTTGTGCCGTCATTTTTTTAAATATTGTGCGTGTTTTCGTTATCTAATCAACTCCGATGATAATACATAGAACCATGAAAACTTCGTTTCTCTGATGCCTGAAGATGACTATACATTAGTCGAAACGTTGCATAAATAGTAACAAGGAGTTTTTGTTTTCAATTGACCTAACCCTAAAAAAACACCACGACAATCAACAATGACTTCTGCTTATTTTCAGATTAAACAGACTTTCAGACAATGCCTGTAATTGTTAAATATCCAACGTACGTATGCATGAGTATGATATGGCCGTAGTAAAATAAAATCAAAATTATATTGCGAAGGTAATAAAGGTAGCATTGCACTGTACAAACAACAAATAATTATATTTTCTATTTATTTAACCATGAATATATGCATACAATACAGCTATAGAAGGGATCAAGCCAATCAATACATAATTTATCGTTTGATGAGCTTTATGTTATTAACACATATTAAAATCTCCCGGTATTGTGTAAACTGCCTATCAAATAAATTGAATTATATTCTCGTTTCAACGTCAAAAAGCTAGCGATCGATTTATTTAACGAGTAATTCAAAAGAAGTTTCCATAATTTTAGTTGAATGATAGGATTATAATTTAAAAAATTGTCTGGCAACGCTGGAATGATTATTTTGTAAAAAATGCTGTGAAGCTTTTCCCGAAAGTCTTGTTTGCTCGCATAGAAAGTAACCGTACTTTTAAGAACGGTATTCTGGTCAGTTCGGTGTTTAAATTGAGGCCACCCAATAAATCTGCGAAAAACTTCTACAGCAATTAGTAAGGTACTGTCTTGTAATGGCAAATTTACTTTCGGACACTTCCTGCATTTCAAAAAATTAATTTTCTGCAATGGTGAGTTTGCAGTTTTTTACAAGGTAAAAGTAACTGTTGAAATAAGATAAATGAATTCGGTTCTAATTAGGAACCGCGGTTTGAAGGTTTTTTGATTGTGTTGCTAAGCAGGAGTGTAACTATTGTTTCAGGAAGTAAAATTTGGTTGTATCCTGGTTATGCTTCTTCAAAATGCAATTTTTTTATTTTGCAGCATCGTCTGTTGTCAGTCATCGAGGTAGAATCCCAAGGAGACGCTATAAAGTTCAATTTCGCATAAAAAAACGGTAGCAGGAAGCGTGGCTAAGTGTGGTAACAATATGGACGACTTGCCAGAGCCGGATTACATTCTTATGTAAATAATTTTGAAAATTCATTACAATGACGATTTAAATATGAAGTATTGGGTTGATTTTTCAATCTAATGTGAAATTCATAGTTAAGTATATGAAAAAAAAACAGGCTTTGTAGCGACGACATTCAGCATCAATTGAATAATACAACTGTATTATTGCTGCGATACGTTACACTTTATTGAGATAAAGATTACAAATGCGGTCCTGTACATTATTATTTTTTTGCATACATACCTATGAAATGTAATTCCTCTCGATTCCTTCTTATCCATGCCATTTCTGCTAGAGTAACTACGATAAGCACATGAAACCATTATTTCCTGAATTCAGTGGAATATCACTTAAAAATAACTAAAAATCTCGGTAAAAACACTCAAAAAAAGCAAACACGAAATTGTAAAAAAACGTCAGCTGTTTGACATAAGTGTCGAATCAATATGACCAACTTGCACCTGCTTTCAGCCACGTTGTCGCGCCTCCATGGGATTCTACCTCGATGGTTGTCAGTAGTCAGTTGGTATTTCTGTCATTATTAATTTCTTGATTTCTATCTGAATTATCGTCTCATTAGGGCGGGTAGACAACTATTAACAGGCTGTGCACTACATATATGGTGTTCATTCAAAGACGTCCCACCCCCGATTTCTCGAGGCCCCCCCCCCCAAGAATGAAATTAGCCCCCGAAATTAGCCTCCCCCCAAAAAATCAAAAAATAATTATTGTATCTAGACCGGGGACGTAAGCCCCACCAGATCCAGGGACTCAAGCCCCGTCCCCCCCACCAGATTCAGAGACTTAACTACGCCTATGATTCCCTTAAAAATTTTAAATGAGAAGGAGTATCGAATTGATCTAAAGGTATGTTGAAGTACTGTAGTACTGTGCAAACGTCAAAATAATGTACGAAGTACTGTATTTTGACGTTTGAATTTTTAAAATCGGTCGAATCGTTTTCGAGAGAATTAAAATATAATAGAATACAAAAACACATCAAAATATCACATTTTATTGCAATATGTGTTCAAATGTTGCCCGTTATTGGCCAAACAATGATATAGGCGACTTTCAAATTCCCGACGGGCAGTTGCAATAACATGTTGTGGGATATCATGGCAGCTTTCGATAATGCGTTGACGAAGATTATCCAAGCGGCTCGTTAGAAAGTTTAACGGGCAATATTTGGACACTTATTGCAATAAAAAGTGATATTTTCATATGTTTTTGTATCCTATTTGAACAAGTTAGGATATATAAAAATTCTAATTTTCTCGAAATCTAATCGATCGATTTAAAAAAATCAAACGTCCAAATAAAGTGTTTCGACATACCTTTGAAACAAGATATTACTCGATACCCCTTATCATTTAAAATGTTTAATGGGATTATCTGGGGGCAGAGGCTACAAGGGGATGAAGTGGTTTTTGGTTAAAAAGTTATCCCCTTTGACAAATCGTTTGACGTTTCTCGGCGTTCTTCCTTTTAATCAGCGGTTTTCGAGAAATCCGGCGTGAGAAGTTTTCAAATTAACACCCTGTATATCTATTAACAAGGCCGCCGACCTAGTTTACGTGACTCCCCCTCTATAATATGCAATTAGGGACTGGACCTCTTATTTCGTCAAAATCCTCGACACAATACAGCGGTTGCTATGTATTCATTTTAATTAGTGAAAAGCACGAATCTACGAAAATTGAAGCCGACTCGTACCTGCTCCCATTAATGCACATTTTTTGACGAAGATTTTGTGGGAAAGTGAAATCTGCCTTTCAAATTATTTTCGTATTTAACAAATGAAATACTTTCCATTCTTGCTTTGGTCAGTGTACATGTTAAAAGGTGGCACCCATGAACAGAGATAAGGTGTTGCTAAGCTTGCTAATTAAGTCTATATCGCATTCATTCACATTTCATTTCAAATAAATATTTCTTGGTAACATTTGTATAATAATAGATTATTATTATTGTCTACATAAAAAACATGGCAGCGGTTAAATACAACTTGAGAATTCGATAAGAAAAATTAAAATGACCTTAACTTTAGACAGACAGAAATGTATTGATATTTCATTAACGTCAATCACTGTTTTTGCGGTTTCAATGAAATTGGATATTTATCCCATCCCGCCGAATGAAAAAGAAAAATATGACAATGAATAATCCAACCAATATGGTTTCACTTATGGGCCAGTAGATGACAGTTCATCAAGACAATCATGGATAAGTTTCAAAAGTTCCACTAAAAGGGAAATACTAGTTAGCAAATTTTCACTATATTGGAATTGGATCCCACCTCGCCGAATGGTCGATATGAGAGTAAAAGTGAACGGATGTAGCTTAATTTATGACTTATGGGTCAGTAAAGTACTATCATCAAGCTAACTATAAGCAAGATTCAAAAATTACCTAAAAAGGAAATGCTTGTCAGCAAATGTTCAATATATCTTGAATTACAAATTCCATTTAGAGAAAATAAAAACAGTTCGCAAAATCATTCATCATTTTATTTGGAAATTCTTAGGAAACGATATTTGTTGCTGTTGGACTAAGTGGCCCTTATACAGGGTGTCCCACGACGATTAAGACAAGCAATATATCGGAAATGGGCAGTAGTAGCGAATTATAATTTTGGGAGGGTAAATTAGAGCGAATATTGTATCTTATAATTTTGTTACCCAATGAGGTATTTGTTTTTGATCACGTGACGTCCGATTCAAAATTATTAATGGGACAACCTGTATATTAGTGCCTTTCCGTGTGATTAAAGTGATTAATTCAAGAGCTACAGGTACATAAAGGATTGTACCACTACCATTATGAAAGACTAGCAATATAATTTAACTAGGGGTACATGTTATAATCAATTGGAATTGTTTTATCTGTAGGAACACAGAAAGGCGCTGATATATAGGATGCCCCATTAATAATTTTGAATCGGACGTCACGTGACCAAAAACAAATACCTCATTGGGTAACACAATGACACGAAAAGACACATCTAATTTACATCCCCAAAATTATAATTATCTACTGCCCAGTTTCGATATATTGCTTGTCTTAATCGTCGTGGGACACCGTATATATTTCAACCAAAATCTTTATCGCATTCAACAAAAACTTGCATTTTCCACAATTTTAAGGAATTTCCTTTTTTATTTCGGATGACCTGATCACTACGAATGCCTTTAAAAGCTCTATCGGGTTCTTAAAATGTGGTGGTTTTGGTATCCCAGCTAAAATTTGCCATCCAGCTTATCTCTGAAATGATAAAAAAAAATAAAAATCACCGTGCACGTCGATTTTTATTGTACGGGTGAACTCAACCCCCTCATCCTCAGCAACCCCTACTTCAAAATCTTAAATGAGACCACCATACTTGTTATACATCATTTTGAAGGTAATTCATTGACAAATACAGCAGTGTAATCGGATTGAAATTTGACTCACTTTATGGAAGTTAATAAAAAATATGGTGATTATGATTAAATGAGGTATTATTTTCATTACCTGAAATATTATAGTAAGAAAGGTTCCAAATGGGAGCCATTTTGTTTCATACAGATGTACAGGCGATAATCAAAGTGTCTTCAACTGTTTTTATGGGGACATTTGAAATCCAAACGTGTTATGGCGATTTTTATTTTCTTTATTATTTCAGAGATATGGTGGGTGGCAAATTTTAGCTGGGACACTCTGTATACTAATTTCGATGGATGACAGAAAAGGAATAACCATCTTCATCTACAACCCCCGACTCAAAAAAAAAGTTGCAGACGTCGAAGTTTTAACGTGGCTCTCCGAATTTATGACGTATTCCATGTAGTTCTCGTCTAGCCGTTTTTTATTTTCCACAATTATTCCGTGCGAGCGGGGCTGGAACCGAGGGTAAACAACCCCAAAACAGCGTGTCTCGTCGCAGCGACCTGCTGTTGTTGCTTTCACCCTCTTATGTGCTTATTCGTCGTAGTCGGTCATGTAAATCGGCCATCTGACCTTAAACAGAGGGTGGAAGGGTTGCAAGTAGGTGGTTGTAAGGATTTACCGGGAGGATCGTAAATTTTATTACGGGCAAATCACAGATTCGGGTCTCGGTGGAATTTAACTGCCTTATTCACTATTCACAGTTTTATGTAAAATCTGTTTATCTACTCCCATTGAATTATATATACATCGATTACCAAATTACTTTTGCACACTACGTATATTATTTTTCACAACTCACGCTCCAGCTGTGGGTTATATGAACAACGCCTACTGTCGGCACTCTGTAACTTAGAAACGTGTTTCTATGCACTATGTACTATGAGATCGGGTGGCTTCGCAAATATGTCAGCGTAGTAGACACGTTATGGTAGGCACCCGAAACTGCCCGATTGTCATGGTGATAGAAACACGTTTCTCTTAAGTTACAGAGTACCGGCGCAGTACCAATCTCTTGGAAACGCATATGATTACACGCTACAAAAACTGCATACAGCAACTCGACGAGTCTGATTCGTCTCGTGTAAGAATTGATGGTAACCTGTCTAGTCAAACTGCAACCAGCAAAGGAGTTCGTCAGGGATGTGTATTATCTCCGATGTTGTTTAACATTTACTCTGAATTTGTGATAGAGAGGTATTAGACAACTGGAATGGCGGTGCAACTATTGGCGGAAGCAAAATATCCAACTTAAAATTTGCTGACGATAGAACCCTTATTGCAGCTTCTCAGGAAGAACTAGTACATCTATTAAACATCTTAGAACAACATGGTGCAGCGTATGGTCTTGGTATTAACTACAATAAGACCAAGGTTATGATCGTAGATAGAGAGCAAGATAATCATCGAGAAATAAAGTCAATAGGCCGTTGTGAAGTAGTTCGAAGTTTTGTATACCTCGGTTCTTTGATCGACAATTCTGGTGGCTGTGAAAATGAGATTCGACGGCGCATTCAACAGGCACGTGTGGCCATGACAAAGCTTACTAAAATATGGCGTGACCATAACATCACTAAAGCTACAAAAATGTTGCTGGTTCAGTCTTTTGTGTTCTCCATATTTTTGTATGCCTCGGAAACTTGGACTGTTAAAAATGCAGATCGAGCTCGCATAGATGCTTTTGAAATGTGGACGTGGAGGAGAATGCTTAGAGTTCCTTATACCGCCCATCGAACTAACGTTTCCGTACTGGATGAGGTCGGTAATCCAAAAAGATTATCCTCCATTGTGTCGACGAGAATGCTCACATTCTTCGGACATATACACAGAAGCTATAATATGGAGAAACTTGTAGTTCAGGGTCATGCCCCAAGTGGGCGGCGCCGTGGCTGTCCCCCTACACGCTGGGTGGATACGACGAAACAGTTGCTGGATATGAGTATCAAGAGCGCCACTAAACTGACAGTAAATCGCGTACGATGGCGAGCTGCAGTGCTCAAAACTATTGATAATATTCGTGTCGGCAATAACTGTAGCTCCGACTAATGCATTTTACGAGTTCACAACGTGTCTGTTAAGACATTGTGACTATGGTGATGATGATGATGATGATGACGATACAAAAACTGCAAAGGTGGCCATGTCATGAGACACCAAACGCTAATTCGACGATGTACAGTATTCATTTTACAGAAGGGTGCCAATAATTCGTAAATATTATGTATTTAAGTCGTACTATTAATTGTTTTTCGGTGGCTATAGAGGACCAAGGTTTACCTCCACATCTTAGAAACTTTAAAGCAAAATATTTTAAAAATATATACTCGTATTTTACAATTATTGAATTTGCAACAAAGAAATGTAGTGTCTAGTGTTTGGGTCCCATTAGATAGTGATTTATCTAGTTGCGCATTCCATAGAAAAGCAGTAAAATTAAAGAAAATGTTCATTCCATGTGAGGTACCTATTTCCTGAATTTGGCAAAATTTTGCCGATTTCGTGTATTCGGCAATTCTGCTGATTGAGCGCAATATATACTACGATTAAGACAAGCAATATATCGGAACTGGGCAGTAGTAGCGAATTATAATTTTGGGGGTGTAAATAAGAGCAAATATTGTATCTTTTCTTGTTACTGACTCATCCAATGAAGTATTTGTTTTTGGTCACGTGACGTCCGATTCAAAATTTTTAATGGGACGTATATTTGTAACTTTTTATGTTCCTCCCGATAAAACAATTCCAACAAACTAGCACACTTGGAGTCTAAAGTAATTAATTCAAGAGCTACAGGAACTTAAAAGATGGTACCATTACCATTGATTATAACATGTACCCCTACAGTTAAATTACTTTGGTAGTGTTTCATAATGGTAGTGATACAGTCCTTTAAGTACCTGTAGCTCTTGAATGAATCACTTTAGACCCCGTGTGCTAGTTTCTTGGAATTGTTTTATCGGGAGGAACACAAAAAGTCACAAATATACAGGGTGTCCCATTAAAATTTTTCATAACGCTGTATACAGGTTAGGTAAGTGCTCATAAGTGCCCTGGGTATGTCCTTTGCAATCATGGACTCTTCGTTTAACGCAATCAGACGCAGGTTCCGTTTGGAAGTGAAAAATTTTTCCAACAAACTGATGTAATTACCATTAAAACTGTTAAATATGATATTCCGTATAACACCTATATTATATGATGCAAACGACCGTCTGACCTTAGAGAGGAAGGGCACCCCCCTAATAGCCTAACGCCCTCTTAACGACGCGACGACAGTTGGTTAAGGGGGGGAGACCTTGGGGGGTTGGTGAACGCTCGTTCGTTGGTTCTTTTTTCTCTTATGTTTTTGTTTTGCACCCGCTGCGTTCCGTTCGGTCGAAGTCTACGATCTGGGCTGAGTTGAAAAGGGGGAGCAGGGGATCGGGGTCGACCTTGCCGGGAGCCGTCGAACCTCACCGCCAAAATTTCGACGCTGATACATGGGCGTCGAGCGGGTTTAACGTCCCAACGTGGATGGAGGCGGTGTTGCCGATGTTTCGTTGAAACACAATCTATTATATAGATGAAGTCAGAAATATATGGGTTGTTTACATTTTTTCTACTCCTACTGAGTGCCGACACTACAAAGTACGCCTTATGCCTTCACAAGACGCCCGACGAGTAATCCCCTTTCGGCAGTTTTTTGCTGGGCTGGCTAGGGGGCTGGTGCGGTCATTAGTGTAGTCAAAATTGTATATTGTCTATGTACAATCAGATGTCAGTATACGAGGATGGTCTGAAAAGTTCTCGGCCTGATATAGAAAAAAGCGGTTTGGACCTTCAAAATTATTTTTATTTTTCGACATAGTCTCCTCTTAACTATACACTTGGTCCACCGATGTTCCAGAGCCACGATGCCGTCTTTAAAATGATCTTGTGGAAGTCCTGTAAAGTAGTCATCCACGGCAGCAATCGCTTCTTCGTTTGACGAAAAACGTTGCCCACCAAAAAAGATTTTGAGTTTTGGGAACAGTTGAAAGTCCGACGGGGCCAAGCCAGGAGAATAGGGTGGGTGCTCCAACAATTCATACTTTAAATCGTGCAGTTTTGACATTGCATGTTGTCCGGCGCATTCTTGATGAAAGATGACTTTCTTCTTTTCCAAACCTGGCCTCTTTTCACGAATTTTTTGATCCAACTGGTATAAAAGGTCATCCCTGTTATGGTTCTTACCCTTTTCAAGATAATCCACGAGCAGAATGCCTTTAGCGACCCAAAAAACAGAAGCCATCACCTTTCCTGCGGAGGGAACTGACTTGGCTTTCTTTGGTGCAGAGGACCCGGCTTCAGTCCAATGCTGATTGTTGTTTGGATTCTGGTATATAATGGTGAATCCATGTTTCATCCATTGTGGCAGATCTGCGCAAAAGGTCCGCTTTATTTTTTCTATATAGCTCCAAAGCCTGCTATGACATCCGCATGCGGTTGCGTTTCTGCTCAGGAATGCGGATTCGCGGCACCCATCTTGCACTGAGTTTCTTCATGTGTAACTCTTCATGCAAAATGTGACCAACCCGTTCTCTTGAGATGCCAACAGCCTCGGCAATTTCGCTCAACTTCACTCTGCTGTCTTCCAAAACCATATCGTACACACGGTCAATCAATTCCAGGAGTTGTTGCACTTTTTGGACGTCCTTCGCGTGGGTCACCGTGAATGCTCTCCCTCCCTCGCTTAAACTCTGCAGCCCATTTCTTGACTGTGGAGTATGAAGGTGAATCTTCCTTATACACGTGAACAAACCTTTGGTGGATCTCCTTCGGAGATAAACCTTCTTTCACAAAGAACTTTATCACCGCACGGTACTCAAGCTTCTCCACGTCTTACGGTGCTTCACACTACACTCACGATGATCGACTGTCACAGCCAAACTGCTGATCGCAACTGAATGGCATTTCATGTGAGACTTGCGGAGACTTGTATGAACATGCACGTAAGTGGTGCACGTTCGCGCGCGCCTGCGTCCTAGTAAGGCCGAGAACTTTTCAGGCAATCCTTGTACAATAAATAGATCACTTTATTTTGTTTTTATCTATTGCAAATTGCTATTTGCCATTATCCTGATCTCCTACCACTTTCTGCATTATTGTAATATATGTTTTTATCATCACTCAGGTCTACATAATAAAGTAACTGCACTATAGAAGTGTCGGCACTGATTGATTGAGATCTGAAAGAAATGTATACAACTCATATATTTCTGACTTCATCTATACAAGATTCGGATCAATTTCTTGAACAATATAAACTATCGGTACAAATTCGCTTCAGCGGGCGGCCCAACCCTAAAAAAATCGCAATGTGTCATTCTCACAAAATTCAGAATATTATGTTAAGCGAATTATAAACATTTTCTTTATTTTTTTTTGTCATACATATTAGTCAGCTGTTTTGATTAAAATATTTTTTTTTTTAGAAAATACGGACGTTTAAAATGTTTTCATGGTGTCTGCGCACAGACCGTCCATTTGGTCCAATCGTTATGTCATAAAAAAGGCTTCTGACAGCAAAAGGTCGGATTCCTCACGATCATAATAAAATACTAAAAAGACAACTGGTTTTGCCGCATATTGTAATACCGCGTTTTAAAAATCAGACATCCCTGATCTTATTACGGATTAATTATAAAAGCATTTAATAGTAATCATTACGTACAAAACCCATAATCTCACAGAACCTTACACTTAAATTACACCTAATTGATTTTACTATACGTGTTTAACCAACACATATTTCTAGTGTGCTTCAACGAATATCAAATTAGGTAGTTGAAATTCATGTACATGATCAGCTATATATATAAGAAATCATTAGCGTTTGGTTCTTGTACAAGGATATAAACAGAAAAAAGACATTATTGATGGCTTCAGATTAATTCGACGTAGTATTACGTATATATACGCAGTTTTAGTCATAGGCCAAGAATAAGTCTTCGGCAAGCAACCTTATGAGATGCTAAGCTTGAATGATGCCTTAAAAAAGTAGTTTAAATTTAATCAATAGCAGATACATGAAAATATGTATAAATACATATTTTTGGATCCACACCAACAGCATACATCCAAACAGTTTATTGGATATCTATTTACGGAAGAAACAGTTATAATAAGAATTATAAAGTTGAATCACGATTGCATTTCTAATTCATCGGCTGACTGTGACTCAGTATGATTGGATAAACTCAGAGAAAAATCTGACCTGGTATCTTTACGTTTGCTGTTGGATCCCAAATGCGATGCGGTATTATCCCATCTTGGAGCTGTAGTCTTTTTGTGACAGTGTTCAGCAACATGATTCTACGACACTGACTTATTATTATACAGGCTCTCATTGTGGATTTATCAACAATGTAAGTGCAAAACTCTGATCATATTCCAGAATAACCAACTAAGGAGATTAGTTCACACAAATGCATCTGCTTCCTGGTACAACTGCTAAACAATGTCACTTATTTCGAATTTTTTGTTGATTTTGTCAAATTTTGTACTTTGATAAAAAGCACAGAGATGGCCGAAGGGTCAGTAAATTTTATCTTCCAGCATAACTGGTTTTATTGTCAAGTAAGTTTCGAAAATTACATTAAGAATTCATTTGTTGTGTGAAATGGTAAACAAAAATATAAAAAAAACTGGGTCAAAGCTGATAATACCCTGATAATAATAGAATGCAGTAAGTGGGAAAAACGTTTTCATTAAAAGTGTTTGTTTACAAGGAAAACATACCAACCATGTATCGTCCTTTTTGAAATTAACATTGATAAGAAATCAACATTTGATCTTGTTAATTCACGCCATGAACTACAATCCTTATTGACAACAACTTAAATTGTTTCCTGTGTAACATTGAAGGTGTTTTGTTTGCTTACATTAATTTACATGCAATTGACAATTTCAGTTACTTTTTTATACCATTTATTGAATAACTTACGGCTGATGTGCCAACGCATGTTTATATTTTATTATACCATAATAAAGTCACGTTTGAAAAAGAATACTAAAAGAATGCTTCTTAATTGATTTCTGTTGATGCACTCAAATTTCTATCAAATCAAATAGCTGATGGCATGATATACAGGGTGTCCCACAACGATTAAGACAGGCAATATATTGGAACTGGGCAGCAGTATAGGATTATAATTTTGGGGATTTAAATTAGAGCAAATATAGTATCTTTTCTTATTGCTATGCCACCCAATGAGGTATCTGTTTTTGATCACGTGACGTCTGATTCCAAATTTTTAATGGGACACCCTGTATATTTGTGACTTTTTGTGTTCCTCCCGATAAAACAATTCCAAAAAAAAAAACTAGCACACTTGGGGTCTAAAGTGATTAGTTCAAGATCTACAAATACTTAAAGGATGGTACCACTACCATTGATTATAACATGTACCCCTACAGTTAAATTTAGTATTTTAGTAGTGTTTCACAATGGTATTGGTACGGTCCTTTAAGTACCTGTAACTCTTGAATTAATCACTTTAGATCCCAAGTGTGCTAGTTTGTTGGAATTGTTTTATCGGGAGGAACACAAAAGTCACAAATATAGAGGGTGTCCCATTAATAATTTTGAATCGGACCTCACGTGACCAAAAACAAATACCTCAATGGATGACCCAATAATAAAAAAAGATACTATATTTGCTCTAATCTACACCCCCAAAATTATAATTCGCTACTACTGCCCAGTTCCGATATATTGCTTGTCTTAATCGTCGTGGGACACCCTGTATTATTGATGAACTGCTAGTTCTTGGTCTTGGGCTGCACGGCCGGCGTCGACACGCTCTGCCGCGTTGTCGTCGTCGCGCTTCGCTGCTTGACGTTAAGCCAACACAAATGGTTACCATCCTCACAAGCTGTTACCTGTTCGGCGTGTTCCAATTATGAAAATTCAGGCAGTTTTGATCTATAACACTATAACACTAATTAAGGTATCTATATACATAAAAATTGACACTGAAGCCAAAAACAGTATTTTTTATATCAAGATTTGAAGATTAAAACAGGAAAAAAATATACATTTATGGTTAGCGTCTAGGACTATCACAATCGGCACCCACTACGATGAAATATATCATGCAGTACCATTGTAGGTAGGATACATAGCGTTCGACTGAGGGTTGATGCTTTCCCTTGTCTAAAAAATAGGTCAGACTATATCGATCTTAACTTGAAAGTGCGGCAACAATGCGGAGAGGTCACAGGCAGTGGCAGTACCGACACGCGACGGTAGTACTGACCGCGGTGGCGGTGATTCGGCGGCCCTGGTCTAGTCACCACCTGTCCCCCATTGCCGCTCTGACGGCCGTCAACAGATGGCAAGTCGGGGCGGTACGATGGCTCGACAACATGCGCACATACAACACCCGCTCTGGCATGCATAGGGTATTAGGTGGCCTGTGCTGGTCTGGTGGTGGTTGCTGGGCTAGGTCGTTCACATCTAACACGGGGTTTCTGTTTCTATGGTGCACATGGGTTCAAACATATTGGAACGATAATAACCTGGATGTACAGGGTGTTCTCACTGCGTTTAGTGTCAACAGAAGATATTTGCCAGTAACATATATACATAGGTTACTCTATGTAAGTAACCAACCAATTAACATTAATATTAATAATGTCCCTATAGAAAACGTAGACCAATATATATATATATATCTTGGCCGCACCATTAGAATTGGCAAAGAAAATCAAACAGCTGAGATAAAAAGACGCATACAATTATCCTGGGCAGCTTTTGGGAAACTGAGCCATATTCTCAAAAACAAGGATGTGCCAATATGTTTAAAACGGAAAGTATACGATAAATGCATTTTGCCGGTAACTACCTATGGGCTTGAAACAATGGCTCTCACAAAGAAAACCGCAGAACAACTAAGCGTTACTCAAAGAGCCATGGAGAGGGCTATGTTAGGGATCAGCCTAAGAGACAAGGTTCGAAATAGTCACATCCGGAATAAGACAAAAATTACTGATATAATAACACGTACAGCGAGTCTTAAGTGGCAATGGGCAGGACATGTAGCACGAGAAAATCCCGAGAAATGGGCAGTGAGAATAACGAACTGGAGACCAAGAGAAAATAAAAGAGGAATAGGTAGACCACAGAAGAGATGGATAGATGACATAAAACAAATCGCGGGCAAACAATGGATGAGAATGGCAAAAAACAGACGTGCATGGAAGCAATTGGAAGAGGCCTATGTCCAGCAGTGGATGAATACGGGCTGAAGAAGAAGAAGAAGAAGATATATACATAGGCCTTGGGATAAGAAATATATAAGAGTTAAAAAGATGTAACTTGTCATAGCGTATGACCAACGTCATTTTTTGGGCAATAGAGAGTCCTTTATGTATTGAAAAAATGTTGGAGCTTCGTATACACTACCTTCCTCACCATCCCAGTTTCAGCTCTTTTCGGAAAAAAGGGAAAACTTCTTGGAATCCAAAATGCCCGAAAACGAAGTTTGTGACAGTCTTCGTGGTTACAATACTTCTGGACCTTCAGTGTGGGAGGCAAAATGATTTCCGTTAAACGAGACCGCAACTCAAAACATCAATGAAATATTTGTGATAAGCATCCTCAGATTATCCAGAACGCGAGAAGTCATTTTGATAGAAAGCCAAATAAAGATTTTAGAACTTTTAGCTGAATCTTACGATCGGGGGATATGAAAATTTTGATTTTCGTTAACCAGACTGAAACACAAAACAGCGGTCAAATTTGTAAATTAGCACCATAATATTATCCATAACGCGAGGTTTTGTTTTGAAAGATAGCCAAATAAAGATTTTAGAACTTTTAGCTTTAGCTGAACCTCAAGATCCGGGGATATGAAAAATTTGATTTTCGTTAAACGAGACTGAATTTCAAAACAGCGGTCGAATTTGTAATTAGCACCATAAAAGTATACATAACGCGAGGTTTCGTTTTGAAACATAGCTAAATAAAGATTTTAGAACTTTTAGCTGAACCTCAAGATCCGGGGATCTGAAAATTTTGATTTTCGTTAAACGAGACTGAATTTCAAAACAGCGGTCGAATTTGTAATTAGCACCATAAAAGTATACATAACGCGAGGTTTCGTTTTAAAACATAGCTAAATAAAGATTTTAGAACTTTTAGCTGAACCTCAAGATCCGGGGATATGAAAATTTTGATTTTCGTTAAACGAGACTGAATTTCAAAACATCGGTCAAATTTGTAATAAGCACCCTGAGATTATCCGTAACGCGAGGTTTCATCTTCATAGAAAGTCAAATAAGGATTTTAGATTTTTTAGCTGATCCTCAAGATCCGGGAATATGAAAATTTTGATAATCGAGGCTGCAACTCAAAACAGCGGTCTAAGTTGTAATGAGCACCCTGAAATTAACCATAATGCGAGGTTTCGTTTAGATTCAAATACAAATAAAGATTTTAGTTTTTTTAGGTCAACCTCAAGATCCGGGGATAAGAAAATTTTGATTTTTGTTGAACGATGCTGAAACTCAAAACAGCGATCAAATTTGTAATTAGCACCCTGAGATTATCCATAATGCGGGGTTTCGTCTTGATAGGAAGCCAAATAAAGATTTTAGATTTTATTAGCTGAACCTCAAGATCCAGTGATATGAAAAATTTGATTTTCGTTAAACGAGACTGAAACTCAAAACAGCGGTCAACGTTGTAATGAGCACCCTGAGATTATCCATAACGCGAGGTTTCGTTTTGAAAGATAGCCAGATAAAGATTTCAGAATTTTTAGCTGAACCTCAAGATCCAGTGATATGAAAAATTTGATTTTTGTTAAATGAGACTGAAACTCAAAACAGTGGTCAAAGTTGTAATAAGCACCCTGAGATTATCCAAAACACGAGGTCTCATTTAGATAGAAAGTCAAATAAAGATTTTAGATTTTTTAGCTGAACCTTAAAATTTTGATTTTCGTTAAACAAGGCTGAAACTCAAAACAGCGATCAAATTTGCAATTAGCTGAGATTATCCATAATGCGAGTTTTCGTCTTGATAGAAAGCCAAATAAAGATTTTAGATTTTTTAGCTGATCCTCAAGATCCCGGAATATGAAAATTTTGATTTTTTTAAACTCAAAACAGCGATCAAATTTGTAATTAGCACCCTGAGATTATTCATAGCGCGAGGTTTCATTTAGATAGAAAGTCAAATAAAGATTTTAGATTTTTTAGCAGATCCTCAAGATCCGGGAATATGAAAATTTTGATTTTTTTTTTCGTTAAACGAGGTTGAAACTCAAAACAGCGATCAAATTTGTAATTAGCACCCTGAGATTATCCCTAATGCAAGGTTTCGTCTTGATAGAAAGCCAAATAAAGATTTTAGTTTTTTAACTGATCCTCAAGATCCGGGAATATAAAAATTTTGATTATCTGAAACTCAAAACGGCGATCAAATTTGTAATTAGCACCCTGAGATTATTCATAACGTGAGGTTTCTTTCAGATAGATAGAAAGCCAAATAGAGATTTTAGATTTCTTGGCTGAACCTCAAGATGCGGAAATATGAAAATTTTTATTTTCGTAAAACGAGACTGAATTTCAAAACAGCGCCAGCGGTCAAATTTGTAATAAGCACCATAAAATTATCCATAACGCGAGGTTTCGTTCTAAAAGATAGTCAAATAAATATTTTAAAACTTTTAGCTGAACCTCAAGAACCGTGAATATGAAAATTTTGATTTTCGTTAAACGAGGCTGAAATTCATAACAGCGATCAAATTTGTAATTAGCACTCTAATATTTTCCATAATGCCAGGTTTCGTCTTGATAGAAAGCCAAATAAGGATTCTAGATTTTATTACGTGAACCTCAAGATCGGGGGATATGAAAATTTAGATTTTCGTTAAACGAGGCTGAAACTCAAAACAGCGAGCAAATTTGTAATGAGCACCCTGAGATTATCATTAATGCGCGGCTTCGTCTTAATAGAAAGCCAAATAAAGATTTAGATTTTATTAGCTGAACCTCAATATCCTCGAAATCAAAGTATGTAGAATACCTGTCCTACTTCTCTTGTTCGAACCCTCTTTATTTCATAAGGCTGCGTGGAACAGATGTCATTAAGGGCAAAGCACGACAGTAGACTGAAAAATAATAAAAATATCATTAAGACGTATAGTGCTTGTCAACCGTCCGACATCTGAATGAATGAATATAATAAGAACAAGGATCTCGGCTCATATAGCCGTACACACGGTTAATTCTTCATCGTTTCCTGAAGCAATATTACATGCATTCAAACTGCTGGCCATTATGCGTAACAATCTCTTGGCTGTCGATGGGTAGCAAGCAGCAAGCTGCTTTTTAAAGAGGGGTAATTTGTTTGTACCGCAGTCGCTGCGACTATCACGATGACAGGGCTACCTTGCAGAGAGGTCTCGTTGAGTGACAAGTTACCTAATGTCTGTACAACGAGCAGCGATGTTGTGCAGTTGGCGATGTTTGAGATATACCAATCAAGTCGGTACTATTGCTAACTTCGTTATAATTAGAAGCATGAGGACGGTAAAATGATCAAAGAAGTAGCTTTTTTTATGCTGTTTAATGTGTAAAAGGGGTGATACACGTACGAGCAAGTACGCGTACTTATGGCTCGACGACCTTTTTCGCCTGTGTATCACCATAAGTACGCGTACTTTAAAACCGTCGCGCAAACCGCCGGCGATCCAACTGGTTTGAAATCTTGCTCATAGCTTGCCTCGGCCCGTACTGCGAGCAGCGAGCCTCCACTTTGTTTCGGCAGGCCATCGATGCGCAACGCTTGTTGTGTTTGGCGTTTGTTAAAAGTTTTGTTTATTTAGGAAAATTATCAAAATGAGTGATTTCAGCTTCACATGTGTCACCGCGTCGAGCCGAGTAAGTTCGCGAACTTAAAAACCGTGTACTTAAAGTTCGTACGTGTGTCACCCCTTTTAGAAACAGAAAAACATTTGAGCATAGCATTTCTGCATAAATTGGCAAAATTTTGACTATAGTGCTGTCTTAATTACAGGCGCATACAGGGTAACTAAATAAGTGTAAAACTTAAAGAATAGAGACGACGTCGTTTCGCTTTTATTAAAGCTCGTCAGTGTGATTTACGTCTCAGACGAATAAATGAAATTGCCTGACACTGCCTAGCTGGCAAAACTCGTACTAGTAGTAGCAACATATAGATATTCGGAAGCAGTACTTTAAGAAAGTATTGGTTCGCCATCTATCTACCAAAGCCTGTACCTGAGCGTTTAATCTGAGAAACCGAGCACTGTTTATGTGACCCGTTTAAAAGCATCATAACTTCGTTATAATTAGAAGCATGAGGACGGTGAAATGATCAAAGAAGTAGCAATGCGGTTATTCACCGTCGTCGCACTAAACACTCACCCTGTAGATCACTGCTATCAGTGCTATCGTACGTATCATCGATCTGTCCACAGTTTAGTCACATCAGTATTCATTTGGATTCCTTCACATATCACTGACTTTCACAGCCCAGACGGTAACATAAACATAGTGTCATTCACTCGCATTTTATCATTATCTTTTACGTGATATTTAGAATTTAGGTTTTTAACCGGGGTTTTTACCATTTATGCATTGTGCATTTATGAATGCATATCTGTATGGATACGAAAAATAAATGTAAATAAATTTTCAGGTTCAAAGTTCTCGCCAGCCGTTGTTTTTATCATTTTAGGTTTGCTTGGCAATTGCAATTTTGGTGTTAGGATATATGCGGAATATAAAATACTCTATAGTTTATTCAAGAATCACTAGTTTAAAATGTTTACCAGTTTCCTTCGTATCATCATCATATTCACAATGTCTTAACAGACATGTTGTGAACTCGTAAAATCCATTAAGTCGGAGGTAGAGTATTGCCGACACGAATATTATCAATAGTTTTGAGAACTGTAGTTCGCCATCGTTGGCCATTTACTGTCAGTTCAGTGGCGCTCTTGATACTCATATCCAGCAACTGTTTCGTCGTATCCACTCAGCGTGCAGGGGAACGGCCACGGCGCCGCCCACTCGGGGCGTGACCCTGAAGTACAAGTTTCTCCATATTATCGCTTCTGTGTATGTCCAAAGAATATAAGCATTCCCGTCGACATAGGTGTGCTAAAAAAGATTAGATAATAATAATAATAATAATAATCGTCTTTATTGAAAATAAACATATCATGTAAGATAGCTTACATCAGGATAGGGCATCGGTGGCGAAGTTTAGCAAAGTGCTATTCTTACACTTAACCACCAGTGTCTCACATTTATTAGATGTTAAAAATAAACTAAAAAAACAAGCTTGATTATAATAATTTGGCGTAGCAGTAGTTTCCCAGCTGTTACGAAGAGTTATTGCGATATTAAAGACCAAACATTAAGGCCTTGACTTTTTTTTTGAAAATGTTCAACGACATTTCTTTATACTGGGCACTAACCGAGTTATAAACAATAGCAGCGTTATACGAGAAGCTTATAGAGTGTAATTTGGAGAAACCTTGGGAATGTGTTGTAGTTTTTTTTCATGTATTGCATTCTTCAAATGTCATATCTGGTTCTTCCATTCTGATTACATTACATCTGTTTGCTTTCAATAAAAAAAAACAAGAAATGTTTCGGGCATCCGTTGTACCGATTTCTTTGGAATTCCGCCAGTTTTATCGGGGTTAAGGAAACTTATTGCCTCCGTTAAATCAAATGCTAACGAACATTTTCAATCATTTTCGACAGTTCTGGCGAAATATCAAAATTTCTTATTCTGTTTGCGGTCTGAGAAAGCCGAAAGTTTTGAGCATCTATTGCCTGCTCAACAGCTCTGTAAAAGTCACATCGATTCTCTTTTCCATCGAAAAAATATTGTGTATATTGAATCGTTGTACTGCCGTCGTCAATTTTTTAAATACTGATTCTAGGAATCGGTGATTGTTACAAAGTGATTATTAAAATCAAGTTATAAGGCTAAACATTTATTAGCGTAATACACAACAATAGTAAGCTGATGTATTTCGTTTCATCGTGTTAACATCCAGCAAACATGGATTCATGCACGACAGTTATTGGCTCAATGTACAGCAAACGTAACTTGATGACGTCGTTAGTTCAAAATTAATGTTGATGTTCATGGATGTAGGTACTCTGCTATTAATATCACGTATTCTATAATGTCAGAGACAACATGGTCAAATACTTACTAGTAAAGAATAGGTCATAAAAATGAGAAGAAGGCTACAGAATGAAAATGACTTGAGTGCCGCACATACATTCTTTCTCGCTATGTTTGTATGGATTTTCTTTGATCTTGCACCGGTAAAAAGAAACGTCATATGGTCAGCAGACTATGCTTTTAAAAATAATAATCACATCAAGTAACGGGACTCAAACTGTTCGCGAAACAAACCGCATGATGGTATCTCAATTGAATGAGCGTCGAACGCAGCGAAATCCATTTATATGATGCTCCTCCGTTATAAACGTTTTTTGCATTTCCGAGAGCATTTTCAAATGCTTTCACATGCTTACCTAATACTGTTAATGTTAATTACTGAGAATACCACAGAAACTCGTTAGTTGAGGAAGATCCTTATAGCAGGAGAGGATACAGATTCATCAAAATACATCAAGAGGAATTACTGCTTTATTAAATGTTCATTGGTTTTTACCTATATCATTTTAATGAACACAATATGAACCCACTAAATTTAAGCTATTAAGTGCCAAACACTAAATAGATAAACAATGGCATCAAGTGGTCAGACTCGAGACTTCTCACTCATTCAAAAGTTTGTCCTCCCTGCCACCCTAATTTCACCCCCTCCAAGAAGAATTGTAAAAGTCATAAAAACGAAGGGTGATGTGGTCTGAAGACATTTGTTTTTACTATCTCTTTACTCTGGGCGAATAGCAGTTTATTTTAAATCATAGTTATACTACGAAAAAAACCCAAAATATCATGGTTTAAATAAATCATCGATTTTTGGTCTTATGGGCCGAATTTTGTGCAATCCTGTATTATAAAGTTAATAACTCGTTTGTTTAACGCGCTTCATGGCGAGAACTTCAAATGTATAAACTTTTACTTCCCACACCGATAGGTAAGGGAGAAAATTTCCGATATTTGAGGTAATATGCTTTTTGAAAGTTTTATGCTATCTACATAACAGAAATCCATGTCACTCATTTTCGTCAGGCTGTCTGTCGGTCTGTGTCTATCTGCTGTCTGTCTGTCTGTCTGTCTGTCTGCCTGTCTGCCTGTCTGACTGTCTGACTGTCTGACTGTCTGTTGCAATTTGTATAGCTTTGTAATCTCAGTGCATGGGCAGGGTAGTGATTAGTAAAAACAAAAAAATTCAAATTGGAGTTCCTGATCATTTTCTGGTGGGGGTGAAATTGGGTTGGGGGTTTGTAAAACGGAAAAATTTGTTGTCATCATAATACACTTTTTCAGTTCCACACGAACATTGCCTTGTCTATTACAGAAACCATTGTGACACAGTATTATTACCGTGGCGATCATGGAGAACGCTATGGTTTTCATCGTATCAGTCGCAATGCAGCAATAATCAGTAAACTAATATAAAAACAAATCAAACTTCGTTTTTAGGCGTTTTAGGGGCTCTTGATCATTTTCTGCTCTTTTATGAGAATGATGTAAGGATAAAGGAACTCCAAAATTTTTGTTAGGACCGATAATGTGTGAGGAGGATTGAAACAAGACATTTGACGCCATTTTCGATTATATATTTACAAAACCTAGTGAATCCACTTCTTTTATATCTTCAACGTTTATCCTTTATGAGCCTGTTATCAAACCCCATACTAATGAAAATATAGAACCTTCAAATTTATATTCTTCTCTTATCTTCATCTTATTATTAGAGTTGTATTCTACTTTTGATTTTTGAAAATATTGTTGGTTTTTTGTGTAACTCTGCATAACAAATATTAAAAAAACAGGTATTAAGGTTATAAATAAACACAACAAAGATAATCATGATCAGAGAAAATTATTGATTATTGATTTTTTAACAAAAGTCAAATTTTGCCCAACGCTCTGTATCATAGCATTGAATTGTTATTTGTTTAACATCCTTTTGTTTTTGTTGCAGCGTACGGTAAAGTGTTCCTAGTCCGAAAGCGCGGCGGTAGCGATAACGGTCGTCTGTACGCGATGAAGGTATTGAAGAAGGCGACCATCGTCCAGAAGAAGAAGACCACAGAGCACACGAAGACCGAGCGACAGGTCCTGGAGGCCGTCCGCGATAATCCGTTCCTTGTCACCCTCCATTATGCCTTCCAGACTGACGCCAAACTACATCTCATCCTAGGTAAGTCCAGAACGAATATTACACATTCTACACCAACGAACATATCCGATATTATCAGAAATATGAGAAACTTGGCAACAGCGTATGGTGTTGACCAAAAGCACCGTACCTTAACAAAGACAAGTAGGGTCACTCTAAGCTCCGCCCCCAATGTGGTCTTTCCAGCTCTGCTCTCGGATACTACGCAAGCTGGCGGATCACTGGCAGATTCTGGCACCCGCTGATCTCGAGCAGTAGCCGAACGCTAACAGCTGTGGTCTACAGGGTCAGTCCACCTAACACCACCTAACACGCGACACGGTGCACGGGATACAATCGGTCGGATCTACCGGGGTGCCTAAATGAGTAGTGTTTGTGTGTTATTGAGCATTTTGCGCGTATTTCACAAAAAAATGCCGGCGACATGCTCTGCATATGGCCCCATTGTTTCTTGTGCCTACTTGGTCCCATTGATTTTTAAACTATCTGTTTTTAATACTTTAATTTTATTATTAACTTGATTCTTAAGCTTTTTAAATTAATTTTCCAAATTCGTGTTTCCCGATTCTTTAACATTTTGATTATAAATTTTGACTCGGTTTTCGATCATTTCGAGAATTTCTTGATTTATCCAGTCGTTACTTTCACGTATCTTTACGTCTTTTTGAATTCCGAATCTTTTTTACAAGAAGTGATTAAGTCAATTAGTTCCTGAAATGATTGAACTTCTGTAGTTTGAATATTCTTTTCAAATTTTGAGATGAATTTTTTATGATCTATTCTGTTTACTTTTTTCTATATTTTGTCGCAAATACTATGTTCACACCTAAGGTTATTGACAACAAATTATGAATGATCAGACTGTTACTGTTACTTACTACTTGAATCGTACATTTCAAATTACTATATCTATCTGCCAAACATGATCTGTAATACTCCTTGAGCTATTTGCCACCCCAGTAGCTCATCTGCAGTTATTGTGTTGAATGGTTTATGGAATAATAAATTATATTCTATCCATACTATAAGAATTCATATCTATTGACCCCCGTATAAGTAAAGTGAACGTCTACCGTTGACGTCGACAATTATTATCGCATAGTCCGACTCCCTGTAAGCACAGTAAACGAGATCGCACGAAGGGAACCCGTATGAATTCGATGCGCCTCGCATTTGTGAGACTCACATCAAAGTCGGCACGGCGAGTGACCCTACTTGTCTTTGTTAATATACGGTACCAAAAGGGATACTACAGGTTAGGAGTGCACCGAGAATAGCTTTTTGGAAATGCCGAGTACCGGGTATCCGGCTTTACACAGTTATGATAATTTTAACGAAAATTCCACCTTAAACCATTAGTGTTTCAACAAACTTGAGTATATAAAAAAGTGGCGATTTTTCACTTTTTCCACCCTTCGCTATGTTAAAAAACAAATCAATAGGTTTCAATGTTTAGAAACAATCGGCGTGTGAGTTACATTTTGTGTCAGTCTGTACATGCTATGAAATAGAAGTGATTGCCCTAAGGTAATAAGACAACGGTAAATAAATATACACATTTCAACCAAAACCAGGTCAGTCGAAGAAGTGTACTTATATTGTCTATGTTCTTTGTAATTTGAAATCGTTTGCATGAAGATGATGTTAAAGCCATTTTGTAAAGTAGGTTAGATAGATTGCACAAGCTGTTTGTTGACTTTTGTTTTTCTATAAGTAAAACGATATTTCATGTTATTTATTGTATATATTCACTATAATCGTATTTAAAGCACGCGTTCAACACAACCATCCAGAATTTGCTGGATTTATATGGCTGCCTATCGTTTTAAACTTTTGCCAATGTCCGTGTTTTACTCAAATCAAACAGAACAGTTTCGAATTACAAAAAAATAATATACAATTTTTTCAATCGAACTGTTGATGATTGTTCACTCGCTGTTGGATTTTTTGGGATTAACACAAGCTTTTTGCTTTAAATTATTACTATATTACCCCGAACCACACCAACACAAACCGGGCATGTTGTATCGCTCCCTTTGCCACGTTGTGTAGCAGAAATAATACATACAAATGGATATAACATGATCAAATACAAGGTCGCGCAAAATAAAGTCCCCTAATTCCTTTTCATATAAAAGTAAGATTAATCAAAACACACTCATAAATAAAAAATATTTATTTAAACTCTAAAAATTTGTTTTGTTATATACTATAAGTAATATCGACGAAATGGCGACCCCTAGCATTAATGCAATAATGAGCTCTTTTTAAAGCATTTTTCATAACATTCTCCAACATTTCTGGTGGTATTCTGTCAATTTCTTTCCGGATGTTGTTTTTTAATGCTTCGGGTGTTAGGGGGTTATTTAGAAATACCCTATCTTTGAGATATCTCCATAACCGAAAGTCTGGAACAGTTATAAGTCAGGAGACCTTAGCGGATACTATCGGTGTTTTTCGAGATATAAAACGTCCACCAAAAAATTCTGTTCAAAATGGCTATTATCTATTATATTGATACTAAATATCTGCCTGATTAAGCTATTCCATTTCCGAAATTAGTAAATTAAACAGCATGCTTCTGCAGCGATCTTCATTTATTGTAGTCGATCGTCCTCAAAAAAATAAGTCCCTAAAATTTTTCTGCCACTAACGCCACACCACACGGTCACTTTTGGCTCGTGTAACTGTTACTGGTGAATAATTTGTGGATTCTCACTACCCCAGAAGCGATGGGTTTGCTTATTCGCAGCTCCATTCAAACAAAAATGAGCTTCGTCGCTCATTATGATTTTGTTCCAAAAATCCTTCGTTTTCAAAGTTTACGATAGCATTACAATGTTGAAGTTGTTTTTCAGAGTCTATAGGCAGAATTTATTGGGTTACAATAGGGTACTTGCAGAGGTTGTGAAATCGTCTCGGAAGTATACATAGCGTAAAGAAAACCATATCAAGAATCAGTAGGAAACAAAAAACATGATTTTACTGACGGCCAAAAAAAAGATATTTGCAAAATAAAATAAGGATATATTCAAAATTTTCCACTTGACTTAAAACAAGGGCTGACGTCACAGGTATCTTATCGATATCGACAATCGATATACTGCTACAGCGCAGGTCAGTGAGATTCAACTGCAAATTAGAGATGATCTGAATTCTTTAACAATGCGACTCAATTTATTGATACTTAAACATATTTGAAACAGGCAATCAACCCACTAGCATTTTCGTTGCAATACATTTTTATATCTGATAGGTATCACAGTTCATCCTGTTTGTGACCGAGATTCGCAACTAATCGAAGCCATCATCACAAAGTGAATTAGTAATCTAGCCTAACTTTTATTCTTTTGACTTTTGTATACTCTGTTACCTGATACTTTAAACTGGTTTGACGTCTATTTGATAGGTATCAGCTGACGAAGAAGTGTATCTCAAATTTAATTTTTTACTAGTGGTGTTGATTGGCAATCCTGCGATCAGGACCGTATTAGTAATATTCTTATTGAATATCTCATTACCAAAAATTAATAACTATTTTTGTAAGCAAGAAATTGCTTCAATATCCAGAAATACGCAGCAAAAATGGATGGTTAAAAAGAAATAGATTATTTTATTGATTTGTATATTGTTAGAGACTATCAAAATACTCCTATATTTAGCAATAAGGATATCCAATGAATAGCTTGCATCACTAGTGGGATATTTATTGGTTGAAACGTACAAGGTACAATTGGAGAAAAGCATAAAGTAAGTACATGGAGTAAAATTAATATAATAAGGTAGTTTAACTGAAGCTTAAGCTAAAAATGCTTTTACCTTCATTGTTACCTCATAAAAAGCGTACCTAATCATCATCATTCAGACCAGCCCTACTGATATACTGAAAGACACGCCGGATTTTCCGAGAAAATGTAAAATAAGCAGAGACCTCAGAGCATAAACGAAAACGTCACCAAATGTCAATTACTCGTTATTAGTAGTACTTGCACTCAGTACAGCCCTGCATTCCTTCAAGGCTTAAAATTGATACGTCAAGACTCAATCTGGAGTATTTTTAGTTATCACTAACCGAACAGCTGTTCGCTGTTGACAAGGCTGACAGTTTAAAGTATCGGGTAACAGGGTATACTTTAGTGTGTGACTGTGTTTTGTGGTTATAATGATCAATGTCAAAATGTTAGGTTAGCACTGGCTATCGAATATCAATACTTTATATTCCATCACTATAGGATATCACTGACGTCAGAGGTTGTTGCATTTTCCGGCATTTGAAATAATTTTTGGAGAGAACAGCCGATTCCAAAAAACCAAACAAGTGACTTTGTTATGTTTATTAGGCTCTAAGGAACGCGTGAACGACATAATATTTTTTCTTTGTACCCTATTGCAAATCTTTCAACAAAATTCGTTGCACTGGATGTCCGGTAATGTTTAATTGTGGAGATCGTTTTCTTGTTGATGTGCTAGGCCTTTCCAACGCATCTCTACATACGCGATCTATATTATCCATTGACCGAGGTCTGCCAATATGAGGTTTATCAGATGTAGATATCCAGTTTGTTGAAAATTTGTCGCTTTTCGCCGAAATGTCTTTGCAGTTAAAACATATTTTCTAAGCTATTCTCGTGAGCTAGGATTATCGACAAACTATTTTGATAAAAAAAAATTACGATTTTGGCACGTTCTCGAGGCGTATATCGATTCATAATCAATTTATAAAGTATCTACTTTGCAACGGACAGAAAAACTCGAACAGATATCAACTACAAACGAAACAATGACAACATTCCATAGGATACTTGATTTTGTGCCACGTTGTATAACAACAGAGCATTCTAAACACGAACTATTTGCCCAATATCAGCACATTCTAATACCAACTTGTTGATGCATACGACATGCATGTCTATGCTTATTCGTCTATGATCGAAGTTGAGAAAAACAATAATAATAATTGTTGTTTTCGCATATAGAACGTCAACGGTGAATTTTGCGAACTATGGAACGTGGAGCAAATCAATTTCTATATTAATAGACGCCAGCATGATGCTGCGAAAAATATTTACAATTTGGCGATGTTACTGTACAAACTACCTTGAACCAGTGCATTCCAGCGGTAATAAAACTGCATAATGTTTATCAGGAGAAAGGATGATTCATCGCTTATCAAGCCCGATCTTGAATAATAATTTTTCTTCACAACCATTACTGATAGTAAATCATTCGGAAACAATTTTTGATAATAGAAAGAGTACTATATTGTTCAACGAGCGGTAATGACGATACTAATTCAGACAGTTGAAGTAAATCAACAGGTAGTGTCCGACCGAAACTACTTTTTACGGCCGAAACCGAATTTCGGCCTCCGTCTCAGTTTCGGCCGAAACCGAAACATCAATATAACGTCAGTAACTTTTTCGGGGATATAAAAATGAATAACGCATCGTCAGCATTATCGCATCTTATTTCAAATAAATTATTTATACTTTTTGAAGTAAGTTAGTCTGAACCTAATATCAACTATTTTATATTTATATTATATTTTGTATCTACTAAATAACATTGCAAACTTTGGTCATTCTTTATGACACTCTTATCAATTAGCTGCCTTAAAACTAAATTTCAGAAGTACCTACTGACTAAGTACAACTAGTATTTTTGAAAGTAAAAAGTTTTCTCTGAATTTAAGAAACTGTTGTGAGCTTCATTGAGCTACAGCTATTGTTGATTATCAGTGTTCATAACTGAACAATCTGATATTGTAACATTGTAAGCGAGAAGCAATAATTTATCAACTTTCTTTGCAAATTGCTTGTTCAGTCTGGATAAATTTGACTAGTAGCATCAAGTAGTTGTTCAGTGGAAACAGTCGCCGGTAAGGCAGACGTGAACTTTAGGGGAACCTTTCTCAAAGACAGAAATGGACTGAAATTCTAGTAAGAGTAGTACCTGCGTTTCTTTGCAAGCTTGGCTCCGATAAGTAGGCTTCCTAACTTGTGATAAGTTATTACCATCATCTACCCAACAAAATGAGACTTCTTCGCTTGCAGATTAGTGCTCCGAGGGCGTCCGATCGCAGCGCGAAATCCATCGAATTTAGTTTCGGTTTCAGCCGTAGTTTCGGTTGAATGGCAGCCGAAACCGAAACTAAACCGAAACCCGTTTTTTAGCCGAAACTAGGCCGAAACCGAAACAGAAACCGAATGGTCGGTCGGACACTATCAACAGGTGTTATTACTATTACCGCGATATTATAACTATACTTTATCTACAACCGTAGCATTAAACAATAAATAATATTGTCATTGCACACTGGGACCGAATCCAAAAAACCTGGCCGAAAATCGAAAAATCAAGTATTTGATCTGAAATTTCTTACTCAGGGATGTTGAGGTCGCTGATTACGAATTTAATGTCAGACTTACTAAATTTTACCCCCTTCACCCCTAATTCACCACCCCCATATTTCCACATCGTACTTGAGTCAAGCATAATTTTCAAGGGATTCGGGGTCGCTGATTACGAATCTGTTGTCATAATCGCGATTTTCAGAATGGTGGACTCAATATGGTGAACAATCAGTGAAAATCTAAAAGTAAATTAATACCTAACTGATACGTAAACATTTTACTCTGGTTTTTTGGGGTCGCTGATTACAAATCCTTCATCAGAATTCTAAAAAACCGTTTAATATAGCTTGAATTTTTTTATATCTTAAATAATAAATTTTATAGGAGTTTATAAGTTAATCTTTGTTCAACTTTTTTCATTTTTTACAAAAAAATAACGTTAAAACACGGAGGGGCAGCTATGGGTAGGATTTTTTTTTGGACGTGGCAGATTATATCTTTACCAGCAATGACAAACAAGTTTTTCAGGGGTGCAAAGGGTTGCAATATTACTTTTCGTCCAAAATATATCGCATTCTTACAATCTTCATTCATTAAAATTACATAAAGTAGATGCTTACTACATATTACGTACTTGCTTGATAAATACATAAAACAATTTTTATACACTTTGCATACCTTTTAAAGATGATTCCATCTGAACCGATTGCAATTACGTGATAAGTGAATTTTTTATACAACTTTGAATACGTACATCTATTTCACGACAAATTTTATAGTCTGTAGAAACAAATCTAACCTTTCCTGACTGATTCCTTACTATTATTTACTTGCTTTTCATTTTTTTTCATTTTGGCCAGCTTTTTTGGATTTGGTCGCACTGTGCCTTGTGAGGGGTCTATAATAGCTTATATATGTTTATTGGGAAACAATAATTGTTATTTTAGTACAACATTATCGTTTGGTGGTCACTACCACAACAGACGTGTGAAAAGTTGTGCAATTGAAACAATTAACTATTTTATTTCATTAGCAATGTACTTTATTACTACCTGCCTACAATTTATGATGCATTACGTATAAGTGATAGTCGTTATTTGGCTATAAAAGATTTTATTACTTAAGACGTTCCAGACCATTTGAGACAATTTCCTCAAAAATTGTATATAATGTATTTTTATGAGTCCAAGTTAAAATATGCAAGTGTTTTAACTAATTATTAATTTTTATGATAATTTAGCGGTTCCAATAAGGCTATTATTAAAACTCATTTTCCATGTCCTACCACGAAGTGTCAGATGTCAGTTCCACGCGAAAGTATCTGCCTGTTATTTTAGTTGTAGTAGTAGTAGCTTATTTGATCCATTTAGATTACAAGAGTATTGGACAGGTCACAAGAACAATATTTCATGATAAAAACACATTATACACATACATATATAGTTAAATAAAACAAAACAATAAAAACTCAACACAATAAACAGTTACCGGGAGAACATACAAAACGTTGAAAGTTATGACTAGGAATTAAAGTATTCATTCACACTATATAAACAGTGGTTAATGAGGAAATTGTTCATTTTTTTTTGAACTTGCGATAGCTTCTTTCAGCTCTAAGAGTAGCTAGTAGGAAATTAATACTCATATAGCGGGCTTTTTTCAAATAGGGCTGTGTGATGTTTCTTACAGCGTAGGAGGTCACCACCACGGGTTGGATATTCATGGTAATCATTATTTTTGTTATACTGATCTGAGTATTTTCTTACAAATAAATATGCATTTATTATTATATTTATAAGTCGATACCGCAAGAAAGTGGGTTTACATGACTCTCTCCATGAAATGAGTCTTATGGCTCTCTTTTGGGGACGAATGCCTTTTTTGCTCCTTATTCTTACATAATCAACATCGTGATAAGACTTTTAAAAAATTAAGATGTATAGTACTGCCCATCTATATAACGTTTGTGTACCATGTGAAAAGTTCAAAAAAAAAATGCCTACAAGGGTTCACAATTTGTATAACAGCTGCAAATAAATAAATAAGTTTTTTTTTTCGTCAAGCCATGTTGTATAGTCCTCTTTATGCGCAAATTTTCTCTCGATAAACAAATGTTATATCGTTGGGACCAACGAAGTTGGACGTACTATACTCCTATTGAAAGTATTGGGCCTTAAGGATCTAGGGTATAGCGCGCGAAATTGCGAATCCAACAAAAGACGTATTCTCGTGTTAGCGAGGAGGGGTGGCAGCCTCTTCCCTTTCTCCAGTGTGTTTGTGTGTCTAAGATGAGGGGGGGATAAGTCCAAAGATCCAAAGGTAAGGTCAAAAGGCTCAAAGGTAAGGTCCAAAGGTCACCATAAAAATGAATTTCGCATTTCTAAGCTCCTGGCGTTACCTTTAAACTTAGAATAATGATTCAAAAAGCAAATTGAAGAAGAAAACTTGCGCTTTGTCACCTATTTGGCATTTTTTTGATATCGTGTTTGGTTGTTAAATTACAGACATTTTTCATTGCATTGCGAGTTTTTTTGCACACTAAAAAACTTTTTTGAGAAAATCGCAAAAAGTTGTCATTCATTAAGGTCTTAACTATCATCTTCTGAAATAATGTGCAAACATGGCAAATACATACATAATATGTATAACTGTGTATACCCAGGCCCCTTAACGCGTCACCCTATAAATTTGTAATAATTTAGTTACACGTTACACGTATAAGTGGGCCTAATGTAGTGACGATACGACGTGCATTTCAAATTAAGACGGTTTGATGAGCGCAGCGGCGTTAGATGCATTTGACCCGAATACTTTCCTAATTATAAGACAGACTTCCTTGATGTCTTTAACATCCGTTCTAAATGGTAACCGAACGCTGTTTTGTTTTCCGTGTCGCTATGACATATTTCGATCTAACCAGTCCGTCTCTTGTAACTTTGCTCAGAGTGCCACCAATAAAAATGCATCAAGTCTGATGGGTTGAGCTATATTTAAAGAAACGTTAGACGGTTTAGTTCGAGTAGATGTTGCCCAGTACATAGCGCAGTGTTGCATTATTATATACAGGGTGTTTCTAAATATCATGTACTTCTTTGATTTTTTTCATAACTGAAATTTCAAAATAAACATACATAGGTCCGCAAACACTTCGTTACCGATCTACAGGGTGTTGAAGTTTCATTTTTTAATTTTTTATGAATTTTCATTAATGACTTTCTCAATTTTTGAGATATTTAACTCAAATTTGGAATATAGGAAACGCAATACGAGTTACATAATTGCTCGTGTCAAGCGGTTGGCAGAATCTACAGGGTAATATTTTATCAGGGGTCATATCCCCTTTTCTCACCCTGAACTACTTTTCGGTGCACCGCTGGTAGATTAAAAAAACAAAATCATTTTCCCATTTTGTTTAGAAACTTTTTTTATAAAACAAACCAGTTTTCCAAATAAAGCCATAGCCTACTAGACCATATTTCAAATACATTATTTTCATCTACCTAATAAAGGAGAATCCTGTTTTCTTTTTTTCTCGATAAGGATCGGAGACATCAAAAAATTACAACAAGAGAAAAAGTGTCTAAACAAGGTGGAAAGATTATTTTGTTTTTTTAATCTACCTGCGACGCATTGCAAAAAAGTTCAGGGTAGGAAAAGGGGTATGACCCCTGAAAAAATAACACCCTGTATTTTCTGGCAACCGTTTGACATGTGCAATTATGTAACTACCCATATTGCGTATTTTATATTCCAAATTCGAGATAAATACCTCGAAAATTGAGAAAGTTATTGAGAAAAAACTGAAAAAAAAATATTTAAATTTCAACACCCTGTAGATCGGTAACGAAGCGTTTGCGGACCTATATGTTTATTTGAAATTTTAGTCCTTAAGGCGGCTCCTACGGAGAGCATAAACGGTCATTTTCAAGTGATTTAATCCCAATTCCTGACGCTTTAGTTTTCAATATTTTTGCATGAAATTTTTACATGAAGTTTAAAAGGAAATTACACAGGGGGCTATCGAAGCGTTTTTTGAAAAAATTTGATTGAACATGAAATTTGATGCCTGAAGTTGCCTATTTTCTTCGTCAACTTTGTAATTTTCTTAAGAAAAGTCCAGAAGCAAAAATGAAAAAGTGCTTCGATATCACTCTGGGCAATTTCCTTCTAAACATCATATGAAAGTTTCATGTAAAAATATTGGAAAGTGAAGCGTCAGGGATTGGGATAAAAAACATCTGCAAATCGCCTTCCTCTTCAATTTTACAAATTTCGGGCGACGTGCTAACATGACTGTTTCCATTTCTTTCTAATGTAGCGCGCACCTGTTTATTTATCACGCCCATCGTCGGTTCCTTTTCAGCTCCCCGCATCTTCCGGAGAAACTATTCCGGATTGTAGGAGCAGCGTTAAATCGTTAAATACGCCAAAAAATCTTCTCCCTTCGGTTGTACATGATATTCAGGAACACCCTGTATATTAACAACTGAAATTCATCTTGCTTGTCGTACCTCGCCGCTTACCTTTTACCGTCTTACCTCAACGCTCTATATCTTTGTACCATAAGCATATGCACATGACCTATATCGTACTGAAGATTCCTATCAAGGACGAAACTGCTATACCGTGTAAGATACAAACCAATACATCAAGCATTAGTTTCATCGTTAAATCAGCACGTGAATTGTTCAATATGGTAGTTGCAGAACGACATCGTGAACATCACAATACCGCGAACTTTATAGAAAAGAGAAAGTGAAGCAAGAAAGCGTTCTCGCTCTCGCTTTCACTAGCATTCAAAACTTGACGAGCTCCTAGACTATGCAGGCTGCTGCTTTATACGTTACTCTTTGTTATCAGTCGTACGATTAAGCAGGTTTTGCAATGTTGATAAGCGTACCGCGTACCACCGGAAGACGGTCATGCTTTCGTAGTTCGATCGAAGTTTCATCAACGCTAGATTTTTTTATGATAAGTAAATGAAGTCAAGCAGGCCTAGCTTGGTATTTGCCAGATGTCGATCTTTAAACTATTTGACCTCACTATTACTGACTTGTCATTAAATAAGGTTATTTGAAAAATTTATCTGAGTACCTTAATATTTTTTATATATGATATAAAAATGATATATCCACATTAAGACATTCCATTTAGTGTTAATTGAAAAAAATATGTATCATCTAATGAAGGACAACGAGTAGCCCCTAAAATCCATACTTATATCATCAATTTTAAAATTTCTTGCGGCGGTTACAGAGAGGATCAAAATATCTGGGCTTGAACGTCTTTTTTTCTTGTCATCCGGAGATTTTATATTATTATTATTTTTTTGTTTTTTATCTGTAGAGTCCTTTTTCAACTTAAGTAATAATTAGTCACAAATATTACCGAAATAAATAGTTGCGAGCTAATTTCTAGAACACCTGAACAGCGTGCATGAAAATCAGGTTCACCGTGGAAGTAGAAGAAAACAAAAAACTCGTCTTCCTTGATGTTCTTCTAACAAGAAAAGGAGTTACATTAGGACACAAGGTGTATAAACCAACTCATACTGACCGGTACTTATATAAAGAATCAAACTATCACCCATCTCGAAGTACGGAATTATTAGAATTTCGACAGAACGGGCTAGAAAAGTGTGCGAACCAGAGGAACTCGACACCGAACTGGAACATCTAAAGAATGCTCTTAAGGCAAACGGTTACACAGAAAAGGAAATACCAAGAACAATGAGAAGAAATAGGGTAAAACCACAAACCGACAGCAAAAGCCTTTCTACCCTATGTGCCTGGAATAACAGACAGAATAGGAAAAATGTTACCGAAGGAAAACGTCAAAACCATCTACAAGCCCACAAGAAAGATACAGGAATATTTGAGAACGGTGAAGGATATAAGAGACCCACTCACAACGCCGGGGGCTTATCGCATACCATGCACATGTGGGAGCGTATACATAGGAACAACGAAGCGATCTATAAATACAAGAATTGCAGAACATAAGGGTAGCTGTCGACTAGGCCATACGGAAAAATCAGCGGTAGCCGAACATGCGATTAAGGATGGAAGTCACAGGATCAAGTTTGAAGGAACTCAGGTTCTTGCCGCAACGGTTTCATACCATGCCAGACTTCACAGAGAAGCCATCGAAATACAAAAACATCATAATGATTTTAAAAGGAAAGAAGAAACACAGAAAGTGAACCGGACATGGGTACCCATCCTAAAGGACCTGAAGACAGTACCATATCGCGAAGGGGCGGGGCTACCAACGCTACCTGGTTGGGCCACGTCACCGTTAGCAGGTATAGATACAGGTGCAGATCCACCAGCCGTCAGTATTCTGGAAGTCACCGAAGTGAAATAGCTTCTGAAGATGCCATCCACTCGAGGTGGCGAAACGTCAAGCTTTATCGCTAAACGACGTCGGCCTAAAAACCCAAGAATCACAAATTCAATGAGTTAAGATTGTTATAAAATATAAATTAGGAAGGTTAATTTTAACTTGATTTACAAAAATAAATAAAAGTGATAAAGTTGTTCAAGTGCTGTTAAAAACTTCTCTACTTATTACTGTTTACATTGATTGGATCATGGGGTGCATGCGGTGCATCACCAAGCTCAAGTAAGTTGTCAAAATGAATGACAGGATAAATGCAGTCAAGACAAGAAACACAGGCAGGAGTATAAAAGGGGGGGGGGGGATAGCAGATGGTAATTACTCCCCCCCCCCTTCAAGATTTTTGACCAAAAATGTATTTCATTGTTTATTCAAGGAACATGAAGTTTGACACTCGGTTGGGATTTTTTAAGCACTCAGTTCTGTAGGGTCCTTGGAAGGATACACAAAGGTCCAGTGGGGCATAACTGCTGCTACTTTGGAAGATCCTTCTTCTTCCAAAGATCCTTCTTCTTCCTACACACAATACGGAAACAGATAAACCTACGGAAACGAATGGAATGGGGTTTTCATACTATATTGCACGTTTTGTGCAATATAGTATGAAAACCCCATTCCAGTATGTGCAAGAAGTGAACATTCATTCTATGAATTTTGTAGTGCAATCTATCAGTATTCACGTGCGCGATCTACGCATCAGGTTTCCAACAACATTCGTCTTCTCGTTGTGTTTTCCAAGCAGCTACTTTCAAATTCGAACAGCACGAATCTACATTCAGATGTTGCGCTAAGAAAAACCCACACTAGTTTGAGCGGGAATTATTAAAAGATTCGCTTAATTTGAGTACTGCGAAACGTTTTTCAATTACTGTACGTAGAAGTTGTTTATGGACGGACGTGTTGTTCGTGATTTTAGCACAGTGGTTCCAAAACTTTTTTCATTACGATCCCTTTGTAAGCAGAAATTATCTACGCCTTCCCCCTTGCATTGCTGAAGGCGGGCGGGAGGACGATCTCTTAGGACCGTATTCATAGACGTCCCTTAAGTATACTTAAGGTTCCCTTAAGTAACACTCAAGGGATATTTGAAGGACCCTCAAGTGTGGCTTTCCTTGTGTATCTGTTTCTTAGACAGTATCTACTTCTTTCTTTATTTCTTTTATCCTTATGGCCGTCTTTGAATACATTTTGTTTGCTAATTTAACGAGAACGACACACCTTCGACAATTTCCTGGGAGCTTTTGACTTAGTTTATCGCATTGTATGAAATGTTCCAATAAATTTGACGTGTTAAATCCAACAAATATAGTAACAGAGACAAAAAGAAGCAGGCGTAATAGATTTTGGTAGAAAACTTCAAAGAAAATGTTGACCTCAGATAGAAAATTAATTTCTTAATGGAGTGTTTACGTAAAAGAGTGAGCAAAAATAAATGTCGGGGATTTTGGGCTTGACAGTACAGTATCTACAAGGCATATTTGTGTTATTTCATTTGTTGTATTTCTTAAACGATTAAATAGTTTTGCCAATAATTGATGACGTGGATAAAGTGTTGTATTCTTAAGGGGTCTGGGTATACACAGTTATACATATGTATTTGCCATGTTAAAACACGGATTCCCATTACGAACAGAACTCACTTGTTTTTCAAACTACAGACACAGTATTTCAGAAGGTGATAGTTAAGACCTTAATGAATGACAACTATTTGCGATTTTCTGAAAAAAGTTTTTTAGTGTGCAAAAAAACTTGCAATGCAAAATCATACATTCTTCAAATGTCTGTAATTTAACAACCAAACACGATATCAACAAAAGGCCAAATAGTTGACAAAATGCAAGCTTTCTTCTTCAATTTACTTTTTGTGGTGTGGCTTTCCTTGTGTATCTGTTTCTTAGACAGTATCTACTTCTTTCTTTATTTCTTTTATCCTTATGGCCGTCTTTGAATACATTTTGTTTGCTAATTTAACGAGAATGACACACCTTCGACAATTTCCTGGGAGCTTTTGACTTAGTTTATCGCATTGTATGAAATGTTCCAATAAATTTGACGTGTTAAATCCAACAAATATAGTAACAGAGACAAAAAGAAGCAGCGTAATAGATTTTGGTAGAAAACTTCAAAGAAAATGTTGACCTCAGATAGAAAATTAATTTCTTAATGGAGTGTTTACGTAAAAGAGTGAGCAAAAATAAATGTCGGGGATTTTGGGCTTGACAGTACAGTATCTACAAGGCATATTTGTGTTATTTCATTTGTTGTATTTCTTAAACGATTAAATAGTTTTGCCAATAATTGATGACGTGGATAAAGTGTTGTATTCTTAAGGGGTCTGGGTATACACAGTTATACATATGTATTTGCCATGTTAAAACACGGATTCCCATTACGAACAGAACTCACTTGTTTTTCAAACTACAGACACAGTATTTCAGAAGGTGATAGTTAAGACCATAATGAATGACAACTATTTGCGATTTTCTGAAAAAAGTTTTTTAGTGTGCAAAAAAACTTGCAATGCAAAATCATACATTCTTCAAATGTCTGTAATTTAACAACCAAACACGATATCAACAAAAGGCCAAATAGTTGACAAAATGCAAGCTTTCTTCTTCAATTTACTTTTTGAATCATTACTGTAAGTTTAAAGGTCACACCAGGAGCTTGGAAATGCGAAATTCATTTTTATAGTGACCTTTGGACCTTACCTTTGGATTTTTGGACTTATCTCCCCTCATCTTAGACACACACACTGGAGAAAGGGAACAGGCGGCCACGCCTCCTCGCTAACACGGGAATACGTCTTTTCTTGGATTCTCAGTTTCGCGCGCTATACCCTAGACTCTTAAGGAGCCATTTCGTCGACCCCTTGAGCGCCGGATACTTTTTAAACAGTTCATCTATTTCCTCTTCTTCAAAAGACAACATGAAAAAATTGACCAGAGTAGTACTTCCTCCATGATCGATGTCGACAGGACTGCGTAAAAATAAATACAAAATGGCGCCATGTGAACCCTCTATTTTTGCAAGGTTTTCATTCTGTTTTAAAACTGCACAGACAAAGCGTGGTGAAAAACGTAGCGTTTTTTTATGGTCAGCCGCAAAGACTGAAAGCCTATGGTGCTGTAGAAGCGCTGCGAGAGGATAAGTGTCGGTTCACGTTAGATTTGAAACGCTGCAGGTTGTAGCCGTCGGCAAACAAATTCCCCAGCAGCTGATTCCACAGCGTCGAAGTTCTCCAAAAGAAGGAATGCTGGAGGAGACTGGTTCGGGGAGTAAGGACCTCGACCTAGTAAGGATGAGCTCGCAGAGCTTCTCTAGTGTTTCTGGTTCGGACGGCCTTTGGTGTTATTATCTAGGAGAGCTCACTCGAATATCTTCCGTGATAGAATCTGTAAAACAGGGATAGGTCAGCCACCCTCCTTCGATGTTCCAGGCTGTGGAGGTCCTTTGTGAGGTTAGGCGTATCGATTAATCTAATTGCTCTATTCTGGATAGTGTCCAGAAGCTTTAGAGAGTGTTTCGGAGCGCATCCCCACACATGGGAGCAATACTCCAGCGATGGTCGGATCTGTGCCTTGTAGAACAGCAGCAGTTGCTCTAGTGTATACAACTTCCTACAGCGGAACAAAACTCCAAGCTTCTGGGATGCCGTTTTAGCAATGCTGACGACGTGGTCGTGCCAGGACATGTTATTGTTGATGTTGATCCCCAAAAGCTTGACGGAAGGTGATTCGACTATGGGGTGGCCCTCCATTTCCACGGTTGGTAAGCCATCGTGAGACTTCTTAGTAAGTGTTGTTGCCTTAAGGACTCTTTCCGTTTAAAGATCACAATTCTAGTTCCTTCTGATGTCATATGGCCTGAAACATTCTAAAAATGTCCACCGGTACATGAAACATGAATGACATTTTGGTTAAATATAGCGTGGTTCAGATTCCGAAAGTGAAAGCCGTTGGAATTTGCACTCAACCTCATTCTCAAAATTCGGCTAAGCGTGTTGTTTAATTGTAATTCCCTTTGTTAATTTCCACATTTAGATGTTTATATTATACAAATCCTCGTTCTTACGAGACGTGTTCAATTTTTATTATCGGAATTGTGAAAGTGCATCAGATGCTCCGCGCTCCTAGTTGTAATAAATTTTATTATTAATCGTTTTTATGGGGAAACTTTAGAGACGTTAATTAGTATTATGCAGTAAATTAGAACATCATTAAGCGAATGTTTATGATATGGCGCATAATATACCAACGATCGTTTTCTGCATTCTCATAGCAAAACGTTTAGTCGTAGGAGTTTTGAGTTTATTTTTAAAAATGCACATAAACAGCTCAATCATTTACGCGGGATGCTTTATGCACGTGCTTTTGTGAGTAATGATAACATCATTGTGACGCATACTTCACTGAATGCAGCGTCGTCATTGGATAACCGAATATTATAGTATGAAAATTAGATCTTAACCTCACGAGCATATTTTATATGCGTCCACTGTAAGCATGGCCGTAATAGTGCTTCTCGGATTCATGTCCCAATATAGGCTAAACTTCTAATTTAGAGTTGCGGCTTATTATTTTTATACGCAGAATCAACTTTCAAAAAAATATCGGATTTCGAAGATGTAGACTAGTTTATTTCTTTATTTTACGGGGAATTTTAGCTCTCACTGAAGAAAGCTTATGCAGAGCCTCTGTCTGTCCGTCCGTATACAAAAGATAGCCGAAACTACAGGTGCTAGTGAAGAACTAAATACAGATTCGGAATCAGCATGAAAAAACTAGTCCGGGAAAAATCCGGTTTTGTCAATATCGCTTCCGGTTAAAAAAAAATTAATTACATTACGACAGGTAACTAACGACGTAGTATGTACGGTGTATTGATATTCTGAAGCACAGGCAGCGTGGCCGAGCGGTTAAGAGGTTAGGCACCAGTCCGAAAGGGCGTGGGTTCGAATCTCACCGCGGTCAACATTTTTTTTCTTTTTTTAAGGTTAAATGCTAAATTTGTTGATGTTGCAAAAGTTTTGAGAATTTTTTTCAAATCTCGGGAGGTACATAGTTTCACCGTTGGAAACAATTCAGAAATCGTTACCATGGTAACCAGTCAATATCTAAGTTTAGTTGGATGACTTGAACAAAAGAAATAGTTCGCCTATATCAAGATCAAAATATTTCTGTTGCCACAATTTATCGAGCGATCCGTGAATGCGAAGAAGGTATTCCTTGTATAAATTTACTAAAAAGTGGACGTCCAAGATGAGCGTTGAATGCTGCTACGGTTCAAAGAATGGTCAACAGAAGTGAACATCGAGTTGGAACTTCAACACGAAAACTTTGACGCATTTTTCACGTTCTGTAGAGAAATGAAGAGAAATAACATAAAATTCCGAAAAAGAAGAAAATGTCCAAAGTATTCCCCAAATCAGTTAGAAAGAATTCCTCAATGCTGTCGCAATTTACGTCGTACTCATTTTGCTGGCAACATAAAAATTATTCTTGACGATGAAAAGTATTTCACATTTCACATTATGCTTTGCGTACGAGAAACTAGAACAACACGGAATACCCCTTGTACCACGAAACGACAACCCTCCTAATCTTCCTCAAGCAAGACCTATCGAAACTTTTTGGGCTCAACTGAGTGCCAAAGTTTATAACAATGGCTGAGAAGCTCACAGCGAACAGCAGTTAAGAAGAAGCATAATGCTAAAGATCAGGGAAATTGATTTAGAATCTGTCCAAAACCTAATGAGGAGCATTAAGAGGAAATTGCGGGCCGTGGAAGATCTTGGCCCATTAGCAGTACTTTAATATAATTTTTATATTAAAAAATATTGTTATTTTTTGTAGTTCTTGTTACAATTCAAATATATTATTGTGAGATACTTTTTTATTTTTTTTTTTGAAAAACTCAGAACTTTTGCAACATACGTTAGTCCGGGAAAATTCCGGTTTTGTCAATATAATAAAAAAATTATATTTTTTTACCATCAAAATCCACAGTGAGAGCGCCGTTCGAATTTACTCAAGTAAATTCTTTCCTACTTGTTTATAACTGTTATGAGTCATCCTTAAGAAGAGCTTGGACAGTTGGAAACTGGCTAGACATCATCATCATAATTTCAGGTATTCTATAGATTTCCCCGATATGTCTAAAAAAGAAAACAAAATCTAATTATAAAACAGCTGTTGACGTCAAAGTACTGTTGGAAATGCTATTCAGCTTGTAACCCCTGAAGCATGGCAAAACGCTATCTGTCACGTGGTGCAGGAGGAAGGACTAATGTGGCAGGTCAACCATCACATCGACACCGTCGTGGACATGTGATAATCAACCTTGGCGTGGACAGTTATAGTGACAGTTTACTACTGCCAAGCAGCCAAGCTTTGATCTGAATTTTGCGTAAAAAAATCTAAATCTGCAAAACTGCGTCTAGAATTTTTTTTATCTTTTCATTATTCAAAACATTAGCACGTATTTTAGCACCACTTTCAATATTTTTCCAATTTTATCTTCATTTTCACTTACGGATGATCAGAATTATTTATCAATTAATACATTATACTCTTCTCTATAAATGTTTAGCATTGCTGGTTCATAATTTGATTTTGTTTGCTGTGTTAGACATATCGGGGAAATCTATACCTTTTCCAGCTGTCGTTTCAATAGCATCAAATTACATTTCTGAAGCGTCAACTGTCCTGAGTAATTTATACCTGTCAGTTTGAATTTACAGTTGACGCTTTAGAAATTTAGTTTGATCCTTTTGAAACCACTTCTGGAATTGGTATAGAATACCTGAAAGTAAACTTTGTATACCCCGCCACTATTATCCAGGCTAGCGGGGGTTTGGATGTTCACGTGTCCAACTGTCCAAGCTTTTCTTGATGATGACTCATAACACATACAAAGTCACAGTACATATCTGTACCGCCCTACTACGGAAATATCCTATAATATTGCAGTTATTTCACTTTTATTTGTTCTATTGTTAGTACGCCACTATTACTGTAGGCAATGAAAAAAGTATTAAAGAACACTTCAAAACGTCAAAATTTTCCAAATGTTTCGCCTTAGAGGTGTGCTATTCGGCCAAATGTCAAAGTTGATTTAGTCTTTTGATTTGCTGATGAGCGCGTTCGAGTAGTATTATCAGATAGTGAATTGAATTAGTCTAGACCTAGATACATAAATTAGTGATCTAAAAGTTCATATCCGTCTTGAATTATCTCTTAAAGATATGTGGTATTGTGAGTGTTCTGCTATAAATGATTTCAATTTTATAATCACTACGTCTGCAGTTCGTGATACCAAACCATGTACAGATACTTTTTGTAAGCGAGAACAAAAATATACGGAATGGAGGAAATGTGGAACTAAAGACACACGCTATATCACGAACATGTGTAACCGGAACTGCATTCCGTGTCTATGAAAACTGTACAAGTACACCTGAGATCGATTGACGATCGCGGATTACAGACAGCGCTTACGTACAGTACCGATCATAAGTAAGTTTAAAGGGAACGTCATCATCATAGTCACAATGTCTTAACAGACATGTTGTGAACTCGTAAAATGCATTAAGTCGAAGCTAGAGGATTGCCGACACGAATATTATCGATAGTTTTGAGAACTGTAGCTCGCCATCGTGCGCGATTTACTGTCAGTTCAGTGGCGCTCTTCATGCCCATATCCAGCAACTGTTTCGTCGTATCCACCCAACGGCCTCGGCGCCGGCCACTCGGGGCATGACCCTAAACTACAAGTTTCTCCATATTATTGCTTCTGTGTATATGTCCGAAGAATGTAAGCATTCTCGTCGACACAATGGAGGATAGTCTCTTTGGATTACCGAGCTTATCCAGTATGGAAACGTTAGGTCGATGGGCGGTATAAGGAACTCTCAGCATTCTCCTCCACGTCCATATTTCAAAAGCATCTATACGAGCTTGATCTGCCTTTTTAACAGTCCAACTTTCCGAGGCATACAAAAATGTGGAGAAAACAATAGGCTGAACCAGCGAAATTTTGCTAGCTTTAGTGATGTTATGGTCACGTCATATTTTAGTAAGCTTTGTCATGGCCACACGTGCCTGTTGAATGCGCCGCCGAATCTCATTTTCACAGCTACCCGAATTGTCGATCGAAGAACCGAGGTATACAAAACTTGCTGCACAACGGCCCATTGACTTTGTTTTCTTGGTCTTATTGTAGTTAATACCAAGACCATACGCTGCACTATGTTGTTCTAAGATGCTTAATAGAGCTACTAGTTCTTCCTGAGAAGCAGCAATAAGGGTTGTATCGTCAGCAAATCTTAAGATATTTTGCTTCCGCCAATAGTTATACCGCCATTCCAGTTATCTAATACCTGTCTCATCACAAATTCAGAGTAAATGTTAAATAATATCCGAGATAATACACATCCCTGACGAACTCCTTTTCTGGTTGCAATTTGACTAGACAGGTTACCATCAATTCTTACAGGAGCCGAATTAGACTCGTAGAGTTGCTGTATGAGAAACAGTAGGTGATAAGGAACTCCCATAGAGATGAGGATTTCCCACAGTTTAGGCCACTTTACGTTATCAAACGCCTTAGAATAGTCCACAAAGCAGATAAAAACTGGAAAATAATGCTCTCTGGCTTTTTCAAGAATTTGTCTTAAGTTTAAGATCTGTTCACGCGTACCGCGTCCTTTCACGAAACCTGCCTGCGCCTGAGAAATTTGCCATCCAATAAAACCCTCCAAACGAAATTGTAAAATATACAGTAGAACCTTACTTGCATGAGAGATTAACGAAAGGTAACGTCAGAAGCTTCGAAATGCGAAATTCATTTTTATGGCGACCTTTGAACCTTACCTTTTGACCTTACCTTTGGACTTTTGGGACTTGCCTTCCTCATTATAGACACATCCTGGAGAAATGGAACAGGCGGCCACGCCTCTTCGCTAACACGGGAATACGTATTTTCTTGGATTCTCAATTTCGCGCGCTATACCCTAGGCCCTTAAGATATTATCATAAGGGGATTAAGGGGATTATATAATATTTATGTATTTTATCTTTGAGGGGGTTCAATTTGCAACTTTTTCGTTTTTTTACCTTTTTTTCTTAAATTGATTTGCCAAATAACGTTTTAAATAGGATTTCATAGAAGGCTTCCAAGACAAAACAATATTTTATTTCTTATGAATAGATAGTTTTTTAGCGTTTCAAAAACCATCTCAAACTGTCTCTTTATTAGCTCAATATTTCATTTTTCTAAATTATTCTATAGAAAAGATACTGGCAGAAACAAGTTTTCTTGTCCGAATTTCCAAAATGAGTGTAACTTGGAGGGAAAGGGGTTTTTAACAAAAAAAATAGTAGACTCCCTTAAATTTATCCCAAGAATCGTCCCTGCATTTTTTGCATCAGTTAACAAATGTCATGTATACAAATTCAAAAGACATTTTTGTTTGGAATGAAACAGGCTATCGGAATTATAAATTTTTAACACCCGTATGCACCGTTTGGCGATTCTAATCCTAGTTCGCGTTTTGCTAATCTTTGACATCTAGCCATGCACCGCCAAGAGATTAACTAATCCAGATTAGAGATACGGCAAGGTTGTGTTCGCAAGATTGTTCTGACAGTGACAGTGTCAAAATTGTCAATTTGCGGTGCATAGTAAACAAGTAATCTAATCCAGATTTACGTAACTAATCGCGCAATTGACTTACGGTGCACACGGGTGTAAATGGTAATCAGATAATAAGACGAAAAGTTGCATTGGAAATAAATTTTAGGGATTGCGGTTTCCACCCCCTATAACCATAGGGTAAACCAAATAAATTACTGGCTAAGTGTCTTTTTGGTAGTAGAAAATGTCTGGTCAATTTTAATATTGTAGCTTTTTTAGTGCTTCTGAAAAAAAATTGTTAAACAAATTTTATGTCCCTTTTTAAGGGGCTGTATCTTAACAAGGGATGCTCCAATGAAGTTTCTTTATATGAAAGATCCTATCTTTTTTTCGATGAGGAATCACCCGCTTAAACGTTTTACACTTATTTAGTTACATCCTGTATATTGAAATTAGCAACAAGGAATCGAAAGTGCCTCCACTTATTCGCGATACTGTACATTATGTGCGATTGCGTTCTGAAACGAACGGTACCTCATTAAAATTTCTTCCGCCGATTTTTCCACGGCATCGCGCATATACTGCTGGTAGCATCCCATGACCCGATTGCGCAGAATTAAAAGTTATTAGCATAACTATTGTTATTACTTTCGAATAAGGAAGTTCCCTCGCACGTAAGTCGGCTAAGTAACGTTTGTTTTTTTTTTAAATGCCTTTGGTATGTAAGGCTGGCCTCTTACTAGTAGCTACTTGTTGTATTTGACTTGAGTAATTTTCCATTTGGAGGTTGTCGCTCACTACAGAAGAGGGCAGTAGAGGATTTTATAACAATGAAATATTTATTTGAAAGTTTTCAACAACTACCCTTCAAAGTAATCTTGTCCCATCGCTTTAACCATTTTTCAGAAAACGTTTTAACACGCTTTTATTAGATTCACCTGTATGTTTGTTTGTGACTTTGTAACTCTCCTTTGGATTGAGAGGTCGGACCGAACATTGAATGGTCCAACTTTGCCGCGAAAACGATTTTGACGGCTTCAAATTCGCTGGACCAGCGGTCGTGTGATGATACCATTTTATTATTTTTCCATTGCATGAAGCTATAGTTTGGAATCCGCCCGCAAGAAGACATCCAACGCAAAAACTCTCGTAAATAGTCTCCCTCCTTAGAAACTAGGACGCCACAGCTTTTTTTCCGTATGCTTCAACTGGACGACGCGAAACGATCAGGAACCTCCAAACCGTCTAAAAGCGAAGTTTGAGCTGTCTTTATATTTTAAGTCTTTTTTGTTATTGCTGCGCCGCCACTGATACGATTTTTCCAAAACATACGCGTTTTGCAACCTCGCCGCGGTAGTAATACCGTGTCAAAATTTCGTTAAAATCAATTCAATACTTATTTCGTTAGGCAATATATGGATGGGCCTAAAAAAAGTGTATTATGACGCTAGTTTTTTCATTCATAGGTCAATGAACAGCCCATTATCAATACAACAAATTTTTTAGTTTTACAACCCCCAACCCCCCAACCACCCCAAATTTACCCGCACCCAAAAAAAAACTAGAAAATGATCAGGAACCCCTAATATGCCTAAAAACGAAGTTTGAGGAATATTTGAAAATTTTTGTTTTTTGCTAATTACTCCGCCCCCGTACACGATTTCAAAATTATAGGAACATTACCTACTACGACCCCACAGCATATCGCTGCCAAAATTTTATCACAATCCATGCAGCGGTTACTGAGATTACGACATTAGAAGAACGCAGATAGACAGACAGACCGACAGACAGACCGAAGGAAATGAGTGACGTGGATTTTCGTTATGTAGACATCATCAAACGCCCAAAAAGCATATTATCTCAAATATTTAGTAAAACAATCTTGGGATACGGTCACTTATTATATTTCCAAAATATAAAATTTACGACGTTTCGACGCTTCTATTAGGCGTCATCTTCAGGTATTAAAACTAAAATAAAATATCAGAAATGTCAAACAGATACAAAATGACTAACATTCACAATTAATTTTTTTTAAAAAACAACATTACAATTTAAAACAAATAATTAAAATGCAACAGAAAACTTACATTATACCACAACATATGCCGGGTGGTGTTGGCAATTTGGTTTTCAGTGAGAGACGTCGAAACGTCGCAAATTTTTATATTTTGGAAATATAATAAGTGACCGTATCCCAAGATTGTTTTACTAAATATTTGGTACCGACGGTCAGGATTCAAAAAGAAAAAAATATTATCTCAAAATCGAAAATTTTCGCGATCACAATCCTCCCCTCACCTATCGGTGTGGGAAGTAAAAGGACCGTAGAATTGAAAATAACATGCTTGACGAAGATGATAAAGTGGGCGAATTAAATTTAATTTTGTATGGAGTGTCTAGACAAGTGTTTGAGGGGATGGATTATTTCGATAAGTTTGATGAACTTTTTTCCGTCGATTCAGGGTGACCAAAGCTTTTGCAGTACTTAAATAGGCTTCATTTACGATTGCTATGGTGCAAAACATCTTCACATTAAGGTGCACATTAAGCTTCTTGACAACTTAGTTTCGTATTAGCTAGCAGTAAGAGAAACAAGCACAATGTCGAAAAATCTGAATATTAACACTTCAACATTCATTCGAATTAGATGCTTTGTGGTGATCAATATTGAATGTTTTGTGGCTTTCACACTTTTATTCTCGTTCCTGGGCAATTGTGCAGCCGTCCTTAAACTGTTTTGGTTCTAGTCTAGGCTTCCCAAAGGGTTGATGTTTCTTGTGATCTAGTACTCGCAGAACACATGAAAGTCTGATTCTCTCCTTCTCCGACATTGTTTGCAGTCAAGGTCTCGTTGGTATGGCCTCATTCTCTTCAGCCCACAATATCCTGGAATCAAGTTACTCGAAGTACTCCATAGTTTAGTTGTCACACTTTCTGCCTTCCTCAGCTAGTTTACAATGAATTGCAAAAATAATGAAATGAAAATGCCGAGAATCCATCATGATTCATCTATTACAACGCAATTTGCTGTTCGCGGGAGAAAGTTCAAACGACTAAGAATTGTTGTTAATTTTAACATTTTTCCTCAAACACGTAATTGTGTTGTGTGATTTATGTGACACCTCATAATTAATAGTTTTGCAATGAAATTACTTTCTGTCTAACAGTAGGACACTGAGGATATAAATCAACTACAGACCGTGATACACGGTTATTATAATAATTATTGTTATTCCTCAATACCATCAAAGAATTGTTTGATCTTGATTTGGATCATACAAGGTAAATTCCTAGTTGTAACTTAGTTTTTTGTTCAATAGAAAACTTTTTGCAATTTCACACTAACCTTAATGCATCGTAAATTACTAGTATTGACTAGTAAATTTCCTGACAGATAATTCTGCCACTTAACAATTAATTGGAATATGTTGGAATAGAATTTGTTTAAGTTCTGTTGATGTACCAGGTAATTGGAGAGAAAGTGGGCCTGCAAGTGTGATCACACCAAATGTCCTCATTTTGTAGGATATTTTCTGTAGATTCTGAGGCCCTATCTAATGGGAAATATTAAAGCTAACAGTCATGTGTTGTCAGGTTGTCTTTCAGATAGCATTGTGAAAATCCAAGTGTAGGATTTTTTTAAATTTTTTCTCGTGCAACAAAAATGATATGGCGATACAAAAAACATTGTTTATATCCATAATCCGATGTTTTTTTAAATCGTGGAATACGATAAATAAATAATTGTCTACATAATATCAGGTTTTTCCATATAACTAAGTGAAGTTAGTGCTGTTTTTAGCTACATAAATCATAAATCAAATATCTATGTCTAATCTGAATTGGGGCAGTGTGTTTTATAGCGAAAAGTTTGAATTTTTTTTGGAATACGAGCAAATCTTTAGATATCCCGAGCAAGAAGAAGCTAACATCCTATTCAGCTACTCAAAAAATGCCAATTAGCGTACTTTTCGTTCCAAAATATAGGAACATTTTGGAAAAAACAATTTCGATTAGTGTACCAACATTGTTTGACCCCTTGAGCCCCCATTAATACGCCACTGGTTATCACCCTGGTCAAGAATGTCTAATAAAAGTTTCTCAAAAACCAATAATAGTATCTGAATCGTCAACATTTTTTTAAGATTACTTGTGAATCGGAGATTGTTACAATGATTTCTGATCATACAGTAATGACCCAATAACATTGAAACAGTAAAAGGCTCAACATTAAGTTATGTACAGAAATTTTTATCTTCTCCATCACTATAATGCATCGAATCAACACTTATTTAACGGATATAATAATGATTCATTGATCCATAAACAACAAACATAAAAATCAAATAGCGGTGTGCATTGTTTTAACGAACGCTCTATTACATTGGTTTCATGATCGCCATCTTTCAGAAAACACTCTATAGACTTAGTGATGGCAAGCCGTAGATCAATCATCGTTGTCATTAATGTTACGAATGCCTGTTGTCGTTCATTTATGGTAATTGTTGATAGATATAATGCACAGCAATAGTAAACTGATCTGTTTCGGTTATTTGTGTTAACAACCAGAAAACATGAATTCATACGCGATAGTCTTGACTCAACGTATAACGGTCGTAACACGAAAATTGATGTACGGTCTTTGATTGAATCAACGACTGTCGTCATGGGCTCACAATTAATGCTGACGTTCGTTGATTTGGTGCACTTTTACTTCCCACACCGATAGGTGAGGGGAGTATTGTGATCGCGAAAATTTTCGATTTTGAGATAATACGCTTTTTGGGCGTTTTATGATGTCTACACAACGAAAATCCATGTCACTCATTTCCGTCTGTTCTGTTTGTGTGTCGCTTTTTTCTAGCCTCGTAATCTCAGCAACCGCTGTATGGATTTTGATGAAATTTGGGCAGCGATATGCTGTGGGGTCGTAGTAGGTAATGTTCCTATAATTTTGAAAATCGGTGCATAGGCGGCGAATTAGCAAAAAACGAAAAAAAAAAATAAATATTGCTCAAACTTCGTTTTTAGGCGTTATAGAGGTTCCTGATCATTTTCTACTTTTTTTTGGGTGGGGGTGAAATTGGGGTGGTTGGGGGGTGGAGGGTTGTAAAATTTAAAAATTTGTTTCTTTCATAATAAACCGTCCACTGACCTATAAAGGAAGACCTAGCGACATAAATAACTTTTTTAGGTCTATCCGAACTTTGCCTTGCCTATTACAGAAACCAAAGGACTTAGCATTTTTTCTGGTGTAAACATACGAGCATATTGCTTTAGATCGTTCTATATTGTGCAACGAGGAAACTGTTGAATTGATTTTAATGAAGCTTTGACACAGTATTACTACCGTGGCGAGGAAGGAAAACGCGTATGGTTTTTATAAATCCTGCCAGTGGCGGCGCAGAAATATTAAGAGAACTAAAAATGTAAAAACAGCTCCAACTTCTTTTTTAATCTTCTTAGAGGTTCCTGATCATTTTCTTCGTTTTTGTGGGTGGGAGTGAAATTGTGGTGGTTAGAGGGTGGAGTTGAAAAACTGAGAAAATCCTTGTATTCATAATGTCCACTAATCTGTGACCTGACCTAGCAACATAAATCACCTTTTTAGGTCCATCCAAACATTGCCTAGCCTATTAAGGAAACTATAAGGAACCTAGGATTTTCTATACACATACATACGAGTATTTATTGCTTTATATCATTTTGTATTTTGTAACGTGGACACTATTAAATTGATTCTAATGAAATTTTGACACATTATTATTACTGCGGTGAGGATAGAAAACGCGTATGTTTGTTAAAAATCGTGTCAGTGGCAGCGTAGCAATAATCAGACAAAAACTAAAAGTATGAAAACAACTCAAACTTCGTCTTTAGATGTTTTAGGGGTTCATGATCTTTTCCTACCTTTTTTTTGAGTGGGGGTGAAATTGGGGTGGTTGGGGGGTGGGGCGTTGTAAAACTGAAAAGTTTGTAGTATTGATAATAGGCTGTCCATTGCTATGGGAAAATAATTGGTATCACCGTAATGTGTGGGAAGTACTGAGTCAATCAACTTGACTTCATTTTTTTCAATAATACGACCTACTGTTTTCGATAAGTCTGAGATTTATTCTTCTTATTTAGTCGGCTATATTCCGTTGCTCTAGGCCTAGATAATTTGGCGTTCTATTATCATTTGGCAGTGAAAAGCGAAATGGTTCACCAGAACGGCCGTATTGTATCGGAGTTAATGAAAAAATCCCATTAAGCGTTTTCAGAGTTTGCGAAACAAAAGGATAAAATCGACGGTGGATAGAAAACAACAGCGAAGCAAGCGGCGTTGAATTTCATCTGCAAATTGAAAAAACCTATTACGGCAACATTATCACAGACTTTTGGACAGACATGACAATCGCTGTAACCTTGCTCACGTTCACGTAATATTGTGATTACATAACGCTACCAATAGAGAAACAATGATATGAAATCTACATGACATTCGTACTTGTTCGTATTAGATCTTGTATGAATTTAGGGCAAATAATGTAACAAGAAAATGCTTCAACTGACTTGGTAAGTCTGCATACGATGTGTTGTTGTATGATGACGCTTCGTAAATCAACGAAAAGAACTAACTACAAGAAAGCTACAGATTATTAGAGTCCACAGATATACCTCCAACACACAGAAAAGTCTTTCGTTCTGTCAAAGACTTACGCTTGGATTCAATGGGACGTTACACTCAGTATTAAACAAATACAGCGATGTTTTATCCAATGGGACGTGTAAGTTGGTAACGAATTATATCGTATTTTTCTTGGACCGACAGATTTTATTGCGAGGACAGCTGATTGATTCGTTTGGTTTGTGTGATTTTGTATGAAGTTATAAGGAGCATGATATAAGAATTAAACATAAGCCTGCACCAGTTGTTGCATTATTACCTGAAATATAACTGTCTGACTAATCTAAATACCTACATTCAAATGTGGGTGTTAGCTCTTCTAAGTCCCAATTTCTCAGTAGGTCCTCCATTTAATATATAACTGGACACATTTAAATCACACAATTGCTGATGCAATACGCAAAACCACGAGATGACACAACACGGCTAATACCGAAACAACACAACTGAACAACCTCGTCCATGTTGGCGGGTTCGCGGCGATAGTAACACTGAGATGATCCCCCTGTTCTTTATTTTCACCTACGTTCATTGAATCGGGACATCAGTCCCGCCGAATACTGATTATAGCTCGGCGAACGACAAGGGCCATTGAAACAAAATTAATTTTTAACAGATGAATTATCACGAACTGCTGTTGCAGTAATAATTTTTGTACATTGAATAGATTGTATGCTGTGCTTAAATGAAACATAGGGTAAATTTCGAAAACAAAAGGATGTTTTGATTGCATTATAATTATGTCAATACTGGTATTAAAAGGATTATACATATCGTTAGAACGAATATAGAATTATTTTGAATTTATTGGCGTACCTGTAATTACTTCGAATATAAGGATTGAATTCTTTCGATGACATGGATTTGAAACAACTGTAAATATATTTTAAAGCGATGGAAAAACATCCAAATACTAACAATTAAATGGAAACGCAACAGTATTTTTTTCTGTGAACGTTTTTGGGGATCAACATCAACAATAACATGTCCTGGCACGACCACGTCATCGGTATTGCTAAAACGGCAACCCAGAAGCTTGGAGTTTTGTTCTGCTGTAGGAAGCTGTAACACCAGAGCAACTACTGCTGCTCTACAAGGCACAGATCCGACCATCGCTGGAGTATTGCTCCCATGTGCGGAGATGCGCTCCGAAGCACCCTCTAAAGTTTCTGGGCACTATTCACAGGAGAGCAATTAGACTAATCGATACGCCTAACCTCACAAAGGACCACCATGGCCTGGGACATCGATGAAGGGTGGCTGACCTGTCGCTGTTTTACAGATTCTATCACGGAAGATTTTCAAGTGAGCTCTCGGGCAATTGGTATTAGGTGTAAGAAATAAGTATGTTGTACTTAGATTTTGTACTTTTAAAGTTTTTTTACATCGCTACGCTATACTTGATTCAACTCCGCAGAGATTTATAATCAACCAATTAGTTGGTGCAACTACTGTGACTAGTAGCGGAAATATATTTATGCCATAAAACTATAATAATTATATACAAAGTGGAGAAGTGATATTTCCTTAAAAATCCTCTACCCTATTTACCATCAGTCTTGAAGTCCGTCGACCCTTTTATCTATACAAGTTTATCTGTACAAAATGAGCAAGAAAGCAGATTGTCGGTTATTAACAGTAACTTCATATATATACCAGAGTCCCTTTGGGTGAACCGGTAATTTGATTTTGCTGCCCGATTGAAAGCTGGATATGACAGACCACAGGCCGGCAATTTTTATCAAGATGTCTGAAGCATGTGAGGTCGAGGTTTTTCGGATAGAAGTCGATAAAATTCTAGCTAAACACGATAGGTCGGCAACCCACTATAAAATGGAGAAAGCTGGTTGACTTCGTACATTTTAGCAATTGAAATTTATGTAGACTGAAAATAGACATGGTAAAGTTCTTCAGATATAGGAAACTGGATGGAACTAAACCGATGATGTTTGTGCACGCATAAAAAGAAATTCTCAATGCAAGAATTATGGTAATCTTGTAAAGATATACTTGCGACAAGAACATTAAATTATTTGTTCTCGCTCAAAATTCACATGTTGAGGAAATTATGGTTAATTTGAATTAAGAAAGATACATCTTTGATTTCAATACTCACTATGAAGGAACTTTATGTTCTGAGCAAGAATATAATTTACTTCACAAATGATATGCCTAATTTCTATGTAGTACCCCTAGATCGCGTTTTTTATATAATAAATAATAACCGAAAAGTGCAAAATTATCTAGAAAAGCAAATGCAATGATGTTACTTTTTTTCAAATTTTAAAGCCCTACGAAAACCGTATGTCAATATTTTTTCCTAACCTGAAATATCGAAGAACTAATTAGTTGTCATATAATTCAAAAAAGGCGCTAATAATACACTTGTACTTATTGTTATTTATTGGTCTTTTTTCAAGATTTTACGATACAATTTCATAATTAAATAATTATTGTTTAATAAAAAAAGTATTTTAATGTTAAGAATTAACACAAAACAATTGGGAAATGGGAATTTACGAGAAAAAGTGGCCAATTTTGAAATGAAACTAATGCCTCCTTTAATGCATTTGTTTTTCTCCATGATGGCCTACTCATCATATTCTGCCTAACTTGCATTTGGAAATTGTGTGCATTGATTATTAGGTCCCTACTCGCTTTTTGCAATCTCTTGATTTATTTTTCCTCTTAAATAATCAACTATACTCTTATCTGCTATTTGCTAAAACTATTCTATGCACTGACCATTCAATTGAATTTTATTTTTATGCATTTTCTTTTCTTTTCATTTCATTCTTATTCACGGAAAAATTCTATGTTTGCATTTTATAATTATTCATCTATTTTTGTAATCACAATAGGGTTGAGTGGAAAAACGGAAAATCTGTACTCTGGCTTTTAGCAAACTATATACATACTTATTTTTTATTTTGTCATTATATATTTGTTTGCATGTATAGTGTTCTCTCTTGTGTTTTCTTGTAGCCATACGCTAAATAAATAAATAAATAATCTGAGATACAACACTTCACATTCTTATTTGACCACCCGGTGCAAGGGGTCCAACGGGGATGGGGATGGATGAGATGGAAGATCGCTCTTCTTCCAATACTAAATACCGGAAATTAAAAGAATATTCCGTTTATGCTTTCTCACCATGTAAATCATGCATCTGTGACATTCTGTAGGCTGCTTTGAAATAAACATACACCATCGCCATCAAGTACGGAAGGTTACATAACATGGCGCAGGGAAAAGAAAGTAGCGGCAGCTTGAAACAAGGTCAAGCAAGCGAAGTGGTCGAAAACTGTCCCGTTCCAGTGTCAGCGAATAGCGAATTATCCGGCAAAATTGATGTCAATCGAGAGCGCATGTGTGTGCGTGTAGTAAATGCGCCGCTAAAAATAGATCCGTTAATAACTCAAATATTTACACAATTAAAAATAGTATAATTCAAGCTCGCCAAGGTCGACCGCATGCACAATCTACATACACGGCATACGCATACCTCTCTCTCACACAAACTCTTTCGCAAATTTGCACGCTCTATTTAGACTAGATTTTGCCAACCGAAAAAGGGCAATAAAAATTCACATTTTTTACATATTTTTTATTAGCTTCGTCATTCTGTGTGCATCTATCTATGCAACGGAATCTTTTATCGTGATTTGACTGATTGCACTAAAAATTTGCACATGACAATACAATAGTTCGATATGTGTGATTTCATACCCACTAAGAAAAGTGGTGACAATTTTAAATTAACGATACCATTTTGACACGGTAGTGTTTTATTATATAACCTATAATACGGTAGAATCGTGGTAGAGTCTAGTTTAATTATGTATATTTGTATACAGGGTGTCCCTGAATTTCCTTGGCACGTGATATTCTCGTAACAAGAAAAGTTCAAACGAAAATTTTGTGGAATTTTTGAAAGTAATATAGGGTCTATCATACCATGCTTTTAAAACATTTTTTTGTACTTTATCCCTTATAACTCACCCCCAACTATTTGGGCACAAGCCCTCAGCATCCAGTCTTAAATCCAGGAAGAATGTCATTATGTCCGCAAACCCACTGACAGACTCCAAATCATTGACCGAAGAGGTACTGTGGAAGCGACTGCTAACAAAGAACCACATACCAACTTGGAACCCAACTGAAAGCCTCCCTACCGGATCACAACTGGAACGGAGGACCTGGAAAAATCTCAACAGGATTTGATGCCAAATGGGCAGGTCTGGGGATAACCGAGTTAGACGGGGATACAGTGAGGACGGTGTAAGCGCCTGCAGGGAGAACCAGACGATGGAGCATCTTCTATATTGCAGAACCTTGAAAACCTCTTGCACAATCCAGGACCTATGAGAAGCAAACGATAGCGCAGTGCAGTGTGCCAGACACTGGAAAGAGATATGAGCGAGTACAATCATTTCTGACTTGTTACTTCTGTCAGCGATACATATATGTGTTTTTTCCCTAATTGGAAATTAACTGATACTAATTACTAAACTGACTGACTAAAAAGTCAGGTTGATGACTCAGTACTTTCCACACATCACCATTTTATTATTTTCCCATTGCATGAAGCTATAGTCTGAAATCCCCTTGCAACCAAATCGTCGCCCATCACCCGCCCTCAAAAAAACATCCAACACAAAAACTCTCGTAAATAGTTTCTTGCGTCTCCCTCCTTAGGAACCAGAACGCTACAGTTTTTTTCTACATGCTTCAACTGGACGATGCGATACGATCAGGAGACTCCAAACCGTCTAACAACGAAGTTTGAACTGTTTTTTTCTATTTTTGGTTTTTTAATTACCTATTGCTGCGCCACCACTGACACGGTTTTTCAAAAACAGATGCGTTTTCCATTCTCGCCGCGCTGGTAAACCTTGTGTCAAAATTTTCATTAAAATCAATTCAATAATTTTCGTTTTACGCAATATACATAGAACAAAATAAAGCAAAACTCGTATGTACCTATAGATTACAAAATTGGTTCCTGTAATAGGCAAGCCAATGTTCAGATGGACCTAAATGGGTGTAATATGCCGCTAGGTATTTCTTCTACAGGTCAATGGACAGCCCATTAAGAATACAACAAATTTTTCAGTTTCACAACCCCCCACCCCCCAACCACCCCAACTTCACCCCCAGCAGCACCCCAGTTTGAGGTGTTTTTATATTTTAGTTTTTTATTATTGCTGCGCCGCCACTGACACGATTTTTCCAAAAAAATACGCGTTTTCTATCCTCGCCGCGGTAGTGATACTGTGTCAAAATTTCATTAAAATCAATTCATTAATTTTCGCGTAACGCAATATAGAACTATCTAAAACAATACTCGTATGCATACATGACAAATTCTAAGTCCATTGGTTTCTATAATAAGCAAGACAATGTTCGGATGGACCTAAAAAAGTGTATTATGCCGCTAAGTCTTTCATTCACAGGTCAATGGATAGCCCATTATGAATACAACAAATTTTTCAGTTTTACAACCCCCCAACCACCCCAAATTCATCCCCACCCAAAATAAGTAGAAAGTGATCAGCAACCCCTAAAATGCCTAAAAACGAAGTTTGAGGAATATTTGAAATTTTTTGTTTTTTGCTAATTACTCCGCCCCCCGTACAACAATTTTCAAAATTGTAGGAACATTACCTACTACATATTATCGCTACCAAAATTTCATCACAATCCATGTAGCGGTTACTGAGATTACGACGTTAGAAAAACGCCAACAGACAGACAGACAGACCGACGGAAATGAGTGACGTGGATTTTCGTTATGTAGACATCACGAAATGCCCAAAAAGCGCATTATCTCGAAATCAAAAATTTTCGCGATCACAATACTCCCCTCACCTATCGGTGTGGGAAGTAAAAGGGCAAAACATAAACTAAAATCGGAAAAGGGTTATGTAAAGCTAGCCAGTTGGTTCAGGTGTAGTTCAGACACTATTAAAAATAAAGAACTATATAAAGTGTTGTTGGTGGGTGGTTCTTTTTAAATTAACATCATCCCAATGAAGATTGAAAGGTGTTTCACCAACGGCTTTAAAAAAACTAATCTGATGATAAATTGAATGGAGGCTCATAAGCGCTTTCCGACAGTACAAAGTAACCGTACTTATACACACATTAACCGTACATTACATGCCTATTGTTCAAGCTAGTCGGCCTCCGCGTCCGTCGTTAGCTCGTTCTAGGCCTCTCGGCGATGTAAACTTGACACATTTTCTTGACTAAGTCGCATTCGGCGTGATTCCGAAGCAAGTGAAAGCTATGCGTTTCGCAAAACCGTCTCGAAATAGACTCATGCAGACGTTTATGCAGACTGCATGACCCGAAAATTAGGATCTCTAGAATATGATGGATTGCTTGCTGCCTACCGTAGATGTACTGATAGCAGCCGGTTGCGTGGCAGCTCATAATCACGAAGGATCGAAAGCATGTATACGGGGTGTTTCGACTATACTGTAAATTCCCAATCAAATCAAGGTAAATACCCATGTAGGGTCCTGTAGCAAAATATGTGATAATAAATTAGTGCAATTAAGTTTACATCAATTAGGCCTAGAGAATAACAAAACTACACTTTAAACAAGTTTACTAAATAGGAAAAAAACATTGGATTCATATTTCCAAATTATCCTTGGTCTCCGAAACACTTTCTGTAGCAAAACAGTTTTCTGCAGAAGTATCAGTGTCATAGTCAGTTTCAGCATCAAAATCCCAGTTTTCGGCTATCTGAACTAACTCATGTTGTTTTAGGGGTTGCATTCTATCCCAATCACTCATTTTGTTGACTTTAAATAATTAAAAAGCAAAAAATATACCACGTGTTTAAAATGAAAAATGGGTACGTAAATGACCGTCCGGGGTACCAGCGTGACCCCACTAAACGAAATCACGTGTGCTGTACTCGCAGGCACGTATCCAGGATTTGATTTTTTGGGGGGGGGGGGTCCAGAGGATTATAAGATTACTTATGGATTCATGATTTATTTATTAATTCATGTATTTCTTTCCTATCTACTGTACTTAACCATTCTTTAAGATATTTTTTGAATCGTTTATTGGATTGTAATTCCTTTATATCATTAGGTACTGTTTGATATAGTTTTGGTGCCAAATAAATGTATGATTTTTGCATAATCGATTTTCCCGTTTTGGGTGTGCCTTTTGCGTGTAATTTATATCTTGTGTTATGATCGTGTTTGATGTTGTCTTGCTCATTTGAATTTTTGGTGGTAACGAGTGATAGTATGTAAGAAATAAAGTTGCCTGACATCGTGTATCAGAGCTTCCCTCAACAAATCGTCACTAGGATACAGTTTTGGTTTTCTAAACATAGATTTTAGAATTGCTTTTTGGAGGATATCTAAATCATTTAAATATATGTTATGCATGCAGCACCCCATGCCAATATACTATAAATGAGATGGGTTTGAACTAATGCATAGTATACTGTACGTATAGATGTTTTTCTGTTAAAATGTTTACTAGTAATTTATCTTAAATGAAATGAATCTATTTTTTTTTATAATAACATGGTGAGACTGATGATCTCCCATAGTCGATTGGAAGACCATCCACTGCATGTTGAGCAAAATTCTGAGCGCCAAAGAAAGCGGTAATTAAACCACAAGATCAACGAGCTTGGACCAGCTCTACACTCATGTTGGTAACTTTCGACATGTCACGTTGTGATCACGTGACATTATGGCTGTCACACGTGACGGACAATTCAAATTTTGCGCTACTATTGGTAGTCTCCTACGTCGAACATTTCCTCGAGATTTATGAAAGCCATAAAAGTTTCTTTATTCATCTCTATTCTTCTTGCTAGTATTTGATCAATACTAGCGTTGCTTCTCTTGTTCCTCTTTCACATCTGAAATGAAATTTATCATTTAGTTTTTATGTGTGTAATAGTAAAGCTATTTTTGTATCGACACTACGTAGAATTGCAATTTTTGGCAAAGTTAATTAGACATAGTGATACTAGACCATTTCCAGTGATAGTTTCAGATTACACTACTAAAGCCTCAATTTTAAATTCAAACAGTCAGATTTAATATTACAACTGACAGTTTGAATTTACAATTCACGCTTTAAAATTTCAATTTGATCCTTTTGGAACTACTGCTGGAAAAGTTATAGTTCAGAACAAACAAAAATGAAGTTTGGAATTCAAAAAGATAATTTTAGCATATGCGACAACGCATATATATTCTTGGCGACACTGGATATAAACCCAACCTCCCACACAGTGTGCTGATGTCTGCAAATTTCATGATATGTGTGCACCGCTAACAATGCGGTGATTCCCATAATACCGTATTGTAGTGATTCCCCGGGATATCGGCGTTGCATAGTATATAGTTGATATATTTTTAGGCTTATATTCATTGCGATAAGCTGCTGAAATGTGCTAATTCATCACAACTCAAGCTGATATTATACAGAAATCATGAATGATAACTCTCTACATTGAGCAGGTGGTCCTTACCATATCTTATGGAACAGGTTAACGTAATATATTAAAGGTGTTCTTTTCGTTGTAATGTAATCAGATCTTCGGCCAAGTAAAAAAAACTTGTTTTTTAGTGGTTGTCCTATGACTTGTGACGCTGCAACGTAACATTTTATTTTCATAAATAAGCGTTGGGATCAGAAAATTTGGTGAACATATCAAAATTAGTTGATTTAGGGCAGTATGTTTTGGTTGTTTCGGCCAATCTTAAAATTAATTGCCATTTTGACAGAGAAATGTTATTTTTTAATGCTTATTCTAAAACTCAAGAGGTTGCACAACGAACAACTTTAATCTACCCCCATTAGGTTGAACAGCTTTTGCAAAGCTGTTGTGAATAGGTTATACTACCTATAGATAGTTTATTTAATAGGAAAAAACCTAATACAACAGTTTTATAATATTCATAAAAATAATGACGTAACGGTATAAAAATGTTTAAATAAAACTATTCATAATCTTATACACTAAATGCAGTAGTAAAAGGGTACCCAATTAACAACTGAAAAACAATAAAAATAATAAGATGCGATTATATAAAACAACAACGTTAACACAAACTCAAAAATTGACTTTACCGCAGACCCAAGCTACAAATATCTCTAAATTATTTGTTCTAAATAGACCTAGATTAAACTAAAAACCTGTTTACAAGGGTCTTCAATAGTCCAATTATATAATGTCATGAATTTGCCCTCAAAACAAAATTTAACGTTCTGAAACATGTTCTTTCAATTTCTTTTTAAAGCTCATCAGGGTCACAGCGTTTTTGATATGCGCTGGTAGGTGGTTAAGTTCACTCATTGTTTTGTGGAACAAAGATGTTGCAGTACTTTGTTTGTTTGTTTTGAATAGGTTAAAATCATTTATATTTCTTGTACTGTATGTGTGAATTTGGCCCCTGAGCACTACAAACTCATTAAAATAGGTAGGTAACATACCATTCTTCAATTTAAATACAAAAACCATAGTAAGGTAGTATAGTCGCTCTTTTACTAAAAACCAACCTAGGGTGGACTGCATTAACGCTATAGGTGTGTAATGATTGCATCGAAGGATTGTTCTCATGCCTTTATTAAATAAAACTTGTAGAGACTGAATTGAGCCTGAATTACCTAAGTATAAAACACTAGCACAGTAATCAAAATGAGGTTGTATTATATTTTTAAATACAGTGATTCTTGAAAATAGTGATAGATACTTACTAATTCTTTTGAAAAAAAAAATAACTTTTTTGAAAATGAACAAACAGCGTGAATTATTTTTCAAAACCTACTCTCCTGTCGTTAGTTATAGCAATGTCTACTAGTGAATCAAAAAAAGTAGTCCTAAGTCATATTATATGGGTCAGTTCTGCCTCATATTTTCTACAATCGTTTACCGTATTTGAATGTTTCTCACTCCTACTTGTAAGGTTAAATCACTCATTATGAAACCTAATTAATAATTTTCTGTCTAACCAGCAGTTTTTCATTTTATCCTTTTTTTACAGGTAAGTTCGTCTTAAATGAGGATCTGCTCGATTACAGTAAGTACAAATAGATTAGTATACGTATGTACAGCCTAACAAGTGTAGCAAAAGACTTGGGAATTTCGCCGCTGTCTCACACGCACACGATATTTCATATCCTCTCGTCTCTTGCTATCCTTCTCTATTTCATATTTCTCACGGCTCTTGTTACACTTGTCAGGTTGTACAGAATATCAGTGCGCTGGATAAATAACTTGATTTCACAGATGTTGAGGGGTTTATAGAATAGTGCGTCATTGTTATGAAAGCCCATCTTTTTTATATTTACTTTACTAGTTTCATTACGAGGTCAGGACAAAACAGTAAGATAATCGAGGCAAAATCAAAAATGCAACCATAAAACATGCTCTCAAACATCAGTAATTTCCAAACCGTTAGAAACCAGGTATCTGAGTATAGCCATGCGCTATCAAGGAATCCCTAATCCAGTTTCAAAATATCCGAGAATTGATGATAGAACATTACTATTGACTTTTTTTATCAAACTTAAGCATTTCTTTTTTCAAGCTTCAGTTGCTCTTTTTCTATAATCTCTAATATAATAATATGCAAATATTGCCAAGAAAGGGCTGAACCTTAGCTAAATCGACTGCAGCGGCAATCTCTGAAGCCAAGCAGCATCGCGCGCGTCCAGTTCTTGGATGTTTGACCGATTGGGACCTCCGCGATTGGTTTGTATTTCCCTTTTTCCATGATTCCACTAATTATTCAGCAAAAGGCGCAAAAACACAGTTCGATTTGAGATTCTCATCTCATCTATCAGTGAGGGTTATATGGTTCCGAAACTGAGCTGTAAATTATCCTGTCACAGGTGCGGATACGTCAGTAGTTGTAGTAGTAAAAGTAGTTTTGACGCAAGTTGCTTATGTCGGTCACATGATATATAACTTGATAAAAAATGACTCCGATATTGGATGTACCTCCGTGATTTCCTTACCAAGGCAGAATTTTCATGTTATGTCTTTAGAGCATTGAACTCATTCCTATTAGTAGATCTTCTGCGCGCTCAGCAGTTCTTTCGACGACTTCGTAAAGATGCCTTGGTCTTTGGACTAAACTGAAATCAAAAGCATAATGAACCTGTGTAACAAGACAGTCAATCCTTGCCTAATATCAGTTGTGGGCCGATGAAAAATTGGCGCTAGCGTTGAAACAGTGTAAATCGAGGCAGGAACTAACGTGGGCTAGTTCATTCAACATCTTTCATAATAGTCTTCCTACAATTTCAAGAATGAGTATAAATTACCATTTTTGAATTAAATTTAATTGTGATTAGTAGCATTCTGCGTGGAAATGGCATAACGTAATTTCCTAATGTCTTAAACTAAATGCTGTGTATTATAATATTTCTCATCCTGATAGAACGTTTATTTCATTTGCTAAGAGACCACCTTCTTGTATTATGATGATGAAAACCGAAACATTAATCTTGTATCTCATTCAGTTTATTCAAATATCATTGACCACGGAAGGTTCAGCATAAAAGTTGCTTTAGTTCTACGTACATGGGATTCTAGTTTGTTTTCACAGCTAATATTGTCACTTCAGTTAGTGATTCGGTGATCTAGGACTTGTAGGAGACATGTTCTTAGAAAGTTTTTAAGTAAGAATCAGAATGCAGCGAAGTATTTTTGCTAAAAAGCAGAACAGTCTAAAATAACATAACTACTGCCCTTTTTTATCTGAAAACATTCGACTCATGAATTTGAATATCAAATTTCTGAATGAGTGATACTGAAGAAATTGTTGATAACCAACATTGTGTACGGTTACTAAAGAGACAAAATGGTCTGATGTGGCATAGCTATATTTGTCTCACGAACTCATTCATTGAAGGTCTACCTTCCAAATAGGAAGTAGCTTTAATTGATAGGGTGTGATTCCATACCGATAGTGCACTTCTAAAGGTTATATGTGGACATTCTCACAGTTCGACTAAGCTGACAGATATTCGCCATCTCGGATCGGTCTCCTTTTGATCTGAAGGCTTTCGACACATCTCTCAGATAGCTTCAATATCGCCATTCCTAGCGCCGCACCGCGTGCCCGTAAAGCTCTAATCACACCAGAGGCGGCGCTGAAAAGGTTTTTGGGACGGAAAAAGCCTTAAGAAGTGTACTCGTCAAAATTGTTAAGGTTCCATTCTGTTCTTGCTATTGTACTTTTCTATCGTTTGCAGTTGTTATCTGCTTGATTTCTGTGGTTTTGAGCTGTTTTCTGATCTTTTTTGTTGCATTCGGCAGTGTTTAGTCGTTTTCTATTGTTTAGCGCTGTTATCTGCTTGATTTCTGTGGTTTTGAGCTGTTTTCTGTTCTTTTCTGTTGTATTCGGCTGTGTTTAGTCGTTTTCTGTTGTTTCCCGCTGTTATCTGCACGCTTTCTGTTGTTTTGAGCTAGTTATGAATCTTATTTGGTTGTATTTGGTCTTTTCTATCGTTTACAGTTGTTATCTGCTTGCTTTCTGTTGTTTGGAGCTGTTTTCTGTTCTTTTCTGTTGTAGTGGGCTGTTTTCTGTTCTATTCGGTTGTATTTGGTCGTTTTCTACCGTTTACAGTTGTTATCTGCTTGATTTCTCTTGTTTTCAGCTGTTTTCTGTTCTTTTCTGTTGTATTCGGCTGTGTTTAGTCGTTTTCTGTTGTTTCCCGCTGTTATCTACACGCTTTCTGTTGTTTTGAGCTAGTTATGGCTCTATTTGGTTGTACAGCATTCTGGTTCCAATGTCACAAGAGTGCGTTTCAAACTACCTAAAGTCCTTTGATACACATTGACATTCCATGGTATATCTATCTTCATATGAAACACGACTCAATTAGGGTTTCCAATTTTAGTAGTAGGAAAATTGGAATAAAAGTAGTGAAATTAGTAACAACAATGATAAAAATGCAAAAATATGGTAAAACAATAAACAATTTGGGTATAAAAGGAAAAACAAAAATAGAAAGAAAACTTCGTTAAAATGTGCAATTAAAATAATTTTTGAACATCTGCGATTTGCTTAGTAATAATAAAATGACCTTAGGAAAACCAAAGAGTCTAGAGTCAAGTCGTTTGAGCACAACCTAAAATTTTTCGTTAATGATATCGCTGAACAAAAGGCTCTTTCAGCTTCCGAATTCGTAGGAAATGCAGTTTTTTTCGAGATTGACCTCGGGATTAACTCCAATCATTTTTTTGATGTCTAATATTGGTAAGAGCAATGATAAAAATGCAAAAATATAGTAAACAAAGGTACCTACGTTTTTATTGAAAAACAGGAATAAAACATATTTTCACTTTTGAAAAGTAAATATCTAACTAAATCAACTTTGCCTATAGAACATAAAATCAGGAACAGGAACTAAAAAGAAAAATGGAAAGAAAAGTTTCAATTAAATGTGCAATTAAAATATTTTTTAAGCATCTGCGATTTACTTAGTAATAACAAAACATGACCTTAGAAAAACCAGAATCTAGAGTCGAGTGTTTTAAGCGCGATCTAAGTCTGTTTGCTAATGAAACCACCTAAGAAAAGGCTTTTTCAGCTTGTATTCTCGTAGGTAGATGTGCAGAAGCTTTTTTGCTTGCAAAATTTTACGCCACTGCGGGAGCAGAGCTAAAATAATACGCAAAACAATAAAGCACACTGAATTTTCATCACTTAAAAAGTGGAGATTATCGGGATCGCGTTTCATTAATCCCCGGATTTTTAGGACCAAAAAATCTGCGGGATTTCGGGATCCCGAATTAGAAGCCCTAGACTCAATCTTGTCAACTAGTCTTTCGTTTTCATGATACCATGTGATCTCTGGGCAACGTTCAGCAATAGCAATGCTATTTTCGCAGGTGATGGGTACGTTGACGATACTATGATGAACAAAAAAGATATCCGGGCAAGATTTCTTGTTCGTATTTTTCGAGTTTCTAATGATTTTTGACAAGTTCTTGTCATTTCGCAGATCAAGCTCCTTGAATTAACTGAGAAAGATCAGAGGGACTGACCTGTTCTTGGGCCGTTCGTCTCACCGTTCACACTTTGGTTTCATATTCAGGCGTAATTTAGACGTTAATGCGTACATTAGAGTGATTCTCTGGGCACAATTGCTTGTTCGTATTTTTCCAGTTTCTAATGATTTTTGTCAAGTTCTTGTCATTTCGCAGATCAAGCTTCTTGAATTTCTTTACTGAGAAAGATCAAAAGGACTGACCTGTTCTTGGGTCGTTCGTCTGAGCAACCACACATTGGTTTCGTATTCGGGCGTATTTTAGACATCAATGCGTACATTAGAGTGGTTCATCATTAAAATGGCCGAACCGATTCTATGGAACCCCATAATTCACAACACAAAAACAGAAATGCAGTGAGATACGCATAGCACCGTGGCAAATGCACATAACGCAAAGTTTTCCACATGTTGGACCAGTGCACAACGGAATGAGCTTGGTGCCAAAATGTAGATACTCCCCATAAACGCACCACGAACATAGTAAAGTTGTTTCCAACGTTGGCTCCAATATTGGAGCCGATATTGGTGAATAAAATCTTTCAATAAAAATATTTCTAACACGGCACTGTTTGTAACCGCCTTTTTCGGAGTGCATCCTTCTATAATGCAACATAACACGTATAAGGACAAAGGACCTTGGCCGGCGGAATTGCAGGGGAATATCGCATGAGAACAGTCAGGTAGAGCTCCTGGCTAAACTGAGCAACAGGAAGCTGTTCGGTGATAGCGCAGTGTGCCGATGAGGCTTTTAGTCGCCAGCGTATATACTTCCACGAGATAAGAAGAGGCAACCGGCCAATAAACAATAAACTTGCTCGGATAATTGCAAATTTTAAGTGCTACGTGCTGTGGAGTTAACAGTTATGCACCGAACGGTGGCTGGGTCGCGTTTGTTAATATGGCGATATTATGCAGTTGGTGTTTGCGACAAAACTCGACAGCCACTTCTATGATCCGGTTATTTTAGACAGATGACATTCATATTCACATTTTAACATTAACACCCTAACGCGCCACCTGCAGCCTCTTTCTCACCGGCGTGCGGTTGGTGACCTCTCATCTCACTTTTCTGTCGGTATTCAAACGGAATCTGCTCTTCTGAGCTGTCCTTTATAATTCCGCCGCGCATGAAGCCTATTAGAACCCGCGAGACTGCTACATCTCATCTCTGCGGTACTCTGGTATTTAGGTTTTGCCAATTATAAAATTATTTTTTTTTTCTTGGTATTAATACTGAAGTACTGTAAAATTGCAAATACATCCATGGCGGTGTAAGGACAATAATAATATGATTATTAATGTTCATAAGTGTTGCGTGATGCTGTTCACACTTATAATTGAACCACTGCGTCACTTGAAGCTGGTGAGAAGAAATGTGGAAAAGGATAACTATCCAAAGAGTCTAACCCGACAACAAAAGGTGTTATTGTGTAGACTACGCATTGGTCACACCAGCATGACGCACCTATACCTGCTTAGTGGAGATGAAATGCTAATATGTCCGCAGAGACTCACGGTCCAACATATGTTGATATCTTGCTCAAATTATGCCCTCTACAGACAAAGCACAAACCTGAGCACTGAGCTCAAGACTGTCCTCTCAACTTGTCCGACAGAATTTAAAAAACTGCTAGCGTTTTTACACAAGGAAAGTTGTATTTCAGAATCTGAAAGTGGTCTAAACCCTTTTATAGTGTTTTTAAGTCTCTTTTCTGTATGTAGGATAAGTTAAGCAGCCAGTGACCTTAGCAGTCGACGCAACGTAATCGACAAAAAAAAAATAGGTGTTGATTGTGAAATTGGAGGCAATAAGCTTCAACAAGTTTACGCATACAGAGATTTGAGAGTTTTATTCGAATCCAAGCTGGCATTTGTAGACCACATAAGTATGATTATAGCAAAAGCATACAAAAACTTTGGACAGTGGCAGTGATTCAAAAAACCATAATTTTTCTGTACTTTTCTTTTATTAGATTTGTCTTTGAGTATTGCTCTATTGTTGGGTAAATTGAGAGTCCAAAGCCGCTTTGTGAAGTATTTGTAGTACAAAAGAGATAATGTCTATAGTCAAAAAGGTTTATACATAAAGCTATACTACTCAGTAGATTCAACCAAATTCAGAAATTATGCTGCTGCTATATTTTTGTGTAAGTTGTTTGATGAACGTATTCATCAGCCATTCACAACTATTGAACATATATGACATTCTTTTGTAACAGAAATTATCTCAATTCGCAAAAAAATATGTACCTTCATTATGGCACAGGTGTAGTCGCCATGGCAAAAATTCATCAATTTTGAGCCACTAATTTATACCTCAGTCACCGTATTTTCCAGATTTAGCCCCATTTTTAACTATTTTCTGCGTCCAAACCTGAAAAAAATGGCTAGGTAGCAAGAGAGCAGAAAAAACTTGTTTAGCTCAACAATAACATAAAATTAGTTAATATTGCCCTGACTGTGATTTTTTCGTTAACAGGTACGGACTTATCACAACACTCTCGTACTTATAAAAGTCATAATTGTTACTTATTTTAATTCGCCTTGTAATTCCAATTAACACTATTTAATGTTCTTCTAAATTGAAACGATCTGAACAACGCCATAAGTGACCTCCACGTAGCATTGACAACTAGCTGAACTTGAAACTAGTCCCGTCTAGGTCAACTGTCTACTGTTTGCTATACCCTGCACCCATAATTACATGCTCAATAATTTATAACTTACAATGTGTCAATAAAAAATTAGTTGGTGTACATTGAGTGTTTATTGATTTTCAAAAGTTGCATCAAAAAGTACTAAAGATATCGTATGACACTGAAATCAGTTTGTGAAAAATATTATTAAAAATTGAAGTGTTAAAACTGCAGTTATTAAAACAACAAATCAAATGATTTTGTTAAGGGCTATATGCCGGTTTTATATGCAAATCATACTTTATATACCTCTAAGAGTGTTTAATTTTCGTATCGATTGAGGCAATTTTTGATTCGATTTTTGTGTCTAGCCTAAAACTAAAATAGATATAAACTTAAAATACGCAAAATCTCGCGTATCCCACTATTTTTATACCATACCATAAAATCGACGATGGATGGTTCTAACTGCTGAAGATGTCTTAGAAAAACGCAATATATGTACATATTTTCAGTATGTCCAACTAGAAGAATAAGAATGGCAAAATAGCTCTGCAAAACGCCCATGGTAAATCAAAAAATTATTATACTGGATTTCTGCGATCCTATTTGTGTTTTGTATTAAAACGTTTTTTATGTAAAGAGGTATCATTGAACTAACAAATAACCCCAAATATGAGTTTTCTGTGTTAAAGTATTCTTGAAACATCTGTTTTCGTTCATTATTTCTGTGCTATTATATTCTTACTTTCGTTTCATTTACAAATAGATATGGCACTTCCTGAATAAAGCGCAAAACATAATTTAATGCACATACGTGTCGACTTTGCAGATTGGCCCTTATGGCAAATCTGATTTGTACCAGATATATCGAAATAGACACCAGATAAAAAGAGACTCTTTTTTGCTTCGTAGCTGCGCATTCTTGCCAGCAGTTTCAGTCGAAAATTATATTGCTCTGTCTATGTCTCGGTGTTCAGTGCAATTATTGTTGTCTTAATAATTTTCCGAAATTTTCACAATTTTTTTATCAATTATCAAAAATGGACACTTCTGGAGCCGGAACGTACAACATATTTCATCAGTTCTAATAGTAGTATTTTTAAATAAATATTGAATACCTACATTGTATAATTGAAAAGTGTTAAAATAATATTATTATAATTCTGCCACAAAGTCTATCAGACCACGAAATATTCTGAGATTTTCAGAAGACTATTTTGTCGTGCCCTCGTAACGCCAGTTCATATAGCGCACAAAACTTGACGCAGTTAATTAGTTTATTTAAAAAGTAGCGATTTTGGGCCAAGTTTCATTAAAATCTCAACTAGATTTACGAAATGCAATAGCAGTTGAACCCATTACATAGTATAATAGCTCACAGAGCACCTCATGTGATTGATGGTACCGTTTTATAGTTTCTCGTAAATATCTCAAATCTTTAATACCTATTCGTCAAGTCAATACAATTGAGGCGTTTCTCGGAAAAATCTCATAAGTCAATTTTTGCCAAAATTTAGATAATGGCATCATCGCATTTCTAACATCCAGTATACATGAACAAAAATAATTATTTTTCGAAAAAATGTTATAGGTTCCGTACTATTTACAGAGGAAAATTGACTTGTTCTTCTAAAAACATCATAAGCCCATATTCTTTCACCTAAGAAAGCCATTTGTGCATATATAGTCATGCAAACTTGATAACAAAACAGTACAACACAGCACCTGTCACTGCTGGTAACTTTGTCATCGACAACGAGGTGGACAACGATGATAATGTAGTGTAGTGGTTGCGAAGACTGAGCGGTAGATATCGGGTTTTTTGGTTAGCCAGAGTTGATTGTTTCAGTTAGTCGGTTTTTGTGTTAGGTATAGTTGTTCACTATCACTCTTTCTTTGTTTTTTGTATCGGACTTTTTTAATTTTCATGCTGTTTGTATTAAGGACACTAATTTGTTAACCTTTTCACTCAAAAACCTCAATTGTCCATGTCCTTTTTGTGTTTTTTCATATGTGTTTCACAATAAAATAATTACTGCTTGTGGACGATGTGTCTTATATACTTTTACTTCTATCAGATGTGGCAATAAATCAATCTAATCAAAGTTTTACATGCTGGGAAGTTTTTTTCATTTTCCCAGATATGTTAGTTTTGGACTAATGACGTTTTTCTGATAAACGCCTCAATTGATTACACGGTTCCAAGTAAATTGAGATTGAAAAATAACTCTGTCCGGATTTTTAATAATACCCTTATGTGCGACGGGTCAGTGATAATGTTGCAATAATTGACTAAAAAGGTTAAAATATAGATTTTACTGTTTATAAATAGTTGCGAGTTCGGAAAACAACATTGTATAAGGTTGTTTTTATTACGGTGTGACACTTTCCTTGGGATCACCGTGCGGTGCTGAAGCATTTGGGCGTTTCACGATGTTGCGCCACTTGCTGCGTGCATGCGGCGTAGGAGAAACTCGCATTTAATTCGGTGCCATCCTCGTGAGTCATACCTCCAAGCAAAGCATTTCATATGATTGGGCTAACGGGGGAATCCACTCCATCCACCAGTGTTGCCAGACGCACTATAACGGATAATGATTTGCTGACGGTCGCCTTTTAACATCTACATCATAAAAATCTATGTCACCTTTGGTCTATCTGCCGTCTGTCTTGTATTTCTTGGCCCCTCTATATCCCGAAAAATATTGATCCGATTTTTAATGTCCAAAAATTCATCAGGTACAGGAGGAGGCATATACGGTGGTAGGCAGAAGTAGCCGTAATATTTGAATGCGACAGAATATGCTTAGATAAACAATACAGCAATAAAAGACTATGTAAACACAGACAGCCGGGCGGCTCTAATAGCCTTGGAAAGTAACCACTGAATTTCAAAAATACTATGGGACTGCCGCAATACCCTAAAGACACTGGCGAAGACCAACAAGGTAACATTATGTTGGGTGCCTGGTCACTTAGAAGTGGGCGTTAATGAGAGAGCCGACAGGTGTGCCAAGGAAGGTGCAGAACTCTCTCTCTCTCTCTCTCTCTCTCTCTCTCTCTCTCTCATCGGGCCAGAACCAGCATGTGGTATACCATAATTATACGACATGGTACGGTCACCAGATGGTATCAAACTGAGCACCAGAAGCGTTGGGACAGAGTGGTGGGGAATGTTCAGTCTAAGAGGATATTGAGGGGACCCTCGTGTTCTACCGCAGGCGCTCTCACATTGAGCATCTTTGACTGTCCTGCCCTGAGTGAAAACAGGAACTCCTATCTTACATACAAGCATGCTTAGATTACGTAAAAAACAACTTACATGACTATGTAAAGCATAGTGGAATCCACGAGTATAACACAAGGCATAACAATAACTTCATATTACCTAGAAGCCGACTAACAAGAACCAGGAATGGCTCTAATTACTATGGAATTCTCTTTTATATAATGTTCTTCCAGAATCCATCCGAAACTTATTCCCAAAAGCATTCAGGAATATAATTAAAGGTTACCTAATTGAGAAAAAGTTTTTCTCTCTTGAAGAGTACTTAAGCAATGATTTCGGTGACCTGACGTATTCGTGATATTCTTCAGAACAAAAAAAAAAAAGAGTATTCTGCATACTTGTTAATCGTTCGTTAGTCTTGATATGTATTTGTTTGTGTATTTCGTAATTTATTTATTTTTCTAATTGTAACACGTGACTTGCGCATTTATATTTTTAATGCTACTCATATTTTTACATTTATTTTGTTATTTACTTTACTCTTGACCTGTGCAAACATTTAATTGTAAATATCATCAATAAACTATACAATACAATACAATGTAGGGCAGGAGGAAATACATTAGAGCATAGTCCAATGCATCTCAAACTGACTACAAAAAAAACTGTCGCGAAAAATTGTCCAACACATTTTAAGGATGAAGGCAAGGATGAAAAAAATATCATTAGTAAGAATCTCTCCTGTATCAGCAAAATTGTCTTCAAAAAAATTAAATAAAATACCTACCGAAACTTCACTTTTGGACGTTTTCTTGACCTTGATAATTTCTTGAGGGTAGTTCATTGGTACTTATATCCTAAACTTCATTTTCAAGACTCTCCAGCTCCCAGTTCTTTTGGATTTGTTAAATAAGTTCTTTTAGGCGTCATTACTACATGCTTCCCGTACTTCAAATTCCCTTAGGCATATTCAACAAACCTTTCAAATCGTAATTAAATTGCTTCTGGAATTAGCCTCAAATTTGGGCATAGTCACGGTATTCAGAATTCCTAATGTAACTCGAAAATGCATAGTAACTACTATCATCTAGAAATCCATCGAAAATAGAGTATTTACTAGGCAGTAGGGATTATTGAAGGTTCACAGGTATAATACCCAGACATATCAAAAGGTTTCGCCATTTTTTTTTTTGAAAATATCGCTTTAGATTCTACGTTACTATTGATAATAATTTGCGGAACTTGTCACCCGACATCTCATGTTAAGATTTGTACATTTTGAAAATTTTAAAAATTCGTGACAAACCAAAAACTTCATCAAATCAGATTACCCGCTTGGCGCTACAATGCTAAATATATTATGATATGCTTGCTCTAATTTTGGATTTAGCAACAGTGCAAATAATGTTTTTAGCTGTCAAACAATATCATTTAATACAAATTACTTTTTTTGTCAAATACTTTATACTTTAATAAAGGCATTAGAGGTAGCCGAAAAGTCAGTAAAAGTTTATCTTCTAGCATATTTGGTTTTACCGATGGACTGCTAAAGCGTAATGGAACAGAAACATCGAAAGGATAAGTTTAGTAAACTACGCCAAACATACATAAACACACGTTAAATTTATTACAGCCCAGCCGTCTTTTCGAATCGGTCTTGAAAAACAAATAATTACCAATATTGCACTCACTGCCAAAGTTCCTCGAATTCAGGTGACATGACAACCTTTTCGATTTTATAAGCAACATTTTTCTATAAATTATCTGCAAATAATCAGCCAATAAAAATAATTTGATAATAAACACTTTATTTCTCGCGAGAAATTTCCTCATAAAAATTGCCGAGCTGTTTCTAATTTCGGAACAATTGAAGGATAGTGCGTCTGTGATGTATATAAAAAAAATAAAGCACTCTCGCTTTTACGATTGCCACGGTGCTGATTTTTATGTGTTTTACGTATAAAACGACGACTGTTAGTAACTGCCGTTCGGCTTTTTGTAGGTTACGAGAATGCCGAAATGGTGTCGGGTATGTAGGTCAAGCAACGTTTTTATAAATACATTTACTTATAATCGGAGGAGCTATACGTATGTGTATGTGTTTCGATAAAAAAGATTGAAAGGATAATTACTGTTGCCTAAATAACGTTGTGAAAATATACCTCAACGGGTTTTGAGTATTTTTGTTACGTCCCCAAATAAAAGACATAAATCGTCAATGATTTTTTGGTCAGGCCATCATGACAACACTGATATAACGGAGGCGACAAGATAAATCAAGAGTTGCATGATAATATACAGGGTGGGGCTTAAAAACCAAGTGTTTTTGGTTTGAGTAGTACTCACATATTAGAAAAGGGAGGAGCGCGCGGTTTATTACAATCCATTTTTTGACTCAAACCATTTCACTTTCTTACTTGCAACTTGCCATCATGGAGCGGGAGACGCTAGAACAACGCGTGGCATATGGCGTGGCATCATTGACCCATATTTTTTTTGGAGAAAATGGGGTCACCGCTACAGTAACATCTGAACGTTACATTCATATGGTGAATACCTTTTTCATATCTGAATTGCAAAGAAGAGGTGTGGATATCAAAGATTAGTGGTTCCAGCAAGATGGGGCCACGGCACACACCGCTAGAGCATCCATGGCTGTTCTTCGCCACCTGTTTCCAAATCTTTCAATTTCGAGGTTTGGTGGCATTTCATGACCTCCTCGGTCTCCCGACTTATCAGTTTGTGATTTTTTCCTATGGGGATAACTGAAGTCACGTGTTTAAAGGGCCAAGCCCCGTACGTTAGACGCAGAGAAGGAAGCGATTCGCCATGGAATCTCTCAAAAATCAACAGAGACATGCTGGAAACAGTGGAGTGCTATTTTCGTGAACGGCTACATCATATGTCAGATGTCATATTTGCACTTAGATATTTCAAAATGGTATATTACCAGCTATGTTCTACTAACTACTTTTTGAGTAAAAATCAATAATTTTATGATTATTTCAAAAAAAACTTGGTTTTTATGCCCCACCCTGTATTATCGTTTAAAACTTTGTAAAACGCAGGCATTGTGGGCATAAGCTCCAAATTAGTCTGATAAAGACATGAGACTTTTTCTTTTTCTCCATAGCTAACTTTTTAACCTTAAGTGGCTGAAAAAATAATAACTTTGACGTAAAAATCGATAACATCGAATTTTTTTATTGGTTTTTGATTCTCTTTCAAGGGTATATAACAAAAAGTCACTGGTTTTCGCCTTTGTGATCTGTTCCAGATATATAATAAATAATTGTAGTTTGAAAAAACAAGAAAGATGCTTTTCAAAAACATCGCAGAATAAAATAAGTAAAAAATAATTTTTAAAATAAGCCTAAATCAATAATGACCCAAAAATACTAGCATTATTGTGAAAAAGCGTAGAGTGCTCGATTTGCGAATAATATGGCACAAAACACCCACACTTTTTTCACAATAATACTAGTATCTCTCCTTCATTATTGTTTTAAACTTATTTTAAAAATTATTTTTAACTTTTTAGTTCGATGTTCTTTAAAAGCGTGTTTTTTCAGTTTTTTTTAAGTTTATTAATACTCTGTGTAATGAATATGAGTAATTGTTTTTGATCAATATTCTTAGCCACTACTCCATAAACTATAATAATTAAAACAATCGACTTGCCTGAATTTCACAAAAATACCAACCCCCAAAAAGCGATGTCACGCCTCTGGGTATATGGAAGTTACATAGACCAAAGTAGAAAGAGTAGGAGGTGTAGACCGTAATTTCCACCCCTAATTCTTCAATTAAACAATGTCAACCTCAGTTTCTCTCGTATTGGCGACAAGTCAAGCAGCCAATGCTAGGGATTCATCAAGCCAAGTAGCTTGAGTTTTTTCTTAAATACTTGGCTTGACTTGAAAGCTCAAGCTTTTGAAAATTTGATATTTGACTTGACTTGATTTTCGATCTGAACTACTTGACTTGATATCAAGTAAAATCAAACTACTTCATATCGATCTGTAAAATGTGAATTGAAGCGTTAAAATAGGGGAATCACCGAGGTTACGACAGCAAGGAGGCACCCGATGACTTTACAACTTTAAAGCCAACCGACACAGAATGGTCATTAATAATTGAACGAATTTGCCAGTACCTTAATGTTTTTAAGAGTATTTCCATCATTTTTGAAGGCGAATTATAGGCTACCCTATAAATTCGTGGGCTATGGAACTTGACAATAAACCTGATCGAGATGAAACGGACGAACAGATTATAATTAGTATTCAAGCGGCAAGGGACAGTACTGAAGATATTTTAGAATGGTGGAAAAGACACGAATGTATTTTTCCAAACCTTACCGCAATGGCCAAAGACTTTTTGGTAACGCCAGCTTCTTCAGCTCCAGTTGAAAGGCAGTTTTCTAGAGCTGCCTTAACTCTTACCAAAACAGGAAATCGATTACATGATAGCTGCGTTAGTAGTCTTATGACATCTCAAATCATGGATGGCAAATGAGAATATTATTATTTTAGATATTCACTGTTTTCATGTTTGAGCTTGTTGTTTTAGAATGTATTATTGTCATAATTCAGAATATTTCGTATTTTTATTTCATATTATTACGTTCATTATGTAACTAAGTTTGTTGGAGTTTTTGTCTTTGGATGTTTTTTTTAAATGAATGATTACATCTTTATATACATAGATTTTTATTGTTATTGCGTTTTGGCAGTTAGTTAGATTAATATCAAAAAAGAACTATTTTTTCAAGAAAAAATCAAGTAGTTAGCTTGAAAAACTTGATTTTCAAGTTGCTTGATGTGTGACTACTTGACTTGAATTTCGAGAACAAATACTTGACTTGATATCAAGTCAAGTCAAGTAGCTTGAAAATCAAGTCAAGTCGTGAATCTCTGGCCAATGCGACGGAGCGTGTCGACGCCGGCCGAACAACCCAAAAACCAGCAATACGTTAAACCTGAATTACCTTTTTTGTCATACTTGGGAGGAATTGAGATACTCTTCACCCCCCTCCACCTACGCGCCTGCGCACCTGTGTCAGAAGGCGTTACGAAGCGTTGTCACCCGTTAAGTGGCCGTTCCAGAAGATACAGCTGAACGAAAGCTGCGAACTCCATTAGCCTGCTCGAGCTCAATTAATAAATCAACCTCATGCGGTGTGTTGGCGACGTTGGTGTATTTTTAGAGAGCTGAATCGGCGTACAGCGAATGGTGCTTCTGCTTTGTTGCAAGCGCACCCGCACACACACACGTGGGTCGTGAGTCAGGAAAAAAGCGTGAGTGGGGGTCGCATTCAATGGGTCACGTTACGCTCAGTATGGTTTGTGTACGGTAGAGACTTAACGCCCTGGAAAAAAATTGAAAAACTGTTTTAGTCGGAATGCGAAATTGATAACATCCAACATTCTTCCAAATAATTTTTTTTTCAATTTCTTTGATAAAAAAAATATTTTTCGGAGATTTTGAATTACTAACCTTTATTCTGGAATAGTCTTGGAAACAGTGATATTTTACTCACAAAAACTATGGCATATTTTAAATTGTGGAAATAAGAACTCGTGAATTGCTTGTGTGCTTTTTGCACTTGTTACGCACATTTTTTCTACGATCAACATAAATATGTGTTTGAATCAAATTTTGTTAGACATATTACTTGCACTGCACAGTGCTTGTTAAGTTTTTATGAAAATTTAATTGTTAAGCTTCATTGCCCAAAGTTAAATAAATAATAATACCAAGTGAATAAACAGAATGTGATTACGAGTTTGAGTTACCTTTTTTACATCAAAAAACTTAAAAATGAATGTATTGAATGGATGGAGGGATTTTGTTTTATTAACCAACTATTACATTAAAAAAAAATTAATGGCGATTGATATTGACGGACAAACCTCTTTTCCACTGATTTTTTTAATCGTCCACCGCCTCCTGTACTTAGTTTTTGCACTGTGCAGTGCAAGTAATATGTCCTAACAAAATTTGATTCAAACACATATTTATGTTGATCGTAGAAAAAATGTGCGTAGCATGTGCAAAATCAATAAATTTCTTGATAAAAAAAAATTAAAAAAAAAGTTGGGAGGCCTGGGTTTCGATCCCAAGACCCTGAGATCCACTATCGGACTCTCTAACCACTGGGCCATCCTTCAATTGAGGAGATCTTTTCAACGAAACATACGTGATTAGGTAGGTACTCACTGGAATCTGCAATCTGACTTCAACTTGAAACATTCAAAAACATATTTATTTTGATCTTAGACTTCGTCTCGAGCTGCAAGCTTCATTTATCGACTGTATTGCAACAAATATCCAGCTACCAGTTTAGAATCTAGAATCTAATATCGGAGTAGGACGTCGTTGGTCAAAGGAGCATCCTGACCGCCATGGTGACGTCACACGGCTCGGGAGTCGTCGGCGTGTTTTCGGTACTGGATCCAAAAACCCATTTTTATTTTGATATAACTTTTGAATTATTGCGAAAAAAAAGAAAACAAAAACAGTTTTGTTATAAAACTTATATGATCTTTCCATTTATGACAAAAAAAAAATTATTCAAAACCTCAATTGCATTGTGCTTTCACATATTTTAATTATTATGTGCCTGATTTTCACCTGAGTAGCGTGGGCGATCAGTTTGCCTCGCGACTTCAACCCTTTGTCTCGGCGTAGAGACCGACAAAGACTAGAAGAAGCTCGAAGCGAAGGGAAGTAGTCCGAAGCGACGATCCACACTCTCGTTCTTTACTAACCTTGGGTAACTTTGCGAGTAGGGTGGCTGTGGCTTATCGGAATACAATAAAAACCTGGAACCTGCGAGATTTAAATCTGTGCCTCTGTCTTTACGCTTTCGCCTAGTTTCCATTTACACTAAGATGCCCTGAGTATATCTGAATTCTGAAGCCCGTACGGTCTGAAAGAAAGAAGGTATAATTAATGTTTTGCAGACTACGTATACACGATACGAATACAACGAAAGATCTTAGATCAATTGTTGTGTTTATCAAGTTACGATTGCTGTTTGTTAGGTCGGTGACTATACTTCACATTAAGCTATGCTCGCTGGTCATTAATACGATGTACCGAAATACATCAGCTTATGGCTCATGTGTTTTATATCAATAACAGATATTCGTATTTTCAATGTCAATGGTGAAAGCCGTCAAATTTCGCACATGTCTTGGAAGTCAAATTGGAGTTCATGGATGAAGGCCAACAAAATAGGAGCCACTTATAAATCCAATCACCTTTCGTAGTTCGTTCCAGCGCAGTCTGAAAGGGTCTGCGGAATAGGGTACTTGCAGTGACCGTAATTTTGGATTAAGGGTATGTTTAGAGGAAAGAAAAACTTATTCAAAGGCTGTCTATAACAAAACTTCCACCCTTGATGCTGTTCAGATGAACAAATTTGTAATTAAAATTTACGTCTTTTTCAAATTTTTCCACGTGACTGAAAACGGGTGCTGACGTCACAAGATAGTACAATAATCGACATTATCAAACCCATCTCTAACTATAAATGACAACCCCAAAAAGCACAAAACAACATGTTGTTCTATGACACAGAAACACAAGGTAGGTTCTGTTTATTGCTTTAAAGCAATATTTTTTTTGGGTGCAAGGACCCTATTATAACACAAGGGTCCCCTCAGCATCCTCTTAGACTGAACATTCACACATCACTGTCCCAGCGCTTCTGGTGATGCTTTTAAGACAGCAGTATTGTCGACATATAAGTAATTCTTTGAAACGGGGGTATTTCACTTTAACTTGATTCCAGAGTCATTGATAATAAATACCTATTTGTAACTTTTATTATCGATGAGTGTGGTTCCGGTGCGAAACCTGACACCATTTGAACGGCACGAAAGCGCTATCAGCGCCAGCGGTGACAAAACGCTTCGAAGCGCACATTCCGCCGTCGATCAAATTGAAACAAATTCTCTGTCGTCAGGTCGCTGCTACGTTGCCAAACATCTTCGATTGAACGCACTGAATGTCGTACGTCATGCAACGATCAAATTATTCTGATTTTCTAGAATATATTAATACTTTTTATACCAAAGGCTCGAAGGTAAAATGTAGATACCAAACAACTGGGACAGCCATATCAGAGGTTAGAGAAGATGAGACTCGGAAAACACTTGGCAAGCCATGCCAACCAGACCTGGGCATGTTAACAGCACAGCAGAAGTGAGAAGAACAGATTCCGTTCGAATACCACAAAACAATGATAGGCCACTAACCTCTCGCCGAGGACAAAGGGGCTGGATAAGTCGCGTCAAGATATAGGAAATATATGTTCCCTGATATAAGAACAGTAATCCCGGCCAGGACTTTATACAGCCTAAAGAGGTTGATACTAGCTTTTCATCAGATGCTTACATGACAACCTCTCAATAGAAGAAGTGCAATACTGAGTTTTGATGGTACCATATTCTCCTGACAGGTATGATATTCAGGTGACAGGTGGCCATGGCAGGAGCACATTTAATAACAGGAAAACTTGTTTAGGAAAGTCACGTTCCAGAAGTAATAGAATCCATTTGAACTATCAAGAGCACACTGTCAGTGATTTGAAACAACAGCTTTAGGTGTCATCGCCTCATTGATGTCAGATGAATGCAGAATATGGAAAAAAAATAAATCTAACAATTAAAAATACTGAGAAGAATGCCGAATATACAGAGTGTTTTCAAAGTCGGGACTTTCATTTTCAGAAACGACTGCTTTTTAAATGAGAAAGCTAATATACGGTGAACCAGCAGCAAAAGAATTAAAAAAAATGGTAATAAAATACTATTCGTAGCGCTGCGAAGTTTTAAGTGTGGTCCTATCATATAATATTATGGAGTCTTATAGATATGGTTCGAAGAGAGGCTGAAAAACCTATTTGGACCATTCGAGGTTGTCTAGATCGTCCAGCGTGTCCACTATAATTTGGCCATAGGACACTAGCGCGCCGCGGTCAGATTGGTCCTAATCTCACCGGTCAGAAGCGCGCAAAATATTTCGATCACCAGATGCGCCATAGGACACTAGCAGGCCGCGGTCAGATTTGTCCTAATCCCACCGGCCAGAAGCCCCCAAAATATTTTGGATAATAGGCAGGTATGTGGACAACAGCGCGCGGGGCGGCGAGGTAAACTCTAATAATTCATTCCTCATTTTTTGCGATCTTGCTAATAGTTACTGAAGAATTTGTAGAACTCAGAGGTATCGTTACTTTTGACTTGACATAAATGAATTACTTTTTTATATTATTAAATGTGAAATTTTGTTCTAAACATAATAAGTTAATCTGATCACTATAATAGATGCAAATAAAGAAGTTTGTATTGCCAGCAGACCCAAATGTCTTTATAATACACCAAAAAAATTTTAATTAATCAGAACGTGTTCTAATTTGTCACAAATTTCATCGATTTCTTGACCGTGTAAAAAAAAGTCCGAGAAATTTACCGTCACAGCTTGTTTTTTGGGAGCATCATGGTTGTGCTCATTATTTCTTTTAAGAACAATCTCTTCCGATTGATCCATCAGCAAAGATGCTATGCATCCTCTTCTAGAGCATCTGTAGGCTACACCACGGGTGGTTTCTTTATATCTTCGGAACGTATACTCTTCAAGGACTATTAATTTCTTCCCTTTCACACTTAACATAGTCTCCATGATGAAAAATGAGAACACAAACAATACTCACAAACAGCAACTAAGGACTACAAACTACTGAAATATTTTCATTGAGGGTAGTTTTGTATACCTACAGAAGCCGGATAGTCATTTAAATAATCTAAGAAGTAACTGTAAGCTACCGCAAGTCGTAAAAAGACAGAGAAAAGTTCGCAAGAATAAAAGGGATGTGGTCATTAGGAATATCCAAGCTTGATTTTCTTTCGGCGCGCAAGTGACCGGTGCCGATGAAGGCACCCTTTTTGTAAACAGGTAAAAATCAATCCGCGCGCGCTCGTGACCGATCACCTATGATTTGAATACAAATATTAACTGTGGTTCAGGGTGAATACGATCAGGGAAATGATCAGCATAAACTCGCGAAGTCCGAGAGGCATTTTGACTTTTGACCACATTCACCGTACACTACTCATATCCACTACTTCAGTATTCATAGTTATACCGGTTGGACCATTTTTACTATTTTTAAAGTTCGATTTAGTATACGTCAAGACTTCAACAAACGAATAATGCGGGCTGCTACCTACATCTATGCTCCATAGTAAACTGGATTTTTTCGTTTTTTGCCTCTGTATAAACGGGACTTTTGTTTTGCTTCTGTTTTGATCTAATCGTACAGGGACGGAATTAGAAATGAGCATTTCATTATCGTCAATATCTTGGTATCCCTGAACATTTCAGTTATATGTTACTGAGAAAAATCACTACTTTTGACGAGTACTATATGCCCTATGAAGAAACCAACTTAGGAAACACCCTGTATTTTGGATCGGTTACATAAAGCATGAAGACGTACTCTGAAGAGCTGGTGGAAGTTTTCGAGATCATAAAAGGAGAAAAATAGGCAGATTTCGATACTTTGTCACATGACCAAAAATCAGATTAATCTGCAAGCAACCTCATTTTTGCTGAGAGATTAGGAAATACGTTTAGTATCTATAAAACCGACTCGATCCACTTGATGACGTCAACTGGTAGGAAACCGCGACAACGATTACGATTGTACACAATTCGACAGTCTGACGATAGTATTCAATGTTGCGAAACAATCAAATTGAGTTTAATTTGTGAAAGTTTCTGATATAATTGTTCATTAGCGAGTGATAATAGAAAATATGTAACTTACGATGAAATTGAACAATGGCCTCCCACAAGGATCGGTGCTGGCTCCTCTACTCTTCAGCCTCTACATTGCCGATATGCCCGAAACTATATCAAAAAAGTTTGGTTACGCAGATGACTGGGCGCTTGCTACAAGCCACAAAGAAGTAGAGATTACTGAGCAAACCCTAACAAACGACTTGGCTACCCTCGGAAGATATTTCCGCGACTGGCGGTTGCAGCCCAACGCCGTCAAGACGGAGGTATCCTGTTTCCACCTAAATAACAGAATGGCTAACTACAAACTTAAAATACAATTTGAAGACAGATTGCTTAGCCACAATAAACACCCAAAGTATTTGGGGGTCACACTGGATAGAACACTAAGCTTTAAGGAACATCTTACGAAGACAACAGCCAAACTCAGAACCCGAAACAACATCCTATACAAGCTATGTGGAACCACATGGGGCTCCTCAGCGTCCACACTTAGATCAACAGCTCTGGGTCTGGTGTACCCCGTCGCGGAGTACTGTGCACCGGTGTGGATTAACAGCCGGCACACCAACCGTGTTGATGTCCAACTCAATCAAACTATGCGCATTATATCAGGCACAATCAGGCCCACGCCCACTTATTGGCTACCTGCACTAAGCCACATAGCTCCACCACACATTCGCCGTGAACATGCTCTCGTTAGGGAGTACAGAAAAATTAAAGCTGATCCTGCACTCCGTTCTCACGTTGGAGTTGCCGACAATGATATAAGTAGGCTTCGCTCGAGAAAACCGCCCCTAAAATCTGCAAAGACACTTGACAGTAACTTCAATACAACTGAACGTTGGAGAGAGGAGTGGGAGAAAAATGCAACACCTGCCAACCGGAACATGCCGTGCATCACAAGCAAACCGGAGGGCTTTAACCAACCAAGACGAATCTGGGCAACACTCAATAGAATAAGGACGAACTGCGGCAGGTGTGCCGACTCACTTTTCAGGTGGGGAAAAATACCATCCCCAAATTGCGATTGCGGCGCTGAAAGACAAACCATTCAACAACTGGTGGAGGAATGTCCGCATAGGTCCTACAATGGTTCTCCATCCGACTTTTTGATTGCGACAACGGAGTCAATTGACTATATTTGTAACCTGGACGTTTGTTTGTAGAATCTTAATATCGTTTGTTTATTATCATGACTGTTTGTAACGTGTTGTTCAATCTGTTCATATATTTGTATGCATACACTGTAAATGCAGTTTAAGTACCTGTGATGTAGCCATACGCTAAATAAATGTAACTTACGTTCGGAGTTCTCAGAATAGCGTTACCTATACCTAGTTAAAAACATCCAGGTAAATAAAGATAAGGAAATTGAAAAAGATCATTACCCAGAAACTATGAAGGCAAGTGTTTTCCTAATTACGATTTACGTCTTTTATGTTTATGCCTTGTATATGTTCATAATTATAATGTGTCTGTACTTGGCATTCGTGTTCAAAAACACGTCTGCTTGGTATCGTCGTCCAGTGGTAAAATATGAACATATGATCGAACCCTGCCTGATACTGGATACTTTTCCTTTTACTTAGGTAATAAGCTGTTTACGTCTCTAAAATCTGCCGTCAGTTTGACTGTCGCCATATCTGTCACGGAGTGTAATCGGCCTATACCTTGTTTTTCAACAAGCTTTCATTAGCTTCACCTGTATGTCTGTTTGTTTGTTTCTGAGTTTGTAATTCTCCTTTGGATTAAAAAGTCGGACGGAACATTACACAGAGCCGTAGCGACGAGAGCTTAAAAGGCTTGAGATCCAACTGTTTGGGAGTTGGGATTTTTGTGAAATTTATTCACGAAGGTCAACAGTTTTAATTATCGTTTATGCGGTAATGGTAATTATTATGCTATGAATATTAATCAAAAATAACAGATTTTAATGATACAGTTATCTAAAAAATTAAAAGTAAATATAGTTTAAAAAACTAAAAAATACGCATTTGAAGAACATCGGACTAAAAAGTTTAAAATAACTTTCAAAATAAGCTTAAAACAATAATGAATTATCCATTTAAAAACTCATTTTTAACTTTTTGGTCCGATGTCTTTAAAAGCTTGTTTTTTAGTTTTTTTAAACTATATTTATTAACAGAAGTCATTGTTGTTCGCTTTTTAAACCAACGAAGTAATCAACACACCTAAACACAATTCGATTGAAAATGGATTAACGTTGTCTATGGAGTTGTCAGTACAGATAGAGGTAGATGTCAACGTCGTATGTTCCATAAAACGCGTGTTAAATTCGACTGAACTTCGTGTTCCAAGAGTGTCACATTGCTGTCATATTAGCATTAGCCACGTGATGGGGATTTTAATTCACAGTCCCATTTTCTTCATAAGATTATTCTTATAAAATTCTAATTTTCTATGTTGTTTTTATAGTAACTGGTGCTATTTTTCATTAAAAATAAAACCATAGCAAACAAATTGGTTTCTATGAAATTACGGTTAGACCCATTTCCGTAACCGCAGCACCGATTTTGATAAAGTTTAGAGCTGGATATGCTGATCGTAATTCTACTATCCTTCTTCTTCAGGTACCATCTCCATTTAATGAAGGTTGGCGACAATTTCGGCGTACTTATTTCGGTCTTGAGTGGTGCGAATTAAAGATGATGTATTCATACCAGTCCAATCGCGTATGTTTTTTAACCGTGAATGTTGTCTGCGACCAGGACCACGTTTACCTTCTATTTTTCCTTCCATTATTAGTTTTAGTATATCAAACTTGTTGTTCCGGTATATGTGGCCCAGATAAGCGGTCTTTCTTCGTTTTATTGTAGTAAGTAACTCCTTTCCCTTCTCATACGTCTAAGCACTTCATCGTTAGATATGTGTTGAGTCCATGATATGATATTTTAATAACCTACGGAAGTCCACATTTCAAAAGCTTCAAGTCTGTTCATGGTATCCCTTTTAATGTCCATGTTTCTGCTCCATACAAGAGAACTGAGTGCACGTATGCCTTTACAAAACGGAAAATAGGGTACTTGCAGAAAAAAATATTACGTTGTTTACGCGTTCCTTAGAGCCTAGTAAACATGACAAAATCACTTGTTTGGTTTTTTGGAATCTGCTGTGAGAAATATTCCAAAAATTATTTCAAATGCCGGAAAATGTCGCGCAAACAACCTCTGACGTCAGTGATATCCTATAGTGATGGGATGTGAAGTATTGATATTCGATATCGATAGCCAGTGCTAACCTAACATTTTGACATTGATCATTACTTAACACAGTCACACAAAAGTACCAAAGTCAAAAGAATAAAAGTTAGGTTAGATTACTAACTCACTTTGTAGGGATGGGCTTGAATTAGATTCTATCTTTGGATTCATTCATAATGAGATGCGCCGAAATAAAATGGTGGCTTCGATTAGTTGCGAATCTCTGTCACAAACAGGATGAACTGTGATACCTATCAGATATAAAAATGTATTGCAACGAAAATGCTAGTGGGTTAATTGCCTGTTTCAAATATGTTTAAGTATCAATAAATTGAGTCGCATTGTTAAAGAATTCAGATCATCACTAATCGAATGCGCAGTTGGCAAACCACAAAGAAAATATGGTTGCATTCGATCAGCTGATATGATTTCGTTATGCATTTTTCATCTCGCAGTATTACTCAATGAATAACTACGGCTGTAGTAGGATAAAAGCGAAGTCTCATTTCATTTGGGAATATGTATACCCATATAACAAAACACGCTCGTAAATTAAATTATTGATAAATGGCCAACGTAAATATTTAAAAAGAAATTTGGAAACATCAGAAATAGTTTGCAGTTGAATCTCACTGACCTGCGCTGTAGCAGTATCGACTGTCGATATCGATAAGATATCTATGACGTCAGCCCTTGTTTTAAGTCACGTGGAAAAATTTGAATATAACCTTATTTTATTTTGCAAATATCTTTTTTTGGCCGTCAGTAAAATCATGTTTTTTGTTTTCTACTGCTTCTTGATATGGTTTTCTTTACGCTATGTATACCCCCGAGGCGATTTCACGACCTCTGCAAATACCCTAGTCTACTATATTTTTGCAAATTAGTAAAAACGAAAAATACCTAAGAGATATCTGTCAAGACGATTTTCTGAAAAACAACATCGCGGCGTTGATGACATCACCGAACGACGATTCCGTTACTTGGCAACCGTGGCTTCGAAATGGTGTCGCGAACATGTCGTTTCTCAAGTAAAAACGTCAACAATAAAAAACGCTGAATTGCAGACCAGCAGCGAAAATAAATGAATTTGATTCTATGTAATTTCCAATGGAAGAAAAGTGTCTCCGCGTGGGAAATTACGAGCCGGCGCGCCGTGCGTTGTTATATATCTGTGTGCCGTTGATAAACACATACTTGCGTTGGAAGTTGGAAATAATTACAAGCGTAATCTAGCAGGTTGCGTCAGTCTAAAGGGGTCAATAATATTTTCCACTCCGAATTACAGGTCAAACGACGCCCGTGGAAAAGTTGACTTACGTCGTGTATGCAACTAATCGTAGCTTGGAATGCACTTTGTTTATTTATCTAATCAATTAATAAGCTGTGTTCACGTATTAAATATTACACAGGTTAGACACCACGCTGATCATTTTTTTAACACGCTGTTATAGTTTCACCTGTACGTTTATGACCTTGTCGACACTACAGAAGAGAGCAGTAGAGGAGTTTATAACAACGAAATATTTATTTGAAAGTTTTCAACAACTACCCTTCAAAGTAATCTTGTCCCATCGCTTTATCTACTTTTCATAAACTTTTTTAACACGCTATTATTAGATTCACCTGTATGTTTGTTTGCGACTTTGTAACTCTCCTTTGGATTAAGAGGTCGGTCGGATCGACCATTGAACGCTTCCAACTTTGCCGCGAAAACGATTTTGACGGCTTCAAATTTATATGAGATTTATTCAGGAAAGTCGACAGTTTGAATTATCGTTTATGCAATAATGGTAATGACTATGCTATGAATATTGATCAAAAACCATTGTTCAATCTTCATTGCACGAGTTTTTAGTCTGATGTTCTTTAAAACAGTGTTTTTTTGTTTTTTTTTAAACTATATTGTATCTGTTTTGTAGTTGACAGATGACACAAATGACTTAGGGCCGGTTGTACAAATGCGGGTTTAGCCAAACCTGGTTGATAATGAAATTCACTACAGTTGGCATCAATGAAGTAATACGTACTGACATAATGATCTGAAAAATTACCTTTTTTGGTTAGGCACTTATGACAGTTTGTGTCAAATTTTGGCAACGACCGTTTTTGTCTCTGTTCTTTCATTCACTCTCTTTGTTAAATTAGACACAAATCTTCCAAAAAATTTGACCTAATAAAGTGACAAGCAATATGAAGGTTCATCATTGACAAATCATGTCATTTTTATATCAGGTTACGTTCAAACCTCAGCTAAGCTCACGTTGAGCATCGGCTTACGTAAGCTCGTGTTAAGCTTGGAGTGGGGGGTTAAGCCAGCATTGTACAACGGACATTTTGCCACTGACGTGGTTTAACGTCGGCTCACCTTAAGCCGAAGCTTAAGCTTGCATTGCACCGGCCCTTAAAACAATTGTTATTTTTACTTTGCAGAACTGCAGTAAAATTGAAGTCGAGATATGTCCACAAGGTTTTTGGTGTTGATTTGTTGATCAGCTACACTTCTAGAGAATTTCTAGCAGAAACGTCCCTCAAACTTATCTAAAAAAAGTTCAAAACAATTTAAAAAAATTCAGGAAAAGAGGTATTTCAGATAACGATTTTTTGAAAAGAATTATTCATAACAAAATTGTTTCAATGAAAAAGGTACGTGATTGAAGGATTACTTTGAATCAGCTTTGTTGTTTCCTTGCAATTTTCAAAAAGAAAACTGAAGATCGTATTTAGATGATTCAAAGTATCTGATTGTTTATAGGCGTGACCCGCAAATACCAATTTGTCAACAAATTCATAAATTGTTGCGATTTTTTTTTCGACGTCTTCTTCTGGCTTTATTGCGCTCAGTAGACAATATGATGTAAACTTCTTTTTTTTATACCTAACAGATCAACTTGCAGACTGAAAATTCGAGGAATTCTTGAACTTTCTGGAGTGACCTATAATCTGGGCTTTTCAAACTTACGATTCGACAATATAAAATATCGCATATATAAGCAACGTAAACATTAACATACTCACACACTCACAGATGTCTTAAGGATTTATCTGCTGAGATCGGAAATACCAGTTTTTTTAAGGTATGCACTTGATGCTCACACTTTTTGTAATTATTGAACTCCTTGAGAGCGCTCTTGATTTTACTTTGTAGTTTTATTGGTATTGACCTATACCATAAAACACAACCATGTCACAATAGCTGCAAAACGTCATAGTCGATGATGATAATCGTCTGAAAAAAAAAACAGTACTTATGACTAAGGGCTTTGCGTCATTCAACGTATATAGGAGCATGCCTATTTTGTTTTCCATATTTGTTTACAACTTAGTGTTGTTATTGTTGTATGGTGCCGATAAATATTATATTGTATCTTAAGTTTGACAACCATAGCATTTTGAAATAGGCTCAGAATTACAAAGAAAAATTCTACATGGCACAGGGAAGCTTATTCTGAACTCAGTATGTATGTACTATCAAAGAATGTACGTTATCCATATGACTTAAAAATTTGAGTAACCTCTACATGACCTCAAGATTTGCCACTCATCGTTTTCTGGATATTTAACGTCAAATATTTCAATGTTGACTCGGATTCTATAAGAATGTTTCCTGACTTCAATACAAGATGCGATTACACTTGAAGTAATCAAACAAGACATGTATTTATTGTGAATCTACTAGGCGAGATAACACCACAAAAAAAAACAAAGAGTAATGGCGCCTTGGAACATGCTTGGACTCAAGCGGCTTGCCCATTAATGCCTGTAATGTTTTGTGATTGAGTTCCTAAATATAGTTAAATTGTGGCCAGATAAAATAGTCTCAATCTCTATTCAGAAAACCCACATCAAAATTTCGATCTTGTCAGACCAGTCGAAAGGCGGTGTCATTACCCTCTTGCATATTTTTTTGACGTTGTGTAGGGATGTTGTGTAGGGATTTTGAATGTTGCAGCACTTGGATAGTTTAGTTAAGGATTGGGGGATCAATATCAACAATTACATGTCCTGGCACGACCACGTGGTCGGTATTGCTAAAACGGCATTCCAGAAGTCTTGTTCCACTGTAGGAAGCTGTATACACCAGATCTCTACAAGGCACAGATCCGACCATGGCTGAAGTATTGCTCCCATGTGTGTGGATGCGTTCCGAAGCACTGTCTCAAGCTTCTGGACATTATCCAGAAGAGAGCAATTAGACTAATCGATACGCCTAACCTCATAATGGACCTCCACCAGGTCAAAGTTCCTACTCCCCGACCCAGTCTCCTCCAGCATTCCTTCTTTTGGAGAACTTAGACACTGTGGAAGGAGCTGCCGGGGAATTTGTTTCCCGATGGCTACAACCTGCAGCGTTTCAAATCTAACGTGCACCGACACTTAATCTCTCGCAACGCTTCTACAGTAGTGTTCACTAAACATCAATGTGCAATCGATAGTCCGATAGGCTATCGATGTTTTCTGCAGCGTTAAGATTTCACATAGTTTTTTCTCTCATTCTCTCTTATTTGTTTACGTTTTTTCTCTCAAACTGCGTATTTTTTGATCGAGAACATGTACACGAAAACAACTAAAAGGTAATTTCATTGAAAAGCTGTAACACTGTGGAAAAGGAAACAGAAAGTGTGTGGACATATTTTGGCAATGCAACTTTTTCTTCATAAAAATATTTAAATTGAATGAAAATTTACGAACAAGATCTTTTCACATTCTAGTTCAAACGTTCGTTGAAATAATGTATCTGTAATATTTTATAGGTACTATGTACAACTTCTGTATAAAAACAATTATTTCAATAAATGTATATGTTTTGTGTGTTACTATAAAGGAGTTTTTTATCTCAGACTTTACCCCAAAATGCATTCATTATAAAGCTATATAAATATAACTTGCCGAAGCAATTGCTAAACAAACGAAATGAATTTATAACCGACCAAAACAAACTCAATCTGTGCAACTGCAACCTATCCGGAAACATCGATGTTTGCACATCGGCCTAGCCGATGTTTTCGGGCACTATCGATAGACTATCGATAGCCGATAGTCGATGTTTAGTGAACACTATTCTACAGCGCCATAGGCTTTCAGCCTTTGTGGGAGGCTGACCATTAAAAAATACTGTTCAACGAACGGTAGAGACGGTAATAACTCGGGCATTTGAAGTAACTGCGAATTGAATAAATATGCTTTATCTACGACCGTAGCAATAAACAGTACGATTTAAATATATGGCTGGTACATAGGTGATGAAAAATAATTCACGCTGTTTGTTTATAAGTATTTATTACATCTTTAAAAGTAGTTTGATAATCCCTGTTTAACATAATGGGAGTAGATGCGATATACTCTGAATAAAACGATTTGACAAGTTTTATTTCTGTACGCTAACCGTCGTTCACGTTACATTCTATTTTTATTAATCGTTTCCTAATTAGGGAGCTTAAAAAATGCTACTCATTCATGGCGTTAACTTTTTTTAGCACGAGTTTCCTTTTTTCAGATTATGTAGCAGGAGGGGAACTGTTCACTCACTTATACCAAAGAGACCATTTCACAGAAGACGAAGTTAGGATATATATAGGAGAAATAATCTTAGCACTAGAACGTTTACATTCGGTAAGTGATTTATGTTACCTATTTTTGCGAATGTGGATTTGAAAAATAAAAGTGTTTTTCATAATATTGACTTTCAAAAAACATCCGTTATTGTTCGGTATAAATAGAAAAATTCTGGCCGTCGATTGGTGAATCATTTCCACCCAGCGTGTTTTTGTTGTTCTGTAGCTAGAAATAGTTAATAATTCAACTGTTTTATAGATTTATAGAAAACCACTGATTCCAAGAAAAACACCGAGACACGTCAAAGGATTTTGTCAAGGAGGCCACCTTTTTAACCAAAAACTACTTCAACCCCTTGTATCCTCTGCCCCCTCCCCCTCCCCCTCGTCATCCCCTTAAACATCTTAAATTACAAGGGGTGTAAAGTAATAGCTGGTTTCAAAATTATGTCCAACTTCTTTATTTTGACGTTTGAATTTTTAAAATCAGTCGATTCTTTTTCGAGAAAATTAGAAAAATGCATATGTATGTTAATTTGTGGATCAGATATCAGGAGTTACTCGCACAACTTCGTGAGCTCAAAGAGGATGGATACCATACTTGATGAGGCTGTAATCTTTTTCCAACGGCGCTCCTGCTCACTATGTTCTTCTGGTTCCACAATGGGTACTCCCACATCATGGGAACAGTTGTCCAATGTACACACCTTGTGATTGGGAAGATTTTTAGGGGACCTCAACGCTCTTCTTTTACAGTATTTGACGACGCGCTATACAGGGTGGGCCAATAGTGCGTGGACGGAGGATTGTGGGCTTACTGAAAAATATTCCAAAAATCTGTCACTTGATCATGGTAGGGACCCTTGAGGCCTATTACGTAAAAATATTTTCACTTAAATTCTGACGTTTATACAGGGTGATTCATATCAAACTTACATTTTTTTGAATGGAACTCCCTATATATTATTGCATATTTGGATTCCTTGGTCAATTCTAGTGTGACTTTATGTATCGCACATAGAACTTTTAACGAACCGTTTAGGCGCAAATCACCATTTTTGGTATAAGTAGGTATCAGAAAAAAATTGAATATCGCAGCGATTATAAAACTTAGAAGGCCGTGACTTTGCGGTACGACTAAGCATGAAATGCGTCACCTAAGGTCAGGCGGCTGAATTTGAATTCTTTTTGTGCTTGAAGAAATCAGAGGATAAATTAAGGAAATTTCAATCACAGATAACTTGATTTTTTCAAATGGGAATGCCTATTTTGGTTTAAAGAATCAAATGTAAAATTTGATTACCTTTCTAACGATATAGCATTCTTGATATCAATCTTTTTTGGTTTTCATTTTATTTCACATTTTCTGTCAAATCGGCGTTTTTCAATTTTCCTGCATGCAAGCAACCTAGCAGGCCATGAAAAATAAACAAAAGCTCGTTAATGTGGAAGAAAGCAACTAACTTAGTAGAAAGATGCAAACTAACCTGAGCAACGAGGCAAGATTATCAAAATTCTTTACAACATATTAGCTCTAACCAGAAACAATAGTGGTAACAAGAACGCTCATTTCTCACAGCCTACTAGCTTTTAGCCAATTTCCAAAGTCAGTAAAAAAATATTTAATCAAAGAAAAACTACTAGTGATTGTTGCTGGCAGTAGAATATCTATGTCTTCTGAATAAATTTTCACATTTAATGCTATGAAAAAGTAGCCATTTCCATAAGTCAAAAGTAATGATACCTCTGACTGGAACCCTTCAATTCTTCTTCTTCTTCTATTTATTAGAAAAATCGTGGAAAATGAAACTTGATTTGCAGTCTGTTTGATTTGTAAAACATAATTTAGTTTGTAGAAAACTACCTGAAGTAATCGCAATTACAACATAGCGTGATTAAAAAATTCTAGCAGTTATTTCAGTAGATGTTCAGAATGCTCCAGTTGGAGATATCTTCACTTTTCACTTAACTAAACGGAAATGACTAATTTTTTTATCCCATTAAATGTGAAATTTCATTCTAAACATGTTAGACTGTAAGCAAAAATCAGTGGTAGTTTTCCTTTTGTTTCAAAATTTTTAATCGTTTTGGAAAGTTGTCAAGCTCTAGTAGATCTCAATAGCTAGTAGGCTGTGAAAAACAAACACTTCTGTCGTACCCCAGCTACTCATTGACATTAGATATCTTGCCGCTGCTGTATCCGGTTAGAGCTAATATGTTGTAAGAAATTTTCATAATATTGCCTCGTTGCTCTAGTTAGTTTGCATCTTTCTACTAAGTTAGTTGGTTTCTTCCATATTAACGAGCTTTTGTTTATTTTTCATGGCCTGCTAGATTGCTTACACGCAGGAAAATTGAAAAACACCGATTTGACTAAAAATTTGAAATAAAATGAAAACCAAGAAAGATTGATATCAAGAACGCTATATCGTTAGAAAGGTAATCAAATTTTACGTTTGATTCTTTAAATCAAAATAGGCATTCCCATTTAAAAAAATCAAGTTATCTGTGATTGAAGTTTCCTTAATTAATCTATCGATTTCTCAAAGTACAAAAAGAATTCAAATTTAGTCGTCTGACCTTAGGTGACGCATTTCATGCTTAGTCGTACCGCAAAGTCACGGCCTTCTAAGTTTTATAATCGCTGCGATATTCAATTTTTTTCTGATACCTACTTATACCAAAAATGGTGATTTGCGCCTAAACGGTTCGTTTAAAGTTCCATGTGTGATACATAAAGTCACACTAGAATTGACCAAGGAATCCAAATATGCAATAATATATAGGGGGTTCCATTAGAAAAAGTGTAAGTTTGATATGAATCACCCTGTATAAACGTCAGAATTTAAGTGAAAATATTTTTACGTTATAGCCCTGAAGGGTGCCTACCATGTTCAAGTGACAGATTTTTGAAATATTTTTCAGTAAGCCCACAATTCTCCGTCCACGCACTATTGGCCCACCCTGTAGATACCTTGGGTCTGTTTTATAACAAGAAAGTTTTTTGATCCAAATTATGTCAGGAAGCTAGCATCCACCTCTCTTCATAAAGTATTTTGCTATATGAACAAGAAGTGTGTAAGCGGGTATTCGGTTCTAATAAAGAATCAGGCTCAGTCAAGATGTCATTCACTTGAGCGTTTAGGAGTCAACATATTACAGAAAACATGATCTGGCACTACCACGTTTCGTTAATTGCAACAGATGCTGGGAAAAACTAAAGTACCTATCCAGAGCCAGAAAGTACTACTCACCATTCAAATATTTTATACTGCTTAAAGCCCAGATAAGAACTGGTCTGGCGCATATTGCTTACTGTGCTCATATTATCCTCTCCATATCCAGTCTAGAGTTCGACTTATCTGCGACACGGCCTCAACGTGCCACCTCCAGTCGCTTTCTCATCCGCATGCGGTTGATAACCTTTCAGTGTTTTGCCTGTATTCCAATGGAGTCTGTACTTCCGAGCTGTCCTCCATAATTCCACCACTCAACGAGCCTGTTAGGTACAACGTCGAATGACCAAGGCGGTCAGAGTGGTACGATCAAATCTTTGTTCCGAGGATGTCCAGGGCCTGGACGAACTTAAAGATACTTTTTATTGAGCATGCGGGTGTTGACCTATGCCTAGATTCGTCAACAAACAAACCTAACCTCTTTATAAGAGCCGTCGAGCTCAGTTAGTCTTTGCCTTTGCGGCTGCTTAGTTAAACCACAGCCAAACCAGCAGCCCAACTCTTCAAATTGATGCGAGAAACAGGTACAAACTGTTTCGTTCCCTATATGCACACGGTTAGGTTACTTTCAGTATACGCTTTGCCGTTGTCGAGTGTACATCGTGAATCCCAGGGCCTTATTCCGTTGTATTATTGTGTTTTTGCCGGTTTTTCGGGATTACGGAGTTATTACCTGCCCAAGTTGTTTGTGTATTATCTTTTCATAGTTGTCTTTTAATGGTTATGCGGGCCACTGTACCTGGGCGTCAAAATGCCCTCAAACATTTGCTTTCAGTTGCACTGCTGGTTTACTCTTTATGCTGTAGTTGAACCAAAAACGAGCTCTTTGGGAATCCCCGCCCAATACTATACGGCATACGGTGTTTATTACTATCATAGATAGTTTCGCAACTCCTAATGTCCACATATATCGGTAACCTAAAGTACCTGCTTCTGATGCCTTGCAGCGTCAAAAACCTATTGCATGGCGGTGTTTATATGCGTCATAAAGCGGGTCGATCCCAACACGGATTGCCGATTGATTATAGCGAAAACTTCGTTTATGGAATGCGAGAGGCAGATAAACAGTTTCGCTCGCGATATCATCCCAACATTTTCGCTTATTAGAACGGCTATTATGTATAATGCAGCCGCGGATTGGCGCTAACTGTATGTAATTTTCTAGTGAACGTTTCAACATGTAACTATAGCTATACGAAGGCACAACCCCTCCATGATGGGCTACTATTTTTCCATGTTCTAAATCAAGCTATATCAATAAGACAGCAGGATTATAAGTATCACTAAAGCTACAGATACACATGCTCATAAATAGCATGCTTTTTAAGCATGCTCAAAATTAGCATGCTTTTTAAGCATGCTCAAAATTAGCATGCTACTGTCACTGACACATTTCCATTTAATCTCATGACCGCCGGTTTTTTAGCATGCTCGAAATTAGCATGCTTATTTCGAGCAAGGAGCGTATACACATGCTACGAAGTAGCATTGGTCATTAATAGCATGCCTGTAACAAAGTATTAAAATATTTATTGATTTATGATGTGCACACTTAGCGATTATCATATGAAACAAAATATCTTGTAAATGACCTTCGCGCTGTTGGTACACTGTATACAATACATGTGCTGTGTTTCATTGATACAAACCTCCAATGCTTTAATGGTCGCGGTCTTGATGATAAAGACTTGTAACCTCAGTTTGGTCACCAAATCTGGAAATGTCATAACCAGAAGTAAACTATATGTATACAGGGACCAGCGTGTTCATTTGAAGACTTCCCACCAACGATTTATCGAAAACCACCGATTAAAAGAAAAAACGCCGAGATACGTCAAAAGATTTGTCAAAGGGAACAACTTTTTAACCAAAAATTACTTGACCCCCTTGTACCCTCTGCCCCCAGGGTTCTCCCCTTAAAAATTTTAAATGACAAGAAGTATCGAGTAATAACTTGTTTTAAAGGTGTGTCAAAGTCCATTATTTTGACGTGTGCGTTGATGAAGGTCATTGGAAATTTTAGGTTTGGAGTAAACACAACAGACTTTAAAAGGCCTCAAATAAGGAGATCCAGTAGGCCATTCTAGAAGCAACAATTTTATTTATCCAATTTAAAATAAAATCAGCATCGTGACTAAAGATGATTCTTGAAGACAAGTACATAGGGTCACTCGCCGACTTTGATGTGAGTCTCACAAATGCGAGCCGCCTCGATTTGAGAGGGGTTCCCTTCGTGCGGACTCGTCTATAATACTTATAGGGAATCCGACTGTGCGATTGTCGACATCAACGGTCGACGTTCACTTTACTTAAAAGGGGGTCAATAGAAATGAATTCAATATTATAGATAGAATATAATTTATTATTCAATAAACCATTCAACACAATAACTGCAGATGCAGCTACTGGGGTGGCAAATAGCTCAAGGAGTATTATAGATCATGTTTTGTCAGATAAATGTAGTAATTCGAAATGTACGATTCAAGTAGTAAGTAACAGTAACAGCCTGATCATTCATAATTTGTTGACAATAACCTTAAGTGTAAACATAAAAGTACTTGCGACAAAATATAGAAGTGAAGTAAACAGAATAGATCATAAAAAATTCATCTGAGACAAATAAGATATGTGAAAATAACGACTGGATAAATCAAGAAATTCTCGAAATGATTGAAAACCGAGTCAAAATTTATAAACAAAAAGTTAAAGAACCGGGAAACACGAATTTGGAAAATTAATTTAAAAAAACTTAAGGAACAAGTCAATAAAGTTAAAGTATTAAAAACAGATATTTTAAAGAACAATGGAAATTGGTAGGCACAAATATGAAGAAGCAGTGGGGCTTTGTAAATAGGCTTGTCAATAATAAAGTAAGCAAAACGCAGATTGATTGTATGATCAAGGACCAACAGGAAATACACAATAGATTAGAGATTGTAAATCATCTTAATGATCATTTTGCTAATATTGTTAATGCCTTGTTTGCTATTGCAGCCATATATAGAGCATGTCGCCGGCATTTTTTGTGAAATACGCGCAATACGCTCAATAACACTTATACTTATACTAATACTTATTTAGGCACCCCGGTAGATCCGACCGATTGTATCCCGTGCACCGTGTCGCGTGTTAGGTGGACTGACCCTGTAAACCACAGCTGTTAGCGTTCGGCTACTGCTCGAGATCAGCGGGTGCCAGAATCTGCCAGCTTGCGTAGTAACCGAGAGCAGAGTTGGAAAGGCAACTTTGGGGGCGGGGCTTAGAGTGACCCTACTTGTCTTTGTTAATGTACGGTGACAGAAGTGATATTTTCTGGGATACTGGTTGATTACCAACGAAACCTCTATTATCGAATTTGTACGCCAAAGGACCAATTGTAATCTTATTGGACGATTATGATGACTAAAAGGATTACGACTCGCCGAAACTTGCTTTTTTATTTTTTCACCATTTTTTAGTGCGGTCTTCAATCGAATATATCTCCATGACAATAAATTTCAAGCATTCAACTGACAAAGTGACGTATTTACGTCTGAAAATAAACTTGGAGTCATTTTTATAATAACGTTTACTTTCCTACATCTCTATTAGACAATCCGGTATCTCAAATATGTGATAAAACTGGCACCCAATTCCAAGTCCACTGAGATTAAAACAGAACTAAAATCAAATCATTGACTTCATGAGTTCACCCTTTACTACCAGATGGAGATTTTACATTTTTAATACTATCAAGTATATCTGTCGCAATACTAAAACCCGATAAGATAAAGAGGGTATTTACAAAGACCTTGGACATAAATCATATGTGTGGGAAGCAAAACATTCGACGCAAAAAGGACCAAGCAATCCATCTTGGCAGTTGCCACACGTTGCAATGTTATTTCAAAAATAGACAACAAAGTTTCCCAGATGACCTATGGTGCTGCATCTGATCTACATTTAAACTGCAATGTTTTATTGATAATAGCGAAAGACGATTATTCAGTAAAGATTGAATCACACTTTCGAGCACATGGTTTATAAATAGGATGTGCGCGTCGACTTGTGAAAACCTTTGTTCTGCGATAGTAAATATCACAATTTGTCTTTTCGTGATTAATATCGCAACAAATAAACGAGTCGCACTGGCATGGCGTTCGGCGTTTGTTTTTCGTTGAATTTGCTTGACGTAGGTCGCTACTAAATGTCGTCATGCTTTCTGGTTGTCATTGAGAACCGAAATCTCTGATATCATTGTCACGCTTGACCCTACCACTTGACTTATTTTATCCACTTTTCCACGATTAAGTTATACAGTGAAGAAAATGATTTCCTGGATCACCTTATCCAAAGTTAGTTCAAGGATCATCATCATAGTCACAATGTCTTAACAGACATGTTGTGAATTCGTAAAATGCATTAAGTCGGAGCTAGAGTATTGCCGACACGAATATTATCAATAGTTTTGAGAACTGTAGCTCGCCCTTGTTCGCGATTTCCTGTCAGTTCAGTGGCGCTTTTGATACTCACATCCAGCAACTGTTTCGTCATATCCACCCAGCGTTTAGGGGAACGGCCTCGGCGCCGCCCACTCGGAGCGTGACCCTGAACTACAAGTTTCTCCATATTATCGCTTCTGTGAATATGTCCGAAGAATGTAAGCATTCTCGTCGAGACAATGGAGGATAGTCTCTTTGAATTACCGAGCTCAGTCAGTATGGATATATTAGTTCGATGGGCGGTACCTATAAGGAATTCTCAGCATTCTCCTCCACACTCGATCTGCCTTTTTAACAGTCCAAGTTTCCGTGGCATACAAAAATATGGAGAACACAAGAGACTGAACCAGCGACATTTTGGTAGCTTTAATGATGTTATGGTCACGCCATATTTTAGTAAGCTTTGTCATGGCCACCCGTGCCTGTTGAATGCGCCGTCGAATCTCATACTCACAGCTACCCGAATTGTCGATCAAAGAACCGATGTACACAAAACTTTGAACTAGCTCACAACGGACTATTGACTTTATTTCTCGATGATTGTCATGCTCTCTATCTACCATCATAACTTTGGTCTTGTTGTAGGTAATACCAAGACCATATGCTGCACTGTGTTGTTCTAAAATGTTTAGTAGAGCTACTAGTTCTTCCTGAGAAGCAGCAATAAGGGTTGTATCGTCAGCAAATCTTAAGTTAGATATTTTGCTTCCGCCAATAGTTATACCGCCATTCCAGCTGTCCAATACCTGTCTCATCACAAATTCAGAGTAAATGTTAAATAACATGCGAGATAATACACATCCCTGACGAACTCCTTTTCTGGTTGCTGTTTGACCAGGCAGATTACCATCAATTCTTACACGAGCCGAACTAGACTCATAGAGTTGCCGTATGAGAAATACTAAGTGGTAAGGGACTCCCATAGAAATAAGGATTTCCCACAGTTTAGACCACGTCAGGTTATCAAACGCGTGTGTGTGCTTTCGGTACTCTGCCATAAAATTCCTGCATATCTGAGCGGTAAACTATCTCAGATTTGTAGATTATACTTTGGATACTCCTCAAGCATAGCACAAGTGCCTTTACCAAGTCTTTTACTTAAATAATAATAATAATAAATCTTGTGTCAAATGCTTGTCATCCTTCATTTCATGAAAACGGTGAAACGCTGAGACCGACATAATTAGAGAGACAATAGTAACTTTGTTCTATTTCCAGATTGGTTTTATTTGTATAGCAAGGTCAGTGTATTTAGTGATCTTCCCAGCGTAGGTGTTTTGGATATTCATATGCTTGGGAATAGCAATATAATAGCAATCAAATAGGTACCTTTGTCTGCCTTTGACTGAAAAACTATATCTGGCCTATTTGCTGGGATAGTCTTGTCTGTTCGTATTTTAACATCCCAGTATAGTTTGTTGTGATTGTTTTCGAGTACTGATGTCGGAGTGTAATAATTACAGTCAATGACAATTATTGTAATATGGATCTGTGTTTTCTCTTAGCTTGTTTGTTGTGATAAGTACTTGGTGTATGCCTTCGACCGCAGTTATGTCTGGCTGTGTACTTGGTTCTAGCAAGAGTTTTACATGCGCTTGTTATGTGATCTATTGTTTCTTTCTGTTGGTGACATTTCGTGCAATTATCGTCGTTTATGGATGAATCTTTGATTATGTATTTCATGTAGTTTTGTGCCGTAATCACTTGTTCTTGGATAGCAAGCATAAAACCCTCAGTTTCTAGACAGAGTTGGCCATCCTGCAGCCAGGTGTATGACTGCCTTTTATTAATGTGCTCTTGTGTAACACGGTATCTGTGTTTGCCATGGAGTGCTTTCTGCGACCAGGTGTTTATTTTTTCTTGTTGCGATTGTACATATGTGGTTGTCTGCGTCTGCTGCGTGGTATGGGCAAGATGGGGTGAGTGGTATATAGTTTTTATCTGTTTTTACTATTGACCTATGTAAGTTAGTTTGTTTAGTTTGGAAATAATTTCTGAACATTTTTATTTGTTTTGTGCGGAGTGACTGTATGTCTGTAATTCATCTGCCCCTTACGTCCTGTCTATGGTAAGCCTTTTGTTGCACGTTCGTATGAGTATAAGCATTTAAAAAATGAACGGGATTATAAAAACAAGACTGGATGAAATCTAGCCCTAAGCCGCTAACTATAAACATACAGACTTGTTGAACGTCAAATCGCACAGTAACGTCCTTTGGTCGATTATCACCCAGGTTGAAGGTGAGGTAATTTTTCGATCGCTCCTTTTTTTAAATAACCGTTTGATTCACGGATAATTTTGGCAGTAACGTCACGCCGTTTACTGCACGAGGTTTATTTGCAAAACAAGTCGCAGCCGCGTCGAGGTCTTTGACCATCTCCTTTATTTTTATCAATAATCGCACGGCGCGTTGCGCTTTTGTTTTCGGCGTCCGTCTCGCCAAAATAGAAGACCTTGCTCGAGGAAAATCGTTGCACTTTTCTATCTGGGAAAGCGATTTTCGGATAACAAAGGATGCGACGGCAGCGGTCGTCCTTAGTCCTCTGTGTACTGTTTGCACTGATTCGATTCAATCTGCCCTTTAAAAAAGTGAGGATTAACTTGAAGGCTCGTTTTAGATAAATTTTCATTGCATCACAACGGAAACTTCATGAAGTGTTAGATTAAACTGTTAGATTGAACTGGCGACAGCTTAGATTTATGTCAAATGTAGTAAATTTTTACGGCCATTTGCCCCGATTTGTTAATAATGGTTGCTTGACAAATGGATCCTTAATGTTAATTGACACTTAAGTTTTGGATTATTTACACGGACACATTTAACTCTGCTTTATTATGAATAACAATTTGGAAACATCGGTGTGACATCTAAAATGACAGCTATAGCTATTTTATATTTCTGTGGGTGCAACTTTTTTATACTGTCAGAATCAAGTGTCAGAAGTCAGAAGCAGCTGTTTCTTTGACGAAAGACTGTTATTTCTAATAACCGAACCTATTTTCTGATTTCTAACATGAAACAATATAATATAATAATATACTGTATATCAGGCCTTTTTACAACACGCAGAAGCATCTTTGAAAATATGCATTGCATGGAGGGCTGATTATATTACTATACCTTATCCACCGAACAAACGGAGTAACCATGCACAATATAGGTACGTAAATTTTTACTGTATGGTCAAGGGTTATATGCACACCGTCTACAAAACTGCATACTGAGAGCAGTGATGTTATTATAAACAGAAAAATTAAGTTCGATTTATTCGAGTAAAGCCCCAAAATATGGGTTTGAAATATTTTTTTACTCTGTTTCTTCAGTAAATGCAGTATAGTATTTACACGTATGTATCTGCTTTAATATTATTTATATTACTTACTTCTAATTTTTAAGGTTAAAAGACAACTAAATATCGAAATTTGGCCAGTTTGTTAAGGGTCCCTTGATGAATGTTTTAAAGGTCTCTTAAAGCCGGTACATCAAATCGCTAGTGGTACTTTAAAGAACAGTTAGTTTAATGGTCCCTTAAAAAAGAGTCGGTGCAAACTGCCCGTTTTTTTGAGGACCTTTAGGCTAACTGTTCTTTAGTGTATCATTAGCGCTTCCTATGTGTTGAACCAACTTTAAGAGATCTTTAAAACATTACCATTAGCTAACTGGCCAGATTTCGCCATTTAGCACAACATATATAGGGTAAGTCATGCTTAACGCCTCGGTCTGTTGTAACCAAATGATAGCTCTTTTCTTAAAAATAATGACTTTTATACATATTCAGATTCCTTGGTCAATTCTAGTGTAACATTATATGTCGCATATAGGACTTAAAAAAAACTGTTGGTGGAAAACACAATGGTTTTCATTTAATTTCAAATTTTCTATCAAATCTGTATTTTCCTATCTATAAGGCAACCTAGCAGGCCATAAAATATGAACAAAAACGTGTTCAGATAGAACAGAACAACTAACTTAGCAGAAATATATAGACGAACTAGGGTAAAGGGACAAGATTATGAAAATTCTTTACAATAAATCAACGCTAACCAGAAACAATAGCGGTATTAAAATAACTAAGGTCAAACAGAAGCTGAAGTATGACAGAAATGGATACTTTTCACAGCAAACTAGGTATAGTAAAGCCCAGAGATATACCATTTGTTTACAAAGTGAGGATCTCCGCAAAAACTGCCGACAGAGAAAGGGAACGGGGTCGGACTGGGCATTCGAATTCGTTGGAGTGGGCAACAACGAAAATGTTCATTCCATCCAATAAAGTACTCATACATCAGTTGGTTGAACAAGATGTTTGAAACGTTATTACCTGTTGAGAAATATATGGTAGAGACATTTCAATATAACCGTATAAACCATATGGTAAATTATTCCTTTCTACACTCAATTTTAACGTTCGATTCGTTGTTTTAGTTGTCCCCAAATTAATTCTATAGGACTGAAAATGCAAAAATAGGGAGGCAACCTTAAGACATCATGACCATACTTTTTAGCTATGCTTTCTATGACATATTGTTTCTCAAACTGTTCAGTGTGGAGGACTTCCAATAATTCAGTTTTTTTTGTAAGTTTCTTCAAAGTACAAATCCTGTTTTATGAGAAAATCTTGTATTTCCGCCTTCGATAACGTTTAATTCGGAATGTTGTACCTTTGTCTGGAGTGATAGCTTGCATTGTCCATTACGATGACGCTAAATGGCTTTAAATTGGGAATAAGGGTATACTCAAACCATTGCTCAAATATTCCCGAGTCCATGTTTCTGTGGTAGTCTATATTGCAGTTTTCAATTTTCTTTCCGCATAATTTGAGTGCGTTTTCGACCTAGCCGTCAGATGATCCGCAGTGTAAGATAACTCTACGGGATCCTTTATTTGGTGGAACGCCTTTTAGCTAACACTTCTTTGTACCGTCGGTCCATCCCTTTTTAGCGGTATCATGGGTATCATACCAGGTCTCGTCAAGGTAGTACACTGACCTCCCCTCGTTCCGGTATTGCTCTATCTTATGCAAGTAATCGTGCCGCCATCCCAGAATCCTTGTACTTTCCATTATAGCCATTCGTTTGTTTACAGTTCTGTACCTAAACCCAATCTTCCTAATCCATCGCTGCAATGTACTCCTTGGATACTGTTACCCCATTCTAGCCAATTGTCTTTGAACGGATTCGATTGTGGGTAGTTCATTAATTTTGTACTTTTCGTACACAATATTCCTCAATAATTTTGTGATCTTGGGATCTAGTTCTTTTGAAACACCAGCATCAAACCTACGCTTCTTCTTTTGTGGTCCCTTTCTCAAAATTTCACATTCTGTTGGATATGGAGCGTGTGTTAGAATTGACGGCTTTTTGATCATACTCCCCTAATTTTCATTCTCCGGATCCTTCGTTAGTTCATTATCATTTAGTACTATTTGTTTTGCATCTGCGCTAAGATGTGACCTTTTGTGAGGTTTCAATTGGTCTACCTCCACCTTATTATCTTCCCAAGGCCGAAACATACTCTAGCTGTCACACTTCCGAAAAAAACGTCCGATTCAGTCAGAAAAGTAACGCACAAAAGTAAAAGCAGATTGGCGTTGCTATCAATAACGGTAGCAATACCTGCCTAAACAATTTGACTAAGTCCGGTCCTCTTCATCGATCGAGTCGCTAATAATCCTGGAATGTGTCGGTCTTATCATAGTTCAGTCAAAATATACATCGTGAACGTCATCCGACAGATTTACGTTCAAATACAACTTAGTGTTTCATTTTCACCATTCTAAAAGGTTACGTTTTGTTAGAAAATTGGTTAAGAGCACATTCCATGAATTGGTTACGAGTACGAAAGTAAAATAATGGTAACCATTGAATATTATCAAAACTGTATCTATTCCAAATGATGAACTGTACTAAGAGATGGTATGCAGTTTTTATATAGCGCAAAACGTACACAAATGGTATATCTCTGGGCTCTACTTTACTGTAATGTACTGGAGATAAAGAAAACTATGAACTATCAGCGATTATTGTTGGCAGTCTATGAAGCAAAATGGCACAAAGGATTCGACTGAATGTAAATTGTATTCATTATCAACAAACAAAAGTCATGCAGCTGTGAAATTTATATACCTAGGTATCTTTTGGAGGTTAAAACTGAAAATCATGTAGGCTTGATTCCAACAAACCCATCTATATGTAGGCCTGTAAACTTTCCAGCCCAACTATTATTTGAAGTTTGACTAGACCGTTTGGATTTTATGTATTTTACTATTTTTAATCTACCTCAAAAACTAGCCATAGAATCTTCCAATTGATCAAGAATAACCCATAAACTACACTATTTACTGGCATAAAGCTAGTCATTATTTGGCGCAGCAGCTTAGCGAGAGCAATTCCCTTTTCAACGCAGCCTCTTGATTTATCACCTCTCATTCACATCTAAAACCATACAAAATGCGAATGCTTTCTCGGACCGAATGTTACCACCGGCACCGATATCTCAGCCTCTGCGTGATGCGGATGCATCACCATCTGTCCTTCGGCGGTGGCCCTTAAGGTACCCGTGTATAAAGACGATGTGTGCAAACGAGGAAAACCTGACGCCCCCCGTTCTGGTTACCAAGGGACACCTGGCCTCATCTTTGCCCGCATCTCGCCTCATCTCGATGTTTCTTCTGTTGTTTGGTCACAGCATATTCATGTACCAGTAGCGCGACTCTATGAAAATTACGCAGACTTGTTGTCAGATTCTTCATGAGATCAACATGTTATTACTTAGGTTGCTTCGAGGTCTTCGCCAATACAGGGAGTGTCCCACAAGGCATAAAATATATCTGCCTTTTTTCGAAAAAATATTGGATAGACTTTGTACATAGTGTTGATGTTCTTCAAAGTAATCACTTTTAGCGACAATAACCTTGTTTAAAGCCATTGTCACAGCTTTTTACTTCCCATACCGATAGGTAAGGGGAGTGTTGCGATCGTGAAAATTGTCCATTTTTTTTTTTTTGGCGTTTTATGATGTCTACATAACGAAGATCCATGTTACTCATTTCCGTCGGTCTGTTTGTTGGTCTGTCTGTCTGCTTGGATTATGATGAAATTTTGGTAGCGATATGTTGTGGGTTCGTAGTAGGTAATGCTGCTGCAATTTTGAAAATCGGTGCATGGGCAGCGGAATAATTAGCAAAAAACAAAAAATTTTAAATATTCCCCAAACCTCGTTTTTAGGCGTTGTAGGGGTTCCTGATCTTTTCTACTGCTTTTTGGATGGGAGTGAAATTTAAGTGGTTTGGGGGTGGGGATTGTAAAACTGAAAAAATTGTTGTATTCATAATATATTGTCCATTGAACTGTGAAATAGCGACATAGGGACATAATTAACTTTTTCAGGTCCATCCGAACATTGCCTGCCAATCCTGCCATATTACACAAACTAAATGGGATTAGAATTTTCTAATGTATGACATATATGCGAGTTTTGCTTTAGGTTGTTCTGTATGGTGTAACGGGCAAATCGTTGAATGGATTTTATTGAAATTTTGCACAGTATTATTACCGTAGCTGGGGTGGAAAATACGTATGGCTTTTAGAAGCGGCGAAGAAGTGATAAAATAATTAAAAATATAAAGACAGGTCAAACTTAATTTTGGGGGTCCTCCTGATCATTTTCTACTTTGAGGGGAGGTCAATTTGGGGTGGTTGATGGGTGGGGGCTGTAAAGCCGAAAAACAATTACATATAATAAGCTGTCCATTGACCTGTGAAAGAAAACCTAGGGGCATAATTCACTTTTTTAGGTATTTTTAAAATTTGATCACCCAACATTATTCGTTTGAACCAGTCATAGCATGAACTAAAATTTCATTGCACTTAACGGATCCAGTGTATCTTGAAATTAAAGTTAATCTTGAGAGCAAGTGGTGATTTTCTTCATTTAGGTTTGGTGGCTGTTCATTTGCCTTTTTGAACTGGTTTTGAGTCCATTCAATCTAATATCATTGTGTGTGAACATTTTTTGTATTCGGATTTTTACTAGTTTATCACTGTTTCTACCTGTTGGTTTATAATGTTTTATTCAGGCGAAAATGGATTCCTAAAGTCAAGAAAATAGTCTTTGTATGAGAAAAAACCCATACATTGTTGAGTTATGCTACTGATACATGTATATGCTGTCGCTCGGATTTCGGCACGCTGTGCGGCTGTGGTTTCTGTCTATCTTACAGGGTGGCCCATTGAAATATACGAAAATTGTACAATGCACATATGACTTAATTGCTCTATATATTTCTGAAATGCACTATAGCTTAGAATAAAAGGACTGGGAGATGATTCCGCACGTGAGAACTAGCAAGCGTAAGAAATCTACTAGTAGATTTAATTTTATTACTCTAGTTTTATTGCACACTAATGTTATTTTTTATTATTTAGAATATCGTGTTTAATAAAAAGAGAAACACTCTGTCTTCTAGAAACAAACCGTTTGGTATGAAGCACCTGGTGCGCTAAGAATGAAAAGTATTTGATCATCCTTTCTGATTCATCCCATGTGAAGAAAAGTTTCTCTATTCACACTATACCCAGTTCCAACATTACCGGTGTTTAAAAGATTCTGGCTCTCGTATTCCTCCATAATCAGCTTTCTTTTCACCGTAATTGTCTTTTTAATTAGTCGGATCTGCTGTATGGCGTACACACGTATACACGCGCCGCGGTTTCGTCAAGGACACCGCCGTTTTTATTTCAGAATTTATTATGCAAGCGAAAGTAGGAAGTATGTTATGCGTGCGGATAATAATGTTTATGTAAGGCAGAAAGGTTAGAAGCGCGTGTATTTAGATGCACAAGTTCCTTTTGTGTACCCAAAAGATCTATTTCGGAATTCAATTGTCTGTACGGTCCGCATATATACATTCCGTACATGTATACAGCACCTAGCATGATCCCATTGGTTAGATTTGAATTTTGAACCAATCAAGCTCTGAGTGCCATACGCGAGTATGGAATGTAAATGAGTGCTATATGCACTTACGGAATGTAGTACTTAATGCAGCTGAAAATTTACAAAGAGAAAAGCGATTTAAGCGAAAACCATTTTTCAGCTATGTATTAAACCGCAGTAAACTTTATTACAAATTAAGTTATAGTAGGGTGTATAATGTTTGACCTTCTTTACGAAATATTAAATGTAATAATTGCAAAGATCTGGTGTATTAAGTTAATTTAATTATTATTATTATTAATCTTCAGTGGACAAAGAAAACATACATTACTTACAAGATTAAAAACATTAAAGAATATAGCAGAACAAAAAAGAACGTTATATAAAATCAGTGGGATAAACCACTATATTTTCCAGGTCTCAGTTCAAAATATTTATAATTAGGAGGTAATTTTGCCCCAGCATGCATGGCGATTTCAAACATATATGAGTATAACATTATATAACCACCCTCTCTCGCTGCAATCGCAAAAACTAAAACAAGAGTCCAGCCATAGCCATACGTTTGACTTTCATATAACTATATTACATTCCGTAAGTGCATATATAGCACTGATTTACATTTCATACACGCGTATGGCACTCGAAGTTTAGCGCTCAACAATATTCAATTCCGTAAGTGCATTTGGCACTGATTTACATTTTGTACACACGTACGGCACTCGAAACTTGATTGGTTTAAAATTCAAATCTGACCAATGGGATTGTGCTAGGTGCTATATACAATGTATAAATGCGTACGGTCCTGGAGAGTCACGATAGATCGTACACAGAAATTCTACAAGTACGGAAAATGTATTCAGGCGCCATTGGAAAGAGTGCTCATTTTGCGGAGTGGTTCTATGGATGTGTAATGCTGTTGTTTATGGTTATAGTTGATTTGTTATGAGAGGAATTTTTATAATTTTGTCTCGTTCTCTATTTCGAATAGGTCCCAAGATTTAGCAGTTGAGCAGGCGGGTTTCAGCGTGACCAGGTACTCAGCGTTACATCTCTTATTGAAAGCGGATACCAACGTTGCCTAGGATTGGCATAGTGTTCCGTAAACCTGACCGCAGCGTATGACACCGTCTGGAGAGATCGGCTGTTATATAACCTGTAACGTATCATACCCTGCAAAACAGTAGGCACCTTTATGCACAATATGCCTTCAGTCAGATTATTCCAGATTGTCATCAGCTGTGATAGGAGTAAAGTGAGACATTTAAATAACTGATTACCCCAGGGCTCCCTTCTATCCTATCGTCCATCTAGTTCAGTAATTATACAGGGTGTCCCAGAAGTCAACGTCAAGCCGCAACGGGGTGACAGGATTGGTTGTAACTATCATGAGAAAAATCAGAAAAAAATCTATCCCATGCAGTTTGAACAATATGAGCATTTAAAAAAACTTAGAAATTTGGTCAAATTATAACAATTTTAATTTCTCGGTTATTGTAGTTAACTTTTATTATTTTTGTTTATTTAAACTTTGGAACCGTAACCCTAAATAACATTTCTAGAAGCACAGTCAAAAATAATGACGCAATTGTCCCAAGTTTTCTAGAATGAAGACTATGAATGAACTTTTATTGTAATAAGAAATGTTATTTCCCTATCTGACTTGTAACACAATAAACCTGAACTAAGCTAGGTCAAAATTTTTTCATTATTTTATTAATTCTACTTATTTTTGTTGACTTTGCTAAAAGTGGCGTCACTATCTGTCTTGCTCACTCATGGCAAACATGTCCACTATCCACCTCTCTCATCATTTTTCCGTAAAATTAAGAACCTACCAGAAGCTTGTGCGAATAAAGAACACCTGACCTGAGTGAAATGGGTTATCAAAAATTGAGTTACTTGAGGTTTTCCTTTTTTTACTCGTTTTTTTTTTAGTATGAAACTAACAAGTATTGTACCATTTTACAATACTGGTTAAATGCGCCAACTTTTAGTGGCACTTGCCAAGGCATTTTTTTAAAGTCAGCAAACTTTGAAAATTTTAAATTCATAGTTTGATAAATAGTCTTCATTCTAGAAAACTTGGGGCAATTGTGTCATTATTTTTGACTGTACTTCTAGAAATGTTATTTAGGGTTACGGTCCCAAAGTTTAAATGAACAAAAATAATAAAAGTTAACCACAATAACCGAAAAATTGTTATAATTTGACCAAATTTCTAGGTTTTTTTTAAATGCCAATAATTTTCAAACTGCATGGGATAGATTTTTTTTCTGATTTTTCTCATAATAGTTGCAACCAATCCTGTCACCCCGTTGCGGCTTGACGTTGACTTCTGGGACACCCTGTATATACCTTGGACCTTCCTCAGTTATCCTAAAAGAAATTCGCATATGCAGATGATCTGGCTCTAGCGTACAGAAATACCAAATTTGACATTCTAGAGTCCACACTAACTCCGATCTTTCAATCCTGGATCATACTTAAGCAGGTGGAAGCTAAAACCACGTATGAGCAAAACAATAACATCGTGTTTTCACCTTAACAATAAAATGGCAAAAAGGGAGCTAAAGATTTACCTTAACGGCACCTAGCTGCCCAATAGTCCCACACCCAAATACCTAGGTGTCACACTGGATAGGACACTATCGTTTAAAAAACATACATATACAAAATTATGTGGAACCTCTTTTGGGGCCCCTCCGCTTCTACGCTCCGTACTTCGGGCCTGAGCTTCTGTTTCTCTGCGACTGAACTTTGCTCGCCACGGTGGCTAAACAGCTCACATACTAGATTAAACACCTCTATGAGAACTATTACGGAATGCCTCAAATCAACCACAACTAACTGGCTACCAACACGCAGCCTGATAGCTCCACCACCCATCCGTCAAGAAAATGCCCTTCTGAAAGAATATAGAAAAATCAAAACAAATTCCTCACTGCCAATCCACGAAGATATAACGGCCTAGATATAACTGATATCTCCTTGTGCAGATTACGGTCCAGAAAAACAACCAATTATAACAGCTCTCCAACTCGAGTCTGATGGTTTTAACCCTCCAGTTAAATGGGCAGAAATTTGGGCGACCCAAACACCAGAAGAAGTGAACAAAAATCTAAGAGTTGATCATGTACCTCCTGGTTTTGAGTTTCACCGAAGAGAATAGTCAACCCTAAACAGAATTCGTACGTCGCCTGGAGTGTGCGCTGATTCGTTGTTTAAATGAAACAAGCGCGAGTCCCCACGATGCGACTGTGGAGCGGAACGCCAAACTGTCAGACATATAGTGCAAGAATGTGGCCTTAGCATATCCAGGCAACAACAAGGACTTTCTCCAAGCCAAACCATCAGTCGTAGAATGGATTTCCAGGCGCGATACTAGGCTAGGCGCACACTTGCGATTTGCTGTCGCAGCGAATGAAAAATCGTAATCGCCAGTAAAATTAGATATGCGCGCACTTGCGTCTAACTGACCGCAGTAGTATAATGGATTCCGTCAGAACAGCTTGTGTGATAGCCTTATTATTACGTGCAAAGGCTAGAAAACAACGGCGTAAAAAGTATTGGGTTTCATCATGATTTGTGTGATTACCCCAAAAATGTTTTTCAATATTATCGGATGAGCATAGCTAGTTTTAATGAACTACTTAATATTATTGGACCAAATCTAACATATCAAGACGCTAGATGATACCACATAGTACAAAATACACGTATTCCGCGGTCCGCAAATCAAGAAGCATATTTAAAAAGTAGCGAGTGAGCCAGGTTCATGCTTGTCCGTATGGTTCATTTCAATCTGCAACAATCGCGTCGCTGCAAAAATAGGGCCGGTTGCATCTTTTTAGTCGCTGCTATTTTTCTGTCGCAAGTGCGTGCAGTCCCGTTGTACGTTGTGCGCTTTATTTTGACGACCAAACAATCGTGCGACAGAAAATCGCAAGTGCGCGCCTGGCCTTACCCTATAACCTTAGTTACTATTTAGATCGCGAAAAAACTGTTGAACTTTTTTATGACTCTTTCCATGTGGACATATACGTCATACGCTAAATAAATAAATAAATAAATGGTTTGAGGACCAAGAAATAAAAAATATTCCAAAAAAATGGGAAAACCGGTTTCATGTCATCAGATGCCTAAAAAGTAAAAAAAAGCAATTTTAATCAATATGATTTTGTCCACCAGCGATATAATCAATTAATTCAATAAATTCTACCATTTGACATGCTGGTTTACGCAACGTTTTTAAGACTTTCATTTTGTGGAAGAAAAAAAAGAATTATAAAGTGGAAACACGCAAAATATTTCTGCGATTTTCTCATAATTTTAGAACAGGTGGCGCGCGAAACATGCCTCGTTTCCATTTTTTGTATCGAACGTTACGAAACACCTTATTAAAGAGAAGAATAAGCAAAAAAACGTAAACACCTGTTTCGTAAAGACCACAGCTTTTTATAGTTTCGTACGTGTGCAACAAATTGTACTTTATTAAAAATAAGAACGGGCTGCAAACGTTATATGTATGCGGTTTTCAGCTAGTGTTCACAAGGTATGAGTAAGACGTGTATGTATAAAAAAGAATGTTACATGTAGGATGTAGGTATATAGAATACTGAACGGACTGACAAAAAGTGAAAGTGATTTTGTGCAGATATTGTCTATGATACATTAGATTCTTATAGAGATTGGGAAACATTGAGGAATGTTACTGAAAATCAGATAATTTTCTTTTATTATTTCGTTAAAATTACATTGACACAGGATCCTAGACAACTATATTTTCTGTCAAGTCAACAGTCTTTTACTTTTTTTTTTATTGTCAGCCTCCCGCAAAGGCTGAAAAGCCTATGGCGCTGTAGAAGCGCTGCGAGATAACAAGTATCGCTGCACGTTAGATTGGAAGCGCTGCAGGTTGTAGCCGTCGGGAAACAAATGCCCCGGCAGCTCATTCCACAGCGTCGCAGTTCGCCAGAAGAACTCGCAGAGCCTCTCTAGTGTTTCTCGTTCGTACGGCCTTTGGTACTATGATCTGGGAGAGCTCACTCGAAACACTTTCAGTGATAGAATCTGTAAAACAGGGACCGGTCAGCCACCCTTCTTCGATGTTCCAGACTGTGGAGGTCCTTTGTGAGGTTAGGCTTATCGGTAGGTGTAATTGCTTTCTTCTTGAGAGGATCCAGAATGCTTCGGAGCGCATCCCCACACATGGGAGCAATACTCGCGATGGTCGGATCTGTTCCTTGTAGAGAAACAGTAGTTGCTCTGGTGTATACAGCGTCCTACAGCGGAACAAAACTCCAAGCTTTTGGGATGCCGTTTTAGCAATCCCTGCGACGTGGTCGTGACAGGACATGTTGTTGTTTATGTTGATCCTCAAAAGCATGACGGAACGTGACTCGACTATTGGGTGACCCTCCATTTCCACAGTTGGTAAGTCCACGTGAGATTCCTATGTCAGTGATGTTGCTTGAGTTTTCTGCACGCTAAACTGTACGATTTTTACGAATCCTCATTCAACAATTGTTTTGATACATACTTTGATATGTAAGGCATGTTGCTGTCGTCAACGTACCGTCTCCTGGGATGATAGTGGCTTGCCTGGTTCCATGCACGATATAATGCTGTGATATTAATGTACTGTCGTCTGCGAAGCTGTAGATTGTATTGGCTGTTGTTATATTATAATCATAAATTTCGTCTTCTTGATTTTTAATGACTTCGCTACTTTCAACTACTTAATCCAGTAATATCTGTACGACTTGCAGATGTTTTGGCAATAGATCAGTGTCATCGGCGAATTGCTTATTGTAAGTTTTTTTGTATATGTAAGAAGCCCACGTATGAGGGGCGGGTTATAATATCTCCCATCATATGTCCTGCGTGTCATCTATGTCTATTTCAAGGCGACTAAAAGGAACTGAACTACTGTCGGTATAAGCAGTAACCTCTTCTCAACCAACAGCTTGGGGTGGACGAGTTGAGAAGAGTCAGGAGACCTTCTTGTCCTTGGGATGAGAAATTGTCCCTAAAGGCGGATGAACCAGTAGATACATCTGGTCAACGGCATGAGGATGCAGAAAGCAAATGGGAAACTACTGCATTAAATATCTCAAAGATATCCCAAGAGAAACTCGTACATTTTACGAGTTCACAACATGTCTGTTAAGACATTGTGACTATGATGATGGTCATGATGATGATGAAGAAGAAAATATCTAGTTATGGATATTATTCCCACTATATCTCTTTTTGTGTATTTTCTGATTAGGATCTGTTGGTTATTACACATTCATAATAACTGTACTATTGTATACAATACAGTGAATGAGAGATGTCTATTTCAAGGAGACATTATAAATTTTTCCATCCATTTCGCACCTCGCTTATCGAAGGTTAACGGAAAAATATTCCTATTATACAATAAAATTACTTATTGATATTGGACTCATCGTGAAGTCATTACAGGGTGATTAATCTATTTTATAGGTTTCACGTTTTTAAAAAAATATATCACATGCTGAAAGAAGGATCCCTCTAGACATATGTCAACAAAAAAACAGGTTGAAATATGTGGATCTCCATTGTTTCTGTTTCAAAAATATTTGTGTCCCAATTTATTTTGCTACTCTTTATAATAGAACAAAAATGAACTATACAATAAAACATTACTGTAACTGTTAAAGTTTTATAAGTCAGATATTTTGATGCATATATACAGGGTGTTTGGCGAAGGGTTAGCCAAACTGCGTGGGCATACAAATAAGCCCATTTCGAAAATATTTTATTACTAATATTGGCTTTAAAAAAGGCTATCTATGTAAAGATTATATAATACATATATCACAAAACTTCACGATATTTCACAGGATATTAAGGTATCTAAAAATATGATTTTCCATTATCATAGCCACTGTACCCATTTCATTGTATTGCACACCATTTTTGAGAACAAATCTCATAACATTGAACAACACAATATGATACGATTCAAACCAGTTCACATGAAAATTGGTTACTGAGTGAAAATGAAACTTATCATTGTGGTATTATGCACCCCCAATATCCCCCTGTCGATAGATAAACGTATCGAAAAGCTCTATTGTTCCCCAATAGCATAGTTATTACCCACCACCCTCTCGGAATAAATCAAGTAATCCACGCATAGGGGTTGGAAGGTCGTTTACCTTTATAAATATATGGATACTTCTTTGATTTCCAGACAGAGTAAATGTTTGGGTATACCTACCCGTGCCTAGCCGTATTCCTAAACTTAAGTCGAAAAATATTATTTGATTCATCTTTTCGTAACTTGTAAAAATCAGGGACGATTAGGGTTTGAGCAGACGACAGAAAGGTTCTGCCGGTGCGCCATCAGGTACCAGAAGGTAACGGCAACCAAAGAAAATCGCTGCTAAACAGCAGCAGACGTCTTGGTGCAACGCCACGGCGCGTCCGCTTTAGCCACCAGAGAGCACGGTTCTATATGCTACTGCTTTATATCTCCGTCAATTCACCAGTACGCAGACAGCTGTTTCACGCTTATTAGCGATCATCAGTGCGCCATAGGTCGATTGACGGAAATAGAGAGCATCAGATTTTTCATGTTTACTGAACATGTCGTCTGCTCTCACATGTTTCACATGTTTAGTAAACAAAACAAAATTTGATGCTCTCTATTTCCGTCAATCGACCTATGGCGCACTGATAATCGCTAATACGCGTGAAACAGCTGTCTGCGTACTGGTGGATTTACGGAGATATAGAGCAACCCTCGTATATCGATTAGGGTTTATCGTTATTCGTAGGCACTGTGAAATAACTGTCATAAACTCAAAAAGTTTTGAACCTTTAGCCGTATATGTATTAGATCAACCAAAAATTATAACTTAAAGAAAAATTAATTTATTGTGACTTTCCTGCCATATGCGTCATTTATTTACTTTATATTCCTCTACATTGTTAAAACCGAAATTAGTTTCACCTTCATTCTTATTGTATTTTGAAGTATGCCCACTAGGTGGGCAAATTAATGTTAGTACATTTATATTCCTGCAACCAGATATGGTGGAACACGCTCGATGCTCTAAATGAGCTTACGATTAACTAGATAAAGCTTGATTAGAAAGATAATATTTGTACTACAGGCAAGCAAAAATGATTATAGCAGGATGGTCGAAGGGCTGAACTCTACGGTTTTTGAACGAGTTCAGAGATTCACTCCATCTTTTGGTGGGGGTTCTCACATGTCTGTGCCGGCTGATGAAAGTGGTATAAGTTTTCCAGCTGCTGGGAAGAAGGCTAAACATTTCATTTCCTGGACAAGTTGTGCTGTCTATGACAACCTTATGGTTCAGATATTTTTGGCAGGACATAGGTTGAAGAGGTATTATGTCCGTAAGCTGGTAGGACATACTGACCCTCACCTGGGAGTTTCGACAAAAAAAGCTCTCCAGAAGGCCATGAAGTGTTTGGTGCTGATTCTGTGGGGTGGGCAAAAAGGGTCAAAGGTGGCCTACTTGCCTGGTTCCTGATTACTCATATAGATATCTCAAGAATATCCTTCAAACATAGATAAAAACGGCTAGTAGTGGATTCTAATCGAAAAAAAAATATCTTCCTGTAATTGGATCATTTACGTAAAGCCTTCAAAGAGCTCTCGTAATGTTGGGCTAGATACGCATTTTTACACAAACAATGCGTATTTTTTAACAGTGGAATTATTCCTCTTCTATTTGTTGACGGCAACTTATAATTTTCCAATTGGTCACGGCATTCGATTGAATTACATCATTTTATATTACGAAAATGTAATAGGCAGATACTCTTGATCAATTAAGTGGAAGTAGAACAATCCACAACTTGTTTTCTTTTTGCTCGGTTTTTTGCTGTTTGCCTGTATTTAGTCCTTGCGATTGATTTCCAGAAAAAAGGATAATGAATATAATGAAAAAGCAATCCTATCATGCAGCAACAAAATATTTACATCAGACAATACATTTGCCTTTTTGTTTAAACCTATCTATTGAACATATTGTTAAATAATTGATAGTCAATTTGCCCTAGTACGAGGATATAACAGAAAATAATGAAACTACAACTATCTTTTGAAGTACTCTCAATTATTATGTTCAAATCACTTACCTTATCCCTTAATCCACTTGTCAGACACCTCTGAGAAACGATTTTTTAATACAGCGTTGGCGTTTCCTGAATATTGATGACAATGCTTACTTGACATAACGAACCCCCTTCATTATTTCATTTGCTTGCTGCGATTCATTTTCATTTGATTCTTAGCACATCGATTAGAAATCATTGTAAAAATGACTCGTAGATTTAATATACAAAAATTGACAATGGTGGTTCATCGACTTTTAAGTGCGAAGTATTTTTATGTGTAGCATTATTCTCATGTTCATATACAAACGGCGTGAATCATTCTCTTTGACAACCTTATTCTGTGCAAATAAATATTTTTTTCCACTTATTAGTTGTCGTCGTGTGTGAAATGTTGATGGATAAAGTCACACCTGCTCAGATGAACATTAATATATGCTAATGAAACGTGTTATGAAAGAGGCAATATTTTTCGCGAAGGAGGTGCTGATTTACAGCCCCCGGCAAATGGAAATGTCTCCGATTCCGTCTCAAAATAAATAATGAGCCTTTTTGTATATTTTATACTCACAAGGATCTTTTTATGCTATTATGAGGGGGATATTTTAATCATGATGTATTTGTCCTTTTTTTATGGATGGAAACAGATGCAGCTGTTCCTATAACATATCAAATTTAAAAGTACAATGATTGGAGCCTTATATCTTTGACGTGGAAAATGATACTAAACTTAGATAAATCAAATTTCCTTGGTTTTATCTATTTGTTACTTCCCACACCGATATAGGTAAGGCGAGTATTGTGATCGACGAAATATTCGATTTTGACATAATACGCTTTTTGGCCGCTTTATGATATCTACATAACGAACATCTACGTCACTCATTTCCGTCGGTCTGTCTGTTGGCGTCTTTTTAACCTCGTGGTCTCAATAACCGCTGCATGGCTTGTGATGAAATTTGGGTAGCGATATGCTGTGGGGTCGTAGTAGATAATGCTGCTATAATTTTGGAAATCGGTGCATAGTAATTAGCAAACAGCAAAAAAAATCAAATATTCCTCAAACTTCATTTTCCTGCGTTTTAGCGTGGGGGTGAAATTGCGGTGGTTGAGGGGTGGCGAATAGTAAACCTGAAAAATTTGTTGTAGTATTCATTATATAGGCTGACCTAGCGGCATAATACACTTTTTTAGGTCCGAACATTGTCTTACCTATTACAGAAACCAATCTATTTTCTGATGTATAGATACGAGTATTGCTTTAGATCTTTCTGTATTGTGTAACAGGGAAATTATTGAATTCATTTTAATGACATTTCATACACAGTATAATTACCGTGGCGAGGATGGAAAACGCGTATGGTTTTGACAAATCGTGCCAGTGGCGGCGCATCAATAATCAAAAAACAAAAACTATAAAAACAAGTCAAACTTCAATTTTAGGCGTTTTAGGAGTTCCTGATCATCTTATACTTTTTTGGAGGGGCGGGGATTGTGGATTGGAAAATGTATTGTATTTATAAACTACTCTACAGCCTGCTGAAAAAAAGGACTGATCATATAGTGTGCTTCTTAGACCTACTTGGTTGTTTTGTTGAATGAATTTGTGGTTCTTGGGTTTTTAGGCCGGCGTCGTTTAGCGTTAAAGCTTGACGTTTCGCCACCACGAGTGGATGGCATCTTCAGAAGCTATTTCACTTCGGCGACTTCCAAAATACTGACGTCTGGTGGATCTGCACGTGTATTTATACCTGCCAATGGTGACGTGGTCCAACCAGGTAGCGTTGGTAGCCCCGCCCCTTCGCGATATGGTAGTGTCTTTAGGTCCTTTGTAATGGAGAAGGTCGAACAGGCAGCCTTGAGGAGCGCTCAATACGTGGACGATACGTTTGTCATTTGGAATCACGGAAGAGAAAAGCTCGAAGAATTTCTAGAACACCTGAACAGCGTGCATGAAAACATCAAGTTCACCATGGAGGTAGAAGAACACAAAAATCTCACCTTCCTTGATGTTCTTCTAACAAGAAAAGGAGTTAGATTAGGTGCGAACCAGAAGAACTCGACACCGAACTGGAACATCTAAAGAATGCTCTTAAGGCAAATGGTTACACAGAAAAGGAAATAACAAGAACAATGAGAAGAAATAGGGCAAAACCAGAACCTAAACCGATAGCAAAAGCTTTTCTACCCTATGTGCCTGGAATAACAGACAGAATAGGAAAAATGTTACGAAAGAAAAACGTCAAGACCATCTACAAGCCCACAAGAAAGATACAGGAGTATTTGAGAACGGTGAAGGATAAAAGAGACCCACTCACAACACCGGGGGTATATCGCATACCATGCACAATGTGGGAGTGTATACATAGGAACAACGAAGCGATTTATAAACACAAGAATTGCAGAACATAAGGCTAGCTGTCGACTAGGCCATACGGACAAATCAGCGGTAGCCGAACATGCGATTAAGGAGGGCAGTCACAGGATCAAGTTTGAAGAAACTCAGGTTCTTGCCGCAACGTCTTCATACCATGCCAGACTTCAAAGAGAAGCCATCGAAATACAAAAACATCATAATAATTTCAATAGGAAAGAAGAAACACAGAAAGTCAACCGGACATGGATACCCATCCTAAAGGACCTAAAGACACTACCATATCGCCAAGGGGCGGGGCTACCAACGCTACCTGGTTGGGCCACGTCACCATTAGCAGGTATAAATACACGTGCAGATCAACCAGACGTCAGTATTTTGGAAGTCGTCGAAGTGGTGGTGGCGAAACGTCAAGCTTTAACTCTTGCCAGTGGCATAGGAGACGACAACAAAAAACGGTAATTTTTGAAATCGCTCAAACTTACTTTATTGATGAGGATGAAGGCCAAACACTCGATGCCATTAAAGTACTAGTGGTACTACTAGCATCTATATAATGACTTTATTGAGCTGTCTCTATTGAATTATCACTTTCTATAAACATTTCAAGTACCCAGTTCAGTATTTTCTGTAATCAGTTTGTTTTCTGTCTCCTTATTTCAGGTGCCTATATTTTTTACTTTATTTTTTTTGACTTGTACAAACATCTTCATGTATTTTATGTACCCAATTTACACCCGTATGCACCGTTTGGCGAATCTAATCCTAGTTCCCTAATCGTGTTTTGCTAATCTTTGGCATCTAGCCATGCACCGTCAAGAGATTAGCTAATCTAGATTGGAGATACAGCAAGGTTGTGTTCGCAAGATTGTTTTGACAGTGACAGTGTCAAAATTGTCAGTTTGCGGTGCATAGTAAACAAGCAATCCAATCCAGGTTTACGTAACTAATCGCGCAATTGACTTACGGTGCATACGGGTGTCAGTATTTTCTGTACCTAGATTATTTTTTGTCTCCTGCGTCATTGTAGGTACCTATATTTTTTTTAGCAGTAATAAACCATACTTATTATGTTGTTTGGTGACAGCATTTAGCATTAATAGTTTGTGATGTGTTTTTTTCAGCTGGGCATCATATACCGCGACATAAAGCTGGAGAACATCCTGGTGGACGAATCGGGTCACATCGTGCTGACCGACTTCGGACTGAGCAAGGAATTGCCCCCGCCCAGGAGGGGGCCCGAGTCCCTCGGCATGGAGGGGGAACAGGGGGACAGGAGGGCGTACTCCTTCTGCGGCACGATCGAGTACATGGCCCCGGAAGTGGTCAAAGGGGGGACGCAGGGACACGATATCGTAAGTGCATGCTTCTGTTATTTTCCTTAGCTTTTACGACGTCTGGATAACAAGGCCGGAGAGATGTGAAGTAGCACGGTAAATCTGCGAAAAATAATTGCTTTCACCTGTGGATATTTGTATGATATTATATTCCATACGTGATTATCTCACTAAAAAGAATAAAAGACTAAAAAACACGTTTTTAAAGAACATCAGCCTAAAAAATTAAACATAGATTTTAAAATAAGCTTAAAACAATAAAGCGTCGTTTCCACAATCATACTAGTATTTTTCGTTCATTATTGTAAAATCTCATTATTTTCAACTTTTTAGTCCGATGCTCATAAAAAGCTTTTTTTTTTAGTTTTTTAAAACTTTTTTAAAATTCCATATGGTCGATATTTTAATACCAATGGATATTATAATTTCCAGTTAATTTATTCATATATATGACAAGAAACTAAATATTCTGTAAAAATATTAAACGGTCGATAAATATAGTGAATGCCAGACATAAAATTGATCTGCCTCTTAAAATAATAAATATTCGATTAAAATAATAGATGCTTGACAAATAAACAATGCCTATATGCTAAATGTATATGCGTCTTAAATTATTAAATATTCGGTACAAATAATATAGGTAAATGTAACGAATGCTCAGTATCAAATTCAAATGTTTCCTAAATTAAAAAATATTAATTATTAAATAGTAGAGTTTTGATTAACTAAAATGCTTGTTAAATTTATAAATATTCGTTGTAAAGTATTAAATGCTTGATAAATGTAGAATCAATGTTTAATGGAAAACTGACGATACTTACGCTTCAACAAGTTAAACAGTAGGTACTTTCATTTTCATCGAAAATAACAAAAACAGCGAACCCAAAATAAATTTGTTCAGTATAATATGTAATACAAAACGAACTCCTGTAACTCAAAAATAATTAGATACCTGTTTTCTGGATTTCTGGTAGCAATCTATTTCAAAAATAAAATAGTCGCAACAAAACTTAAAATATACTTATACTAACAAAAAAAACCTAATTATAATTTGGAGGAATAAATACTTTAGGCACAAAGAGATCATTCCACAAAGTACACCCGACTCATCCGAGGTCGGTGAGATTATCTATAAGAAACGACATATATTATGTATTTACAACGTATTGACATCAACATATTTTAGTTCACATATCATACCGAACAGAATTTGGCGTGCATTTTATAATTATAAAGAATTTTTATTATTTTGTACTACATTTTTTTTATCGAGCACATATATTATAATTTTTTTAATCTGCAAATTGTATTAAATTACCGGGCGTTAATTACGACCCTTTTAAAACTATATTATTTAGTTAACTCTATCATTAAGGCGTGTTTTTTTAAACTGTAGTTATTACTACTCTGTGTAATGCAGATGAACAATTGTTTTGGATCAATATTCATATCATAATCATTACCATAACGGCATAAAGGATAATTAAAACTGTCGACATTCCTGATTAAAATTCACAAAAATGCCAACCCCCAAACAGTTGGATGTGATGCCTTTTAAGCTCTCGTCGCTGCGCCTCTGAGTAATATTAACAAACCTCAAGGGTGTCTGCGCCATCTCTTAGTCAGCGGATACGACTATGCTGGTTCGACGGATTTCAAGCCGTCAAAATCGTTTTCGCGGCAAAGTTGGAGTTGAAAGTTATACGTATTTTAATTCGTTTTGGAAATATTTGAGAGACAAATCAAAACGTCTTTCAGCAAAATTTTCGCACCTGGAAAATTAGTTTGCTGTTACAAAATACCAAAGCGTTCTAATATATGAAGAAACATACTACCGTTGTCAAACGACACTGGCGAGCAAAAAAATTAGGTCACTTAAGAAATTACAAATAATTTGGGAAAAAAGTTAATTACTGAATTATCAGTAGGCGTCATGTCTGTGTCTGTTATCTGTCAGTCAAGGTTTTTTCGATTTTTTATGAAATAACGTGAATTTGGAAATTCTATTTATTTAACTAAATGAACGAGTAACAATTAACAATAATGAGAAAACCTGTCAATTAAGAGCGCGTATTCCCTCCCCTTGCGTTAATGATTGTTTGTAGTCAACAAGGCATGCTTTGAATTACATTCGGGATTACAATTTGGTCGATGCTGTTGTATTTCTCCGTTTGCAACTCTCCCAGTACTACTAGAACTGGTGTATGCCTTCGATTACGTCGTCTCATCCTATCCTACTCAATATGTTCAATAGGATTCATGTCTGGACTGACTGCTGGCCAATCAAACCTAATTTCCACATTATTCCGATATTTAGCGATAATTCTGGCTGTGGAAAGTGCAAAAAAATGATCATGTTATGCCTTAGTTACCATGATAGGCATAACATGATCATCCGTTATTTCCGTGATGGACCTGTGAGCTGTCAGGGAGCTATTCTGTATGAATACCAGTTCTGTGCATGATTTTATCTCCCAGAAACCTTTAAAACTAATGTTTACAACTTTTATTTTGTTTGTTATATTAGTTATTCTGTAAGTAATTGTAAAAACAATTGAGCAACTTCTCGAAAGCTTTGTTGTGATATAATTACACGTGTTGATTTTCAAGACAACTTAAACGTAGGAACGTTTAATTTAATAATACATAGAAATTACGTGTTTCCTAAAATTGAATAACTTTCTTTTGGAATTTAATTTTCTATAATTACAGTTACGTGACAGTGACAGGTTAATTATGATCAGTGCTAAATAATCATTTCGTTGTGTCCTACTTAGACCGGTGCCGGTGGTGTAAAGTGCACTTATAATTAATAGAGGAATATGGAAAGCTATTTATTTTGAATTTTCGTTACGCAAAAATCATGTCAGTTGTGTCTTAGAAGGTGCTTTGTATATGAGGGGTCTAGAATCAGAATCCGCTATCTCCAAAATCTTGAATTTCTCAGTAAATAAGAAAAACGTGAAGTCAATTTATTTTAGTGTTACTGGGTTTCTTACTTTATGTAAGTATGTAGCATATTAACGATTCTATACTGGAAGGATTAACCTGTGTCAGTGGATTTGGCTGTTATTTAACTTTTTTTAATGGAGATAGCGGATTTTGGTGAAAAAGTTTGGACATAGCGCGTGTTGAAGACAAGCATGATGAATATGCGGATTTTCGTGCTATGTTTATTCTCGGAAATAACCAACAGTTCTAGTATTTTAATATTTATTGAGGCAGAATCTAAGAACGGGACTTTTTTAGCAACTTTTGAAACAACAAACTGATATTATAAACATTTAAACAGCTGCCGGGGAATTTGTTTCCCGACGGCTACAACCTGCAGCGTTTCAAATCTAACGTGAACAGACATTTGTCCTCTCGCAGCGCTTCTACAGCGCCATAGACTTTCAGCCTTTGCGGGAGGCCGACCATACAAAAAAAAACATTAGATTGATAGAGTAAGGGGTACACATTGAGACGTTTCTAGCATATTGTACCATTTTTTATACAGTCTAAAAGCAGTAAACACTGTTTTAGACAGCGCTCAGCCACGTATGCGCGGATTACTTCAACGGCATTGGCTGAGGTGGAGATAGCGTGTTCTGATTTCACTACACTGATGGACTTACCGGGTTTTGAAATTAACTTCTATGTTCCGTATACTTTTAGAAGGTGATTTATCGGAATTTGCTTCCAAATACATTTTTTCCGACTCCAATCAAAATTAACTACCGGGGACATGCAAAAGGTAAAGGACAAAAAGTGGAGTTAGCGGGTTTTGATTATAGATCCCTCATATATTAATAAATTCAGAGATTTTGTTAAGTCCTCAAGTGAAGCGTGAACAAAATAGAACTGATATTGGGACTGTCAGTCAAATGCGGTCAGGTCACTGTAAAATCAAACAGCGATGTTTGAAATAACCCGATAACATGGATTGTAAGAGAAAGACCCATTGGTAACATATTTTCGTTAAATATATTTCATAAATTTAAATTCCAACCTCTTAACATTGCAATATACAACCGAAACACAGGGTATCAGAGTTGTCATTATCATTTCTTTTTGCTTGATAATTCCTCAACAGGATGACGTAACGACACGAAATTTGGAACTCTGTGGTTTTTTGATGTACGAAATTCAAATCCGTTCTTAGTTCGGATGACACTCGTACAGGGTGGCACTTACTATAAGTTAAGCCTCTTTAAATTAATGTAACCTTTTTATGTCAAGGTATATTAGTTTATATGTTAGTGTTCACTAAACATCGATGTGCAATCGATAGTCCGATAGGCCTATCGATATTTTCTGCGGCGTAAGATTGCACAGAGTTCCCTCGGATTCATGAATGAATCCAGCCAGTACCGTTATTTGATTACGTTTTTCTTTCAAAGTGTGTATTTGTTGATCGAGAACATGCACACGAAAACAACTAAAAGGTAATTTCATTGAACTCATGTGACACTGCGGAAAAGGAAACAGAAAGTGTGTGAACATTTTGGCAACGCAACTTTTCCTCCATAAAAATATGTAAATTCAATGAAAATTTGCGAATAATATTTCTTTCACATTCCAGTTCAAATGTTCGTTAAAATAATGTCTCTATAATTTTTTATAAGTATTACGTTCAACTTCTGTATAAAAACAATTATTTCAATAAAAGTATATGTTTTGTGTTACTATAAAGGAGTTTTTTATCTTCAACTTTACCTCAAAATGCATTCATTATAAAGATATATAAATATAACTTGCCGAAGCAATTGCTGAACAAACGAAATAAATAACCGACCAAAACAAACTCAATCTGTACAACTGCAACCTGTCCAGAAACATCGATGTCTGCACATCATCGGCCCAGCCGATGTTTTCGTGTACTATCGATAGACTATCGATAGCCGATAGTTGATGTTTAGTGAACATTAGTAAATGTTGAAGATTATGTTTGTTCAAGCAATTATATAAATATGATTGTAAGAGGCAGATCAATAGCAATGGTACTTCCGAACCATATAATTCATACAATGGAAGTATCTGAATGTATGGAAAATTTATCTATGTTTTTTTAATTGATATGTTTGAAAGTGGTAGCTTTTTAGCTGCCTCTGGGATCAGTCAAATAAAATAACTGTCGTTTAATACTTTAAACATGTAGGAAATACAATTAACTCAGGCGCTTACATTAAATAGAAGATTTCTATCTGTATGCTGAGTGCTGATATTAAAAGATATATGTATAGGCCGTCAACCTCTCTATCTTTTATTTATTGTAGCATTTACTGATGGTTATCACATATTATCGCTTTTAATCAAGGTCTACGGCATAAAGGATACCTTGCAAAATGATGACTATCCGAATCACAGCAAAGATCGATTTTGTGATACACGTGTTAAGATCAAATAGACATACATATTTTCAAATATTTAATATGTACTATTATGCCAAGACAATGGCACTGTCAGGTTTTACGTTACACTAACACAAACTTTCCATATCTACCACCCCAGCAAAAATTAATATCAAATTCAAAAGAATGACCGATTGGGTCTGTTTCTAATACTTTTCTCTAATGCTTCTGTATTTCTGACAGGCATATAGTATAGTTTATTTGCTATATTTAGACCGATATTTGTGTTTATGCCATCTTGCACTGTGCAAGGACAATCAATGGTGACCGATTTTGTGTTTTTCAAAGCTTTAATAACAGTGCGTCCATTTAAGCAGGTGTTAAATTATTTTGTCGTTATAGCAAATTGCATATTTGTCTTTAGAAAATCACTTAATTTGTATTATTAAGGAATTAGAATTTAATAATATCGTTAAAATACTGGTTTTTGAAGTGCGTAATATGTATGTTATTAAAAGATAAACAGGTCATCCACCTCTCCTTGATTCTTTGGCACATGGCACATCGTTTCGCTGATTTTATCGATCTTATCGCACTACATCAAGGTCCAAGATATACCCTTATCAAATCCACAACATGGCCTAGTAATATATTATATAAATACGTATGATAATGCTTACGCTTAAGGAATATTACGATTAGCCTGTGTGTTTGTATATATACTTTTCAGGACGAATTTCTCAAAGCCAATATGTGACTGATTTATCTCTCAAATATTTTTTGAAGAACGAAGTACTAACTTATGCTTTTTTGATGTCGATTTCCGTTGCTTTTTGATGTCGGCATAAACCTTGTTTTTGAGGAACGACCTTGGGAATCAAATGGCCTCTCCAAATCACTTATTTGCAGGTTGAGTTTGATCTGAGTAGCCCTAAAAATATAAATAATATAAATATAAATAAATAAATATAAAAATAATGGTCGCTGTCTAATAATGTTGAAATAATTTAACAAATAATTCCAAACTCCCAACCATGATGATTATAGTATTGTCCACCCTGTTTAATCGGCTTAGGAGGTATTACCAAAATTATTCGAAAACGCTGACGTAGATGATTAATTCTAAGACCAGATTACAGTATAGAGAATTGGAATTGTGCGATTTTTTTCTGTTGTTAGAAGACTCGCCCTCGTACCATAAACATTTATGTCACGGTTAAATTATCAGTATTGTAGTAACTGGTGGTACCAATATATGTATTCTGTATCTATAGCTCTACATATTTGTTAGCGATTAAAAAACTGTGCCATCGCGACACGTGACACCTTACCAATAGAATTTCAATTTTATCGTCCTTATTTCAAATATCACTTGATAAGTTAATACAGTGTAAATGAGTTACAGACTATAGGCCTTCACGGAAACAGTGATCTGGGTCCGGATAGATCAGTTATACGTCCATCCGCTGTCAAGTGGGATTTATGATTCCATGGATTTAACGGACACCGAATAACGAAAAAGTTGGTTGGTTTAAGAATAAAATACAGATGGTTAAGGAAAACAGCTACTCATCTGAATCATCCGATAGAAATCACTTACTGTACAAGAGTAATCTGACCCTATTTCTGATTGATCCCAGATCACTTTCCGAACGTCAGGATCAGTGATCCAAGTGATAGGGTTAACCCGATGACAGTTTCCGTAAAGGCCTTAACTATATGATTAGGGTGACAGTTCTATCCGCCTGTTCATCTTCCAGATACAGTTATAACTGTCAGATCCAGTTTAAAAATGTGTTTGTCAATATGATGATATTTTCTATATGGAATGCAGAAGGTATCTATTGATTTAAGTAGATGTATAATTGTTGTGGGCTTGCCACTTCATTTTTTAGGCGCTTCTAGTATCTTCTATAGAACATTGTCCTGTCAAACAGAGAGTTAACATGAGCTTCCTTTATATTGATTGTTTGTTTTTCTATTCACTGACCTTGTTGGAAAACCACATTTTTCTTTAAATATAAATGCCATTAGAAGCACAATCTATTTTTTGTGGTGAAATATATTGTTGGAGAACAAATTTGGGAGTAAATTATCTTTTTGTGAGTGCTTAAAAAACAATGACTTTTGTCATCTTATTGCAGATGTATCCATAGTCAACCTTAACACATTTAAGAGACAGTTGTTAACGGTCTTACAGTGAAGCGTAGTATTGAGTTAGGTTAGCAACTTGTCAAATGCTCAACCGATGTAGCTATAGACATTAATTTGCTGTTCTTGTTTTTTTCTTCTACATTATACATTAGTGTAAGTAGTAGCAGGAATTTACTGTGTTGAGCACTAAATTTGAAATAAATTAATAAAAGACATTCAACTAACAAAATGACACCTCGATGACATAAAAACAAACAAATGGCGTCTTTTTAACATTGACGTTTAGTTTGCCGCGCCTCTATTAGGCAACCCATTAATTAGTCAATACTATGTCTGTAACTTATTCAGTTGAATGTTCAATTAGACTATCAGTGGTTTCTCACCAGTATTATGTACGTTCAAGCTATTATGCGCTTGATATCAATCCCCTCGCCTGTTGAGTGGATATTAAACGCGATACGGCGCTGTTTTTGGCCTGATATCGTGCTGTTAAACACCGATTGTTGTTTACTATTTGTTTGTCCATAGAGAGATAATCAAATAAAGTAAAACTTGTTTTTTTGTGATGATGTCGATCGTAAAGTTCAAGGATCTTCGTGAATGTTTCGCGAATTTTGTTTTTGTAGTCTCAACAATTGTTTATTCACAATGCACGTGGTTGTTCACATTCTCAAAATATGGTAATGGTATGGTGAAACTAATGAGATGGTATTAAAGTCAGCAATGATTAATCTGTGATTTTCTACCATCAATTTTAGCGGTGTTTTCTGACATTTGATGTTGTTCCTTTAATATCAATACATCAGTAGTTAAAATGCGTGCTATTTTTGTTTTCTTATTTTACATAACCATTGTTATAAACATCGTGTAATAACAGTCAAAGCGCTAATTCAATGAACGTTTACATTATGTTGATGGAACCGATATTCATTTTTTTTTAATGTTGATTATTACTATTTCCATGTATTGCGTCATGAACTTACAATCAGAAATTATTGTAACATTTGTAGGAGTAATGTGCAAAAAATTAACTACGACGATTTATTGACTCAAAACGCAAAAAAAATTCTGTGAATCGAAATAAATTCAAAAATCTTCAATCGCAGTTGTTTAAAAACTCTACAATCAACTCTACCTATTGTACTTTAAATGTTTCAAAACATAACAACAAAAACCCGGCAAATTCCCTGTCCAGCCGTTTGCCCTGGATTTCCGAGAGTAAAGCATGAAATTGTAAAGTGTGAAAATTAGCATTGTAGTGCAGGTACTTGTTTCTCACTTTCCATCCACTCTTAATTTGTAAGCCAAGTCAAAGGAAAGGTATAAAATGGTAATTAACACAACGCGTGTGAAGAATGTTGGAATGCTTTCTCGACATTTATTTCAAAATGTCACTCCGAAGTATCTAACTGTACATGTCGGCTGTATAAGGTACAGTTACGTAAAAAACCACGTACGTGTTGTTATGAAAAAGTGCATATATTTTTAACGAGGTGTTTTTTTTTTGTTTTATCGTTACCTGTGCAAAAAAATATTTATATGTATATACTCGTACCTGTATTCCATGTGAAAACAGACCAGTGACGTCATGGTGACGTAAGTGCGCAATGTTCGGCTGTCATCCAAATTGTCGTCAGTAGCGTCGCTTAGATTGATTTGTAAGATGTCGTTTGTTGATCGTTGGTGTACAGTTTATCTTGTGCGGTTTGTGTTGGATTGTGTGTGATTTTACCTTTTACTCAGGTACAATGTCTCCGAAGAGAGTTATTGTGAAGTAACATTCTCATGTTCCGCATTATATACTATCATTCAAATTGAAGGTGAACAAACAATTGTTACGCCTTTGACTGTGAACAATGCCATCCGCCATGTTTTCTGCGTCGGTACGTCATCAATTTTGTGACGTCACTGACCTTTTCTGAATAATACTCGTACGATGGCCCTACTGGTAAAGTGGGTTCATTTTTGGAAAAGTTCAGTGATATCTTCGTCTTATCATTCATACCATAGAAAGTCATTAATGATGTCACGGGCTTTTTCAATAAGCCATGACGTTTTACTTTTCACATTCCACAACAAGCACAGTATCATAAATTTTCAATTTTGAGATAATTTGAAAAATCTATATCAGTTGTTTTAATCGTTTTGTCTGTCTGTCCGTCGAGACTTTTCCTGCGCTGCTGCACCGATTTTGATGAAATTTGGTCTGTGATATGCTTTAGGCATCTTTTTAAAAATCGGGCCAGTGGTGTCGGAGTAATTTGGAAAACATGAAAATTCTCAAAATTCAACAGAACAGTTAGGAAAAAATAATGGAAAATGCTACTACTTTTTTGAAAATCATTGTGCACTGATGGCGGAGTAATCTATTTTTAAGGCGTTATAGACCTACTTGATCATTTTAATTTTTTTCCGAGGAAGAAATCCGTTATAGCGTAAGAATGAATATATACCTTCTTTACAAACTTATCCGAATATTGCCATTGAAGACATATGTGTGAACTTGATTTTTTTAAACATATTACTTAATAACTGTATATTTTTAAATAGCCTGCTCTACGGCTTATACTATACAAATAATTTATAAAATTACTGCCCAATAAAAGCATATACTTAAACGCTTATTTACCTCTCCGGCGCGAGATACGTTTTTTTTAAATATCGTAATCTTATAACCTGTAACTTAAAAACTACTTACTTCGTTGCTTAGTATCGGGATATGCTTCCCGTGATCATTGTAAATGATAACGGTTTATAAAGATTCCCAAAATATCTGTCGTATAGAAACCTATATTTGAACGCTTATCCACCTATCCGTCGCGGCGTTTCGATTTTTTGCGGGCTAATGCCGCTATCAAACATGTTTAACCACTTGATGTATATTTTCGTAAACTCGTTCGGCAGCTTGAAAGGTGTACATATTTCCTCGAAATGAGTCAAAAGAGACGGTCAATGTTGCGTAACACTTCTCAAGATCCCTTTCAGCATGAGCTGCCTGTTGCCTTATTTTATGCTAAATAGGAATAAAGATTATTGGTTGTCGATGTATTCAGGTGTACCCGTTCATGTGGTACACGTACGAATCCCAATAATGTCAGTGGGTCAAGGCTGGAGCTAATTCAACACAGTTCGATGCATACATGAAATTTCAGCACTAGCAAACCGCGAAAATATCGAGGGATTTGCAACAAATTTACTGTTAATAGAGAGTAATATTCATTAAAACAAATGGATTTCATGATGTATGAATTGATACATTGCTTTACAATGAATTAATCTGTGACCAACGTAAATTGATCAGCGAAAGAATTCGGTGAAAGTAGTAAGGACGTTGCCATAACTCCTGATAATTCTATCATATTTCCTTCTGTTACGACTTGTTTTATTTTATATACAGGGTCGTCCAATAAGCGCGCGGTGCTCTCTAGCGGCCTTACCGTTCAAATTAGAAGAAAATGGCTTGAATAAAAAGCGTTTTTTTTCAAACGGTCTACTTGTAGAAAACAATTTCAAAGATGGCGGACGTCCGGATATACCGGATGTAGGTTTAAACTTCCTTATTTTAAATAGAGCAACCCTGTATATTATTACGTTTTTGAATTCAGCATCGATTTTTAGGTCCAGTTTGTTAACCATACTTTATGTCTACAAAACCTATTTTCGAAGTTATTCAGCAATCTTTAGAAAATTTGACGTTTGTAGTATTTTACAAAAAATATTAACAAACTGCACCTAAAAATCGATGCTGGATTCAAAAACGTAATGATAACAGTTTGTTCCATTTAAAATAAGAAATTCGATACCTATTTCCGGTATATCCGGATGTCCGCCATCTTTGAAATTATTTTCTGCAAATAGATCATTCAAAGAGGAAGGTTTTTTATCAAAGCCATTTTCTTCCAATTTAAGCGGTAAGGCCGCTAGAGAGCACCGCGCGCTTATTGGACCACCCTGTATAAAGGAAAAGACAAATCATTTATATTCACTTAATATCATATTTATCTATTTCACAAAACTTATAACTACAACCGGCAACAGCAGATTTTCTTCCCCCCCACCTTAAAGACGGTCCAGCATCGAGATTGGTTAATCGCGGCAGCCGATATTAAATGTCGCTGTTATACTTATGTTTTCTATCCCTTTTTAGGGACGATCGCTACCTGAGAGAACCTCCCGCTCCCCTTCCTCATGCCGCACTGGTCAATGGACTAGTATCACGAGGTTAAGAACAATGATTTAATTATTATGGCCGCTTAGTGCATACACAAATAAACGTTCTGCTGCATTTCGTTACTTTCTACATCATTTTGTTTTTTAGTAATTCCATTCTAAAGTTTAAAGAAAGGAATTCAAATTCAGCCAATCAGTGCCAACCGCGCGAATTATCAGCAGTGCATTGTTGCCAAGAACAGCTCCGACTCGCAAAACATTTACATTTCACATAAACATGTTATTTGCTATCCAAAGTGTTATAAATAATTTGAAACTCACTTCTTAGCTCTCACATTTCTCATCTCCGTATTGAAGAACTGCATATTATCCACATAAAAGTCGTTCACCATAGCCATATCAACTTTAGGCAGGTTATCTGAATCGGCGTTTGTGTATCCACTATCGATTTTACTTGTTGGTTATGTTATGATAAAATAACTTGAAACCTAGTAAAATGGAATAAAAGGATATCCTGTACAAATAAACGCAAACAAATAATAATAACTTTAAGATTCTTGAAAATTACAGCCAAAGCCCAATGGAATTTGGAAATGACAATGACCGAATGACGATTGATTGACAGGATTGACGGATCAGGAACCTTAACTTAGCTTTCGGAAGGGCTGTTCCAAATTATGGTTCTATCACCGTCCTAGAACTGTTTTCATCATGCCCCGCCCATTTTACAATTCTCAAACCGATGATTGGTTGGTCCACCAGCGTACCAACCAATCATCGATTCTAGAATCACAAAATGGGTGGGGCATGATGAAAACAGTTCTAGGACGGTGATAGAACCGTAATTTGGAACAGCCCTGGAATTTCGGATCACGGGACATTAAAACCACAAAACATATCAGACGGGAACAGAAGACAAGATAGATGAGCCAGCCCGCGTACAGCTCCGCGCGCCATCAGAATGCGGCAACACAGCACACATATCTGTCTTTTGATTGGCTGTTCGCCTATAGGGCAGTGACGTCACTGCCCTAGGAGAATTCAAATATTTTCCTCATTTTCACGGCTTTCCTGTGCCCAAAAAAATCGGAGAAAAAAATGAGATGCTTTTTATGACGTACTCTATCATATGCAACCAGAAATAAAATTCATGATACTAGTCCATTTACGATGGCCACACAGTCACCTTCTTCTGTCGAGTACAGACCTAAAATAACAGTCCCTTTTTTCAACGGTGCCAAGTCTAGTGAAATTTCACTAGATCCAATGATTTTTCTGTAATTTAGTGATTTAGTGAAAACTTTTATCAAAATGTCATATTCTAGTGATTTGTTCACACTGAAATTTTGCATGACACATTTTATTATTTTTAATGTTTTGATCTTATAACATGATATGCATGATTGCTAGATTATCTAGTGATTTTTTGATTCCCTATACCAAAGTTTTGGTTAACCAATCACTTTTTATAACGAATATTCATGTATCCAACAGACTATTCAAGTACCCATAATAAAAATTAGAAATCCAATGCCAAATTTTTGCCAAATGCTCTGTTGAAACTTTTTACTCTCGAAGATCAATTATGCACGGTTATTTGGCGACTTTTTAAGATAAATTCATTTTTTCGTAACGTTTCTTGAATTCACTATTCAACAATGACTGATTTTGACACTATCTTGCGAACTGTTTGATACATGGTCACCTTCTTCTAGTTCATATTGACGTAACTATATATTTTTTAAGGACTAATACCAAAAATTCCAAAATCTGACAATGAAATTTTGTTTTATTAGAGTTTTTCTTTGGATGTCTGCATTTTAATGAAAATCTCTAAAATTCAATTTAAACTGGAAACTATTGGGAATTGGACATGGTCAATTTATTAGCTTACCACCTTTACTTCCTTATTTTGTATATTATATAGTTTGAGTTTAATTTTACATATGTACACCCCCCCCCCCCCCCACCACCAGTAGCAGAGGCAGCAAAATCGAGTGATTTTTTCAAACGTCATCTAGTGAATATTTCAATGTTGATCTGGCAACACTGCCCATTTTTAACACGCTTTTATTTGCTTCGCCTGTATGTTTGTGGGTTTGTAACTCTCCATTGGATTAAGTGGTCGGACCGAACATTGAACGCTGTTTGTTTATAGGTGGCAATACCTGTTCAAAAGTACTTGTGGAGTCGCTGTATAACGTACTGGGAGTAGATAAACTTGTTTTGTCACATGGCCGACTTTACTCACTAGGCCGGAGCATGAAATATGGCAACACTGAATCAGCGGGCCGAGTTCTCATTTGTTGTTATGTCATGTGTGTTCTTCCAGGAGCAGAAAATATTGTTGGAAGGTGATTATTAATGTGTTTCTAATTATTTACCTGTCAAACGAAACTATAAAGATAACAAGATGCCTGCAAAGCATGTAGTACCAGGTTGTAGCCCAGTAGAGGACTACCAAACCATGGCCCAACATAAACCTATTCCAGATTAAAAAGAACGTTGCAAGGTGATTTTTAATGTGTTTCTACTTATTTACCTGCACAAATGAAACTATAAAGATAAAAAGATGCCTGCAAAGTGTGTAGTACCAGGTTGTACTAGCAATTGTGCGTCCAATAAGGGACATAAACAGAAGTGGGTGAAAGGTATTCCTCGGAAGGGCTGGTTATATTTATAAGGATAAAGACAATAATTTACAAACATTTCTAAGGATAAGACCTATTTTAAAGCACAATGTGGTACCTATAATGTTTTCTGGACCTCCCAAATATCACAGAAAAATACAGTTAACTCATCTGGGTATGGCCTGGGGCATACCTACGAAAGGATTTGATAGTGAAAGGGAAATCAAGACCAGCAAGAATGGCTTCACAGTGACCTAATAGTGAATTTTTCTAGCTCAAGTGACAATTTACAAAGTAAATTGAGTGTTCATTTAAGTGGAAGTGGCAGCAGGAAACAGGTTGCGTCTATTTTTATTTTGTAGTGTCTGACTGTGATGAAACAGACATCAGATGTAAGTGGTATTAGTAGTAGTAGTTCTAAAAAGTATTTTTCTTAATTTATTAACCGAGACGAACTCTAATACATATAAAATGTAATAATTATTCTGAAACTATAGGGCCACTATTTGACAGCTAAGCCACGTTGCCACATCTAAGGCTCCGGCCTAGTGTAGAGTCGGCCATGTTTGTCATGATTGATAGTCCTAACAAGACGACTTTCAGTAATCTAGCTATGCGGCACGCGCTACAATTAATTAAGTGAATCGTGATCAAGTGAAATCAACCGGAAAGACGAATGACACGATATACCATACATCCGACCTCCTTGTAAGTGGTGTACCCCCAAACTCCAATCCAATATCCGATCCCCGGAATATATGCAGCCGTCATGCACCGGCGCGCCGCCCCGTCTCTAGCCTGAATAATTATAAGGCCGAATGTCGTCCTAGCGTAATCTATTAAAGTGAACAGTAAATTCTCCCCGTATATGCCCGCCGCCGCCGCCGTCGCCGCCGTTTGTTTCTTAATTAAACCCGGTGACCTCTTTTCCTCTAGGATGTCGCAAACGAGCAACGCGTCTCAGTCCAGCGAACAGGTCGATTGCAGCGCTCGCTTCTATCTGATAGCGTTCTATCTGTGATGAAGCTCGCGTTGTTTTATTGCGGTTTGTGGGAAAATACACCGGGAAAATTGCGGCGAAAAATGCATGGAGCCAGGTAGATTTCCTTGAGACCTTCCACGGAGGGTACTAGGGAAGTTTTTTAAAAGTAATTTCTCCAAAACCTCTTTTTAAATCAACTCTGCAAAGTGTCACGATTAAAGCACATTCGTGGTCCCAAGTACGCAGAAGGTCCTCATCACTAGAAACCGCCTTCCTTTTAGCTTCATTTTCACATGTAGAAACAGTGCAAAGTCTACTCTACTACTCACTCTCTGCTCTTACATCCAGGTAGCATTGAAAACGTACTTGTAGGTTAACCTCAAGGCTCGTTCTACAATGTAGAGAGGTCTTTCTTGGATGACACTTCAGCAAGACCTCAAGTGTCACTTATGTGGATGTAGAGCATGCTGGAGTTTGTGGTAATAATAGGCTTTTATTAGCTTCCCCTGTAATTAAACCCGGTGACCTCTTTTCCTCTAGGATGTCGCAAACGAGCAACGTGTCTCAGTCCAGCGAACAGGTCGATTTCAGCGCTCGCTTCTATCTGATAGCGTTCTATCTGTGATGAAGCTTGCGTTGTTTTATTGCGGTTTGTGGGAAAATACACCGGGAAAACTGCGGTGAAAAACGCATGGAGCCAGGTAGATTTCCTTGGTATATTCTACGTTTTAATCAAAGGGTGCTAGAGAAGTTTTTTCAAAGTAACTTCCCCTGCATTAAACCAGTTCTGTCAAGTGTCACTAGGGATTAAAGCACACTCGTGGTCCCAAGCCCTTCGAAGGTCCTCATCGCTAGAGACCGCCTTCGTTTTAGCTTATTTTCACATGTAGAAACAGTGCAAAGTCTACTCTACTACTCACTATCTGCTCTTACATCCAGGTAGCATTGAAAACGTACTTGTAGGTTAACCTCAAGGCTCGTTCTACAATGTAGAAAGGTCTTTATTGGACGACACTTCGGCAAGACATTGGGTGTCACTTATGTGGATGTCGAGCATGCTGGAGTTTGCGGTACTAACAGGCGTTTATTAGCTTCACCCTGTAATTAAACCCGGTGACCTCTTTTTCTCTAGGATGTCGCAAACGAGCAACGCGTCTCAGTCCAGCGAACAGGTCGATTTCAGCGCTCGCTTCTATCTGATAGCGTTCTATCTGTGATGAAGCTTGCGTTGTTTTATTGCGGTTTGTGGGAAAATACACCGGGAAAACTGCGGTGAAAATACATGGAGCCCGGTAGATTTCCTTGGTATATTCTACGTTTTAATCAAAGGGTGCTAGGGAAGTTTTTTCGAAGTAATTCCCCTGCATTAAACCAGTTCTGTCAAGTGTCACTAGGGACTAAAGCACCCAAGCCCTTAGAAGGTCCTCATCACTAGAAACCGCCTTCCTTTTAGCTTCATTTTCACATGTAGAAACAGTGCAAGGTCTACTCTACTAGTCTACTACTACTACTACTCTGCTCTTAAATCCAGGTAGCATCGAAAACGTACTTGTAGGTCAACCTCAATGCTCGTTCTACAATGGAAAAGGTCTTTCTTGGATGACACTTCTGCAAGACATTGGGTGTCACCTATGTGGGTGTCGAGCATGCCGGAGTTTGCGGTACTAACAGGCGTTTATTAGCTTCACCCTGTAATTAAACCCGGTGACCTCTTTTTCTCTAGGATGTCGCAAACGAGCAACGCGTCTCAGTCCAGCGAACAGGTCGATTTCAGCGCTCGCTTCTATCTGATAGCGTTCTATCTGTGATGAAGCTTGCGTTGTTTTATTGCGGTTTGTGGGAAAATGCACCGGGAAAACTGCGGTGAAAAATGCATGGAGCCAGGTAGATTTCCTTGGCATATTCTACGTTTTAATCAAAGTGTGCTAGGGAAGTTTTTTCGAAGTAATTTCCCCTGCATTAAACCAGTTCTGTCAAGTGTCACTAGGGACTAAAGCACCCAAGCCCTTAGACGGTCCTCATCACTAGAAACCGCCTTCCTTTTAGCTTCATTTTCACATGTAGAAACAGTGCAAAGTCTACTCTACTACTCACTATCTGCTCTTACATCCAGGTAGCATTGAAAACGTACTTGTAGGTTAACCTCAAGGCTCGTTCTACAATGGAGAAAGGTCTTTCTTGAATGACACTTCGGCAAGACATTGGGTGTCACTTATGTGGGTGTCGAGCATGCTGGAGTTTGCGGTAATAACAGGCTTTTATTAGCTTCACCTGTAATTAAACCCGATAACCTCTTTCCTCTAGGATGTCGCAAACGAGCAACGCGTCTCAGTCCAACGAACAGGTCGATTTCAGCGCTCGCTTCTATCTGATAGCGTTCTATCTGTGATGAAGCTTGCGTTGTTTTATTGCGGTTTGTGGGAAAATACACCGGGAAAACTGCGGTGAAAAATGCATGGAGCCAGGTAGATTTCCTTGGTATATTCTACGTTTTAATCAAAACGTGCTAGGGAAGTTTTTTCAAAGTAATTTCCCCTGCATTAAACCAGTTCTGTCAAGCGTCACTAGGGATTAAAGCACACTCGTGGTCCCAAGCCCTTAGAAGGTCCTCATCACTAGAGACCGCCTTCATTTTAGCTTATTTTCACATGTAGAAACAGTGCAAAGTCTACTCTACTACTCACTATCTGCTCTTACATCCAGGTAGCATTGAAAACGTACTTGTAGGTTAACCTCAAGGCTCGTTCTACAATGGAGAAAGGTCTTTCTTGGATGACACTTCGGCAAGACATTGGGTGTCACTTATGTGGGTGTCGAGCATGCTGAAGTTTGCGGTAATAACAGGCGTTTATTAGCGTCACCTGTAATTAAACCCAGTGACCTCTTTTCCTCTAGGATGTCGCAAACGAGCAACGCGTCTCAGTCCAGCGAACAGGTCGATTTCAGCGCTCGCTTCTATCTGATAGCGTTCTATCTGTGATGAGGCTTGCGTTGTTTTATTGCGGTTTGTGGGAAAATACACCGGGAAAACTGCGGTGAAAAATGCATGGAGCCAGGTAGATTTCCTTGGCATATTCTACGTTTTAATCAAAGTGTGCTAGGGAAGTTTTTTCGAAGTAATTTCCCCTGCATTAAACCAGTTCTGTCAAGTGTCACTAGGGACTAAAGCACCCAAGCCCTTAGACGGTCCTCATCACTAGAAACCGCCTTCCTTTTAGCTTCATTTTCACATGTAGAAACAGTGCAAAGTCTACTCTACTACTCACTATCTGCTCTTACATCCAGGTAGCATTGAAAACGTACTTGTAGGTTAACCTCAAGGCTCGTTCTACAATGGAGAAAGGTCTTTCTTGAATGACACTTCGGCAAGACATTGGGTGTCACTTATGTGGGTGTCGAGCATGCTGGAGTTTGCGGTAATAACAGGCTTTTATTAGCTTCACCTGTAATTAAACCCGATAACCTCTTTCCTCTAGGATGTCGCAAACGAGCAACGCGTCTCAGTCCAACGAACAGGTCGATTTCAGCGCTCGCTTCTATCTGATAGCGTTCTATCTGTGATGAAGCTTGCGTTGTTTTATTGCGGTTTGTGGGAAAATACACTGGGAAAACTGCGGTGAAAAATGCATGGAGCCAGGTAGATTTCCTTGGTATATTCTACGTTTTAATCAAAACGTGCTAGGGAAGTTTTTTCAAAGTAATTTCCCCTGCATTAAACCAGTTCTGTCAAGCGTCACTAGGGATTAAAGCACACTCGTGGTCCCAAGCCCTTAGAAGGTCCTCATCACTAGAGACCGCCTTCATTTTAGCTTATTTTCACATGTAGAAACAGTGCAAAGTCTACTCTACTACTCACTATCTGCTCTTACATCCAGGTAGCATTGAAAACGTACTTGTAGGTTAACCTCAAGGCTCGTTCTACAATGGAGAAAGGTCTTTCTTGGATGACACTTCGGCAAGACATTGGGTGTCACTTATGTGGGTGTCGAGCATGCTGAAGTTTGCGGTAATAACAGGCGTTTATTAGCGTCACCTGTAATTAAACCCAGTGACCTCTTTTCCTCTAGGATGTCGCAAACGAGCAACGCGTCTCAGTCCAGCGAACAGGTCGATTTCAGCGCTCGCTTCTATCTGATAGCGTTCTATCTGTGATGAGGCTTGCGTTGTTTTATTGCGGTTTGTGGGAAAATACACCGGGAAAACTGCGGTGAAAATGCATGGAGCCAGGTAGATTTCCTTGGTATATTCTACGTTTTAATCAGAGGGTGCTAGGGAAGTTTTTTCAAAGTAATTTCCCCTGCATTAAACCAGTTCTGTCAAGCGTCACTAGGGATTAAAGCACACTCGTGGTCCCAAGCCCTTAGAAGGTCCTCATCACTAGAGACCGCCTTCATTTTAGCTTATTTTCACATGTAGAAACAGTGCAAAGTCTACTCTACTACTCACTATCTGCTCTTACATCCAGGTAGCATTGAAAACGTACTTGTAGGTTAACCTCAAGGCTCGTTCTACAATGGAGAAAGGTCTTTCTTGGATGACACTTCGGCAAGACATTGGGTGTCACTTATGTGGGTGTCGAGCATGCTGAAGTTTGCGGTAATAACAGGCGTTTATTAGCTTCACCTGTAATTAAACCCGGTGACCTCTTTTTCTCTAGGATGTCGCAAACGAGCAACGCGTCGCAGTCCAGCGAACAGGTCGATTTCAGCGCTCGCTTCTATCTGATAGCGTTCTATCTGTGATGAAGCTTGCGTTGTTTTATTGCGGTTTGTGGGAAAATACACCGGGAAAACTGCGGTGAAAAATGCATGAAGCCAGGTAGATTTTCTTGATACTTTCTACAGAGGGTACTAGGGATGATTTTTCGAAGTAATTTCCTCAACATTCATTACTACACTTCTCCGAGTTGTCAGAAACCACTCTTTGACCCAGCTCTGTCAAGTGTTACTAGGGGTTCAAAGACACTCATGGTCCCAAGCCCTTAGAAGGTCCTCATCACTTGAAACCGCCTTCCTTTTAGCTTCATTTTCACGTGTAGAAACAATACAAAGTCTACTCTACTACTCACTATCTGCTCTAACAGCCAGACAGCATTGAACGCATGTATCATCTTGTATCATCAGGTGTCACTTATGTGAGTGCCGAGTCATGCTGGAGTTTGTGGTAATGAAATCGTGGACGCGCTCGCAAGGCGAAGGTCGAGAAATAATTTCCTGGCTCCTGAGCCTGCTATGGGGCTAGCAGCAGGTACCATTAGAGGAAAACAGAGCTGTGGTTCCAAAATCAACATCTTATGAGGTGGACGGGAATCTCTCGACATCTACGTCAAGCTAGAGAACTTATTTCAGGTCCTCTGACCAATGTGGAGCGGTACTGTATCTCATTGCACAGAAGCGGGACAAGGTGACTTGTGGACCTGCTATCTGCCCATAACACCTTCAGACGTCAGTTGTGTGTGATGGGGGTGGCAAATTCCCCAATGTATGCACGCTGTGGCAAGGAGGAAGAGTTCTCAGCACACATTCTATGTTGCTGTGAAGCCCCTGAGTATCACAGACAGCCTATACTAGATTCAGGTTGAACCTGAACACATAAGATGGGATGAGATGAGAAAGGTGTTGAGTGGAGGGTTCATCATCATTGATTATTGATTATTACTAAAGCTGAAGAAAAAGGTTGGGGAAAGAATAGAGAGGGAATCTGAGCCGAAAACAAGGTGAGGAAAGATGAGAACATTCCACCTCATCACCAGAAGCGGGGAGGTACTACCCAGTGTGACGAGGAGCAACGGGGGATACCGTCTAACTGTCTACCATCACTAGTTTGTTCGGGTATACTTCCCTAGACTGCTTCCAGCCCAGTCTACCCCTAATCTCTATCTCTATATATAAAAATGAATCCCTTTTTTTCCCTTGGTCACAGCATCACGTGAGAACGGCTTCACCAGTTTCATCCACCTTTTTTTATAGGTTTTCTGTTTCTTCGTAGAACGTTCTTACGCGAATTAATCTAAGGAAAATTATACAGACTATTATAAAATTAAGAAAAATGTGAGTGAACTGTTCTCATCTCATCTTTGCGATGAATTAGGAACGAGGGTAAGGAGAGGTGCATACTATATAAGGGCATGCTTGTAGGCCTATTCATTCCTGAATATAGTAGAGGTTAAAAGTTTTAATGAAAGAATTTGGGCAGTTGTCATTTCTTCAAAATAGTAACTTTGGGGAATTCAGGCCTAATTTGTAGATCACGCGCAGAAAGTGGTGATATATTGATAATATACAGGGTTGGGATAAAGTTTGGAACCAAGCAAATATCTTTGAAAGGGAAAGGGTGATATTGCTGAAAATTTGCAGGTAAATGTAGTGACGCATAATGCATCGGAAGACATTATGTTAGCTATTAATGTACTTCCGGTCTAACCGGAAGTACCGTCAATTTTTTTACAGAAACTAATACTAAACCTACTATGGACTTATTCGGAAAAAAAAGATGTATTAAAATCTGCAGAAATATACAGGGTGTCCCATTTATAATAAAAAATTTGACGGTACTTCCGGTTAAACCGGAAGTACATTAATAGCTAACATAATGTCTTCGGATGCATTATACGCCACTACACTTGCCTGCAAATTTTCAGCAATATCATTCTTTCCGTTCCAAAGTTATTTGATTCCATACTTTATCCCAACCCTGTATTTAGTTTCTTTCTTATCTCCTCGATATCTCAGGTTAGTAATAAAATATCGACATACGGTTTTCGCTAGCCTATTCAGGTATCATTTTTTGGCTAGATTTTCATGAGAAGAAGCCACATCATTGAATTTGATTTTTCAGAGAATTTTGCAGTTTTCGGTTACTAAATAAAAAAGCTCACTCTAGCGTTATCACTAGGAGTTAGACATATCATATGGGTTTGATGGAATAATAAATGCTTTTTCCAATAAGACCAAATTTGTTGGAATCCGTTTAGTCGTTTAGGAGTTATAGCTATTTATTTAAAAAAAAACATTAAATTATCCCCCATCACTTTATCTTAATAAATACGTCAAAAAGTGTTGTAAAAGTTACTTCAGTGCATCCTAGCTTTGAAAAGCACACATTTTTGGAAACATATACTAGGTGGATTTCAGCGAACAATCACTTTAAATGTTTAGAACGGGGGTTATGCACCCTGGGTGACCACCTTGGAAATCTGAAAATATTTTTCGCGGTCTTCCTTAAGCCACCTTAGTAATAATTTTTTCACCGCAAGTCTCTATGGCGAATAATTTCCGAAATACAGCACTTTGCATTCTTGTCTGACCACTCGGTACATTGAAAATATACTCCTACTTTTCATTTCACACGTCCTGCGCCCTGTTTTGGTGTAATTTTGGCCCTTGGAAGTAGCATTTTGTTGATTCGAAACATTTTTTTACTCAATTTTCCTGGTGCATTGCTGTATCTAAAGTAAAGTTTACATTGTTTTGTTTTATTCGAGTTTATGGGAAGCACAGTGGGGATCCGATAATTGATATCGTCCAGATGAAGGATCAAAAGCGTATGAGATAGTCGGTTCAGTGCCTTTGTTCGCCAGGACAATACATTCAGCTAGCATAAGTAATGAATGCATCGGGGAATCTCCAAAGTAACGCCATACGTTGTTAGCACAGACGATGGGTCATATATTGTCACGTTTGAGGTGACTCGGGGGGTTTTGATCCTGGTGTACAAAATTGAAACTGGATTGCACTAAATCTATAAACGTAACAAGCTTAATGGTTAACACGTGTAAGCCACAACATAAATTCAGTTACCTATGGCCTCTTTTAGATGTAAAGACTTCTATGGAATATGTTCCTTCAACAAGATTTTTTTACCTTGACCGTCAGTTTAGTGTTTACTTATTATGTAGAGACCAAGTAAGCAGAGCGCGGTCAAAGATGACTGAGTCGCCGAGTCACACGTCAGTCCTCTTGACCGACTTCCTGGCCCGTGCCCGTACTAAACTTCGCTGTACTTCCCCAGCCCGAACTTGTCTTCCCTTTCCTCCCAAGACTGAAAAGAGCTCGCTAAACAGTAAAAACTGGGACTTGATTGAGGACATCCAAGATAATGTCACAGCAGCCTTTAGAGACGTTCCAAAAGGGGCCTACGAGGACGCCTTTCTCGTTTGGAAGAACTGTCTGCAAAAATATATGCAGGAGGTGCATACGAGGTCTTACAATAAATTAACCGGACTGATTTTTTGTCGAACGTGTGGTAACAGTGTAAGGCTGCAACTGTCACCGATTAATCCTCTAAGCCTCTGCTATCGATAGACCGTTTTATGACCGTTGCGCGATTTTTAGTTCTCAAGCTGTGTCGTGTTGTTCAAGGTCGTGTTGTTGGTTGAGCGTGTTACGAAAATGGAGCATCGTACAGTAGAGTTTTGTGTGAATTTGGGCGAGTCTGGAAAGGAAGCATTTCCTAACGTGGTTAGGGTGTTTGGTGAGGAATTGTGAATCGTTTTCAGGTATTCTGGTGGCAAACAATCCAAAAACGGCCGAGAAAGTATCGAACATAAGGAGAAATGTGGAAGGGCTATCGTAGTGCAAACCTTCGAATATTAAAGGTGGATAGAATAAACAATAAACATCTGATGTTATTCCGAATAACTAGAGGCGTCAGGGGTCGGCTGGCGGGAGCCAAGCCAATCGGCTGCGGGAGTCTCGGTCACGTGTGGTCACGTCTCCATTCCTAACTGGATGAGCATCACTGCCGGCGCCGGCGTTGCCATATTGTACTCAGTGCGTTGACATGTGTGTATTAAAGTGACAAATATGCGGGTTCCTACAAGTGTAATAGGAAATATTGAGGGGTGATCTGACAACATACCTCGTGATGTGAACCGAAATAGTGTTGAGGAGAAACAATACCCCTCATTGCCCCTATACTTTGGCTGAATGTTAATTCTATCCACCTTTAATGTTCGAAGGTGCAAACTGACAACAACGCTCAGCATGTGCGCGCTCTTGTACATCAAGACAGACGGATTGCTGTCCGAATTATATCCGATTCATTACATATCAATCGAGAAACGGTAAGATAGCTTCTGGTTCACGATTTACGCATAAAAAAGCTGTGTGCAAAGATTGACCATAGCGCAGGACTGCATTAAACAGGTTGAAAATGATCCAGCCCTTCTCAATCCTTTGATTACTGGCGATGAGAGTTGGTTCTTCCAATATGATCCTGAAACAAAGCGGCAAAGCCAACTGTGGCTCTACCTGGCATTTCCTACCCAAAAAAGCAAGTATAGACAAATCCAGAGTCAAAACAATGCTGATTTGCTGCTTTGACTGCAAGGGAGTGGACCATACGCAGTTTGTGCCACCTGGACAGACCGGAAATCAACATCGCAAATACATGGATCCTTCACCATGACAATACTCGTGCTTTCAGTATAATGCAGTTTCTAACCTCAAAAAAACATTCTAGTTTTTGTTTCCCCGATTCAAACAAGCGATGAAAGAAACGCATTTCTCTCGATATTTAAATATAAAGGGCCCCACAGACATCGTTCTTTTTCATCAGGTTTGCACGACGTGCCAACCGATGTCGGTTAAACCGATGGAACGATACTTCCGCACACTGTTCGGTTTTCTTTCAGTTTCTCGCAAATTTTTGGTCCGTTAACATGGATAATACTTCAGCATTGGCGGCGGCTTTAGCTATTAAAGTTAAATACAGCAAGAAAAAACGTTTTTTTAACTCCTTCCTGAACGATCCGCGAATGGAGTCAATCTTCCTTTTTACTGAATCTGTATTTGCAGAGGGATCTATATCTCTCCATTTTTTTCAACAGTTCTCCGTAGGCCTTATTTTTCTTGTCTCTGTCTGCATACTCAGCGGATTTGACTTTCCAGAGACACGGATTACATATGTATGAATTCCATCATAAATTGTTTGCTATTTTGCCGTGTATCGCACATTTTTGATAGATGTCGCTAACCCTAGATACGCTTACTCGAAGGCAACCAGAACGACACTGCAAAATCTCGTCGTGATTGCACGATGAACGGCCACACATGTACCGAGTTGCACGATGGCGTTCGAAACCGACGGGTAAAATCAAGCTCGGACAGATTTTTTGGAACGACGGTCAACACGACGGTTTTTTGGCACACACGGACCGAAATGAGTGTGATCGGTTGGCACGTCGTGCAAACCTGATGAAAAAGAACGATGTCTGTGGGGCCCTTAAGTGTTTTATGCAATCAGTGCGGTCCTCCTATTTTGATGATTATAAAGAATTCGTATCGATCACTATTTTTTTTTTTTTTTTGAAAAGGCTTATTACTTTTGGGATGAACCCTGTAGTAGAAAGAAAGATAATGCTATCAGTAAGTAGCGAGCGACAAATCAAGATCCGACCGGCGTGGCGTGGCAGCGGCATCGTCAGTGACGCGGCGCGTCGTTGCAAGGTGCCGCAAGGATGTGAACTTGGCCTCGTTTCTCTAATTGACGACGGGCTACGCACCGCCATTAGATAATTCGCGCAAAACACACATCGATTATTCTAATGAGATCCAGCGAATGACGAATTCGGCCTAATGCGCTTCAGAAGCGCTGCGCGAGAGAAGAAATGTGTATTCACATTGACCTTAAAACCATGTTAATATTGCGGAATAAACCACCTGACAGATTGCAGAAATTCTATAGGGAAATGATGTTTATAGATTAGATAGATAGTTTATTGACCATTCTTATACATAATTTGTCTTTATAGTCACAATAAAAATTATGAGCTAACAAGAACTTATTATATAATTTCACGCTTTCATTAGCTTCACCTGTATGTTTGTGAGTTTGTAACTCTCATTCGGACCGAACATTGAACGCTCCAACAAACGCGAAAACGATTTTGACGGCTTCAAATCCGTGGGATCAGCGGTCGAAGCCGCTTACTGAGAGATGGCGCAGACACCTTAAAGTTTGTTAATATTACTCAGAGGCGTAGCGAAGAGAGCTTAAAAGGTGTGACATGCAACCATTAGGGAGTTGGTATTTTTTTGAAATTTATTCAGGAGAGTCGACAGTTTTAATTATAGTTTATGCACTAATACTAGTGATTATGCTATACATATTTATCAAAAACAATTGATTATCTTCATTACTCAGAGTATCAATAAATACAGTTTGAAAACACTGGAAAAACATTTAGGTATTATTTTTAAAGTAACATTATTTAACAAGAGTTTGAACAAATAAGAAATAAAATAGTAAGACAAATACAGAATGTTTTCTTAACGTAAGTGTTGGAAGTGACCCCACCAGCTTCAATACAACGGTTCAGTCGCCTTATCATTGAATGATGGACTCTTTCAAAAATATGTGGTGTGTTTTTGACTATCAAGCATGAATCAACTATTCTATTTCTGTCAAAAAAATTACCATTTAGAAAATGGGGTTATTTTTACCCTTAACTTCTCCTGTATGATACGCCTCTGATTTAAATTATGAAATTCTGAATTCAGAATCAGATTCAGCGTCAAAAGTTTACCCATCGTACCCAATTTCGTAATTTTGTTATGAATGGTTTCGAGCATATCGAGGGAAAACCGTCTTCAGGGTGCCCCATGCAAAGGAGCGTAGCTCCCTTAGGAAGCATTTCCGGACCCATGTTCATATGACATTTTCTTTCTATTTTTCGGAGTACTATTCGTGGTTAAAGTTTGTTAACATACTTAATTAACACCCTGTATAACTTATCATTATGATAACATCGACATAACTCAAATTCAGTTTTTAGTATTTATGACCCCCCGGCCGTCCCACTGTGCGTTGGGTCGAGTCCTTCCTTTGGGAAAACATCAAGAAATTGGGGAGTGAGGAAATCACTTTCTCAAAAAATGTTTGTTTTGACACAAAACATCCTCAGAGCATTACAATCTCTGTCGCTCTTACCTAACCTGACTTTACATGCCTTACTTCGGAGAGGCAATGAATTATAATTAGCATTATAGCAACCGCTCTTCCAATTATCCTCTGCCGGTAAGCTAAATCCGTTTAGAAGGATTTTAGAAGTTATGAAACTGCTTAGCGTGGCATTTGTTTCGATATTGTTACCGCATTATTATAAGGTTACACCATTTTCGATGCGCGATAATAAATAATCTAGTTTAAGTTTTCCCATGGCAGTATACTGGATGGAGAGAGGCGGTTTAGCATTTTGTTAGTCACGACAGGACGCGCCGACGTTGGCTTTGGCTAAAAATCGAAATAGCACTGTCTGTAGGCACTTTGAACTTTTGTAGGTCATAATCGAGCTGCTTATTCTGGATGAGAAAAAAAACATGGAAAAGAATACTGCAAAATTTGAAAAAAAATGTTCATATTTAGCTTTTGGATCACTAAACGAAAAAAGTACGTGATATTAGTGATAAATATAGTTTGAAAAATAAGATTCACGTTTTTTAGCATTAAAAAGTCAAAAATATCTGTCAAAATAATTTAAAATTACGTTCCGTACTTCTAAAGTGGTGTGAAGTTAAAAAAAAGCTGTTACAGTAGCATATGTAACAAAACACAGCATGGTAAACAATCAGCACGATATCTCAGGTTGGCGCATCCCCCCTTTTGGATGATGTAGGGATGCTAACGATACTTCGATACTTGAAATGTATCGATACTTCTGCACTAACATCGAGTATTTTTATATTAGATACTTTTTGAGCGATTCCAAGCTGGTATCGCTATTTTTGTAGCGGTATCGGAATCGAAAATAATTACGAACCAAACGCGCCTCCATTGGAGTGTACAGCTCTATACTTGGATAAAAAATATCGAATTGGTACCGGTATCGATATTTTTATTTTCGCATCTATACCCAGACTTCACACCCGTAAAATCATCCCAAGGTCAAATTCTGTGTTATGCTGTGTAACAAAACATGACATACTGTTTAGGACAGCAAAAAGACTATCAAAACAAATGGTTTGTCAGAAGCTTATGACAAGCTGATAAAGTGATTAGTCCAAATAATATAAAAATTCGCGTTACTCGTTGCTAGACACCGAGCATGGTTCAACCTCCCGCCAGACATAATATTGCTAAATTACACTTTTGTTATATTTTTCTGGGAATCCATCAAACGAAGTTTCCCCAGAAGTCAGACAGTTTCGAGGGTTCTCTCATCCTGCCAGACGCATGGTCTGCAAGTCTCTAACTAGTGCGAGTGGACGGAGCATATTAAGCGGTGCGAGTGGAATAGAGCTGCTATGCGGCCTAGACCGGTATTGTACAGGTCAGAAATATAAGAGCAGTTTACATTTTTTGTGCTCCTATCGAGTGCCGACACTACAAAGGACCCCTTAATCCTTCTCAAAACACCCGACCGGTCGAATGACCCTTATCGCTTTCGATTTTTTTTGCTGCGCCGTTTTTAGACCATTAGTATAGTCAATATCGTATATGTCTGTGTATAAAGAGATGTTATTATACAATAAATAGATCAATTTATTTGTTTTTATTTATTTTATTTTGTATAGATAATTACAGTTTTATCATTACTCAGGTCTACATAATAACGTAACTACACTATAGAAGTGTCGGCACTGATTGAGACCTGAAAAAATGTAAACAACTCATATATTTCTGACTTCTACAATAGCCTAGTCAGAATAGACACCAGCATCCGTTAATGCGTATACTCCTTGCCTCCCGCCGATGCAGACTTGCAATGCATCTGGCACGATGAGAGAACCCTCTAAACTGTCTGACTACTGGGGAAATATCGTTTGATGGGTCCTCAAGACACATAAAATTTATCTTTTCTCCCATAACGAAGGTATAATTATAAATAATTATCATTTAGCGATGACCGGCGGTTAGCTTAGGAATAAAATATCAAAAAATTGAGCTTTATACTTTTGCTACAACTCGACAAGAATAGCTAGAGACGTGAGAAATATGAAATAAGAAATGCGCAGTGGACAGCGAAGAAATTTTCCATTTGCATATTTCGTAGCATACGGAACGGTACACTCTGGGTAAAATCACGTATGGTGAATGGGTGATATAGGTTTTTATAGTAAGTGCATGATTAAAATTTAAGTCTGGCACTAAGTCAGGGGATTATCACAGTGAAATGAATTATAACAATTATAAAAAATGGCTTCAAGAAAAACTTATTCCAAATATACCAGCAAACAGTTTATAGGTTATAGATAATGCACCTTATCATAATGTTGAAGTGAACAAATGTCCTGCTATGGCAACCAGAAAAAATAATATGAAAGAGTGGTTTAGACAGCACAATATTCCATTTTCAGAAGAAATGTTAAAAGCTGAACTATACGGTTTAATAAAAGTGCATAAACCCAGATACAAAACCTATGAAATAGATAAAATTATGACTGAAGCAGGGCATTCTGTTTTACGAATTCCACCATATCACCTCGACTTAAATCCAGTTGAATTAGTATGGCAAAAAGCAAAAGCTAAAGCAAAATGCGGCAGAAAAAAAACGTGGATTTCAATTTTAAACACTTTAACAGAAAAATATTGTGATGAGTTTTTCCCACATTTTTGCAAGAGCGTGGAAAAATGGTGTGAACATGCAATTTCCTACGAGCGCTATTTTACTGAAAAAGTACCATTTCTGGATGTAATTGTCGAAAATCTAATAATAAAAACTTGCAGGAAGACAGTGACAGTGAAAATGCAGAATTTATAGAAAATCTAAGTTCAGATTCGGAATGTGATTCAGAGTGAAAGTGGACTTTCAGAACTGTAGACATTTTGATTCCACCTAATAATTATTTATTAATTGTCATCAACATTGAGGACCTTACATAACAAAGCAAATATTTTCCTAAGTTTAACTGTTTACTTAGAGTGTACGCGTACACTGTGTTTCTATTTCTTTTGCGCCGAATGCGTTCTTACTCTTTCGTGTGCGCAACCGGCGAAATTCTCAAGTCTCTTCCTATATTTGTCGAGTTGTACCTGTTACCTGCCAAAGCCAACACTACCCAGGTTTCATAAGTAGGGATTGTTCTTGCCTGTATTGGGGATACGCAGAGAACTTTCAGCTTTTATTAAATTTCGAAGGTCTGGCTCTTGCTCTATATTGAAAAGAATGCGTACTTTGAAAGATGTTTTTTGAAGATTCTCAAATGGTCTAAGATCTCGCTACGTAAAAAAAGGTCACTCGGTAAAGTCAAAATTTTGTCATTTACAGATTCGGTAGGTATCAACATAGGGATAGGTGGGTCGTCAGAACGCGATGTAGACGGATGAAGTAAGGGTGGGGTGTGAAATATTTAAATATGCTGTTTTTTTTTCACTTAATAAATGATGAAGTACAGTTCTGAAAATTTGCAATACATACAGAAATATTATAAGAAAATAGGGAAAAAATTTTCAGAAGTGTAGGCTGAAGGTGAAGCCGTCAGAGGGCGCTGAAGTTGCAAAAAGTGTTGCAGGAATTATGTCACTCGTTGACTCTGTACACTTTTGACAATTTACATACTCATTCTATGAGTCAAAATGAACCTAATTGCAAATCGCCAGAAGGCTAGATGGGAAAATATCGGCGATATTATCTATAGTAAGAACGTCGGTTCTCCACTCAATTTATCAGTATATCTTATTCGACACGGAGCATTATGGCTAAAGTATCCGATGAAAAAGAAAATAATCATTTCGGATGGATGGGTACCCATTAAGGCTATATTTTAAAAATATTTTTATGTGATACAGGGTGTCCCCAAAATACGAAACGTGTCAAAGTTATGTTTTTTAAATAGAATATTCTATATATTATAGAATATTCAGAATTCTTGGTAAATTCTGGTGTGACTTTATGTATCACACATGGGAGAAAACGAACCGTTTAGGTGTAAATCACCATTTTCGGTATAAATAGATATCAGAAAAAAATTGAATATCTCAGAGACTATACAATTTAGAAGGCTGTGGCTTTGCCGGATTACTAAACATGAAATGCGCCAGCTTAGGTTAGACGGTCAAATTTGAGCTTGGAGAAATCATTCGATTATTTAAGGAAACACCAACCAGAGATAACTTGATTTTTTCAAATGGGAATACCTATTTTTTTATACGATTAAATGTAAAATTTGATAGCCTTTCTAATGATGTAAAGTTGTGAATATCAGTCTCTGGTAGTTTTCATTTATTAATTTTCCTACCTATAAGCAACCTAGCAGACTGTGAAATATAAACGAAAACCTGTTCACATAGAAGAAAACTACTAACTTAGCAGAAAAAAATACAGAAGAACTAGACTAAAAAGACAAAACTATAAAAATTACTTAGCGAACTCTCCGTCTAAAATGTGATACATCTTCATATATCCGCCATTACCTCCTACCAGCTCCCGGTGCATGGGCGCTGCGACAAAAACATAGGCCGGTTGCGAGCTTGTAGAATCCATCCATCGTTGGGCTTGGCACACTTCGCCGGCCTTGATATCGTGTTGCCGTTGGCATGTCGTTTTGCCGCAACCTGCCTGCCTACACGTGGATCAGCTTTGAATAATTGTACGTTGTTTCGCGAAAATTACCGCTGACCTTCGACAAGGTTGCAAATCTTGTCGCGAGGCGTTTTAAAGCGCTATACCGCACTACCTCAACTTTTAGGCAACAATATTGGCAAACGTCACGCACTGTCTATCAGAAGAATCGCAACGCGACGAAAAAGCATCATGTGAAAGATAGAGGGATGTCTGTGAAGCATTTAGTATCAAAACTTTTTTCAATTTTATACATACCAATAAAAACGGCAGTTGCAATAATCTAAGAAAGTATGCAAACCTAAAAACTTTATTTTCAAGTTTATAACATGTAAATGACTTAAAAAATCCATACAAAATTGCAGATAATCTATCACCGAAAATCCATCACGATCGCAAGGTTTTGCAAATGTAAGATGTTGAGCATAGCTCTGGTCAAGACTGTCTTCCATATAAGGTAATTAGTACGAAAAACTCAACATACATTATACATTTTTTTTATAACTGAGCAGACCGCGCAAGCAGAGCCTAAATACCAGAGTACCGCGGCTGCTATGAAAGGGTTATGTTAGGGGAAGTTTGTTAACGCGAGATTTGAATGGGCCAATACCCGCAGGCCCAATAAATACATCTTCTGGCAGTCCATTCCAAGCCTTGGACACCCTGGGAATAAATGTGCGATTGTACCGCTCATTTCTTGATGTATGAAAAACGACCGTCTTAGGATGAGATGCAGCGGTCGCATGGGTACATCTGATAGGAGCAGTGAGCGGCGGAACGATAGAGGATAGCTCAGAGGAGCAGATTCCGCTGGAATATCGGTAGAAGAGTGATAGGTCACCAACAACACGCCGGTGAGAAAGTGACTGAAGGTGGCGCATTAAGGCCGGATCGCCAATTAGTCCAGGCAAGGTCTTATCTGGGCTTTATATAGCGTAAGGAGGTTACATGGTGAGAAATACTTTCTGGCTCTAAATAGGTACCCAAACTTTTTACCAGCAGCTGTTGCAATTGACGCGACGTGTTCGTGCCAGATCAGATTTTTTGTAATGTTGACTCCTAACAGCTTGAATGAGTGACTCCTTGGCAGAGCCTGGTTGTTCATTAGAACCTGGTGTTGGCTTGGGCACTTCTTGTTTGATAGCGTACAATACTAGGTCTTGGAGGCATTAAATTTAACCATATTCTTAAGCCCCCAAGCGGTAATGGTATCGAGATCCTTTGAAAGTGAAGCTGCCACTGCCAGTCTTCTGCATTCCAGCTCGACCACAGAGATCGGTCTATTGCTCATGATGCCTGCATGCAGCGTACTGTCATCCGCAAAACTATGGATTGGGTTTGTAGTGCTAGAGAGTAGATCATTATGTGGAGTGTCTCCAATGTAGAACCAAATTTAAACAAAAGCTATATGACTAGTAGTAGTAGTAGTACTGATAGGAAGGCACAGCCAGGCAACTATTAGGCCACCTTTGGAAGTTTTTACTATCCCCACGTAACCAACACTGAAAACACTAAACGCATCTTGACGAAAGTCATACAGTATGTCGCTGGATACAGTGACTTCTCCCCGAACTCCGTCGTACCGAATATTTAAACACCGAGGTTGCGACACACAGCACATTATCCCAGGAAATGGAGCGCTGTCTCGTCATCCTCAAAGCATCTGGAGCAAATAAGGTCCCCTGCCACTCTCATGAGTGACAAATGTCTATTCAGCCGGCATTGGCCTGTGAGAACCCTCACCAAAAGGTTGAGCGTCTTTCTGCCTTTATTCTTTACCCGATACACCAATGTGTTCGGAGACCCACAACAGACTTCTTGTGGATTGTTAGTTTCTGAAGGGCGAGATTCTTGCTCCAAAGCTGATTTGGCCCTCGGAGCTGCCACTGCTTTCAGAGCTGCCATAAGCTGTATGACTAAAGTACATACTATACAAGTAGGATAATATTAATTATAAGAGGAAAGTATCTAATAACGAATTTAATCTATGTGACATATGAATCCAATCGAGTTATCCAAATTCATACGACGGAAGAACCATCACGCAACAGAAAAAGGGAAAGTTCACCTTTGACCATATGGCATGAAAGTACACATTACGTAAGTTACATTTTCTTTCTATGGAAATATTTTATCTCTTCATCTACAAGCTGTGCTTGAGAACCGCACGTTCAATAAATGAGTCAGATGTTGGGAAGACGTTTAACTTTGTGAACTGGCAAAATCAAAGATGAAATAATATAACAATTAAAGGAGCTCTTAAGTCTAAAAACAGTAGTAATTACATCAACCTAATGAATTAAAATAACTTTTGCAGTGTTCAAACAAGCAGTGGAAGAAAAGCCCAAACACCTAGGTATTTGTATAACAACTACAAATAAGTTAATTAAAATCTACACATGCCTGTGGACAATGACGGGCAGAAAGATGAAGGAAACAAGTTAGAAAGAAAAAAGTATTGAGCCACTTATATGTATTCACTCCTAAGCATGATAACAGAAATCAATTTTCTTGCGAACGTTTATACTTCCTTCTTGAATGCTGTGCCTTCCTCTTTCTCTGCAAATTATCCGTAACGGAAGGTGTTATGTATCTGTTTCTGTACGATTTGATTCTTGCGACAATCCGCGCACAGTCGATTTACCAACCAAAAACCAAGAAAACCAATCTGGCTCAGCAAATCGTTTCGTAACGCGCGACTAGTCACTTTTTAGGTCAATTGTCGAGAGGAATTTTTCGAATCTATTTACAAATTGGTTTGACGTACATCGTACAAGGTAGATAGGATCTTTACTTCACATTCCGGTAGGCAAAGAAGTACTTTAATCGCTGAAGACATAAATAGAGGCAGGTGTTAGTTTATTCGGTGATTTCGATTTGTTTGAGAATGCCCACTGTATACGCTGCTAAGTTAAGTCGCCCAACATTAGTAAAATTTTACACAATAATAACACGATAGTTAGCACAGTCTCTTCCGTTTTCTTTTTAAGGGTCCTGGATACACACATTTGCCATCTAAAACACGGACTCGCAATTTCTCGCATAACTCTTAAGACCTTAGTGAATGACAACTATTTTCGATTTTCTCAAAAAAGTTTTTTAATGTGCAAAAAACTCACAATGCAAAATCATACATTCTATAGATGCATGTATTTTAACAACCAAACACCATATCATAAAAAGGCTAAATAGTTACACAAGCGCAAGCTTTCTTCTTCAATTTGCTCTTTGAGTCATTACTGTAAGTTTAAAGGTAACGTCAGGAGCTTGGAAATGCGAAATTCATGTTTATGGTGACCTTTAGACCTTACCTTTGGACCTTTTTGACCTTACCTCTGGATTTTTGGACTTATCTCCCCTCATCTTAGACACACACACTGGAGAAAGGGAACAAACAGGTGACCACGCCTTCTCGCTAACACGGGAATACGTCTTTTCTTGGATTCTCAATTTCGCGCGCTATACCCTAGACCCTTATCGCGTTTTTATTAGCTTCACTTGCATGTGGGTTTGCGAGTTTGTGAGCTTGCAACACTCCTTTGAATTAATACCAAGTTGTTATTCCATATCTATTCACAAAACAATTGATTACATCTAAGGAAAAATCCATTTAAGTTGTCATAACTGCCTACGTAAGTATGATTTCCCATGCTTCTAGAATTTTGCATTTTAGTATGTGATAGTAACTACAACACTGCGCCATCTGTAGTCTTAAACTGTAACGTGTCACCAGTCGACTTCGCCTCGTGCATAGCCACCTAGAAAAATAAGCATAGTTTAAAAAACTAAAAAACACGTTGACTAAAACTACGAACTAAAAAGTTAAAAATAAGCTTGTAACAAAAATAAACGAAAAATATCTACTTTATAGTAATTATTGTGAAAAAAGCGTGGGCGCCTTAAACACATTATTCGTAAACCGAGCGCTCGTCTATTTTTCACAATAATACTAGTATTTTCCGTTCATTATTGCTCTAAGCTTATTTTTATTTTTTTTAGTTCGATGTTCTTTAACATCATTTTTTTTTAGTTTTTTTAAACTATACTTATTTAAATATTGATGGCCTTTTTTCACTCCTGTGGAACTTCGCCGCCTTTAAGTCATTTGTCAAAAATTACCGCTAATATCTCGAAAAGTTTTGAAGATGCCGCTTTAATCAATTCCATATGAATTGAAATAGGCACTGGTGCTTTATCGGTTTTCATCGTATTAGTTGTAAACGAAGATACCGTTTCATATAATATGGCTGCTAACGTTGACCAAGTAATTGGTTGATCACGCGTTCCAAGAAGCGACTTTCACTGTTTCCATAAATCGTAACAGTCATTATTTGGTTCAGTTGTAGTACAAATTAATACCGTCGAGCTATCGGGTATAAATAAACGGTTTATGGAGGATTGTTCCGTTCTTACTGTGGACGTTGCATAACCGCCTGCACTATTTTCAAGTTGTTAGCTACAAATTGCTGCCATCACGTACCGGCCCAGAAATAACTGTTATGCGGATGTTCATTGAGAAAGCTTAAGCCATCTGTAGCTGTTTTTGGGGAAAAAGGAGATGGACTGAGGACTTTTCATATAGTAAATGTAAATCCGACTACAAGATGTGACATTTTGAGTTTAGTTAGTCAACTAGCGATTCTTGACCTATTTGCGTCGATATGTTTCGGTAAAACGAGAAAATCTCGATATGCTAAGTTGTTTATTTCCGAGATATCACACAAAAAGGTTATATATACTCATAATTATGATAGAAAACTTAGATCAGTTCTAAGGGAAGTATTTTGTACTATCCTCTATTTAAAGCTAAAATATTCTTAAATTAGTCCTGTATCTGATTATTTCAATTATATTGAAGTGTCAGATCTAGTCTACTGATTGAAGTATCATGTGGGAAATTAAAACCTATCTAAAGGCAGCCATTGACCGTCCTACATGAGTGTCATACATGTATGTCAGAAATGCTTCTACGTTGATATTCGCTGGTGTGTAGGCAAAAAGTGACATGCATGTGCGACATACAAATTTTCTGTTTCAACTTGAATTCTCATGCACGCCCATACATGAATGAACATACATGTATGTCGGTGTGTGCATTAACCTCACTCTGTCTTAACGTGATTATTCTGTCCAGTGTCGCGTAGGTTATATCATAGTTCATATATAACGTACTATTCTCAAAATGTCTGATTTGAGGAGTTTTTCAAGAGATTTAATGAGAGAATTCATTGAACTTTATAAAAGTTTTGACTGTCTGTGGAAAGCGAACTGCAAAAACTACACGAATAGAATTAAAAAAGATGCAACGTATGATGTATTATTGAATAAACTACGGGAGATTGAACAAAATGCGGCACAAAACCGTTAAAGCTAAAATAAATAGTATTCGTGGGAAGATAGATGAAAAGAATTGAGGCCTGAAAAAGATCGGATGCAGGAACGGATGATATATACAAAACGCATTTATGGTATTACGATATGTCCTTGTTTTGTAAAGATCAAGAACTACTTCGCACGTCAATCAGCAACATTGAGGATAGTAGCAAGCAGAAGAGTGATCAAGAAAATGAACACAAAATGGAAGCACAATACAATCAAGTTTTTTTTCTTTTTTTGACAAGGCACGCGTACGCCACTGACATAAAAATTAACTCGTTTTCACTGCTCATCATTCATAATCAAAGTACATGTTTGACACTCAAACAGCCTTGTTTGTGGACAACAGCGTACATACCGTCATGCTTAGTTTGTGTTTCGCATACTAGTTTGACAGTCCTGTTTGTCACACATGTACCCGGTCTATGGCCACCTTAAGGGTTTATTTGACTAGTGTAATGTTTGAGTTAATGCTATCTTAATGAACTAAAGTATTTTCAAGTGCAGTAGAAGTAATTGTAGTTGAAGTGTGTATTGTAAGCTCAACTTTAATCTAATTTGATTATAATAATTTATCATCAAAATTGATGCTACTTTATTTTGTATGTATAGCGCGGTAGTCGTTTATACAGCAAGATCCGAGCAGTAGAGTGACCAGAAGTTCCTGTCAAGTTGGTCACTTTAAAGCTCGCATCAATAAGCTTTAACCTGCAACCTTTACCTTTTCATAGCAGTGGCGGGACTTTGATACTTTGCCTTCGGTGACTGTTCAGATATACGGAAAAATCTTGTACATTAGCGTATTGGTGGACAAAATTACGCATTGTTCCCTTGTGGTATAACCACTTTACACGGTCAAGCAATCGATCAAATTTGTGACGTGGAAGAAATTGGGAAATTAGAACATGTTCTAGTTTATTGAAACTTTTTGGGGGTTCTAGAGATATTTGGGTCTGCCGACAATACAAACTTCGTAATGACAGGTCTTGATCTGCGTCATTCATAGTAGTAATCAGATTATCACTGAACAATGGCGTTATTATAAATTCCCTGCATAGAATGTTGGATTCTTTCTGTCAATTTGTTGACGAATTTCTTTAAGGGCGCAAATTTGATCGATTTCTTAGCCGTGTAAATAGCTTGTAGCATGCATGACAAGTGCCGAGTTAATCTACTTGACCGGTATTTTTACACGTCCCGTCGAATGCCGGCAGCGATACGCTCGTGGATATCCTCTTCATACTCGGCGCGGCGGCGAATCCGGATACGGCGATATTACGGACGAATAGGAGGAGGAGGTGGAGGTCGACAGAAAAAGCACTTCGCAGTCGCTGTCGTCTAACTGTTCACCGATGGTTACAGTTATGAGAGAATATGGCCGGAAAATCAAGTGCCTGCTTGCGCACGCCGCCGACCACCGCTCTATACAGAACGATACAGCTTCAACAAATTTTGGTAGATTTGGGCAACCGAGCTAAGCTAAACATGTACCGCGACTGCTACAAAGAGGCTGCGAGGATAAGACATAACAAGAAGGGTAACTCTAAAGCTCTGCCCTCAATTCTGTCTTTCTCTCTCGCTCTCTACTAGTAGGTAGTGTTCCTCAGCAAACTTTGTCAAATTTCAGCTTCCATTAAGTATACAGAATAGGAGTAAAGGCTTACGTATCGCATGAGGCCATCTGAACAGATTAATGTTTAGATTATATTCATAATAGTTTACACCAATTGAGATGCGGGAAAGGCTGCTGGTGGTAGATCTTTTCATGCTTTGGAGAGCCTAGGAACAAAGGTGCAGTTGTAAATGTCTAGTTCTAGGGAGGAACAGCAGATTCTGTTATAGAATATAGACAGAAAAGGGTAGTCACCTCTCTTCGCCAACAAAAATTGGCTGTAAGAACTGCTGGTCTCTAATGTTTAGAGACCGTGCACAGGCAAAAAAATGTCGAAGGAACTGCTCCAACCGTGTTTACCGCCGAAGTGTAGGACTATTCGAAAATTCGGCATACTCGCTTAAACCCCCCATACGTCTAATGAATTTGTGGTTCTTGGATTTTTAGTCCAGCGTCATTTAGCGTTAAGGCTTAACGTTTCGCCACCACAAGTGGATGGTATCTTCGGTAGCTATTTCACTTTGGTTGGTGAATCTGCGGCTGTATTTATACCTGTTAACGGTGACGTGGCACAACCAGGTAGCGTTGGTAGCTCCTCTCCTCGCAATATATAAGTGTCTTCAGGTCCTTTAGGATGGGTACCCATGTCCGGTTGACTTTCTGTGCTTCTTCGATCCTACTGAAATTTTTGCGATGTTTTTGTATTTCGATTGCTTTTCTGTGTTGACTGGCTAGTAGGAAGACTGTGGCAAGAACCTGAGTTTCTTCAAACTTGATCATAAATGGCCTCCTACCTTAATCGCATGTATCCCATCATATTACTGTTGGGTAGTTGGTCGGGTCAAGCTGTAATAAAACGGAAGAAAGAAGTTAGGAGCTTATCTTGAATTTTCAAGTACTGGCTCTACCCAGCTTTTAAAGGGCCTCACAGACATCGTTCTTTTTCATCAGGTTTGCACGACGTGCCAACCGATTACACTCATTTCGGTCCGTGTGTGCCGAAAAACCGTCGTGTTGACCGTCGTTTCAAAAAATATATTCGAGCTTGATTTTACTCGTCGGTTTCGAACGCCATCGTGCAACTCGGTATATGTGTGGCCGTTCATCGTGCAGTTTAGTTTAGTTTAGTTTAGTTTATTTTTGCCATGTACAAATATTCATGTAAAGCAAAAATATAACAGGCTATCGTCCGTAGAAGGTATGGTACCTTGTGCACGGCCATCAACCAAGTGACATACACGTTAGATTTGGAGTTGAATACATCTCTTGATTACTTTTCTTCATATTCATCTGCTAGGCTGCCTTATCCATACTGGTAGACGCGATGTTTGCAGACTCCCAAAACTGGTCGTAACGAATTTTCCCCGCAAATCTCCACATTTTTTCTGCTACTTTATCGGAACTGAAATTTTGACAGGTTATTTGACGTAAGTGTTTAGTGTCACGACGGGATTTTGCAGTGTCGTTCTGGTATCCTGTTTTTTTTATTAGAGGTGCTACTGAATTAAGTAATTTTAAGTATCTTTCTTCATGCATCCTCAAATAATTGTACCAGTCCCCTGGTTCCAGACGCAATTCTTCTAATAGATTTATATGGGAGAATTGGCCTCATTTTAAAAGCCACTGTTTCAGCCATTTAGAACGTTTTTTCTTGCTGTATTTAATAATAGCTAAAGCCGCCGCCAATGCTAAAGTATTATCCATGTTAACGGACCAACAATTTGCGAGAAACTGAAAGAAAACCGAACAGTGTGTGGAGGTATCGTTCCATCGGTTTAACCGACTTCGGTTGGCACGTCGTGCAAACCTGATGAAAAAGAACGATGTCTGTGGGGCTCTTTACTGACTGCTCTACCCAATATTTAGTGCAGGGAAATGAAGCTCACTTTTTACATCGTATGAGCCTAAGTAAATATAGTCAAAATTCTTATACGAGTACTAAGCAAAAAGGGTCAATGGTGTTTTTTTATAATGTCAAGAAACAGAGTGAACGTTCCGTCATTATTTTCAACAACAGCTGTGACGTCAGTAGTCAGTACCAGTTATAATGAAAATTATTGGCATTGGAAAAATACACTATTTCGATTACAATGAAAATTGGATCTACTTGTAAGTTCTCCTACCCTCACTAACGCTCTCATGCGGAATCTCCCCCTAGTAACGAATTTGCATTCTAGCATCGTTACAGAATAATATAGAGCACAGGTTCAAATTGAAATCTCATACAACTTCGTACTTTTTTTGAATTAGGGTTTTGCTTGACATTTCTAATATACAGATTTCTTCATGAATATCTAATAATAGCTCAAGTGAGCTCAATGATATTTGCATGCTCTCACCCTGTATGTTGTTGGTCAGAGGAGAGAATCAATGTGGCCAAGTGGGCCAAGCAGGCCATTCAGGCGGATACGCAAGACTGGTGCGCTGCGCTGTTCACGCTGATGCCAGCGGCCCGCGTGACTCGTTGCGTATTTCAAATGCAACATGCGACCTTTCGATTTTTTCTGACGTTCGATTACGGTAATATAAATAATTATTATTGGCATAAATCATCACCGACTTTGTATCATAAGCGCGTATCTGTGCTGGGTATGTGTACTTATATACCTACCGACTAAATTTCCTTGACACGTGATAGTCTGGTAACAAAGAAATGTTCGAACAAAATCTGAGTGCAATGTTTGAAAGTACTACCAGGGTCTATCATATCATACTTTCAAAACGCTTTTTTTATACTTCAACCCTCAAAACTCACCCCCAACTTTGTTTTTTCAAATAGCACCTAATAGTTTTTTCTTGTAGTGCCTTTGATTTTATATAAAAACCATTTTTTTTTCGTAAAGTTATAAGTATAAATTAAATAAAAAAACAGATAAAATAGAAAACTAAGTGGGCCTTTCAATGGTACCGAATGACCCATCATACTATGCTTTCGAAAAAAAAATTATTTCAGCCCCTAAAGCTTACCCCTTATTTTTTCCTAATAGCACCCCACAGCTTTCCCTACATTAATGGGGTCACTACTTTATTAAGTATCTTGTATTACCTTTGACTTCATACACAAACCAATTTTTTCCTAAAGTCATTAACATAAGATAAATAAAATGAGTATTTGTTTGGGGCGTAATATTTTCGTAATAAAAAAGCTTAAAAAAACATTTATTTTCGAAGACGTGTATTATAGGTCATTCCATTAAAAATTCAAATAATTTTATTTTTATCCTTTTTTTGCATCAAACAAATTCTTATTTTATTTATGTTATGCTTAGGATTTTACGAATAAAATAAGTTTGCGTATACAATCAAAGTTACTGCAATATTTTAAATATTATAACTACATAATTTGTGTAAAAAAACTATTGGCGCTATTTCTAAAACAAAAGTTGAGGGTTAGTTTCAAGGGTTGACGTACAAAAAAAATGTTTTATTAGCACCTATAGCACTTTCAAAAATTCCAGTTTTCGTTTCAACTTTTTTTGGTTACGAGAATATGTCAAGGAAATTCAGGGACACCCTGTATAGTGGGTAAAGAGTTTGTTTTTACTTTTTTTTAATATGCCATGGTGAGAATTGAATCAACTGCTTTCTCATCTGGAATCCTGGCCTTTTATTAATTTTCTCCTTGTATGATACAGTAGGCGAAGCTGAAGCTATAGTTATGCTCACAGATCTGATGTCAGCCACAAGTCAATAGCCTCCGATTATTATAATTTCTAAAACGTTACTGTCCGATATAAAGGAGAACAGTGGTAAAGAAATATACCTATATAAAGTTGGATCACGATTACATGTTTAAATCCTCAGTGGACTGTGACCCAATGTGGTTAAACATGCTTTAGGGAAGAATCTGAAATAATCAAATAAACCATCTCTCTCAAAAAGAAAATTGTCGTACTGTGAGAACGTATGTTTTTGTCGTATGTGTATTTTGATACGATTAGCACTACTCCTGAATTGAGAATGTTTTTACGTGTATACAAAATGAATAAGTTATATTTCATGTTATTGGTTTATTTTATATGTTATTGATTTTTATACATATGAGAGTATTAATAAAGTTGATCAGTTTAACAACAACAGAAACAATGCTGAAAAAATGGGTTCATTTTTTCAGAAGTAGTATAATTTGAAATTTTGAGATGTTTAGGCCCGATTTTATCAACATGCGCATTTTAACACTTTGACCAATTAATTAGAGCAGCCCTTTCAAGAACATGCATCTGTCAAAGTACTCTGAAAATTATTGATTTCTCTTGAAGTTGACCTCAAAAAGCTCCAAAATGACATACTGTATATACAATCGACCATTGTAAACCATCTAGTATCTTTTTTTGTCTAATTTTCTACCCTAAATGGGTGAAAAATTGCATTTTCTTGTTTGATCAAAAGTTTAGCAATTGCTAATCTCAACCAATCAGATTCCAGAGTAGCGGTACATTTGATCGCTGGTTTCATGCTGTATCAAATGATATGATGACAAGAAATTCACTCATTGCATTATTTGGATAAAACAATTTACTATCGATAATAATTATAAATACATGCAATATATCTTTGTTTTATAGTAAAAAGGGGTAAACATAGCATTTTATTACATTTCAAAAGTTAAACAAACGATTTAACTGTTAGGCAAGCTATTTTCCAAGCGTGCATGTGCATTACTGGTTACCTATCCAGAACGGCACAGCTCACTATTCAGCTGCGTATAACCTTATTTTATATCTGTATGCTGCATCTTTAGATCCTCTGTGAATATTTCTATAAGAAGGTTATAACAAACATGCATCCAGTAAATGAAAGATTGATTCTTCATAAAAGTATGTATTTTTTTCTATAATCCATCTGACTGACGGAGGTGGGATTTGTAATTATTAAATAAGGTAGTTGCTGTGATTGATACTAGGTACTTTTATGATTCTGTCACAAATTATCGCAGTTTGCAATTAGTAGTTATACAATGATTATAATGTAAACATGAAAAATGTGGCATTAATTTGCAAATCGATCGCTTTGTTCCGATATCCTGCTATGATTTTGATCCATGAATTCTAAAATATTTTTGACAAAGATGTCATCCAGCTTTGACGTTTTGTTTTCAATATTGATAAAATACTATTGGATGATACTTACTAACATAGCTCTCAATATCCAATAGAAAGCTTTTGCTAAATAACATCCATTAGAAAAGCTTTGTCAAAGTCTTTGTTAAATATATGCGTGTTGATAAAACCGGGCATTAATGTTTCAAAACAAAAAAATGATTGTTGATCTGCCAGAAAATTGTTTAAGTTATAAAAAACAGGCGATAGATTACACGTGTACGTGTTTAAAAGCCGGCATCCAATTTAAGAAAACATGACGTAAATCAAGAATAATCCACAAATTACTTTTCCGTACACAGTGTGCTATTACTAATTACAGTAATATAAGATATGCATACATAATAAATCAATTTCTTAGCAGAACGCTTCATTACAAGTGACAAAATTACAGCTGTCATTATACCTAGATAGTCATAATTACATATTAGTACTCCACGTATTACAACTTACATTGATGTCACGTGGAAAATATTCTTAAACAGTTTATGAGACAATCAAACTCAGTGTGATGGATCGAATTGCAACAGCTTAGCTGAAAATGATAGTTTCTGGCAGATGATTAGATGCGCTGTTCCGACGGATTCTTTTGTAAAATGCCTCCGAGAAACTATGGGAGTCCTCAGGGATCCATATTGGTTCCATTGCATTTGAACGTTTATTACGATGGAACTTTAAGACTCAACATGTTTCCGAAAAGTCACCAGATGGGATACGCTGACGATCTAGCGATAGATGTTGCAAGCAATTAGAGGAGTTGTGCTAAAAGACTAGCATTCAAATATTATGATACTTTTGGTCACTTGCTGACAGTTAATGTTGGAAATACTGGAATCTAAATTTGAAATATGATAAGGAATTTGAGAGTGTGTGTGACTGTTGATCCCCGTGTGGGGGCGGGTTAGAATATATGCCATCGTATATCCTGCATGTCGTAAAAGGCGACTAAAAGGCACCGAACTACTGTCGGTATAAGCAGTAACCTCTTCTCAACCAAAAGCTTTGGGTGGACGAGTTGAGAAGAGTCAGGACACCTTGTTGTCCTTGGGGTGAGAAATTGTCCCTAAAGGAACCAGTAAATACATCTGGTCAACGGCATGAGGATGCAGAAAGTAAATGGGAAACTACTGTATTAAAGATCTTAAAGATATCCCAAGAGAAGCTCGTAAAATGAGTACATTTTACGAGTTCACATCATGTCTGTTAACATTGTGACTATGATGATGTGATTGTTGATGGGGAGAGACCAATACTACCTGTCCCCCCTCTCTTACCTCTGCTCAATTTTCATATGCACCAGGCTTCAACGTGAACTACATTATGTGCAGTGCAATGAGGTATATTTTTCTTCTCCTTCTTCCTGCTAGCTATGCCTACGTTCCTCTGTCTCTTCCGATTTTAAAATGCTTTGTATCATATTATGTGCTATCTTCCAGCGTTCGCTCCATATCATCATAGGCACCATGTTCTCAGGGATTAGGTCTTCAGGCAGGTTCGCTCTTGGTTCCTACTTATAATAGGACCATATATCGCACTCAAATAGGGTGTGCTCGACTGTGTCGCTTTGGTCGTAATCTCGACAACGATCGTCCGTCGCTCGCACTAACTTGTTCCTATATACACGAAAGAGACTGAGGCCCGACAGTACCTGTGAAGTAATAGCAGGTTATCCTGTGTTTGCATTCTGCCTACTCTGGTATGCTTGGAATCAGACACCTAGTCCACTGCGCCATCTCTCCGTTGTTCTGGCCCAGATCTCCTGCTTCTAGTCCATTGTTTTCTTCCTAGCGGTTCTCTGCCGCTGTGGCAAAGCACCTTCAGCGATTGTGTCTCCTCTCGTTGGCTAATAGAGGCAGTGGCGGTATTGCTGTTATAGCCTGCAGCTCTTTAGTGGAGACAGTCTGAAGCACACTGGCTATCATTAGTCGCGACTTTCTCAGGTTTGGTGGTGCTTTTTCCTCTTGATCGCTTTGTACCATGCTGGAGCTCCATATAGCATAACTTAGTGGATAACTCCGTTCTCGTGTCTTTTGCTCACACTTGGGCCGCCAACGTTTGGGTTATACGTGACAGTAATAACACCTTTCATTCTGCTTTCACCGCAGCTCTCTTTCTAAGTTCATTGAAACATCGCTCGTTGTCTATGGTAATCCCCAGGACGGAAGCTCACTTGGTTCCTAGTGATCCTAGAACCTTGAGAGTGACCGCCTCAGTTTTGTTTGGTACCAGCTGAAGTTGGTGCTTGGACATCCGCTATCCATCGCAGCACCTAGTTTATCCTTTGTACTAAACTTTTATCATCTTTGGTGGAGGCTACCAGGGCAAGGCCACCCGCAAATTCCACAGTCTTTGTGTTTCAACGAAAAGCAATCCTGGTTAAAACCCTATCATACAGGATCGAAAATACTAACGACGAGCGAAAAAATCTAGCGCTCCAAAACGAAGCGTTCCCCCATACTGTTATTCGCATATCAAGCGTATCAGCAGTTTTATTCGAACGGAAGTGAACGATTTGTAAACTCGTACAGTTAGTATTGAAGTACGATGCGCAACCTTGAGAAATAACAATTATTCACCTAAAAACGCTCCATATATCACCCGATGATCATCTCAATGGTTTATGCCTTGGGCGGAATGAAATTCCGATCAAGTAGGCGAGCTACTTAGCAGACGTGGCCTTCTAGATTGTGCATACACAAAGCACAGCATCGATGCGACATAGTAGGCGTAACTGTAAAATGGTTGGAAGAAGCTTTTTACTTTTTTGAAAGATGTCATATAATGCCTCTTTGTCATAAACCAGCGTGAATTTTATTGTCTTACTACCTTCACTCGTTTTGTCTGTATGATGGACAGATGTGCACTGTTGCAGTGTCAGCCAGTTAATACGTTTTAGAGACCTGGATATATATCTTCTTCATCATCATAGTCACAATATCTTAACAGACATGTTGTGAACTCGTAAAATGCTTTACTCATTTCACGAGTTTCTCTTGGGATATCTTTAAGATCTTTAATGCAGTAGTTTCCCATTTGCTTTCTGCATGCTCAAGCCGTTGACCAGATGGTATCTACTGGTTCATCCGCCTTTAGGGGCAGATTCTCACCCCAAGGACAAGAAGGTGAGACTCTTCTCAACTCGTCCACCCAAAGCTGTTGGTTGAGAAGAGGTTACTGTTTATACCGACAGTAGTTCGGTTCCTTTTAGTCGCCTTTTACGACACGCAGGATATACGATGGGAGATATTCTAACCCGCCCCCACACGGGGATATATCTTCTTACCTCTACAATATTTGTATGAGGATAAGCGATCCGCCCTAGTTAAATGAGGCAACAAACTGGCGAAATTTTGTGTTGGTTATAGAGGTATGACTGCAGGCAAGCAAAATTGCTTATACAGGATCCACCACAAAGGTCGGACGTTTTTGAAAGGGCTACCACTGTCCCCCCATCAGGGCGCAGCCTTGTGCAGGATCCTGTAGAAGGCGTCTTTTGAGCAAAGGCGGAGAATCGCTCAACCTTTTGGTAGGAGCTGTCACAGGCCGTAGCCGGCTGTGTAGGCATTTATCAATCATAAAAGTGATAAAGGATCCTATTCCGCTCTACACCTTTTCCAGGTGTTAATCGGAAAGCGTCAATTGTACTTCAGAAAGCATCATATCTAAATCAGAATAGTCATATGAAAATCAGAACGTATCAAATGTAAATCAGAACAGCCATTTGTACTTCAGAACGCGTCATATGTAAATCAGAATAGTCAAATCAAAATCATAACGTATCAAATGTAAATCAGAAAGGGTCATATTATTACTTATTACTGGCCACCAGAGGACAGTTTGTTGGTCCGAAGCCCGTTATAGGATCAAGTAGACAACAGGTAAGGTCATTCCGTAAAAAGTGGGTGAACGATACCATAGATGAACAGTGGAGGCAAGGTGAAGGACGCAAATAGGCCAACGACTTTATAGCCGGACTAAACACATCTAGGTCGGCATGGCTATACGGAACCAAGGTCGATGAGCAATCAGAAACCTAGTGGGTGTGGTGACGAGGCACTGCAGGCTCAGGCGGCATCTATCACTATTAGAAATTGAAGAAGACTCCCTATGTATGGGCTATGGAGAGTCAGATGAAACGGCCTATCACTTCCATGCGGAATGTGAGTTGGTAGGCGGGCTGAGATACGAGATCTTTGAATCCGAGAGACTCCAGCCAGAGGAATTTCCGTCGCTAAGTTGGGCCGACGTACTGGCCTTTGTTAAAAGTTCAGGAAGGTTTGGCAGGGAGGGCGAAGCAGGCATTGGTGGCTGAGGAGTGATATTCGGGGATGGCAAAAAATGCCTACTGATGGAGCCTACTTGCCAGGCGCAGCCGCCCCTCACCTACTGCTATTCCCGATCACCGTAACTACTGTCCATATCTAAGTATAATGTCTTGGTCTGGGGTACGTGCTCACTGTCAACTTCCATCGGATCTCCTTGAATGAAGAGGAAGGTGTTCCGCCATTGCTCGGGTCGACTTTCACTGTTATTAACAGTGTTGGTGCCGTCTCCGTTGTTTGCCAAGGAAAAGGAATGGCTCGGTCTCGCTTTCGCGGCGGCGGCGCACGTGGAATTCAGCACACCGGCCACGGCGGCCGTTCGAAAAGGGGCCAGTTAACGGAAGACCGTTCGTTTTAGGCTCTCGCTATCGAGGAAATGGAACGCGCACGCCGAATCGGCCGACGTTATGCTCCGTTCACACGCTTACGGTATATCGGCCGCCCCTCCGTCCGTTTTGCATATTCATTCTGTCTTGATATGGTGATTAGCACACTTACAGTGGTTTGCACCAGTTCGCATTAAAAGCGACGATTAAGTAATCTGGAGTTAAAGTTAACCTTGGCTTAAAGCATTTTAGCTTCACTGACGGATCGCTCTTAAAGGAATCAGGATCCGGAGGAGCAGGCTTCTGCCTGGAGGGTAAAGAAGTTCGGCGAAGCTTCGCGCTGGGAACCTGCACGACTGTCTTCCAGGCGAAGATATTGATGGCGGCATATTCGACGGAAGTCGAACAGTGTTCTGAACAGAGCATCTATATATATGCTCTGACAACCAGGCACCTTTAAAAGCGGTGGCAGCTCCGAGGGCCAGATCAGCTCTGGCTCAAGAATGCTCTGCCGGCCTTCAGAAATTAGCAAGCCATAAGAAGGTGACCCTGCTGATGTGGGTCCCCGGACACATTGGTATACCGGGCAATGAGAGCGCGGACCGTCCAGCTAGGATAGGGGCCGGCAGCCCCTGCATCGGCCCAGAACCTATGCTGAGAATTAGCAGACGCCAGGTCAATGAGGCCCTGGACAACTGGGCCTACGAGGAACTGGCGAAAGCCTAGTTGGAGAGAGGCGACTGCAGGCAAGCCAAAAGATTTATAGCAAGCCCTGATAAGAGCCGAACGCTATGGCTTTTGAATAAAGGCAGAGAGACGCTCAACTTTCTAGTGGGGGTTCTCACTGGCCATTGCCGGCTGAATAGACATTTGTCACTCATGAGAGTGGTAGGGGACCCCATTTGCTCCAGGTGCTGGAAGGAGGACGAGGCGTTCCACTTCCTGGACAGATATGCACCTTATCGGAACCTTAGAGTTCAGTTATTCGGCTCGATGGGGTTCGGGGAGGAGGAGTTAAGTCTAAATGTCTTGGCAACAGCGCCAGAAAACGACGCTCTATGATTAGTTTTTGCGGGTTTCAGTTGTTGTGTGATATACTTGTACCCGCCCGCCTACGACTCCCTCGTGCCATCTTCTGGTCGGCGGGCGGGCCCGTTCGTGCGTAGTTCTAGATGGGGCTTTCGACAGGGCGACCGTAGGTCGACCGGTGAGAGCGCCGGAGTACCAATCTGGAGGTTGTGGGTTTGAGTCCCGTTGGCCGCCGACCTTTTCCGACATTTTCTGGTACGAATTTAAACTGAGAAGTCCACATGCGGATGCAAGCACGAAAATAAAAACAACTCCAGAGGCATCTTTGCAAGCCCGGATAAGTGACATCTAGATCGAACGCGGTCGGAGATCAATACCGACCCATCTGATCACTTGATGTCATAGATCCGGGCCGCTTATGGTACCAGAAGATGACGCGAGGAAGTCATCGGCGGGCGGGCCTATTCGCGCGTAGTTCTAGACGGAACTACCGAAGTTGAGTTGACAGGGCGACCGTAGCTCAACTGGTGAGCGCGCCGGAGTATCAATCTGGTGGTTGTGGGTTCGAGTCCCGGTGGCCGCCGACCTTTTCCGACATTTTCTGGTAAGAATTTAAACTGAGAAGTCCACATGCGGATACAAGCACGAAAATAAAAACAATTCCAAAGGTGCTAGCCCGGATAAGTGACATCTGGATCGAACGCGGTCGGAGATCAATACCGACCCATCTGATCACTTGATGTTATAGATGCGGGCCGCTGATGGTACCAGAAGAACAGAAGATGGTGCGAGGGAGTCGTAGGCGGGCAGGCCCGTTCGTGCGTAGTTCTAGACGGAACTACCGAAGTTGAGTTGACAGGGCGACCGTAGCTCCACTGGTGAGCGCGCCGGAGTACCAATCTGAAGGTACTGAGTTCGAGTCCCGCTGGCCCCCGAATTGCTCTGACATTTTCGCGTACGAATTTAAATTTTGGCAAATGCTATTTGTGCTCTCCTGAGTAAGTATGAGAATCCAGTCCCTCCAGTCTCTTAACATTTTTCAGTATAGTTTTGCATGCGCCCTCGTCCTCTTTTACCTCCGTTTTTGCCTTCTATTGTTAGTTTTAGAAGGGCATATTTATCATTGATATATCCAAGATAGGCGGTTTTCCTCTTCTTTATGGTTTTTGAGAGATCACGTTCCTTATTCATTCGCCGCAGGACTTCCACATTTGTATCGCGGTTTGTGTGTTAACATTCGGCTATATACCCACATCTCCAGTCTATTCATTATTCATTATTATTATTATTCATTGTTAGCGTAATTTGACCTTCTCCGTTTTTGCAAGGAATTCCCGAAAGTAGAAGTGGGCCACACACGTTTCAGTTATCTTTACAGCGAAATTTCAAACGTTGATTCCTCTGAAACAAAGGCGAATTTCAGAATAATTCCTTTCTTTTTCGGGATTCGTCCTGGGGCACGGTGTATATCTATAGAACTGTTTTGATATCTAAGTAGTTCGAAGTTCATCTAGTAGTAGTTATTTCGAAAGCGTGTTGTGAAGCTCTGAACCCATTGTATAATAGAATACATAATATCTGTACTTGATAATGAATATCAGCTGGAAAGCAGCCAATAGTCGTAGAAAAATCATTATTTAACACGACATTCCAGTTCTCGAGGTTACATTATAGGCTATTTTTAAAAAATAACAATTTAGATGTACATATTTCATTATCATCCAGTTGAGGGTCTTCACACCAAATGAAACAGCTTCAAATATTCAATTCTATGGAGTGTGGTTGGAAAAAAAATGTTACAGTTAGGCAATCAAAGCAAGGTTGCACTGTGTTATTAATATTTGAACGCTTTTACACGTGTAAGGAAAACATATTTTTATGATGACTTGGTTGCTACAACCTAATGAATGGATTTCATAATAGTGCACACATAATATACACGAAAATAGTAATAGAAGGCAAAAATTGAAGGCAAATAAATAACAATATAAATATTCTAGATAAGGCCAAAAATCTTGAATTGATAATTGATCGAGATCTGCGGTTTAGAGATCATATTTCGTGGAACATACAGAGGAGCTATGCATCTTTGAAGCTACTATATCCCCATAAAACGTATCTGCCAACAGAGACAAAAAAAAGGTTGTGTGAAACTTTAGTGCTCTCACAGTTCAATTTTTGTTCAGCAGTATTTGCTCCATGCTTAGATCGAGACACTTTGAATCGCGTACAGCGTGTTCAGAATTCATGCATAAGATTCATTTATGGCATAAGAAAATTTGACCATGTATCACATAGGCTAAAAGATCTGAGGTGGCTTCCTATGGAAGATAGATTCAACGTTCATGCTATATGTCTTTTTCATAAAATATTAACAACCAAAACTCCTTCATACTTGTATCAAAAAATTTCTTTACACACAAACATTCACGATCTAAATACTAGAAATAAAAATTTAATTGTTGTTGAATCTCATAAAACTACCTTATTTCAGAGAAGTTTCAGGTTTTCAATCTATAAATTATACAATTCCGTACCATTATCTTTTAAGAACGAAGTCTTAGGAAATTCAAAGTTTTGATTATTGAACATTTCTTTAAAACTGTAGTTGTCTGATCTTGTAACTATCATGTTAACTTAGTTTTAGGTTTTTAGGTGACCCCCCCATACATGTGCTCGTATTCGTTTATGTGTGTCTTAGATGTTAAATTTAGACTAGTGGTTTTTTTTTGATGCTATACCAGGTATGCTGTTATTATCAAGGGTTGAGTGGTAGAGCACTTAATGTGAACTCGCCCTTGCGGTTTTCCTTTTACTGTAATAATTCTTATGTCTCTTCTCTTGTTATAATTATTGTTCAGTGGGAAAATAAAGCATTATTATATTGTTTAAAACAAAAAAGTGTAGCCCGGGCTCCGACACACCGGGCTGCTTTTCCATTACCCAATGACTACTCCTCACACCGTGAGGTGAGCAATCACTGGGTCCGCGAATCGTGCGCCCTAAGTAGACGAAGGGACCCAAGGATGACTGCCTTCTGCATTCTGGCGGCTAAGATGTGCGCCGCCGCACGGCACACCGGTATTTTGCGCAGTGCAGAGAGCAGCGTATTCCTCATTCCACCTAGGGATCCAATGACCATAACCAGCAGACTTACAGTGTAGTCTGGCCAGAGCCTGCGAAGTTGTCCGAGCAACTCCTGATATTTGGTCCGCTTTTCCTCCTCCTTAGAGACGATGTTCACCTCGGCAGGCGCCGAAAACTCAATAACGAACATCGTCTTCTGTTGGTGGTCGAGAAGGACTATGTCGGGCTTGTTTGCCTGTACAAGCTCGAGCGTGGGGAACGAGTAGTTCCAGTAAATCCGGCATCTCTCGTTCTCCACAACGGACTCTATATCCCCTGGAGCGTATGGCAGCACCGGTGTCTCATCGATACCGTATGAGTGCCTCAAATGATAGTAGAGCACTCGTAGAGCCGCGTTGTGCCGATGGACGTAAGCCGTCCCAGCGTACGTCTTACACGCCGACAAGAGATGCATAAGCGTCTCTGGCGCCTGTCGGCAAGTTCTACAAAGGGTGTCGGGTACATCTACACCCATAACCCTTTTACGGTACACCAAGGTGTTGAAGACACCGTCTTGGCAAGCCATTATAAAGCCCTCAGTCTCCGACTTCAACCCACTAGACCTTAGGAAAGAGAAGGTCAACTGCTCAGACAAGCCATGCTCTTCCAGATGTTTGTAGAAGATTCCATGCATTGGCTTATCTTTATGAAGTCTTAAAAGGAAGTCGACTTCGGCAGTTTTAAGGTGGGATTTTAATTCTGCGGGAGCAAGTTCCGTAATGGACTGCTGACACCTCCGCTTGAAATCGAGTGTGAGGCTGAGCTCCTGGGCTGCTCGTTTCGCTGCGCTAAAAAGAAAGGCTCCTTTTTCCGCATTCTCGTGCTCTCGCACAAAGCGGATCAGGGGATCGGTGCTGTTCGTTACATAGCAGGCAGTGGCCAGTACTACTCTGTTGTGCAGACGCTTCAAACTCAATAGTCCACGCCCTCCCAGGTGTCGCGGGAGGTATATTCGCGGGACAGAGGACTTAGGATGCAGGCTTCTCTCCATATTCATCCTTTTGCGGGTCTTCGTGTCGATTTCCTTCAGCTCGTTCACTTTCCAGTGTATAGCACCAAAGGTGTATAATAACAATGGGACCGCAAGCATGTTTGTGGCAGCGACTTTGTTCTTGCCGGACAGTTCTGACGAGCAGATCTACCGGAGTCGGTGCAAATACTTGCGGCGGAGACACTCTTTAACCAATGCTGCCTCTTGGACATGACGCTGCGCCACTCCAAGGTAGGTATAAGTATCTCCGGCATGCAGTTGTCGCAAGATGCTCCCATCAACGAGCTGTTCCTCATCTCCACTATCTCCGCTTCGTCCTTTCTTGAGATGAACCAATGCACATTTGTCTGTCCCGAACTCCATTCCGATAGCATGACTGTACTCCTGCACCACCCTCAGCGATTGTTGTAGTTCGCGTTGGCCGGAGGCATAAAGTTTTAGATCATCCATATAAAACAGATGGGTGACCTTGTGCCTCCGGTTATTGGGCGTGCCACAGCTGTATCCTTTAGTATTTCTCAGCGCTATGGACAGAGGCAAAAGTGAGATGCAAAAGAGCAAGGGACTCAAGGAGTCTCCTTGGAAGACACCTCTTTTCAATGACACCAACTCTGTCTGAACCCGAGTTTCACCTGATGTTATGGTAAACCGGGTCTTCCAGAGCGGCATCAGTTGTTTGATGCATCCCACTATCTGATTATCCACCGAAAGACATTCCAACAGCCGCACAATGAGGTCATGAGACGTGCTGTCGAATGCCTTGCGATAGTCAATCCAGGCCATAGAAAGGTTTCGCTTGTACTGCACAGAGTCCTGCGTGACACATCGGTCAATCAACAGGTTCTCCTTGCAGCCAGCTACTCCTTTCTTTGACCCTCTCTGTTCATACACGTCGAGAAATACAGGATTCACAGCTTGAAGGATACGCATGTACAAGATTCTGGTGAAGAGCTTGTAACACGCGTTCAGACATGTTATTGGCCTGTAGTTTTTGGGATCAGACAAATCTCCGGTCTTCGGGAGAAGCACGGTTCGACCCTCGACAAACCAAGCCGGAATTGGCTGCTCCTGATTTAGCCACGAGTTAAAAACTCTAGCTAAATGCCGGTGGCAACTGGGGAATTTTTTCCACCAGTAGGTGTTTATGCCATCCGGGCCAGGAGCTGCGAAATTCTTTGCGCCTCGTAAGGCGTCAAGAATTTCTTCCGTGTTTATCGGGTGACGCAGTACATTCAAGTTAGGAGTCCTCCTACAAACGGACTCGAACTGCGCCAAGGCCGGAGTGTCTGCTGAGAGAGGTTTGGGTTGTTCGTAAATGTCCCTCCAAAAGGCCTCCACGCGATCAGCAGTTGGCGGCTGCTCCATGGCTGGAGGCGGCTGTTGGAAAAGGCGAGAAGGTCTTTCGTAGAACATTCTGTTCTGCTCCAGACCTCTCGCCCGCGCCACCAACGATCGCTTAGCAGCGATTAGCATCCGTATCCTGTCAAGACAGTGTTGCTTGACAACAACCAGTACCGCTTGACTGAGTGTATGATGGTCGCGCCTCAACCCGTAGGCTATCTGGCGCACTCGGCGCGTAAAAGGCTTCCCAGCCGCTCTATATTCCATCACACACTGGATACGGGATGCTTCCTGGCGAGCCAACTGGATTTTCGCTTCCATTTGGCGCACCCGTCTCTGTGCTCTCTCAACAGGAGAGTCTCTCACTCTCCCCTGTCTAGCTAGCCTCAGAGCCGCAGCGTAAATTTCGCAATTGATGCTCCAAATGTCAGAGGCCTCCGATAGACGTTCACCCACAACCTCATCCTCTCTCTTCAAATCTGCCAGCTTCACGGACCTTCCGTTGTTATGCAAGGCCCTTCGGTCTCTGAAATCCCCAGGTGAGACGACTTGGTCGATTTCCCTCTCAGCGGGCCTTACCGGTGAACTTTCAGCCTGGTTAACAGGCCTTCCGTCCGCCGAAGGGGCAGGCTGAGCTGGAGCACGAACATATCCCTGCCTCCGGAGGTACGATACATAATCTCGCAAATTCTGAGAGGTAAGCGTGCTATGCTCTGGGTGCATTTCACACCACCTCTCACACATGCGGGACATGTATCCCCTACGGCGCGGGCTACTGCTCTCGTAGCAGCTCAGTAGGTCATCCTTGAGCTCCGTCGTCCACCTAAAACGGTCCATGCCATTGCGGGGGTCGTCAACAGGGCAATTCGAAGCACCGCCACCTTGCCCAACGCCGGCTTCCGAAACCGGCTCGGTGTGGGTGCTTTTCTTCCGGGGTGGTCGAACCCGAAGATAGGGCCCGTCAGGTGGTTGGCCTTAGGGCCCCCAGACGACATTTCCGGAGGCAGCCGTCCAAATTGCCTCCTGAGAATGCACCTGCGAAGGTTGCCGGCTGGATTACATCCTTGGGCTTCGGTATACCCTGCGGTGTCGCCACGCACCGGATAGCCTACTGATGTTGGGTGGCTTCCTGCGGGTGTATTATCAGCCGCCCCTAACATGGAGTCAGACGCTGTCGGAGTACCGCTCCTCACATGGAGATCCGTCGTGTCCTAATTGTTGAAGAATAGCCGATCCTCTGGATGCAGACGCTATTCCACCGTGCTAGTTTTGGTCCGCCCCGGGTATTTGATTTCCCCGGTACCACCCATATCTGGGAGGCGTTCCCCTATCCGCCACCTTGGGGAGGCGCCACTGAGGGGATCTAGCAACCCCTCGCGGAGATTATTATTATTATTATTATGCATGTCTTATTTTTTCTCGCATGGTTGCGGTAGTAACAAGTATTGACGGGCTGTGCCAAGTCAATACCTGACTATTATTATTCTGAATTCAGGAAGGACCGTACAATGCTACAGGTCTTGAGGATTACAGACTTTTGGAAGGTTTTATGTAACTTTTCATCCAGGCCCAATTGTTGCAGGTGTGGTGTAAATGTATTTGGAGTAAGGCCTGAGACCGACATAATGAGGGGGACAGTGACAACTTTGTTTTGTTTCCATAGTCGTTTTATTTCTATGGCGAGATCGGTGTATTTCGATATCTTCCCAGCGTAGGTGTTTTGGATGTTCATATCATTGGGAATCGCAATATCTATTAAGTAGGTCACTTTGTCTGTCTTTGACTGGAAAACTATATCTGGCCTGTTTGCTGGGATGGTTTTATCTGTATGTATTTCAATGTCCCAGTATAGTTTGAATTGATTGTTCTCTAGTACTGAGGTCGGTGTGTAGTTATAATATGGATCTGTGTTTTCAATTAGCTTGTTTGTTGTGGCTAGTGCTTGGTGGATGACTTTGGCTGCAGAGTTATGTCTGGCTGTATACTCAGTTCCAGCGAGAGTTTTGCATTATTATTATTATTAAATGAGGGCTGGGGCGCAGACAAAACTTACGGTTGAAATACGTCAGAGACTGGATGGGACTGGATTCTCATGCTCTACTCAGGAGAGCACAAGATAGAGGAGCATTTTTCAATATATTTGTCGATCCTCGTTGAATAGAGTCATCCTACTTTACCTACCGTTTTTCAAGAAACCCTTCGCATCCAGAAAAAAATGAAGATACTTTTACTTTTTACATTGACAAGAGGAAAAATGGACCTATCCCTCATTTGTTTTTTTTAACAAAAAAATAAGACGAGACAAATAATCACACATCCATTTTGATCGTGCCATAAAATTGCCTTAATTAAAAGTTATATTTTTTAACCGTACACATGTATCGTTCAACCCGTGACACAACCTGCATAGCGTTATATTTCAGGCAGCCATAGTACAATTCTTACTCGTTAAGCAGATAGACATTAACGGGGGGGGGGGGGGGGGTCAAGAGGATCGAACTCTCCAAGGGCACAAAAAACATAATTATGTGGTTGTTGCACTCTGGGATATATGAGAGGTTATATTATGTTACATCAAATTCTCGATTTGCCACTCCACTGGATAATGTTAAAATAAAAAAAACATATTTTCCAAAAACATTCGTGTAGAATGGTTTAATATGTTTATGAACGTATTGTTACGCGTAGGGGCCGCTTCACGCGTGGCAACGCTGCGGTTCATACGGTAGCACCGGCAACGTCGCAACCTCTACTTTAAACCGTGTTCTGTGGTGGGGGAATTGGCCACCCAGACGTCAACGTTCCGTGGGTTCGGGACACTGACAAACGAGGTTATGGATGAATTGACATTGAGAGAGAGAGATGATCTGTGAAGATGTTCTGTAGCACCGTGGTGATTTCGTTAACTGTTTTGTGTTCTTAAATGTTTATATTATAAAATAGATGGGCATGGAAATTAAAAGAAAAGAGCCAGTTATATTAAAATCGATGGTTCGGATTTATTAAAAATAAAATATGTAAAGTTTGGATGATCTTTTCTTAGTGTGTTGTCACTTAACTATAGATAGTACGCTGACAAGCAGGAAATGAACTGATGGGGGCCCCGTCTACTAACTGATATATAATGGATAGTGAGTACACTGTAATAAGCCTGCCTTAACTATTTCTATAACTAAAATCACTATATTTTAGGGCTGGTTCCTGAAGAGTTATAAGAACTATGTATATAAAGGTTATCTCCCACCTGTATCTACGAAGTGTGCCTGCGCTGAACACCAGGTTCTCCTTAACCTCAGTATTTAAACATCCATATGCGGAGCGAGGATGGTATTCCCATCAATCATAACCATCAAAGCGATAGTCGGGGTACTATGTTGCATCCAACGATGTATGGAGATATGTGCTACGCAGTAGGGCCAATGGGACAGTCGTGTCAGTTATGATCCTCTAGCCTCATGCAAAACAGCTCTTGCAGGAGAGGCAGATGGTGTGGGAAGTGAAGCAGAAGTAGGATCAAGACGTAAAGTAGCAGAAAATGTAGAATTGCAAAGTAAAAGAAAAAGGCCTGTGGACAAAACACATGCATTAGCTGACTGAAAACAGGTAAGTTCTCTATATTTCCAGGATATTTTAGCTAAAAATGTGAGATTGAAAGTGAAATTCTGTTAGTAAGGTTAGACACCTACCGTTGATGTTGTGTGGCCTCTAAGAGTGTTTTCCTCTTTCGACTTAACATAAATCCCACAGGTGTGGTGCTTAACAAGCAGAAAAGTCGAGTTCAACTGGGTTTTAGCCCTCTAAAATCCACTAACGTGTGACCACCCGGTCTTACAAGGGACCCAGAAGGAAAAGTGAAGATGTCTGCCTTTTGCCAGAAAACTGGCGCTAAACCAACTTCTGTCAGACACCCATCAATTGTCTACAGTGACAGATAGACAGAAGACAGACGAATGGGGAAACCTAACCTTATTTTTCCCTACTGTGAAAATGTAAACAATAGATGTAGCGAAATATCCTAATTGAAGTTTAATACTAATTTTTCTTTCTTTTCTAGGTGATGCAGCACTATGCAGATGACAACAAGGTACGATTCGAGAACACTTCGTAGAATACATACAGGATAAACATTGTACAATCCAACATAAATAAAGGAGTTTGAAAATATCAAGTTGTTTCGATGCTAATATTACTTGAGCTAGTTCTAACAATCTAGGTAAGATCTCACTTTCACTTAACTTACACTTTACCTTACATGCTAAAGTACATTAATAATAACCTCTCTATGTCAAGCGACAACACAGTCTTCCTTGCAGAGACCAAAAATACTAAATCAAACTGTCGGTTTCTCAAAACCTGTAACAATACCCCCTCTACCAGGAAAAAGTTTGACCCCGGGAAAACTTTTAAATACCCTTAAACTAAATTAATCATCCTCAAGATGATCTGGGGGATGCGATTTCAAATCCTTGGCATGATAGATACCGCATTCCTTACCATTCTCATCCTCTAACGAATATGTCCACGGTGAGACAACCTTACGAACTATGAACGGTCCTACAAACCTAGGAGCTAATTTAGCTGAAAAATTCTTTGCAGCATCCGACAGTACCATATTTCTTTTCCACACTTTCTGACCACGTATGAAGCGTTCATCGCGACGCCGTAAATCATACGTCCTTTTACTGACATCAGCTGCTTTTTGCAGACGTCTTGCGACATCTTTGAAAATATCTTGAAGGGTCCGAGAACAAGCCTCTAAGTCTCTTGACTTATCAGTTTGATCAGGTCGTCGACTCTCTGATCCATTTATACTTATTTCGCGACCAAAATTTACGAAATTGGGGGTATATTTGGTCGTCTCGTGACATGAAGATCTTATAGCGAAAGCAACTTTTGGAAGGAACTTATCCCAGTTTCTCTGGTTATCCATAACGTAAGCTCGGAGCATCGTTTTCAGGGTACGATGAGCTCTTTCAACCGGATTTGCCTGGGGATGTGCTATAGCCGTAAAAACATGGTTTACGTTATACTCTTTCATCAATGCCGCAACTTGTCGACTACGTAATTGACTCCCATTATCCGAAAGAATCCTTTGAGGCACCCCAAAAATAAGAAAAACCTGTTCTTCCAGTAACTTCACAATTTTAGTTGCCGTCATCGTTCGCAGCGGAAAGAATAGACAAAATTTTGAAAAGTGGTCAATAACAGATAAAATAAACCGATTTCCGGATGTGGTTCGAGGCAGAGGCCCAACCAAATCAATACATACCAATTGCCATGGCCCTGTGACTGTACTAGCGTGACTAAGCATGAGGCCAGCTGGCTTTTTCTGAACCGGCTTAATCTGCAAGCATACTTGACAGCGTTGGATATATCGTGCCACGTCAGCTTTTAACTTTGGCCAATAATACTTATTTGTTATCCGGGAAACCGTTTTAAAAACACCACCATGTCCACAAGTAGGCGGGTCATGATTTGAACGAATGATCTCGTGCCTTTCATGTTTAGGTACGACTTCCAGCCACTCATTTTCGTTACCAGACAAATCAGGAAACTTTATGTTTTTCCTTTTGTACAACCGAGTAGACTCTACTCTCCATTGGGGGTATTTGTCAGGAAAACTTTCAACTTTACGACACATCCCTTGATACCATGGATCTCGTATTTCCTCTTTAAGGCTGCTAGCATCATCTGCTATAGCATCAATAACAGGTACTGATCTGGAAAGAGTGTCAGGTACGACATTGTCACGACCCTTTCTATGAATAACTTCAAAGTCATATTGTTGTAAGCGAAGGGCCCATCTACCAATCCTGCCTACAGGGTCTTTAATCGAGAAAAGCCACTTAAGACTATAATGATCGGTAATTACGTAGAACTTACTTCCCTCGATATATGGTCTCAACTTTTCGACGGCGAAGAGCACTGCGAGACATTCTTTCTCCGTGGTTGTGAACTTTCTTTCTGATTTAGTCAAAGAGCGACTGAGGTAACAAACAACCTTTTCACCATCCTCATAGGTCTGTGAAAGTACTGCTCCCAGACCAAAATCGCTGGCGTCAGTTTGGACATAAAATGGGCGAGTAAAGTCAGGACACGACAACACCGGTGCAGTCACCAAATGTTCTTTTATGGTACTGAATGCCCTATCACATGACTCATCCCAAGTAAATGTACAATTCTTCCTCAACAAAGCGGTAAGAGGTGCTGTGACGGTGGAAACATTTGGTATAAAACGACGATACCAGGAAGCCAATCCCAATAAGCGTCTGACTTCTGTCACGTTACGTGGAGTTGCAATATTAACTACTGCTTCCACTTTGCCTGGATCTACCAGTAACCCATGTTTATTCACAACATATCCTAGATATTTTAATTCCGGTACGCAAAAATGACACTTCTCCCGATTCAGAGTCAATCCGGCATTCCGAATTCGACGTATCACCTCTTTAAGTACCTCAAGATGTTTTTCGAAGGTTGGGGTACATACCACCACATCATCCAGATACACTAGAACATATTGTTCGAGGTCAACCCCAATGACTCTGTCAATGAATCTCTGCCAAGTGGCAGGTGCATTATGCAGCCCAAAAGGCATGCGCTTAAATTGGAAAAGACCACGAGTGGGTACTACGAAGGCAGTCATGGGTTTCGATTCTTCCGACATTTTAATTTGCCAATACGCACTCTTAATATCAAGAGTTGTTAAGTACCTAGCGTCCCTTAACTTGTCTAAAGTAGTCTGTACAAATGGTATTGGGTAGGCATCCGGGAGACTAACTTCGTTCAGTTTTTTATAGTTGACACAAAATCGATAACCACCATCCGGCTTTTTCACAAGAACAATCGGAGAGGCCCATGGCGAATTTGAAACTTCTATGACGTCATCAGCCAACATTTGGTTCAATTGTAAGTTGACTTGCTGCTGTAAAGCAGGTGAAAGCGGATAATGTCGCTGTTTGATCGGTGGCGAGTTAGTACGAATAACGTGCTCCACGACATCAGTACACCCCAATTTGCCATCGCAATCCTTGAAAGTATCTTCAATTACTTCATCAAGTTGCTTTTGTTGCTCTTCCGACAAATGGTCTCTACTGTGGATCGCACAGATCTCAGTATGAGTCGCATCTTCTGGTGACTTAAATGACCACACTCCCGAGTAGAGATCTGGTATAATTTCCATTTGAACCCAAAAGTCAACTCCTAGTATAAGAAAGTGAGGTAAGTCTGGTACCACAAGAAATTCTATTACCTTAACCCGATCTTGAAGTTGAGTCGGAACCTTAACACATCCAATAACTGTACAGGACATTCCATTTGCTACTGTACATGAGTTAATTCTAGACTTATCTAGTAAACACACATCCTTCAAGACTTTCCAGCCTAAAGAACCTATCACCGACTGAGAACAACCAGAATCAAGTAACCCTAGAAAATCATGACCATAAATTCTAACCTGTAAATACGGTCGCTTGTCATTTTTAGCATGTGACAAAACGTAATCTAATATAGCCTTGGTCGGTGTCTCAAAACTAGAGGGCAATTCCCGACCTACATTTGTCCTCTCGTCCCGTTTTTTTGACGACATGAAGGGCAGCCATGTGCAGTAACATCGCGTCTACCGCAGCGAAAACAAAATTTCGATTTTGGATGGGGGCACTTCCTAAATCTATGGCCAACCCCATTGCAGTTCCAACATTTTGGACCTTGCACCTGTGAGTTGTCTAATGGTAGAACACAATTTAAGTCTGAGGAGGGTAACATAGGTGAGTTCGTAGAAGAATCTGTTATCGAAGCTAATGGACTTGCTTCCGATGACTGGCGAGGTTTGTAATAGGCCAGCTCAGGTTCGAGAAGTGACCTGTAATTGGTAGGAGGTGGTAGAAACCTTTGCACTCTACAATTGGTTTCTTCAACAGACCGTGCTAACTGAACCAGCTCTGAAATGGAATGGATCCTTTGTAATGCCAGTTGTGACTGTATGTGAGGAAGAAGGTTTCGCCTAATTAATTCAACCCTGGTTTCTTCCTTTGGCTTGCTAGACCCAAGTTTATTAAACAAGTTTTCCATGATAGCAACATACATTACAACCTTCTCCTTTGAACCTTGAGTTCTCTTTCTAATTTCCTCCCACAGATCGACTTCGTAATCATAAGGAAGAAAATCCTCCTTCAACTTCCTAACCAGCTCATCCCAGGTCTGAAAACTTTGTGTACGCAACCAGTACAGAGCATCTTTACAGAATAATTCGGTGGCTGACCTTAGCAAATGTTCTTTTGACACTCTTCTCGAAATTCTTAACTCCTCAACCCTATCCAAGAAATTGGTGACACTGGAGTGTCCATCAAACTGCAACCTCCATCGTGACACATCTTGCGAAAATGAATCGGCACGACCTACCGTATCAAAATAATGGGGATACATCACTGGTTGAATAGGATTTCTGCTCCCATCAATAGCCCTAACTGAATCTGAAGTTCTAACTCTACGACCAGAATCACCCAAAGTCAAACCACTTAGTCCAAGATCGTCCGCAACTGCGGATCCTCTTGCTTGAGAAGCCATATGACTGCTACCTGTCGGTAAGTTGGATGCGGGTGCTTCCCCAGCTAAGTCATTTACAAATCTTCCACCCCCAGTACGTGAGGATTCAGCATGAACTTCCCCTAAAATCGCTTCAGGAATCAAAGGATTAGGATCATCAATAAGAGATCCCTCCACAGGATTTGGTTCGTCAAGGACACAAGCAGTATGCTTTGTGCCACCCTGTATACCAGCATCATACAGAGAACCAACTGAATCAAACAGTCGCATTACCTTACACAAAAGCAGTTGTTTGGCCTCGTTCTGAGGTTCCTTACCCAATGGTAGTCTTCGCAAACGCCCCTGTATGTGTGATAACCTTGAAGTTATTCTCTTATATTCATTAACCCTATTCCCATTATCAAAATTTTGCACATCATCCTCAAGTTTATTTAATTTTACTGTACAAATATTGATTTCATCATCAATATCTAAGTCTAGTACCTCTATGTCCAATGACATCAAGCCATCTTGCTCACCCCTAATAGCTCCTCTCAAGAGTGCACGATTTTCATCAGTAGTCCTCTGAGCAGTCAAGCCCCTAATTCTTAATTCATAAATTAATTCATCAGATAATAACCTATTTATCTCCATTTTGGCAAGCCTGTAAATTTCCTGATAAGTGAAACCTGAAATTCTATAACATTTGAAACTCCTCCCCTCCACAAAAGGAAAAAAAACCTGCAAGGGAAAACAAGAGAAAAAAAAAACAAAGCGCTGTGAAAAACAATCGTCCTGGTCCCCGTGTGTAGACCGCCAATATAAGCTAAACTGACAGTAAACAATATAAGGTTCTCTGCATGTGTCGAAATGCAATCAACAGAAGAGAGAAAAAAACCAAGTATAGTTAACACCTTATTATTTACTCAGTACGTTATAATAACCAAAACACAATAAACATAGTACCTCAGGCATGAAGTCCAAAACACTGTGCAACGCACATCACTATCCATAATAGGTATGGTGATCGATCTACATGAAATGGTAATGTCCCACCTCTAGTAAGATATTTTAACCAATGTCAAAAACTCGAACTAATCTTAGATAAGGAAGTTTCCTTGTCTAAGGAATCAAAAATCCACCATAACCTAACCACGTTGTGGCGCCACTTTGTTACGCGTAGAGGCCGCTTCACGCGTGGCAACGCTGCGGTTCATACGGTAGCACCGGCAACGTCGCAACCTCTACTTTAAACCGTGTTCTGTGGTGGGGGAATTGGCCACCCAGACGTCAACGTTCCGTGGGTTCGGGACACTGACAAACGAGGTTATGGATGAATTGACATTGAGAGAGAGAGATGATCTGTGAAGATGTTCTGTAGCACCGTGGTGATTTCGTTAACTGTTTTGTGTTCTTAAATGTTTATATTATAAAATAGATGGGCATGGAAATTAAAAGAAAAGAGCCAGTTATATTAAAATCGATGGTTCGGATTTATTAAAAATAAAATATGTAAAGTTTGGATGATCTTTTCTTAGTGTGTTGTCACTTAACTATAGATAGTACGCTGACAAGCAGGAAATGAACTGATGGGGGCCCCGTCTACTAACTGATATATAATGGATAGTGAGTACACTGTAATAAGCCTGCCTTAACTATTTCTATAACTAAAATCACTATATTTTAGGGCTGGTTCCTGAAGAGTTATAAGAACTATGTATATAAAGGTTATCTCCCACCTGTATCTACGAAGTGTGCCTGCGCTGAACACCAGGTTCTCCTTAACCTCAGTATTTAAACATCCATATGCGGAGCGAGGATGGTATTCCCATCAATCATAACCATCAAAGCGATAGTCGGGGTACTATGTTGCATCCAACGATGTATGGAGATATGTGCTACGCAGTAGGGCCAATGGGACAGTCGTGTCAGTTATGATCCTCTAGCCTCATGCAAAACAGCTCTTGCAGGAGAGGCAGATGGTGTGGGAAGTGAAGCAGAAGTAGGATCAAGACGTAAAGTAGCAGAAAATGTAGAATTGCAAAGTAAAAGAAAAAGGCCTGTGGACAAAACACATGCATTAGCTGACTGAAAACAGGTAAGTTCTCTATATTTCCAGGATATTTTAGCTAAAAATGTGAGATTGAAAGTGAAATTCTGTTAGTAAGGTTAGACACCTACCGTTGATGTTGTGTGGCCTCTAAGAGTGTTTTCCTCTTTCGACTTAACATAAATCCCACAGGTGTGGTGCTTAACAAGCAGAAAAGTCGAGTTCAACTGGGTTTTAGCCCTCTAAAATCCACTAACGTGTGACCACCCGGTCTTACAAGGGACCCAGAAGGAAAAGTGAAGATGTCTGCCTTTTGCCAGAAAACTGGCGCTAAACCAACTTCTGTCAGACACCCATCAATTGTCTACAGTGACAGATAGACAGAAGACAGACGAATGGGGAAACCTAACCTTATTTTTCCCTACTGTGAAAATGTAAACAATAGATGTAGCGAAATATCCTAATTGAAGTTTAATACTAATTTTTCTTTCTTTTCTAGGTGATGCAGCACTATGCAGATGACAACAAGGTACGATTCGAGAACACTTCGTAGAATACATACAGGATAAACATTGTACAATCCAACATAAATAAAGGAGTTTGAAAATATCAAGTTGTTTCGATGCTAATATTACTTGAGCTAGTTCTAACAATCTAGGTAAGATCTCACTTTCACTTAACTTACACTTTACCTTACATGCTAAAGTACATTAATAATAACCTCTCTATGTCAAGCGACAACACAGTCTTCCTTGCAGAGACCAAAAATACTAAATCAAACTGTCGGTTTCTCAAAACCTGTAACAGTATCTAAAATTTGACATCCCCAAGGTCAATGGTTTTGATACTATTTTGGAGATTATTCCAATATACTGTCATATAAAATAGTAGATGTACCTTAAAACTGCTATAGACTAACGCTACTTCTTGAGCAAGATTTGGTTCAACTTCTTGATCAAGAATACATGCGCTCAGCCTGAAAATTGAATGGAAATAAAACATAATCTATTTTCCATTTTTTTGTTCACTTTACGAGTTTGAAAGAACTTACTGAATGATCCTAACAAACTTATACAGTTCAGATAGTCTAAACCAGTCTTTACAGAACTGTAACTCAAAAAGTGCAACGACATTAAACCGTCCCTGGTGGAAAAGAAGGCGTAATAACTTTATTGAAGAAAATAAAATGATAAAGCGTGCTGCGTCGCTACTAAAAGCTGCTTCTGGCAAACAAGTAGCTATTAATGTTTCAACAAAGCCACTGAAATATAAGCTGAAGGAAACCATGGGTGCCTGCGCGGTGGGTGCTACAACCAGGCACCGATTTTATTTTAATACTTTATCATATTTTATTGAAGGTTACATACCTGCAATTACATGCATATCATTTATTTATTTATAGGGTGAACAATAAGTAACTATTTAAACTAATACAGTATCTTTAAAATCAAATTAAATATGTCCATTTGAACGGATGATAATAATAATAAAAAAATCATACTTAGAGGATTCCTTGTCTTGCCGACTGCAGGCATGCTGAAAAGTTCATAGTAGGCCCTAACGAGGGCCGAATGCTATTGCTTCCAACGCATTCGAATAGGTTAGAAGAAGTAAATAAGGGTTTTGTTTGGACCTACTATCTGAAGCATATCGTAAATATTGTGTTTATCGTTGTGTTTATCAAGCAGCTTGATGCTCGTAGCAGGCAATTAGGCAGATAGACGATCGGACGCAAATAGCAAAGGATTATTTGGCCATGTTGCCAGATCGTCTCCGGGTAAAGCTATTGTATTTTCGTTGGCTGTGACAATATATATTTTGCAGTCATTGCAGTAATAGTAAAGTTGAAAAAAGCGTGTGAGGAAGATCACAAAATAGACTTTTGCTCCAAAGGAAGATACTGATCAATGTGTTTGTTATTATACAGGGTGATACTTCTTTTTCAACTGTACATAGAAGTCGTTAAAATAAACAACTTTTTCAAATAACTTTTTTCCGAAAACTGAAAAATAAGCGAGATACAGAATCAGAAAAAGTAAGTTGCTCGGATTTTTGTCAAATCGATTAGGCATTGGACCTGTCAGATAGTGCAGTCACTCTCTGTTTATAGTTGTTAATTTGGAATTGGTAAATCCTAAAAGTGTCACATAATCATGAAACAACTTTTAGGATTTACCAATTTAAAATTAACTATGATAAACTGGAAGTGACTAGTGCAATAATTGCCAGGTAGACTAACAAAATATTTTGTTTACTTCTTCTAACATATTCAAATTCGTTGGACCAACCACTGCCGTAATGTCCTTTTATAACAATTCTATCCGCGCGCCTCAGAAGTCGCAGATGTAAGAGAACCAGCGGGTTGTGACATAAACGCAAAGTGTATATGGCGTCTCTCTGACAACCGGCAATGGGGTTTGATTACACTATATTTGCTGAATGCGGCCGTTGTTGTGTCTTAAATATTCATCAGATACCGTGCTACACGATATCGAGGCTTTTCTTGACTTTGAAATCGCTATCTGGCGGAAGGATTGATCTATTTTTTATAACACCGGTACCCTAAGAATACTGTTAAGGGTCTTATTACAAGGCAAGGTGAGGGTGGAGACTGAACGGACGTCTTGATCAGTGTTGCCGCCATCCGAAAGGCCTTCAGTATATTTTTAAGCGAAACTCTCAAATTTGTACATGTGATTCAAAAAAAAATAGCCATAAAAGGTTTCAAGGAGTTTGTTATAGAACACAACAACTTGTCTTGTCTGTTACATTAATGGGTATTCCAATTTAAGAGTGTAAGATAGAAAGGTTATGAAGAAAATCAATTACTTTTTATGGATGTATTGACGGTAATAACTCATGCAGTTGAAATAGGGTGCTGCAAGTCAACAAGTGAGCTATTACCATTAAATAATGACAGAAAGAGGGATGCTTTCTGGTGACGAGAGCCACCATCAGTACATGGTCCTACAAGCCGGCCCTTCTGCATCTCTCCTTACCCTAGTTCCCAAGTCCAGCCCTCATCGCAAGGGTGAGGATGGTCTTGGGTCCTGTCCATCTTATGTGTTCAGAGTCTAGAACCCTTGTACTCATTACAGTCTGCCTATGCTACCCAAGGGCGTCACAGTGACATAGAATATGTGTCACAGCGAGCACACGTCGGGTCACTTGCCACCCCCATCACATACAAGTGACGTCTGAAGGTGTCATTGCCAGATAACAGGCCCACAAGTAATCTTAGCCACCTTCTGTTCAATGAGAGACAGAACCGCTCCATCTTGTCCAGATGTCTTAAAATAAGTTCTCTAGCTTGACGGAGATGTCCAGAGATTCCTTGCCATCTCATAAAATGCTGATTTTGCAACCACACTTCTGTTTTTTTTTTCTAATCGTACCTACTGCCTCTAGCATGACTGGGCACCCACAAGGTGACACCTGATGTCTTGCCGAAATGTCATCTAAGACCTTTCTACATTGCAGAACGAGCCTTGATGTAAACCTACAAGCACTTAATGCTGTCAACTCTATACTTTATCTATGACCACAGCAATAAAAGTACCATTTAAATACATAATAATTACAAATTATTGATGACTTAACCATAATTTTGTCATAGTTACCTTTGCAGTTATTACATCGTGTATTTATTACCTATTCAAAAGTGTCGGAAATCATACTAGTCAAATATATCATTTATCTGGAGACATTACATGTTTTTTGAAATAAATCTTACGTGCGCTTTATACTTTTCTAAATACGAGTGCAATATTTATTTTGATTTAATATCTTTTCGTTGAATGCATTATCTTTAATGGGTGGAATTTCATTTATATGCGATATTTTTGTCAGGATCCTTTAACACAATAATTACGCCTAACAGTGTTGAGTGGAGAAAACCTGACCAGAAGTTATTCAAAGATGAAGTGACATGATAACAGACAGATACATAGTAAGTCAATAAGTTAAACATGATGTGTGGCAAAAGCACAATAACCAAATTTTCGGCTTATTTTGACAATTTTCTAGTTATTTTTTGTTGTAAATTCATTAGTTTTTAATTGTGTACATTGAAAAAAACAGGGAGACGAAATGATGTTAATTTTATATTATGTATATAAAACAGAAAAAGTAAATTGATGACCATAACAAGTTTACGAATAACCCATATGGATATGACATGATCTCATTAAAAGTGACAATGAAACATCAATAATGGTTTAATATAGCTTGTTATGAACACACAAATATAGGTTTAAAGTCTGATTTAATACAGGACAGGCTGACTCACGATATGGCATTGTGGCGTTCCGATGAGTCAACTTCGGTTGCAAATTTTCGCGCACCTGGCTATTTTATTCTTGCTGTTGAAGGCGAAGAAAGCACTCAAGAGCAGAAACTGCACGTTTAATTGCAGCTGCAAATGTTATGCCTCAATGAGCAGTTGTGACGTATCCAGACAAAAAAACTCAGAGATATTCTTAGTTTAAACACAAAATTGCTCGATGATGTATGTATTAATGTAAACTTCAGTTTTTTCTACGACTTATGTAATTGCTATTCATTTTAAGGTCGTATGAATTGGTCCAACCACCTATTAAATAATTATAGTGTAATTACGTCTGTCATATTATATCAATTTCTTTCCCAAAATGTGATGATTGAAGCTCATAAAACTATTACTAGAATGAAATGTTCTGACTGACTTCAGTCGATATAATATAGAAGTAGCACTGGTTGGGGCAATTTATTATCATTTATTTTGATCATCATTTTGACCTCCACATTCGTGTGGAGCAAACTCATCCATTCGTTTGGCGAGGGTCACGCCGCCGTCGTTGCCCTTGATATGTTGATCAACTGTGGCATGCAACTCTTCTAAACAAGCTTCCGTCCTAGTGTCTTCCTGTTAAACTGGTTGGTTAGCAGGCTTCCTCTCTGGTCGCAATATCTCTGTCTCTATCTCCTCTTCCTTCCACATCATCGTTGCGGTCCCGCAGGGATCGGTATTGGTTCCTACATTGTTTCGGCTCCTTATCAATGATCTGCTTTCTAGCAGCCCAATCAGGCGTTGACATGAAGTCACTTTTTCAAGCTCTTAGGGGTCAATATCATAGAAAACATGATCTGGCACAAACACGTTTCGTCAATTGCAACTGTTGACATAAAAAAGCTCGGATTCCTATTCAAAGCCAGAAAGTTCTTCTCACCATCCAACCATCTCTCGCTGTATAAAGCTCAGATAAGACCTGGCCTGGAGTATTGCTCTCATATTTGGGAAGCTGCTACCCCTACTACCCTTTCTGTACTTGCTGCAATCCAGACTAATCGGTGATCCAACATTAATGCGCCACCTCCAGCCTCTATCCCACCGTCGTGCGGTTTGTGACCTCTCACTATGCTACCAGTATTCGAACGGAATCTACTTCCCTATGATTTCGCCGCCCATAAAGCTTATTAGATGCTCCCGCGGGGCTGCTGCATTTCGTCTCAAGGCGGTCGTTCTTCATACAGCAAGAACCGAGTGGTACGTATGCACCTTTGTTTTCAGAGTGTCCAGAGCTTGGTGTAGACTGCCAGGAGATGCATTTGCCAACCCTACGAGTGTTCAAGTCCCGCGTCAACAAATTTCCCCTAACATAACCTTTTCATAGCAGCCATGGTGCTCTGGTACTTAGGCTTCGCCTTCGCGATCTGCTCGATCATAAAAAAATGGAGTGTTTAATTTTATAGTATTCTAAATATCCCAACTTCTGCACACAATTAGAGCATTGAGTAAACTGCAGTAAAATGCCCATTTTCATCTCAATGTCTCCATTAATCGGCAAATCCACATTTGGGCTTTGAAAGTTGACAAAAAATTCATCAAAAAGCAATACATCCAAAACGTCCGACTGTTTGGTGTACATTGTCTATGTCATATGTTATACCGCTTGTAAAATGTAATGTAAAGTCGTAGGTTTAAGGTTTTATACTAACAAGCTCGCGACCGCGTATAGTCCCAATCTGGCACTCAGTGACTATCACAAAAACTCATTTGGATGGTCAGCGCCTTGATAATGTCAAAACGACAGTGATTCAGTGGTTGTCCAATCTTTAGGCAGCAGAATTCTTTGAAAAGGGTATGTGAAAGCTCGTGGAACGGTACGATTAATGCCTTAATATTGGTGGAAACTATGTCGAAGAGTAGATTAAAGTACTGGCTTTCATCAAACTGTAGAGAATAGTAAAATTTAATTGCACATAATCCATCATACATGTAGCCTGATCTTTTTTCACATGGTACAAGATAGGGCAACTTCGTTGACGCAGCGGTGGGGATTCATGGAGCATGGAATAAGAACTAGATGTAACCTGATGCCATAACCATTGCTCCCCAAACCATCACAACAACGCGGTGCACATGACGTTCAACCGCGTTCTGTATATAGCGTCTTTCGCCACGTCACCATCGCGTCGTCTTCTTACCATAAGATGGCCGTCATGCATAACCAATGTGAAGCAAAATTTGACAGAAAAGACGACCTTTTCCCATTATAAGGTTTTGCTTCAAAACGATACTTATAAAACACGCCTCGAATATAAATATCAACAGTGTATAAATACTTCATAACAGGAAAACATGTTTTATTGAACCTTAGAACCTTGCGATCTCACTAGGGATTCATCAAGCCAAATAGCTTGAGTTTTTTCTTAAATACTTGACTTGACCTGAAAGCTCAAGCTTTTGAAAATTTGATATTTGACTTGACTTGATTGTCGATCTGAACTACTTGACTTGATATCAAGTAAAATCAAACTACTTGATATTACTTGATACCGATCTGTGAAATGCGAATCGAAGAGTTAAAATAGGGGAATCACCGAGGTTACGACAGCAAGCAGGCGCCCGATGACTAAAACTTTAAAGCCATCCGACACAGAATGGTCGTTAATTGAACGAATTTGCCAGTACCTTAATGTTTTTAAGAGTATTTCCATAATTTTTGCATTAATATCCTGTTCGATAGACTAGATTCGTGGGCTATGGAACTTGACAATAAACCTGATCGAGATGAAACCGATGAACAGATTATAAATAGAATTCAAGCGGCAAGGGACAGTACTGAAGATATTTTAGAATGGTGGGAAAGACACGACTGTATTTTTCCAAACCTTGCCGCAATGGTCAAAGACTTTTTGGCAACGCCAGCTTCTTCAGCTCCAGTTGAAAGGCAGTTTTCTAGAGCTGTGACCTCCCATTTGAGTTTGTTGTTGTTCAATGTCTTATTATCAGAATTCAGAATATTTCGTATCTTTATTTCATATTATTACATTCATTATTTAACTAAGTTGTTGGAGTGTTCGTTTTTGGGTGCTTCTTTTTTAAATAAAAGATTATATCTTTATGTACATAGATTTTTATTGTTATTGCGTTTTGGCAGTTAATCAGATTAATATCAAAAAAGAACCATTTTTCAAGAAAAATCAAGTAGTTAGCTTGAAAAACTTGTTACTTGATTTGTAACTACTTGACTTGACTTTAGTTTGGAAAACAAATACTTGGCTTGATCTTGACTTGATATCATTTCAAGTAGCTTGAAAATCAAGTCAAGTCGTGAATCTCTGGATCTCACAATGTCATCTGTACATATATTATGTAGAGCAGAAAAACAGCGAAGTTTACCCTAGGTCACTTTTACACTTAACTTAAGAACAAGGCTTTAAAAGTTTTAAGGGATCTCATCATCGCCGCCACGCGTCCAGCATAAAAACAGCGTAGTTTACCCTAGGTCACTCTTATACTTAAAAACAAGGCTTGAAAAGTTCTAAACGATCCTTTGTGCATATCATCGCCGCCACGCGTCCATCCTTCTTCTTCGGGTCGATCCTGCAGTCTCATCATGTTTATCGCGGATCAGGGCCGTGTCGGGGCTGCTGTCGGCACGACCTTTACCTGTCCACGAGCTGCCGCGACGCGGGATGCCGCTGTGCCGCCGTTCTTCTCGAGGCCGCCGCCACGCCGCCGCGCCGCGCGTTACGTAATCCGCGCGCAATTGCCGAGTAGTAACGGTATCGGGGGGGGGGGGGGGCCGGACGAAGAACGGATCGCCCCTCCGCCGAAGAGATTCGGCCGATTGGATTGTGCGTGCCGCGTGGTGGTGCATCGGTGGCCTTGAGGACGCAGCTTCCGGACCATCGCCATCGCGCGGGTCGGGGACACCCCGGAAGCACAACGCCGTCAGCGCTCACTTGAAGTGCTTTCGTCAGAGTGGTCAACACAGACGTATACAAGGGGGGGGGGGGTAACAGGGGTAATTACCCCTCCCGAGATTTTCGAAAAAAAATTCAACTTTAACTTACTTTATTTGACTTATTTATTTAAGGAATTATCGCACTGAAAAAAAATATTTTTTGCAGTACCTAACTAAATTCCAAAAGGGTTTGTTTTGCATTATTACAGTGATGCATCATATCTAATATATTCCCATTGTTACATAATCTGTTGAATGTCCTATTCAACCTGGTAGCTTGTCACAAATATTTACCTAACTCATTAACTACCTGTTTTGAAAATTACACCGATTAGAAAAGTTAAAACACTAATTAAAAAAAAATGGAGTATGTGTTGTGGCTACTAGGGTAGGTACCTGACTATTGAGTGTTCATGATTGTTTAGTTTTGTATGCTGTGGCAATAAAATTTTCACGGATGATACGTATTACATATTATTTGTATTCCCTAAAATTAAAATTGATTAATGCGTCAATAGATTTTTTATTTCATCTCCCTAAAATACCTGATACTCCACTGTTTCGCTTGCTGTTTATATCTTGTTTTCTATTTTAATACGATTAACATTTTCCTTTTCTCTTGCATCAACGTCCTTCACGAAGGTATTACAAAAAAATGTAGTCAAGTTGATTGACTCAGTACTTCCCACACATTCCGATGATACCAGTTTTATTATTTTCCCACATCAGCATGAAACTATAGTCTAGATGCCCCTGCAGCCAAATCATCGCTCACCCGACCGCAAAACAATGTTTTATTATACTATGTGCTTCTTTCACAGGTCTATGGACAATCTATCATGAATACGACAAATTTTTGTGTTTTACAAACCCCCTCCCCCGAACCACCCCAATTTCACCCCCAACAAAAAATATTTTAAATGGTCACCGTCTAAAACGAAGTTTGAGCTGTTTTTTATTATTTAGTTTTTTATTATTGCCGCGCCGCCACTGAATTGATTTCTAAAAACAATACGCGCTTTTCATACTCGTCGCGGTAATAAATCTGTGTCAAAATGTCATTAAAGTCAATTCAGAAGTTTCCACGTACACAATACAGAACGATCCAAAGTAACACTCGTATGTATTTTGTATGCATCAGAAAGTTAAAGTCCCTTGGTTTCTGTAATCGGCAAGGCAATGTTCGGATAGACCTAAAAAAGTGTATTATGCTGCAAGGTCTTTCTCTCTCACACCTACCGGTGTGGGAAGTAAAATGGACAGACTGATGTCTGGATACGCCCCTGGTGGTCAATGCCGGTACACCTCAGGCAAAGTCCAAAATTGTTAGGTATTTCGGAATTTAACTAGGCTCCGGGGATACCCCGGAAGCACAGCGCCGTCACCAGCGTTTACTTGGTGTGTCCTCGATGTGATCTGCCTTCGTCAAAGTGGGCAATGCCACAACGCTTCAGGCAAAGTCCCAAATTGGACTTTGCATAGGCTCTGTACGGTAATTCTAGGTTCGCCAAATAATTAGCAGGAAAACTCCGGAATACTCTACCAGATGTCTCTAACAGCTAGGCAGCTCTGAAAGCGGTGGTAGCTCCGAGGGCCACATCAGCTCTGCGGCCGTCCTTTAGAAGCTAGTAAGCTACAAGGTGACCTTGTTGTGGGTCCTCGGGTGCTTTAGTGTTCCGGGCAACGAGAGAACGGACCGTTTATCTAGGGTAGGGGCAGGCATCCCCTTCATATCATTCCAGAAGCGCATCTTGGAATTGACAGGCGCCAGGTCAATGTTGCCCTGGGCGCGTTGGCTTACAAAAAACTGGCGAAAGCCTGGTGAGAGAGATGACTGCAGGCAAGCTAAAATATTAATAGGGAGCCCAAGAATGTGCGGCCTCCCTTCATAAAATAGCAAGCCTCAAGAAGGTACCCTATTGTGGGTCCCCGGGCACATTGGTGGACCGGGTAATGAGATAACGGTCCGTCTAGCTAGGTTAGGGGTCGACAGCCCCTGCATCGTCCCACTCCCGATGCCTGGAATTAGCAGACGCCAGGTCAATGTTGTCCTGGATGACTGGAGTTACAAAGAACTGGCGCAAGCCTGGTTAGAGGAAGATGGCTGCAGGCAAGGTAAAAGATTAATAGGGAGCCCTGACAAGGGCCGTCCGTTATGGCTTCTGAATAAAGGCAGAGAGATGCTTAACTTTTTGATGGGGACTGTCACAGGCCATTTCCTGCTGAATAGACGTTTATCACTTATGAGAGTGAGTGGTGAGTGAGTGGAGCAGATGGGATCCAGATGCTGGGAGGAAGACGAAACAGCGTTCCACTTCCTGGGCAGATGTGCTGTGTATGGCATTCTTAGGATTCAGATCGTCACCTTCCTTTAAAACGGCTCATTTAAAAAATTGCTGAAATGAGTTAGACCCTTGGGTAGCATCAAAATTGTAACCTGCAGCTACCCTCTTACGACGTATCTGAAATATGGATAGTCTCGAAGTTATGACCTTTTCAGTATTGTGTCTATCTCAGTTTTGACACCTAAAGAATCTTACAGTGGCCCATCTCAAGAGGAAAGCAAGGAAACATAAACTGTACCTCTCAATATTCAAATCAGGCCTGTGTTGAGATAAGCCCATTGGTAAGTAATATTTTTAGCGTTGTGTTCAGTCGGTTTCTGAAATGAGCTGAAGATAAGATGATCGTTTGGATAACTTGTAAGCATAACCAAACAAAAATATACTTAGGGAACAAATATACTGATATTCAACATTTGCCTCGCGAATTTGAACTGAAATAAAGAAATATTTGAGGTATGTCGTCAATCTTTGTCGAGAATGCTGTCAATAATATAGCGTGTCTTGAGAATTGCATAAAATACTTTAAGTGAAAAATCATTGTATCGGCCAGTAAAATATCCTCCAATAATGTAAAGAGAACGAACTCATTTTACAAAAATAAATAAAATCTCAAAATGAACTGTGAGGGATATGTTAAACTAAAATCAAGGAACCTAGTAGTACCACAAAAACCCTAGGGTCAGCGTGTATATGGGATACTTTTTTGGAAGACGATTTTCTTGAAATGGCTGACTGGCCACACCAAATTTATAGTTAGTCACATTAAAGTTGCGAAAAGTAAACAAAAAGGAATAACTACAGGGAAAACGAATAATAGTAAAATTAATAATCATTATTTTCTACCACTTACGAGAAACAAATGTACCAGTATGTAGAATATTTTTTCTAGCTACATTATCCATTTTAGAAAACGATTAATTCCTGTTTACAAACCTGATATTCGGGCCAAAGGGAAAGGTCAACTTTGAAACACAACCTTATTTTGAGGGCCTTGAAAAGTCCTGTTGTTTAGAAGAAATAAAAATTCCTAACCCATTGGATTAAATGTTTTGAGCTAAAAAGTAACTTGGTTTTAATTTAATTTCTGCGAGGTGATGTTGACCTAAATAAGTATGACACACCGTCTAGACCAACGAATTACTTAAATTTGTTATACAAACTCAACAAATAGAATTCGTATAAAAATGAGCACAAATACTACGTGTTCATGAAGCTATCCGATTAGGAAACAATGATAGCCTCAGTAAACCGTCCAAGGTAAAGCAAAAAAGCGAATCCGTATTTCACAAAATTCACGGCCGCAATTTTGCGAAATGATCGATCAACGTATTTAGGTGTAAAAATCGTCGAACTTTGCTATTATGATTGCACCACATCGCAAATGCCAGATGCAACGATAAGCGACGTAGCAGCAGCCAGCTTTGTAATGCATTTAGGACGACGTCAGCTGATAACATCATCTAAAGGCGGTAATACACGTGAAAACATACCTAACAGGTATAAAAACTGGAAAGCTAACCTTAGGTTGTCGTTGTCCATACGTGTAGCGGCAAACCTGTTTTGATGCATCGCTTTCCTTGTTTTCACAAGTTTCTTTGCTAATTTGATATTCATCTTCATTTATGTGCAGTGATACTGTTCGGATTCTATGACTATTATCACTTTTTATACCAATCTCCTTAGAAATAGATATAGTTATCAAACCTTTTCGATACCTTCATTCATTCTTGCATGGGTGAATCTTTATCGAAGACTAAAAAGAGTTTTTGCCAACACAGCTCTTTAAATTCCTAGAACGTCACATCCAGACTGCTGATCTAATCGCACATGGACGAAATTAGAAATGAGGATTTCATTATCGGTCAATATCTTGAAATCCCTAAAAATTTCTGTTACTGGGACAAATCTCTCCTTTTGGTGAGTCCTATGTGCCCTTTGAAGAATAGTCCCAACTTAGCAAACACCCTCTATAGACTAACTTATCACCCCATCTACAACCAGTTTAGTTTAGTTTCTTTCTTTCTAGACCTCAAACGGCTTAGTACTGGACCATAAATTGAACTGCTGCAGAATAGAACTTATACATTTGTGATATTTTCCCATTGTGTAGTAGTAGTAGTAGTACTTGAAATTTTGAGGTGACGTTGGTGACATGATAAACGTTATGACGTGTGATATGCTATTAAGGGCTGGTTGTACAATGCAAGCTTAAGCTTCGGCTTAAAATAAGCCGACGTTAAACCACGTCAGTTGCAAAATGCCCGTTGTACAATGCTGGCTTAGCCCTCCACTACGAGCTTAACAGGAGCTTACGTAAGCCGAAGCTTAACGCGAGCTTAGCTGAGGTTTAAACCTAACCTCATACAAGTAACATGATATGTCAAGGAGGAAGCTTCATATTGCTTGTCACTTTATTAGGTCATATTTTTTGAAATATTTGTGTCTAATTTAACAAAGAGAGCAAATGAAAGAACAGAGACAGAAACGGTCGATGCCAAAATTTGACACAAACTGTCATAAGTGCCTAACCAAAAAAGGTAATTTTTAAGATGATTATGTCAGCACATGTTGCTTCATTGATGCCAACTGTAGTGAATTTCATTATCAACCAGGTTTAGCTAAGCCGACGGTTGTACAACGGGTGTCGACTTTAAGCCTGAGCTTAGCTAAGCTTAGGCTTAACAAAGCTCGTGTTAAAGCCGCATTTGTACAACCGGCCCTTAGACTATTAAACAGGCAAGGCTTCAAAACTAAATGTAAGATCTCAATAAATAGAAAAGAATAAATTAGAATATTATATGAACACAATCAAGATACTAAGGTTATAAGTTTATTTATTTTGGACAATTTTAAAAAAATTAATTAAGCATCATGTTTGTTTACAAGCATATGCTTTGTTATTTTTGTTTATCTTAAAATGTTGATACACCATATATAAATAAATATTTTTGTTACGTATCTACCGCACTTATTGAGGCCGAAAGTTCGGTTTCGGTTTTTGTTTCGGTTGAAAATCCTGTATCGGTCGAAGTTTTATACCTTATTACGCGTATTGCCACCTTAAACAAACTCTGCAGTTGATCGGCGAGGAATGTTAAATAGCTGCCGTGCGCTCTAATGATCACCCACGCGATTCTAGCACAGCTGGCTACAGTTTTCGGTCACCTTGATCGGCCTTATTACGCTAAAGAGTCAATCTCGTGGAATTTATGTGGTTAAAAAAACAGGTAACCATCTTACGACAAGGCATCTGACGCCACTGATTGCACTGAGACACCTTTTGATTGCTAATGAAAGTAAACCCTTACGTAAGTTGAGTGCACAAGGCGTCGGAAAGTGACATTTTGAAATTCTGGAATCTGACTCTTCACGTCAATAAATTTTTCCTAAAAGAAAAAGTCAGTCAGCTATCAGTCAAAAGCTATCACGTGGCAGCTGCGTTCTGTAGTTGGTAGGACATGGGGACTCAAGCCAAAGGTCCTAAACTGACTGTATACGTTAGACGAAATCTTCTGGCTATAAGATTCAGAGACTAGCCGCACTGGGAATAACAGGAATGCGTGATGGCAGAACACTGGGTGGCACAAAACCCAGTACTTGACGACACTAGAAAAGAGCTGTTCGATATCCTCATTCAGGTTGGAAAGATACCCAAGATACAAAGATACCCTAAGCTCAGATAATAGGTAGATAATAGGAGCGAGATTTACTCCATCTCCACTTTGAGTCACGCTGTCCGCTGTCGAGATACAATGGACCAGGCTTCTACCTAAATAGAAGTTAAGGGAACACAGAGAAGCATCACCAGTAAAAGTTGAACAGTATATAAGCTTAAAAATTAAGTAAAATTGACGGCTTGGTGATATTCAACCTCCATACTTCTCTGCAGTTCTCTTTCCTCCAATATTCCATAGTAATTGTTTTCAGTTTTTCTTTATCAATCAATCTTCCGCCCATTCTCCTTGGAAGATCATACCATTTTAGGTCCTGTTTTCCAAATTTCTTCTAATTGACAATCTTATTTCTACTTTCCTACACATTTTTCGATATATCAACTGTTCTCATGGGCAATTTGGAGACATAGTCTAAGAAATTTAGTTATACTTTTCGTTTTTTTTTTTGTCAGAATATGTATTGTACCTACTAAGTTTTTTTCCTATGCAGAGAAAATAGTGCAAAAGTGAAGTTTCATAAGCCGTAGATAGACTGCATATGACTTTATGGTTGTACTCATCGACATTTTTGTGTAGCGCTGTGGAAAATGTCGAATAGCACAATTTCTAAAAAAAAACAGCCGAAAGCCATTTTTTATGAGGATAATGCGGAATCTTTGTCCAAAATCCCTTTTACTAACAGTAGTGTAATCCTAAATCATTCTATACCATGATCTCATACCGGTATACGTGCCCATTATATGTATTTACATGCCACCATTTCGCAAGTTTTCAGGGTATATACAATAAATTGTGTAAGAGGTAACAACAGTTCCACTTTCACTGTAACCTTGCTACACTTGGTCATACAAGTTCTGTGTTGCCAATAAATTTGCTGCATGTATTAAATTGATTGATAGAGGGACACTAAAAGCTCTCGTTTGCGCAGAAATACTACTGTCCTGTTATACAGGGTGGCCCAAAAAGTAGTATCAAGTCGAAGTCTAGAGATTAGAGCAACTCTACAGGTACCTAACTAAATCACTCACATTTTTTTGTATTTATCTGGTTGGCTTTTTCTCAACATTTGACTGATATTTGTTCTCGAATTCTTCGCTAATTTGTGTATCTAGTACACCATTTCAAAAATAACCTTGGGCAAATATCTTTTCACTCCTATTTTCATTCCACCTCTGTATTCTTTTGTCAATTATATATGTTAAAAAATGGAGGTCAAATGCTCGGCTTAGGTCTGATATTTTCTGTATTTTTTCTTCATCACGTTTCTGAAATATAATGGCAATAGTCGGTATGACTTCTATAATTATATATAGTTTTTCCTATAGTACTCTTTCTCCTTATTCTATCTTTTGATATATATTTATTAGCATTTTTTGAGATTTTGCTCTCCATATTTCCATAATTCTGAGAGACATCCTTAATCTCAAGTCTAAAAAAAATTCGTAAAACTCGTGGTTGCTTCAAAGATTTTAAATCTTTTGCGAGTTTTAAAAAATTCAAAAAAATTCCACCAAAGACTTCTAAATACTTTATCAGTTTGCCCTGTAATTTTAATTAAATTTCTGCTTTTTCTGAGGCATCGTCCTAGAAATTTGATTCATTGAAAAATGTATTTTATGCACGGACGTAATACGTCACTTCGTCAATTTTTTTAGCCCATGGGAGTTTTATAGCCTTTGAGCTATAATGAAATGTTAAATACAAAAAAATATATATTATATCATACCAACGGTGGACCCTTCCTTATATCGCACCATTTAATTCATTGAAAGTTTTTTGGGACACATATTCCGATTTTGTGGAAATGATATTTCTTGCTTTTTCGCCAGCTTCAAATTCATTCATTTTCCAGCTTTTTAAAACCATACAATTGCGGCACAGAGAATAAGTCTTGGTTTTTAAACAAAATCGCTACCGCTGCTATAGTTTCATCACTTGTTAACTTTGATCAGTGCGACTCTAACAACGATACTAGATAAATATGTATATGGAACTTATATGTTCGCGATATAATATTTATATATAACTTAGTTTAACAAATAATAATACCTACTTAAGAAATCCCGCTAAAATTGAACTTACCTTATGTTTTGTACAAGAATATTTTATGATTAAGAATCCCTTAAAATGTTAAATTCATTGTCAAAAGTAGTGAGAGAATGTAGATTGTACTTATTCTGATGATCCTTGTGTACAGGCTCTTCCTCCTATACAGGTCACAATATGAGTACACAATATGATGTATATTATCTCACTGACATTAAGTACAACAAGACTAAGGTTATGATCGTAGATAGAGGGTACGATAATCATCGAGCAATAAAGTCAGTAGGCCGTTGTAAAGTAGTTCAAAGTTTTGTGTACCTCGGTTCTTTGATCGACAATTCGGGTAGCTGTGAAAATGAGATTCGAGGACGCATTCAACAGGCACGTGTTGCCATGATGAAGCTTACTAAAATATGGCCTGACCATAACATCACTAAAATTACCAAAATGTCGCTGGTTTAGTCTCTTGTGTTCTCCATATTTTTGTATGCCTCGGAAACTTGGCCTGTTAAAAAGGCAGATCGAGCTCGCATAGATGCTTTTGAAATGTGGACGTGGAGGAGAATGCTAAGAGTTCCTTATACCGCCCATCGAACTAACGTTTCCATACTGGATGAGCTCGTTAATCCAAAGATACTATCCTCCATTGGGTCGACGAGAATGCTTACTTTCTTCGGACATATACACAGAAGCGATAATATGGACAAACTTGTAGTTCAGGGTCATACCCCGAGTGGGCGGCGCCGTGGCCGTTCCCCTACACGCTGGATGCATACTACGAAACAGTTGCTGGATATGAGTATCAAGAGCGTCATTGAACTGACAGTAAATCGCGAACGATGGCGAGTTACAGTTCTCAAAACTATTGATAATATTGGAGTCGACAATACTCTAGCTCCGACTTAATGCATTTTACGAGTTCACAACATTGTCTGTTAAGACATTGTGACTATGATGATGAGGATCTCACTGACATATTATTAATTTAGATTTCTGCTGCGTTCAAAGTGTTCCACCTTCTGCAGCTTTTTGAGGCTTATTTAATTAATCAGATATGGACACACATACTGTAACTGTTATGAATAAATATTATTATTATAAAAAATGGAAAAAACATACGTGCATATAATAGTGTATGTACAGGCATAAAAGCCTCTTTACGCCCTTAATGCATAAATAACTATGGCGACGATGGATAGCGTCCGGTAATATGTATTACAGATCCCTTCACACCTGTATATCGTTTCACCGGTACCGCTGACGAAACATTTGCAAGTTATTTCGAATAGCTGCCCAGTTTAAAAAGTCGCCTTCTGACATTTCATTTAGCATATCCCACCAATCCATCGAACGCTGTCTGATATTATCTCAACTGCGATTTATTCAGCTACCTTTTCGAAACGGTTGTCATTAGTATTTAATACCCTACATTAATTTATCTAATGTTGTACTTGGTGTAAGCTGCTAGTGTACTTTTTATTGATTGTCGTTTTATCCATTACAGCTAATTTATTTGATATATTGTGCTACAAATAAGGAGAAAAATATTAGCGTGCTATTTAAAGGGTGATTCAAAAGAGCCTTGATGAAAATGAAGGATATTGTTTGCGTAGGATCACGAGAAATGATATCCGAGAAATTTTAGGTGTTGAATACCCGGGCATTGGCTTGATAAGAAAGGACCTTCTTCCTTTTGAGATGAGCACGTTTTCCTTGCTTTCGTGATTCGGCCGGTTCAGTAATGACACGTAATACTCTCTTGTTATGGTTTGTATCTACTCGAATGGTATACAGTATATATTTTAGTGACAGAAGTGTGCTTAAGTCAATAGCCTGTAATTATGATGATATGGCTGATTAAGAACGGGTCACCGACTAGTCGAATTGCTTTTCTTTCACACTATTTATGATTTCTAATGCCTTTTGCATTCATTGGATCACGAAGTTGTTTGTAACATGTTAGGTGTATGAGATCCTGCACACAGAAAAATCTGTCGTTTTGTCAAAGACTTACGCTTGGATTCAATGGGACGTTATACTCAGCATTCCTCAAATACAGCGACGTTTTCTCCAATGGGAAGTGTATAGTTGGTAGCGAATTATATCGTATTGTCGATTCAACTACAAGATGTAATTGGATTCCAATGAATGATTCAATCGCAGCCTGTCGTTGAATCGAATCTGTGTTTGGTAATTGATTCTAAACTACTTTTTTTTCCTCGGACCAACAGATTTTATTGCGCGGACAGCTGATTGTTTCGTTTGGATGTTTAATGGTGTGATTTTTTGTGAAGTTATAAGGAGCATGATATAAGAATTAGACATAAGCCTGCACCAGTTGTTGCATTATTACCTGAAATATACCTGTCTGACTAATCTAAATACCTACATTCAAATGTGGGTGTTAGCTCTTCTAAGTCCCAATTTCTCAGTAGGTCCTCCATTTAATATATAACTGGACACATTTAAATCACACAATTGCTGATGCAATACGCAAAACCACAAGATGACACAACACGGCTAACACCGAAACAACACAACGGAACAACTTCGTCCAATGTTGACGAGTTCGCGGCGATTGTAGCACTGAGATCATCCCCCTGTTCTGTATTCTTACCTTCATTGAATCGGGACATCAGTCCCGCCAAATACTGATTATAGTTCAGCGAACGACAAGGGCCATTGAAACAAAATTAATTCTTATCAGATGAATTATCACGAACTGCTGTTGCAGTAATAATTTTTGTACATTGAATAGATTGTATGCTTTGCTTAAATAAAATATAGGGTAAATTTCGAAAACAAAAGGATGTTTTGATTGCATTATATGTCAATACTGGTATTAGAAGGATTATACATATCGTTATAACGAATATAAAATTATTTTGAATTTATTGGCGTACCTGTGATTACTTCGAATATAGGAATTGAATTTTTTCAATGACATGGATTTGAAACAACTGTAAAAATATATTTAAAGCGTTGGAAAAACATCCAAATACTAACAATTAATTGGAAACGCAACAGTATTTTCTTCTGTGCGAGCATGCTACGATAGCACCATATCTCAAAGGCCTCCAAACGTTCAGCAGCCGCTCTATAGTCCTAGTCTCGCTCCGCCAGACTGTTTTCTTTTTCCAAAAAGCAAGAATGAACGCAAAGAAAATCATTTGGACAGCATTTAGGATATCTAAAAAGCTGTGATAACGACTTTAAACAAGGTTCCCATCGAGGCTGTCCAGTGATCTCACCAGGCATAGCAAAGCCGGTGTAAAAAATGTGTATATGCTAAAGGTGATTACTTTAAAGAGTATTAACACTTTGAACAATTGTATCCAATAAACTTTAAATAAAAAAATATACTTCATGACTTTTGGGACACTCCCTGTTTACGTACAAGAAACAAAACCATCCATCTTTTCGCACTTTTAAAACTATGATTATAATCTTAGTAACGTAAAACCAGCATTTAACTTTTGACGGACTTATTGAAATAGCTGCTTTAAGTTTGGCCGTCATATATCACAAACATTCCACCAGCCCAACATGCCATGGTCAACCTAAATAGGAAAATATGGTAATCGATATCCAATAACCTTTATTTATTGATGGGCGAAAAGTGGCGTGGCAACAGCGCCTTCCGAAGAGGGAGGAAGTTTGACCAGAAGGCCGGAACTGGGTTAAGATTCGATCCACGCTCGCCAACTTTTTTTTTGTGGTGGTGTCTGGTACCGAGCGCTTTCCAACTCCGATCTCTTTCTCTCTGTCTCTTACTCTGATATCTTCTAATAACCATTTCACTTTCACTTGACATTTGCCATTCGCGACTGGATGCTTCGACGATGCATAATCAATTTTTATGGGATGCGTACCATTTGGAGTGAACGCTTGGACGTGTGGTATTTGGAATTATTATACAGGGTGGTACGAATCATTTTGCGTAGCGCCTCGCTGTGTCATCAATAAAAAATTACGTATTATACTGGACCTCTTGTATGAACATATTTTTCCATACCTTTTCAAAAATTCAATTTACATAATTGACTGGTATCATTAATTCTTTTACGGCGGGAAAGTCGAGAAAATGAGGAAAATATTTGAATTTTTCTAGTCGCGTGACGTCACGGGACTATAGGGGAACAGCCAATCGGACGACGGGTATGTGTGCCGTGTTGCCGTTCTAACTTAAGTCCCACTATTCAATACATCCTTTTTGTGATCCTCTACACATATGCTAAAAATACATAGTTTGATATATTATACGGCCAATGAAGCCAACTAATTCGCATAGGTTAGAAGGAGTAAACAAGAACTTTGTTTGCGCAGTCGTAAAAGAAATGATTCAGCGGCAGCTTCATTATCGTGGAAGGCCGCACAGTGGCCGCGATGTGGTCCGGGAGGTGACGTCAAATTTCATCGGACCATTGAACTGAGGCTGGATTTTCTTAATGTTGATTGAAAAAATATCTATGTTAGCTGGTCCAGATCCGTGACCTAAGATTTTGAGAGTCTGTAAGTGGCAAAAAAGGGGACCCAAGTGGCTGCGCGATGAACAGCGTCTGCCTTCGATAGTGGGGTAGCAGCAGCCTTGTGGGCGGTTAGCGCTTGGGTGGTTAACTGAATTGGACCGAGCGCATGGGCATTCAGTTTCGACCCCGTGAAAATTGCGTCAATACCGTGATTTGGAAGTTGACGAGACAACAATGCACTGCTGTTGTATGGCGCCCATCTCACCGATTGGATAAATTTAAATTCCTTTTTTTAAACTTTAAACAAAATGATGCTTATAGTAACGAAATGCAACAGCACACCAATTTTTGTATATGCTGGGAGGTTATAAGGATTTAATCATTGTTTTTAAACCCATGATACTATAGTCCATTATGTCTAATTTGACAAAATAATTTTAAGTTACTCCTGTAAATTTTTTGCGAATTTCAAAAATTAGCTCTTCTCTGTCAGAAAGTATTTTTAACTCTTGAATTTTTTGATGCTTTTACGGTTTCAAAAGTCGTCTCTCTCCGAAACAATGTATTGAGAAACGTTGTACTGCATTTGGCAATGACACCCCCTGTTTAAGGACTGTTCAAATTAGAAGGGGTTTCTCTCAGCGACGAACTTAGGGAAGGAATGGCAATTTCTGCAGTTTCTGATGAAAATGTTGCCGCTGTTCAACAGACAACTGGAGATGATAATAATCGCGTCACCTACAGAATTATTCAAAGTACTCTGGGGATTGGGAATGGCTACAATTCAAAAGACCGTCTCGGAGTCAGGAAAGTTTGTTGCAGTTGGGTTCCCCATAACCTTTCAGAAGCCCAAAAATAACGGCGTATTGAAACCTCAAGAAATAGGAGTATGGTAGATCTAAGGATGTATGATATAACTGGTGACGAAACATCGATATATGCATTTGAATTTGAACCTAAATCTAAACGCTAATCTGTTCAGTGGGTGTTTGCAACTAATTTTGCAAATAACTGAATGAATGACGAATGGATCCCAATCCATCGAAAGTGAAGCAGCTTCGAAGTGTCGGGAAAAAATGATCGATTGTTTTTTTTTTGAAAAAGTAGACTTGGAGGATGAATGATGAGTGAATTCTCAATGGCACATCACAGTATATTTATCTCAAGTATTTGAAAACATGTGCTTACAACGTCCACGAAGCAACATTGTTTTGTATTAGATGACAATGCATCTTTACAGCGTATCAAACAAAATATTACTTGAGCTTCCGTCTTACACCGACTTATCATCATGTGACTTCTTTTATTTCCAAAGTTGAAAGTTAATATATGTGGTGAGTTTTTCTCAAATGTTTTGTAGTGTACCTAAGTGTTGCAGCGTTCGAAAACCCGGTGTATGAAATGACTCAAAAGCAGTACATTCCTGTTTTAATAATTGGTTTTACAGAATAAATAAATATATTGATCTCAAGGGAGAGTAGGTACTTCCAAAAACGGTAAAGATATTTTGCTCATTATTCTCTCTTTATTTATCAAGTTTGAAATTTCGGTGTAACCGAACGTTTACATAAGTGTATATTGGGGTGGTGGAAGCCCAAAATAAACGATGATTTATTTCCTTGTGCTCGCTTTTATTAAGCGATATACATAAACATAAGCGACTATACTTGAAAGCATACGCGATTCTTTTCAATAATTCCATGACAACCCAGAGCAAATCCCATCTAATCGGAGGTAAAATGCCACAGCTGTCATATATGTCATGACAACCAACGAATCATGACGCGAAACAAATTTAAATTCAAATCTTATTTACCACAATATAAATGTATATTTTCTTTTACTTCTGTGTCATCCGACTGCTCTGATCATTAGCCTCGTGTTCTGTGTAGCTTTGTTACTGTTTCCCGGTGCCACTCTCACTCTAGGAACAGCACTGTTAATTAGAAGCCAGCAGTGAATGCTCAGGTGGGGATTCTTCGCTGGGCTTTTTTTATGGATATTTATTTTTGATTGAAAAAACCAGAAATAAATGTCCGCCTCTAACGAGAATCGAACCCGGGACCTTCCGGTCTCGAGCCCTCGACCCAAACCACTGGGCCAACCCACCCCCTATAAATGTATATTCAAAATATAATTGTGAGAATAATACTATATCGACACCATATCGAAGTTTATCAGAGAAACAGAACTGACGCAACATAGTAAAGAATGTACTAATAGAATTTCAGAGACTTATCATGTGGCTATCTCTATATTCCATCGGACTTCACTGGGCAATCAATAAAAACATAACCTTGAAGATTATTTTTACTGACATTTCTGGCATATCTATAGCCTTTATCAATGCCCCATAATAATCTTATACTGAATAAATATTATTCAATCCAAAGCTGCACCTGCTTCGTCTGGAAATATTCAGTTGCACCAACACGTGCATAAAACCTTGCGCCTTTTTGAAATTCCGCTCACACCGTGAACTAAATTATACTCTTCTACTTTTTCTCAAACAAAATATTTCCAGCGATTTTTCTAATGGCTAGAGAAACGGCTGCAGTTGCTTTTCATTTCTGAACAAAAGCAATAATTCTTCTCCGTCGTGCAGACAGTAGTGGAGTTCTGCGAAAATCCAGAATCTGGGGCAGCCGACAGGCGTTGAAAACGAGAACGTCGCGATCGCTTTCCAGAATCCTACGAAACTTCCTCTTCCACCATCAGAAAAGTAATAATTTAACACAGTAGAATCATTATGAGTTCAGTTCAGCCATTCAACAAGTCCTACAATACATGATAGCTAAAAATTGCATACTTGTTTCGTAAAGATCAACAAGTTTATACATTTATAATGAAGAGACTCGTTTAAGATCTCCCGTACTCAATATTGTACAAGTTCGCCAGGCGATTTATGACAAAAACAGGCCTACCGAAATGGAAAAACTATAAACTTAAAGATAAGTGCGTATACCGGGTCTCCCAGAATTTCCTTGACACGTATTAACCAAGAACTGAGTTGTAATTCTAAAGGTATTATAGGATTGCTTGACATAAGGCCCATCAGGTGATTTTATTCATATACAATGTGTTCCACCATCATGTCGACAAACTTTGAGGTATGAAAATACAATTAAAGTTATCGAGAAAAAATGCGAAAAAAAAGGGGTCAACCTTTTAATTAATTTTTTATTAATTTTCAATTTCTGTATCACGACTTCATGGGTTCGCGGAGTTGTAGCGCCATAGCTTTATTATTTATCGACCGATTCACGACATTTTGGACTCATTTTATAGGACAATGACTAGGCATATCAACTAAAGCAAAAAAAGAAAATAACTGACAATTTCTAAGGCTAAAAAAATTCAACAAACTGATTTTTTTTTAAATGCACTTATTTGGGTTACTTTCAAATAATTTGGAAAAAAGCCGTATTAGTGCCTATTTATTAAGATATTTTAATGTTTAGCAGGATGTTTCCTGTCTAATTTTTTTAGCCTTAGAACTTGTGAGATATTGTATGTTTTTGCCTTAGTTGATATACCCAGTCACTCCCCTATAAAATAAGTCCAAAAAGTCGTGAATCGCTCGATAGATAAACAAGATATGGCGTTACAACTGCGTGAACACATGGCGCTGTGATACAGAAGTCATAATACAAAAAGACCTATTCTGTCGAAAATTTTAGTGCTACATACCCGAGTTGCATGTGGTTTGACAGGAAACATCCTGCTGAACATTAAACTGTCTTAATAAGTAGGCACTAATACGGCTTTTTTTTAAATTATTTGTAAGTAACCCAAATAAGTGCATTACAAAATTTTTTTTTCAGTTTGGTGAATTTTTTTAGCCTTAGAAATTATCAGGTATTATCTTTTTTTTGCTTTATTTGATATGCCCAGTCATTCTCCTATAAAATGAGTCCAAAATGTCGTGAATCGGTCGATAAATAATCAAGCTATGGCGCTACAACTGTGCGAACCCATGAAGTCGTGATACAGAAATTGAAAATGTAATAAAAAATTAATTAAAAGGTTGACCCCCTTTTTTTCGTATTTTTTGTCGATAACTTTAATTGTATTTTCATACCTCAAAGTTTGTCGACATGATGGTGGAACACATTGTATAAAAACAAACATAATTTTGATAAGGTTTACCATACATACAGTACGAGACAAAAGAAAAATCAAGACCTGCAGATACAGGCTTTGCAAAAAAGTGTAAGCTTACGATGCCATACCCACTTGTCACGAAAGATTTACAATCGACTGCCTCACATGTATCGTGTTTATTTAAATCAAATAAACTCGCTAAGTATGATAAAAAGACTATATTTTCCGAATTGGTAGAGAAGAGTCGCGAAGGCTCATAGAAGTAATTAATTATTGAATCACAAAAATGTGTATCCTCCTTTGCCCTCCATATTGGATGTTCTATATTCCAGTTTTAAAATATTTTCGAGTATTTCAGTACGTCCTACTAGAAGCAAATCTTATTTATCTTTTTTTGTAATATATAAGCAGTTGCCCGTGCACAAACTTGTATGGTTTTAACTAGCTGAAATTAATATTTTGTAACTGATTAGAATTTTATCATATTATTAATAGTTTGTTTGCACTTATACGGTATGAAACTGACTGTATTATATTTGTATTGGGTAAAAGCGAATAAACTTATTATTATTATCATATTATCCATTCTAAACATTTTTTTTTGTACGACGGCGTCGTCCCCAAAAACTCACCCTCAACTTTTTGTTTCCAAATAGCACCCCATAGGTTTTCCTACATAAATGATATTATATTAATTAAAATTCTGTGAGACCTTTGACTTATTTTTTTCGTATAATCATAAGCATAATTTAAATAGAATATAAGAATTTTCTTGACGCATAATATTTTTGCAAAAAACGGATAAAAAACTAGCTGGGTTTCTAAGGGCCGGTTTCTCAATGTCCAGTGAAAGTGTCAGATAGGTATCTGCCAGATAGCGTTGCTATGGATACAACTGACAGATAAGATTTACGTGACTTCGTAAGTTTAGCCTTCAATTGTTTAAACAATTTATCTGACAGTTGCTGTTATCTTGTAGATAAATATTTAACTGGACATTGAGAAATCTGTGCTTAGGGTACTGACTGACCTATCATACCATGCTTTCGAAATAATAACTTTTCATCCTTTTTTATTACGAAAATATAACGCTACAAATAAATCCTTATTTTATTTATGTTATACTTATGACTTTACGAAAAAAAAAATTGGTTTGCATATGAAATCGAACACAATACAAGATGTATAAATAAAATAGTGACTTTATTTATTTAGGAAAAGCTGTAGGGTGCTATTCGAAAAAAAGTTGGGCGTGAGTTTTAGGAGTTGAAGTACAAAAAAAATTTGGTTTCGAAAGCATGGTACCTATCCTAGGTTATGCAGTACCCTTGAAAGGCCCACTTAGTTTTCATATGTTTTTGTTACGAGAATATTACGCCTCAAACAAATTCTTATTTTATTTATCTTATGACTTTACGAAAATACGAAATACTATTGGGTACTATTTGTAAAAAAATTGGGGTGAGTTTTAAGGGTTGAAGTACAAAAAAAATAATTTAAAAGCATATCGTATGTTAGACCTTATAGTACTTCCAGAAATACCACTCAGTTTTCGTTGCGAGACTATCACGTGTCAAGCAAATTCTAGGACATCCGGTATAATACTACCGATTTACACACAAAAAGTTATTATACTTTTTTTACATCACCAAGCCATATCAGACGTGCATGAGATTGCGCCGCTACTCTGTCGCAGAAGGAAGCGTGGACACACCTATCAGGTTGTCCTTCAACTGATTTGTGTAGGATACGCTACTCAACTTCTTGATGATTGACCTTCGAGTCCCGGTACAATAAATTGCCAGTAAGCAGCTTGACTCCAGGGTTGATTTTCCTATTATAATCATAATAATATTATGTATACTAGGGTTTGATAGGTTGTAATATATATTACCGTAAAAACAGGATTTTATGCTGAAGTACTAAAATTTCTTCTCCAAATGCACAAACGCATCTATTATCACAGGCTAAAACAGGCTCTGACGAACGCCTTTAATTATTAGTTGCTTCTTCCGTTTTACACTAATCTGGTAGAAATGTTTGATCTCGAAGTAATTCGTATTTTCTCAGTTTTTAGCGAATAAAATAAATAAATCTAGATAATATATATCTTGAAACTAATGCCAACATTCGAGCTGCATCAGCGTTCAGTGGCAATCAGCAATAAACATTCTGTAAGACGATAAAGACAAACGGAAATACATTAGAATAATTGTGTGTATGTAGATGTCTTTTTAATATAATTAGGCACGGCAAAGTCGTTTAAACGACCTTCAGTTTTCGTGTACCGACACTGCCTACAGTGCCTACTTCTTACGTCCTTGTACCTACCTCGCGTTTTAACGAACAGCGTGTGGCTTGGCCCTCATACAACATTTATGCAATAATTAGATCGACCAATTCTGTAATCAACTGTTGGAGGAAATTTCAGTGTATAGTGAGTAATGTTTCTGAGAAAAAAAGAATATTCGATCGGTTTCTTGAACGGAAAAGTTAGAAAATCGTATTGTATTTAAAACCCACAGCTACCGTAATGAGGAGGTAGTTAAATACTACCTGTCCATGCCCAGGCAACACCTCTAGGTTAAGTGACACACCCCTACGCGAGAGATGTTAATAGGATCTTTTATGCAATCTTTTATGCAAGGATATATCATAAACTTCACGATTATATGTCATAAACAAACGTCATTTTATAGCCTATCAGCCTTTCTATAGCCCTTAAGCTATCGTGGTAGACGGCTTTTGCTCTTCTTTCCACAGCATCAATGCCGGGGTTCCGCAAGGATCGGTATTGGCTCCGACATTGTTTCTGCTTCATATTAATGATCTACTCTCTAGCACTACAAACCCAATCCACAGCTTTGCGGATGATAGTACTTTGCATGCAGGCATCATGAGGGATAGACCAATTTCTGTGGTCGAGCTAGAACGCAGAAGACTGGCAGTGGCAGCTTCACTTTCAAAGGATCTCGATACCATTACCGCTTGGGGTCTTAAGAATATGGTTGAATTTAATGCCTCCAAGACCCAGTATTGTATGCTATCAAACAAGAAGTGCCCAAGACAACACCAGGTTCTAATGCTCAACCAGGCTCTGCCAAGGAGTCACTCATTCAAGCTGTCAGTTGCAACAGCTGCTGGTAAAAAGCTTGGATACCTATTTAGAGCCAGGAAGTATTTCTCACCATGTAACCTCATCACGCTATATAAAGCCCAGATAAGACCTTGCCTGGCGTATTGCTCTCATGTCTGGGGAGCTGCTGCCCCTACTACCCTGTCTATACTAGATGCCGTCCAGAGAAGGGCAATTCGACCAACTGGCGATCCGGCCTTAACGCGCCACCTTCAGTCACTTTCTCACCGGCGTGTTGTTGGTGACCTCTCACTCTTCTACCGATATTCCAACGGAATCTGCTCCTCTGAGCTATCTTCTATCGTCCCGCCGCTCACTGCTCCTATCAGATGTACCCGTGCGACCGCTGCATCTCATCCTAAGACGGTCATTCTTCATACATCAAGGACTGAGCGGTACAACCGCACATTTATTCCCAGGGTGTCCAAGGCTTGGAATGAACTGCCTGAAGATGTATTTATTGGGCCTGCGGGTATTGGCCCATTCAAATCTCGCGTTAACAAACTTCTCCTAAACTAACCCTTTCACAGCAGCCGCGGTACTCTGGTATTTAGGCTCTGCCTGCGCGGTCTGCTCAGTTATAAAAAAAATAAAATGTCATACACCAAAAATATCTTTGGTGTTAATTATAAGTTTTTTTGGCACACATCTTTCGATTTTTTACTTTTTCTGCAACCTCTTCACTTTCATTCATCTTCTAGCTTTTTAAAACCACGCAATAACAATAACTGCACAATTGCTAGGCAGAGAATAAAACTTGGATCTTAAGCAAAATGGCTACCGCTATTTTTCCGCTGCTAGTGTTACGTAATGTATTTACTTATAAAAAATGAAAAAGGCATCCCTGCATGAATAATATAACCAATTTTTAAAACTCCCGGTATACTTCTGTTTGAAAGCAAATGACTGTATTGCAATTTTGAATCTCATTCTGAACTCCAAAGAATTCCATGTTGGAAACATACGCAAAATTTATATACTCGAAGTCTCAGATAGTCTCACACTTCGGATGATGAGAGCAGATGAAGCTTTTCTCGACCAAGCTCATGATATAACTGGACTACGCTACGAATGATGATCAAGAGCTGATAGTGTGTAAATTAGATCGTATCTACTGTGAAAACAAACGAATAGCACGAGAGAAAAAGCGTCGGATAATAGAGCTGCGGTGTAATGGAGTAATTTATTAGAAAAATCTTCTAGTATACGGCCCGAAGCGTCTGGTCGAGACGAGAACTGGGTTTTTAGGTTAGAATCGATTACGATCCACGGGCGGAGTGCAAGAAATATGGGCCTCTTCTCATGGTCCTTTATTTATTAGCAGTTACAGAAGTGGCAGCTAAAAAATCGTTGTTTTTAGTTTTATCAGAAAATTGTCACAACGATATCTCTTACATTGACTCAGAGATGGCACAGTGTCGTTTTTCGTTGGCCGGTAATTCCTATGAAGCTATCGTGAAAAGTGACCCTTTTTGAAATGAGTGATCGCACAGTCCATTTCACGAAAGACGTTAACAGTAACAGTAGTTACATAGGTGCACTATATACGTATAATCAACTGGTCGGCTGCCATGCAGTAGCGTGAGTTAGATTGCTTTGCGGAACATCGTTTGGTAATCCTTTGTGTGCGAGTTATCTTGTGCGTTCTATTTTTGATTTTGTGATTCACTAAATCCATTGTCACCAAAGACATATGTTGTGAATAAAGAATAAACGCACTCACGTTTTGCATTTTACTATTTATTATTCAAATTCGAATTGAGAAAACAATTCGGCTGTAAACAATGTCATCTGTCATGTTTCTCGCACTGATGACTTACATCATGTGTCTGACTTCATTGATACCTTCTTACCACATTTGCAATTGTCGAGAAAAATGACTTTTTTGCGTTGGCGGACGGCTTCTATGGCAAAAAACTTCTTCTATAGAATTATTTGTTCAACAAAAGTGAGTGATATCAAACATTTGGGCCTAATAACTAACATTTCAGAAACATAATAAAATTACCGTAAACAGATTCAATAACAGAACATTTTTAAGTTGAAATAATTTAGAATTATCAAACCTCTTTCGTTGGTGAACATTAAACTAAAGAGAAGTTCTTTAAGTGGCACTCCTGCAAAATAGCATATTTTAACACATTGTTGGACAATCTGCTGGCCGGGAGGCTTCGTAATATGGCACCTCAAAACATTCCCATTTTTTGCGTTTGTAACACGATTTTCGTTATCAAAATATTTTAGGGGTATTCATTTTTGACTCTTTTTTTCATTTTTGAGGTTTTTGGTGACAAAAAAAGACGGCTATATCCGTCGTGACATATCACAGCAGACTTTATGTTCTAGAATGGCAACCTCGGCTATAGCCGTCTGATCAGTGTAATCGTAAAACACATCTTGTGGGAAGAAAAGGACAATTTTCGAGACAAAAGCTAAAACAAAAACAACATTTTTTTGTATCAAATTTATAAACAAAAACGCATCTCTCAGAATATAGACGGTATAAAAACAAAAAATTAAATTTATTAGCAAACAGAGGTATCCCCGAACAAAACAGAGTTTAGGCACAAATTTATGTTTGACGCCACTCTTCAAAGCAGTCTAGACACAAAGCAGGTTTATTTTCACAACTCTTGCATCTATAGCTAGTTTCTTTGCGTTTACTTGAAACATTGTTTGCATCTAAGAAAATATGATTTTATTTTATGATCCTCTGGTAGGGGCAGCTTCTCTAGAAAATGTCTCACACGTGCTTCGAGTTTTGTATTGATATGAAACAATATATTCTATATGTATAATAGGTGGACGACAAATAATATCTGTTTAGGATGAAAATATCTGGTTACCTACCTCCCATCAGTACTGAAAACATGAAAATCAAACAAAAACACACTTGCGCACATTGGAGGTTATGGACGGTTATAGCCGTCGTGCCGTTTTACCCATGCACCTTAAAACATGAATAGTTGGGTTAGCGTATAGTGGGTTAGGATTTGGCAATTTCAGAAATGACGAGCTTCACGTTACGGCACTAACATTGCTTAACAGGGCAAGTATACCGACATTCTGACGGTCGTCGCCGTTCTGCCGTAACAAGCAGATAACTTTTTGACTGATATAGCCGCCGTGGCATATCACGATCACTCCCCGCAGACGGCTATAGCCGTGGTGTCCAACAACGTGTTAAGATGTGTCATTTTTCTTGTGTATCAACGATATATCCTTCTCCCTTCTTAGGTTCACAGATTCACCCTCATAGAGTTATTTATTAAATAATTAACTAGAAAGAATATTTGTTCTTTACCCTATGATATGGTTGTCGCCTATGTATAGAAACGGGTTATTTAACGCTAAATAAAAAAGCTTCCTTATAACAGTAATAGCTCCAAATCGTGCTAACGCGACCAGTAATAATTTAACTATAAATACTAAAGTTATAAAAAAGGAATGGTTACTAACGTCGAATTTTATCATCCTTTATCCAATCAACTTATCTTTCCGTTTGATCCACGATCATGCCGCACATATAACGGTAAATCATACTAATTACCGTTGTTTTTTGTTTCAGGCTGTGGACTGGTGGTCGGTAGGTGTGCTGACCTACGAATTGCTAACAGGCGCTTCCCCTTTCACTGTCGAAGGTGAAAGGAATACTCAACAAGAGATCTCTAGGAGAATACTTAAGACTACTCCACCGATACCCGATTGTAAGTATTACAACATCATTACAATTATTACATACTAAAATAAGTACTTGAAACGTTATAGTTTTATGAATCTTATAACGTTAGATAAGCGTACAGGAGATATTATTGCAACAACCAACTCTATCGGATTGAGGGGAGATTAGTTCTGCAGATGCGGTGAGGTCGGCACATTAGAACATTGTCTTCTGGAATGTCTAAATACAACAGAAGAAACCACTCAAATGTATCTCAATCTCTCTACTCATCTTGCGCTTCCAACTATGTAGTTTATAATTATTGTACTGTAAAACTAAAACTTTTAATTTAGATAGAAAATTAAGTAAGAACAAATTGTATATAAAATGGCTCGACTCAACAATTGTATATTAAGAGGCTGGAAAAGATTTAAAATTAAAAAAAAAGTAATAATAGATAAACAAAAAAAAATTAAAAAAAAAGCATAAAAAAAGAAAAAGTACAAGAAAACATAAAATGAAATACTAACTACTGTTCCATAGCTATGATTGATGTTCCACTGTCTTATATTTAATACAGTTTAAAATTTCCCTTCGTTATGCAAGGATGGGGCAAAATGATCTGGCCTGTTAGTCTCTGACCAGAGTCATTATAATAGCAAAAAAACCTCTATTATCGGATCTGTTGTAGAAGAAAGTGATTTCCACGTAACCCAAAGTAAGCTCGTGGAGATTACAATCCTTGTTTGGCACATGTCCTGAATCGTAGGAAGCTGTAGACAGCACCATACACTACTGTTGCTCTACAAGGCACAGATCCGACCATCGTTGGAGTATTGCGCTCCGAAGCACTCTCTAAAACTTTCGGACGCTATTCAGAAAAGAACAATTAGACTAATCGATACGCCTAACCTTACAAAGGACCTCCACAGACTGGAACATCGAAGAAGGGTGGCTGACCTGTCCCTGTTTTACAGATTATTATCACGGAAGATGCTAAAGTCAGCTGTCCCAGATAATAACACCGCTGGGCCGTCCGAACGAGGAATACTAGAGAGGTTCTGCGAGCTCATCCTTACCAGGTCGAGGTACCTACTCTCCAACCGGTCTCCTCCAGCATTCCTTCTTTTGGAGATCTTCAACGCTGTGGAATGAACCACCGGGGAATTTGTTTCCCGGCGGCTACAACCTGCAACGTTTCAAATATAACATGCACAGACACTACTTATCCTCTCGCAGCACTTCTACAGAGCCATAAACTTCCAGCTTTTCGTAGGGAGTGTTTTCCAATATTTATTTTTCGTTTCAGATTTGGGTACAGATGTTTCAGATTTCATCAGCAAATTGCTGGTGAAAGATCCGAGAAGAAGACTGGGAGGTGGTGAAGAAGACGCCAGAGAACTGAAAAGGCATTCCTTCTTCAAAAACCTGGATTGGGAGAAGCTGGCTAAGAAAGAAATTCCAGCTCCTTTCAAGCCTGTCATAAAGTAAGTATTTTATTGGGTATTCTGATCTTGACTCCTACAGGCTTGAAGCAGTTACTTCTTGGCAGGGCCTGATGGTTATGATCTCCAGATCACTTTTACAAAGAAGAAATAATATTTTAGCGGTTTTAACTGTCAAACTTATTATTTTCACAATCCGTTAGCATTTATACATTCCGTACATGTATACAGCACCTAGCACAATGCCATTGGTCAGATTTGAATTTTAGATCAATCAAACTCTGAGTGCCATACGCGAGTTGGGAATATAAATGAGTGCTATATGCACTTACGGAATGTAGTACTTAGTGCAGCTGAACATTTACAATTTTTAACTGTATATTAAACTGCAGTAAACTTTATTACAAATTAGGTTATAGAATGGTGTATACTTTTTGTCCTTTTTTACGAAATATTAAATGTAGTAATTGTAAACATCTGGTGTATTAAGATAATTATTAGCAAATAAAGTACAGTTCAACGTACGAAAAACTCAGGCAACAACACTTACAAAGAAGTCTCACGATGGCTTACCAACCGTGGAAATGGAGGGTCACCCCATAGTCGAATCACCTTCCGTCAAGCTTTTGGGAATCAACATCAACAATAACATGTCCTGGCACGACCACGTCGTCAGTATTGCTAAAACGGCATCCCAGAAGCTTGGAGTTTTGTTCCGCTGTAGGAAGTTGTATACACCAGAGCAACCGCTGCTGCTCTACAAGGCGCAGATCCGACCATCGCTGGAGTATTGCTCCCATGTGTGGGGATGCGCTCCGAAGCACTCTCTAAAGCTTCTGGACACTATCCAGAAAAGAGCGACTAGACTAATCGATACGCTTAACCTCACAAAGGACCTCCATAGCCTGGAACATCGAAGGAGGGTGGCTGACCTATCCCTGTTTTACAGATTCTATCACGGAAGATGTTCGAGTGAGCTCTCTCAGAAAATAACACCACAGGCCGTCCGAACTAGGAACACTAGAGAAGTTCTGCGAGCTCGTCCTTACCAGGTCGGGGTCCTTACTCCCCGAACTAGTCTCCTCCAGCATTCCTTCTTTTGGAGAACTTCGACGCTGTGGAATCAGCTGCCAGGGAATTGGTTTCCCGACGGCTACAACCTGCAGTGTTTCAAATCTAACGTGAACCGATACTTATCCTCTCGCAGCGCTTCTACAGCGCCATAGGCTTTCAGCCCTTGCGGGAGGCCGACCATAAAAAAAATAATTAAGTATTAAGTTTCAGTGGGCAAAAAAACATACATTACTTACAAGATTAAACACACAAGAATACAAAAATACCTAAACCTATGTCTAAAATACCTACCTACATATTTATGAGCCTTGGCGTGTTCGTTTTGAAACCCGACACCTTACAATCATAATTTGTCAAAGACAAGACAAAAAACAAGACAAGAGTCTAGTCATAACCATACCTTTGACATGCGCATAACTATATTACATTCCGTAAGTGCATAAGGCACTGATTTACATTTCATACGCGCGTATAGCATTCGAAGCTTAGCACATAACAATATTCAATTCCGTAAGTGCATATGGCACTGATTTACATTTCGTACACACGTACGGCACTCGAAGTTTGATTGGTTCAAAATTAAAATCTGACCAGTGGGATCGTGCTAGGTGCTGTATACATGTACGGAATGTATAAATGCAATCCGTTATGCCTCTCAATTTATAAATGTCATTCCAGAAACGAGTTAGACGTATCAAACTTCAGCGAAGAATTCACGGCGATGCCCCCGACTGACTCACCGGCAGTGGTGCCCCCCAACTACGACAAGATCTTCAAGGGCTACTCGTACGTCGCCCCTTCCGTCCTGTTCACCAAGAACGTCATCTCCGATGACATCCTCAGGCCGATCAAAGAACACGACACCTTCGTCAGCCTCAGCGAAAACTCCGGCCTCAAGGATTCGCCCTTCTTCCAGTCTTACGACGTCGATTTCAAAGAGGACATCGTCGGAGACGGCACTTTTTCCATATGCAGGAGGTGAGATTTTTTCGTATCTAAGGGAAGAAAAAGTCTATGGTAGCAAAGACCATGACTGCCTTTTTTTTACGATCATTCGAGCAAAATATAGCAACCTTCGCTTCGCAGAGACATATTCCGTTGAGGACACAAACTGACTTATCCAGGCTCTACTTCCTAAACCTTTTGAGATATTCAGTTGGAATAGAACTTGAAAAGGTTTTTATAAGTTACAGAACAATGTTGACAAACTTGGTACGTACGGACTAAATGAAGTTAGCTGTAGTGATTATAATGTTACATAGATAGGGCAAACCTGGAGATCTATCGGGACTAGGTTCAAAGAATACATGCCGCATTCAACATATAGTAGAAAAGATAAGTCTAGTATAGTGGAACACGCATATAAAAGCTTAGAAATACCAAGGAAGTCAAACAATGTAGTGAATAATGAATCTGCCCAATTTCAAACATCCTGCTATTTGCTTTACGTAGTCACCTAACGTGATCCTGCGACAAGTAATATACGCTCCTAGGTAAATCATGTTATGGTTGGTATGCCTAGGAGTTAAAATGCAGCCAACTTCACCTGAAGATGTTAAAATTGTTAACGAAACCCAAACCGCATTTGAAAAGAAGCCTAAGAAATTAAATCTTCCCCTGAATTTTTTGAAATTGTTAGCGAAACTCGAGTCGGGTTTGAAAAAATGCCTAAGAATTAAAATTTAGTCTAAATCTTCCCCTGAAGATCTTAACATTGTTAGCGAAACTCAATCCGTGTTTGAAAAAAATGCGAAGGACTTAAAATTTAGGCTATATCTTCCTCTGAAGATTTTAAAATTATTGGGTTTGAAAAAATGCCTGGGAATTAAAATCCAGTCTAAATCTTTCCCTGAAGATGTTAAAATTGTTAACGAAATTGAATCCGTGTTTGAAATAATAGATACGTAGGACGTGAAATTTAGTCTATATCTTCCTCTGAAGATGTTAAGATTGTTAGCAAAACTCACTTGGGCTTGAAAAAATACCTCGGAATTAAAATCCAGTCTAAATCTTCCCCTAAAGATGTTAAAGTTGTTAGTGAGACAAGCCAGGTTTGTAAACATGCTCAGGGATTAAAATTTGAAAACGTTAAAATGGTTAGCTGGGTTTGAAAAAATGCCTTTGAATGAAAATTTAGTCTAAATCACCCCCTAAAGATGTTAAAATTATTAGCGAAACAATCCGTGTTTGAAAAAACTAGACTAGCGGGTAGTTAGACTATGCACTGTTTGTTGTTGCTACGCCATAACATTCAGTCTCACATTATTTGTTAATATTATGTAATTTCAAACCAACTTTTCAGTTGAAAATTCTTAGTATTTCAAACGACTTGGAAACTAGACCCTAGATAAATAGTTTGAGACACTTTTAAATAAATATTTCGCGTGTTTCATATTTTCTTTAAAAGGGGTGATACACGTGCGAACTTTAAGTACGTGGTTTTTAAGTTCGCGAACTTACTCGGCTCGACGCGGTGACACACGTGAAGCTGAAATAACTCATTTTGATAATTTTCCTAAATAAACAAAACTTTTAACAAACGCCAAACACAACAAGCGTTGCGCATCGGCCTGCCAAAACAAAGTGGTGGCTCGCGGCTCGCAGTACGAGCTGAGACCAGCTACGAGCAACATTTCAAACCAGTTGGCTCGCCGGCGGTTTGCGCGACGGTTTTAAAGTACGCGTACTTACGGTGACACACAGGGGAAAAAGGTCGTCGAGCCTTAAGTACGCGTACTTGCTCGTACGTGTATCAGCCCTTTAAGAAACTACAATTGCAATTCTTCAAATGGAAATAGAAATTCTGTGAATATCTGTCGCTTAGCATATCCATTATGAAATTCAGAAAAAAATAGCTAATGTACAAAACTGCTTTCGCAAGTTTGCCTAAACAATTATTTGAACTATTATTGATTAATTGATCATTTTATCCTTAAAACCTTTTCGAAAGGATATTTCAGAACTATGCTTTTTTTCTACTTCTCTTGTACTCATAGAACTTTAGTGACAAATGAATATTCGAAAAGTTCATTTTCCAGTAACTCTATTAGTGTTTGCGTTGTTCGCATTATACATGATTTAAGAACATTTTTTGCAGTAATACCATCACCATTCAACCATCAAACAGCAGGCGATTCAACCCTGGATTCTAGGGATAAGGTCGCCCTTTATCGCAAGTCTTTCAATCATAGATTTGTTGTCCTACAGAGACTGAGCGTCCATTTCAAATACCGCTTATACACATATCCATCCCTAAGGCCAATGTCACCATCTAGCTTGTGTTTATGCTAATTTCAATGCGATTGATCCAAAGCATCATGTCAAACATGTCAGCAAAGCTGCTATTATTCAAAATTAAATTTCTGACACTGAAGCTAAGAAAATACATTAATTTATTATTTTGCTATTTTGGCTGCCAAGAAAACATTCAAACCATAACACTCATTTCAATCTGTGTGGTTGTTTGTCCGGTAATCTTATAATTTGGATTACTACGGTGACGAGTTTTTAAAAATCTATACAGTGATGACCAGGTACGTAGCCAGGCATGGGGCCCGCGGGGTCCCCCCCCCCCCGAAAGTTACAAAGCATCCTTAGTGATTTATATATTTCTAAGCTGTTGAAACTTTTCTGCAACGAGCTTAGAAGAAACCGTCTCAATAAAGTTTGGAGATGATCAAGATTGCTCATAAAATAATTGACAACTAAACAATATAACAATTATTTATAATAGTACTACTAGCTAGTGATACATCGTTGAAAGGCTAGATGTACCAATTTGTAGTTTTGGTGTTGATGAAGATAACAAAATTCTGAACCAGTTGAATTTATGTATACATGCGAGTACGAGTATTATGTTAAATATGCAACATTATATATTCATATCGTTTGATTATTCTATATTTGATATAGTTTATTCGTCGATATCAAAAGAATGGATAACAGCCAGCAAAAAAATATATCTAGTTCAAGCTCGCTCCTCAGGTGCTTGGGGGTATGTTATTCTACCCCCCCCCCCCCCCGTAGGTGATATAATTAAGCTGGTATAGTAAAGCCCAAAGATATACCATTTGTTTACAAAGTGAGGATCTCCGCAAAAAGTGCCGACAGAGAAAGGAAACGGGGTCGGACTGGGCATTCGAATTCGTTGGAGTGGGCAACAACGAAAATGTTCATTCCATCCAATAAAGTGCTCATATATCAGTTGGTTGAACAAGATGTTTGAAACTTTATTATCTGTTGATAAATATATGGTAGAGACATTTCAATATAACCGTATAAACCATATGGTAAATTATTCCTCTCTACACTCAATTTTAACGTTCGATTCGTTGTTTTAATTGTCCCCAAATTAATTCTATAGGACTGAAAATGCAAAACTAGGGAGGCAACCTTAAGACATCATGACCATACTTTCTAGCTATGCTTTCTGTGACATATTGTTTATCAAACTGTTCAGTGTGGAGGACCAATAATTCAGTTTTTTTTGTAAGTTTCATCAAAGTACAAATCCTGTTTTATGAGAAAATCTTGTATTTCCGCCTTCGATAACGTTGAATTCGGAATTTTGTACCTTTGTCTGGAGTGATAGCTTCCGTTGTCCATTACGATGACGCTAAATGACTTTAAATTGGAAATAAGGGTATACTCAAACCATTGCTCAAATATTCCCGAGTCCATATTTTTGTGGTAGTTTATATTGCAGTCTTCAATTTTCTTTCCACATAATTTGAGTGCGTTTTCGACCTAGCCGTCAGATGATCCGCAGTGTAAGATAACTATAGGGGATCCTTTATTTGGTGGAACGCCTTTAGCTAACACTTCTTTGTACCGTCGGTCCATCCCTTTTTAGCGGTATCATGGGTATCATACCAGGTCTCGTCAAGATAGTACACTGACCTTCCCTCGTTCCGGTATTGCCCTATCTTATGCAAGTAATCGTGCCGCCATCCCACAATCCTTGCACTTTCCATTATAGCCATTCGTTTGTTCACAGTTCTGTACCTAAACCCAATCTTCCTAATCCATCGCTAAAATATACTCCTTGGATATTGTTACCCCATTCTAGCCAATTGTCTTTGAACGGATTCGATTGTGGGTAGTTCATTCATTTTGTACTTTTCGTACACAATATTCCTCAATAATTTTGTTATCGTGGGATCTAGTTCTTTTGAAACACCAGCACCAAACCTACGCTTCCTGTTTTGTGGCCCCTTTCTCAAAATTTCACATACTGTTGGATATGGAACGTGTGTTAGAATTGACGTCTTTTTGATCATACTCCCCTTATTTTCATTCTCTGGATCCTTCGTTAGTTCATTATCATTTAGTACTATTTGTTTTGCATCTGCGCTAAGATGTGACCTTTTGTGAGGTTTTAATTGGTCTACCTCCACCTCCCTCTGTTCAAATTCATTATCAGTGTCCGTACTATAGTCACTACTTTCACCACCGTAATGACAAACCGCCGACGTAGCTTCACTGCTGCAGGGTAATCCACATCGCTGTGAAATCCCATTATCTTCCCAAGGCCGAAACATACTCTAGCTGTCACACTTCCGAAAAAAACGTCCGATTCAGACAGAAAAGTAACGCACAAAAGTAAAAGCAGATTGGCGTTGCTATCAATAACGGTAGCAATACCTGCATAAACAATTTGACTAAGTCCGGTCCTCTTCATCGATCAAGTCGCTAATAATCCTGGAATGTGTCGGTCTTATCATAGTTCAGTCAAAATATACATCGTGAACGTCTTCCGACAGATTTACGTTCAAATACAACTTAGTGTTTCATTTTCACCATTCTAAAAGGTTACGTTTTGTTAGAAAATTGGTTAAAAGCACATTCCATGAATTGGTTACGAGTACGAAAGTAAAATAATGGTAACCATTGAATATTATCAAAACTGTATCTATTCCAAATGATGAACTGTACTAAGAGATGGTATGCAGTTTTTATATAGCGCAAAACGTACACAAATGGTATATCTCTGGGCTCTACTTTACCTCCCCCCCCCCCCAAGTGAAATCCTGGCTACGGGCCTGGTGATGACGGAATTGGTATCAAATTTTAAACAACTCCCTCTGTACCTCAGAAAGTAGTTAAATTAACTGTTTGTGATCGTGTGGCTCATTTTCTGAGCATTGCTTACGTTTACATCACGTTTATAGTCTGTGGTTTACATTCTTGAGACTAAGTTACTTGTGTTAGCGACTATGAAATACATACTAAGTCTCTTAGGGCGATAAGTGAATGGTTCTAATATAACTGCTGTTCGAAAGACCCCCTCTAATATCTAAACATTTTCCGTAGATGTGTTCACAAATCCACGGGCAAGGAGTACGCGGTGAAAATAGTGAGTCGAGCCAGGGATTGCACCCAGGAGATCAACCTTCTACGAGCTTGCCAAGGTCATCCCAACATAGTCACCTTGCACGAGTTCATTCAGGACGAAAGTCACAGTTACCTGGTACTAGAGTACCTGAAAGGTGGAGAGCTTTTCGACAGGATACGAAAGAAATCCAGATTCACGGAATCTGAGGCGTCTTGTATACTTAGAAAACTTGTTGCAGCTGTCAGCTTTATGCATTCGAGAGGTGAGATGTTATTTTTTTATTAACACGATTTTAGTATTTTCACCTGTATGTTTGTGAGTTTGTAACTCTCCTCGGGATTAAGAGCACGTGGCTTGCTACTGTTATTTATATTATATGCGTCTATCTATCTTAAAAATAATATGTTATTAGGTTTCTCAAATAATTAACAATAATGTGGCTATTGAGTTAAAAACGAACAAAGCAATTTTCACTTACAAGCAGCTCAGTCAACTAACCAATGCAAAATAATAATGTTTAAAATTTTAGTTTATTCTACATTTGTATTATTTTTAAGTGCGCTTGAAAACAAGCTAACGCGAAGTCAGAGACAAATAGGCATACCTCGGAGGTGAATCAGTTTCTGGGTCCGCCCTCCCCCCCCCCCTAGAAAAAATTCTAAATCCGCCCCTGACTGTTCATTGTCATTACACATAGTATTAATAAATACAGCTTAAAATAACTAAAAAAATGCGCTTTAATAATAAAGTTCACTAAAAAAATTAAAAATAAATATAGTTTAAAACAACTAAAAAACCCGCTTTTAATCAACATCGAAATTGAAAGTTAAAAAATAATTTTTAAAATAAGCTTAAATCAATAATTAACGAAAAATACTAACTAGAATTATTGTAAAAAAAGCGTGAACGCTTTGTGCCATATTATTTGTAAATCGAGCACAATAATTGTTTTCAACTTTTTAGTTCGATTTTATTTAAAAGCGTGTGTTCAGGTTTTTTAAAAGTATATTGCAGTTGAATATAAGGTAACATTATAAACTGGTAATACGTGGTTTTACAATGTATACAAGAGTATCAAAATTAAACTGATATTTGAGTGTATAGTTAGCGAAATGTGTCAACTCAGCACAGTCATATTTAGCAGAGGGAATTGAATTTAATTGGTTTTGTTCATGAAGTATTGCAGATGGTACAAGAATGTTAGCCTATGTTTGGCAAGATTATCCTCTCACTAAAGATTTAATCAGTTAAAACGTGTTTGTTTTGTTTTTTCTTAAGACGGCTTAAAAAAATGCTGGATCAAGGTATGTTGTTCTCCAAAATTTCTTAGAAAAAAGTTAGGTACTTAATGTAAACTCTCAATATCGATTTGTGTTTCAGTGAAATAAATAATGAGACAAGTAATTAGGGGGTGAGTAATGCACACGCCTTCCCCCCCTCCCCCCCATTCGAATATTTTGTTGCTAAAAAATCTAATCCACAAGAATCCACAACCAAGCTTAATCTTAAAGATGACAGTTGTACAATCGCCGCTTTAGTTAAATCTGGTTGATAATGAAATTCACTACGGTGAGCACAAATGAAGCATGGGCATTATTATAATTATCTAAAAAATAACTTTTTCGGTTTGTCATTTGTGAAGGACATAAATCTTTCCAATATCAAATATACCCTAAAAAAATGATAAGCAATTTGGAGGTTATTGCTTGACACATCCTGTCATTTGTAGGAGTTAAGCTACATGATTCGTCGGTTTACGATAAGCTTATGTTATGCTTGGAGGAGGATGCTAAGCCATCATTGTATGAATGCAACTTGGGTGGTAACGCCAGCTTATGTCAAACCGAAGCTTAAACTTGCATTGTACAATCAGCCCTTAATTTTTGAACGATTGGTGTAATAAAAATTTCCCTTTCAGGTGTGGTGCATCGAGACCTGAAACCGGAAAACCTAGTGTTCACCTCGACCGAGGACGAGGCAGAGATCAAGATAATCGACTTCGGCTTCGCCCGGCTGAAGCAAGAGAAGGAGCCCCTCCACACGCCCTGTTTCACGCTTCACTACGCGGCCCCCGAAGTGCTGAAGGGGGACCCCGAGGGGTACGACGAGAACTGCGACCTGTGGAGTCTGGGCGTCATCCTGTACACCATGCTGTGCGGCAAGGCGCCCTTCCACGCCCGCTCCAGGGACGAGAGCGTCACCTCCATCATGGAGAGGATAAAGGTACTTCTATACAGGGCGTCTCGCGACGGGCTCTTCACAGGAAGTCTGTTGCTATTTGGACATTTTTGGAAAGATCAAAACCGTACCCTTCTGGGATGCATAGCAGATCCACGCTTTTTTCTTAATAGTAATCGGATTAGGTTTCAGTTGCCCTGTTAGTTGCCGCTGAGATTTAAGGCTTATTATGCACCCTCTGTCAATATTGGACTATGCTCTCCTGTCTTCCCTTCTAGCCTACATTCAGGTAGGAGTTTCTGCTTTCATTAAAGCGGCGGTCACCTTAGGCTGGTTTAGCAGCCGCTGGTTGCTGCTGGCTGCTAACAGCCACCAAGCAGCGTAGTGTGAACCTGCAGCAGCAGCTGCTTCCACTAGCGGGCGAACGAAGTCGCTAGCGGCTAATAAAGTAGCGCATGTTCAACTTTACCAGCCGCTTTTCGATCATGTGACCTCTTTCTCGCTGCTAACAGTACATAATTAGTATAATGTGAACACTTGAGCAGTCGAAAAGCACTTGAGAAGCTGCTGTGCTATATAAAATTGTCGGAAATTAAATGGACAACAGATGAGATTATTAAGTTTCTGAACATATATCAAAAATTTGACTGTCTGTGGGATGCCTCCTCTGCACGATACGTAAAAAGAAATGTCAGAGATACATCTTTCAGTAAAATGGTTGAGGGATTGAATCTTGCGGGTCTGATAGTGACTCCATCATCATTGAAAAAAAATTAAAAGTATTCGTGATACATAGAGAAATGAAGAGAATTGCATAAAAAATCGAAAAAGAGTGATGCGGGGACCCCAGATATTGATTTTGCAACGCTATTACCAGCTAATACCCTTCTAGTCTGAACCCAAACCAACTGATGTTTGCTAGTAAACTACCAGCCAACAGCAACCAGCGGCTGGTAAACCAGCCTAATGTGACCGCCGCTTAAGGGCTGGACAGTCGGAGATAACAGGCTTAGCTGTTTCCTCTGCCTCACCTCACTTCCTGCATAATGTGTTTGCCACACCAATCCCCAGTTTTGGCAGGTGTGCACTGAACGTCCAATGACCAGTAATAAATCCAACCACCTTTCGTAGTTCTTTTCCGCTCAATCTGAGAGCGTCTGCGTTATTAGAACACGAGAATCCCCTCAGCAACCTCTTGTACTGAAAATTCCCCACCACTCTTGCCAGCGCTTCTGGTGCTTGTTTGACAGTCACCTGGTAACAGCTGTCCATACTATGTTGTTATGATATACCACAATACATGCTGGTTCTAGCTCGATGAGAGGGAATTCTGCGCCTTTCTTGGCACAGTTGTCGGCCCTCTCATTATCATCCACTTCTATGTGACTAGGCACCCAACATAATGTTACCTTGTGGGTCTTCGCCAGTGTCTCTAGGGCATCACAGTAGTTCCACACTATTTTTGAAGTATAGTAGCTACTTGCCAGCTATCAGAGCCACTATTTCTGCTTCGAAAATGGTGAGCAGTTTACCTAGGCGGATACTAACCTTCCGCCCCGCCTATCACTGTATATTCCTCCTACTATACCTAATGAATTATTGGAGCCATCAGTGTACCAAGAGATACCATTCAACATACATTGTGAGTTTTTAGTACCTCCTGATAACTCCGCTAGTGTAGAAGATAGCGAAAAAAGTTGTATATAAAAGTTGTAGCCACGGATATGCTTATTGCTAAGAAAATATTTATATTTATACAGGGTGATCCATAACTACGTGGTGATGCAAACATGCATTTTTTTAAATGAGACACCCTATATATTATTCCATATTCAAATTCTACTAATGATTTTCATTCTTCCAGTATAAGGTATTGTTACATTATACAGGGTATTTCAAAAGTTATGGCCATTTTTATATCCAAATTGCTGTCAAATGAACGTACTCTATATCAAAAAGTGATGAATAATAAATCATGTCTTTCACACGGATGCATATAAAATATTCCCTAGTTCTAAAATCGGCTACAAAAAAAGCCCGCGACCCATATTCGTATACAGGGTGTTGTAGAATGCAAAATCTAGATTTTCTCTCTTTTTTTAAATATAACCCCCAATATTTTATTATATCAAAGAATTGCTGTTAATATTCTCTTTCATCTTCGTATAGCACTTGTTATGGCTGCATTCACTAGTTTCTGAGATATTTCGATTTTTCTACAAATTTTTAATATACCTTCTATTTGTTTACTAAAATTTATTTATTTTGAGAAAATACTATCAAATTTTATTTTTGCTTAACAAACAACTAAAATATAAGGCCGTAATAGTATTTGATCAAGTCAAAACACTGAATTAACGAGATACTATGGGCCAAGTGTGCTGAGGAAACAATTTTATAGACCTCATGCATAATTATCAAGCAGATCTATCAGATAGGCTATGAAATATTAAACGACACAGTCCAAATAAAACGATTTTCCAATATTTCAAACGCATTAGTTTTAGAGTGCCTCCGTTCTGGATTCTGGATATTGCTGATCATAGTTGATATATTCTAGAGGCAAGTAGGCAATTTTTCAAAGATTCTCCTAAATACCCTCAATGGAAAAATTAATTTTTAAAGCTCGTTTTTCACACACTACGGAATTATTGAGCGGGTTATGAAAACTGTCAATTTTTCAAAGCCTACCTATAAATCTGCTTGATAATTATGCATGACGCCTACAAAATTGTTTCCTCAGCATACTTGACTTTATTATCTCGATGTTTCGGGGTTTTGACTTCATCAGATACTATCATGACCTTATAATTTAGTCGTTCGTTAAATAAAAAACAAATTCGATAGTAGTTTTTCAAAATAAATAAATTTCAGTACACAAATAGAAGCTATATTTTAAATTTACCGAAAAATCGAAATATCTCGGAAACTGATGGACGTAGGTACAACCAAAGATGAAAGAGTATATTAAAAGCAACCCTTTAGTATAATAAATTATTGGTGGTTACATTTAAAATAAAAGAGAAAATCTGGATTTTGCATTCTACATCACCCTGTATACGAATATGCGTCGTGGGCTTTTTTTATAGCCGATTTTAAAACTAGAGGATATTTTTAATCTTTCCATGTAAAAAAAATAATTTTAGATTCATTAATTTTTGAAAAACAGTACGTTCGTTTGACAGCGATTTGGATATAAAAATGGTCATAACTTTTGAAATTCCCTATATAATGTTATAATACTTCATATTTTGAGAAGAGAAATTATTAGTAGAATCTAACAATGGAATAATATATAGGGTGTCTTATTTAAAAAAATGTATGTTTGCATCATCACGTAGTTATGCATCACCCTGTATAAATCTAAATATTTTCTGAGCAAGGAGCATATCCGTGGCTACAACTTTTACATACAACTTTTTTCGCTATCTTCTACAGTAGTGGAGTTATCGACCGAGCCGGTACTAAAAACTCACCCTGTATGTCGAGGTTCGCCTAGAGCCCATTCCGATATGCCAATATGTCGGTGTACACGATCCACGACCAATTGGCATGGCACTGCATTCTATATGCAGTCATTTTTATCTCTCTGTGTAAACGTGAAGAGATGGGATATTCAGTACTACCTCCAATGCTGCTGTTGGTGTATCCTTCATGGCGCCCGCTATGCTCACACACGCATCCCGCTGCACTTTTGTGTGCGCTTTAAATGCTGTGCTTTGATGAACCTTTGGTCACCATACAATAGCACTGTATACCACCATGGGTCTTCCACTTGGTCCAAGCGTCTATTCAGCAACATGAGTAGATGTTCCCCCTAACCTCAAAGTCCTAAGGAATGACTCAGCCATGTGACGTGCCCCTCCATTGAATCGAAATACTTTAGGAGGACTTATAGCTTGGTTATTACTGAACCATAAAGTAATTAGCAGTTGATAAGTTGATTGAAAGAGAAGTGTATTCAAACAGTGTCAAGTTTGTGAGTTTGGTTTGACTTTAACCTTTTTTAAAGCGGTCAAAGTGTTGTATAGGGTCAACAGGCTAACAGCAAAAACCTATTTCACAGACAATTTTTGTTTATTTGAGACTGACTCTTTTAAGCATTGATTTACCTGCCATTGCACTATGCATTCTAAAAGGGATTTCCAAATTTGTGCCTTGTACAACAAAATGTGATAAGAGCTTGTTGTGAGACTCCTTGTATATTGTATTTGGCTTAAAAAAAATAACCACAGGACCACAGGGTCACTTTATTATCCACTCGTTGTTTAGTTGATGTTGATATGGTACTGGAGGTCACTGTGTCACTACTAATCTCTTAGATTATTTATATCTTGTTGTCGCTTGTGTATTTTAACAGTAGCATAAACATTACCAGCAAGTTGTATTCATATACATACATACGGTTAAGTTGGTATTTTTTACAGAATACCGTAAAGAACTCATGCTGGGTACCAGATCGGAATTTGGAATTTTTATTGCTGAAAGAGGCAAAGATTGCATCTGTATTTCCTCAAAATGCACTGTACGCGATCTCGGCGAGAATTTGGAGAAAAAAAACAGCCACGACAAACTATGCGCCAGCAATCTATTAAACATTGTTAAATTTGCCGTATAGTATATCAATATTTTAATTGAATATTAGTCTAACGGTCCATTTAGAACATGTTTGCGTTTCTTGCCTACCGCACTTGAAAGGTGTATAGCCTCTTTTATTCTAAAATGCACCAAATCTCTATTTAGACGTATATAACTACGGAACTGTTAAAAAATATCTGTGTCTGAAGCATTAGACGGTCGAAGCAATGCAACAGCAACAGCTATAAGATGAAAACGTATTTAAGGTTGTGATATTGATATCAAGCAATCAGGTTTGCATTTAATCATGTAATTTCAACTTCTTTCAGAACTAAGTTGTTCAATATTTCACTTAACCTCAGTTTACGATTATAATATATCCAGTAACACCTCTAATCATTCCCAATAACTTCCAGCACTTAAATATACATACCTTCCAAGAAAATCAAAGTAGCGTCTCTAAACTACTTCGAGTATATTTGGAAGGAGATTATCTGAATGTCATCTTTAGGATCAAAACATTCGCAGTATGTTTTGCTCCTGACAAGGCATACAACAATTTCACCAAAAAATCCAGCCATGAATTCTTAGCAGTGCAGGGAGTAATATGTTGCCCACTTGCGATTCCTATCATAACTGCTACATTTTCAAGTCATTCAATAAATTTTGGTCTACGGGTAGAATCCTGATGTCAGAAATCACTTACCTCTGCCGTATCAATTCCAAGGTAAATAATATTGTAAAAGCAGAATCATTATAAGCATGAAGCCACCAACTCTGCCTCTGGGCATAGCAAGCTGTATGTGTTCGATGCGCTCACGCCACCAGGAGGCTGGCACTGGTACGTACCATTTTGTCAGTGTGTTAACATGCTTAGTGATTGGTTTACGAGATCGTTATTAATGACGCACCCTGCACGCTAATCTGCCTGCCTGCTGATATCTCTTGGTACATCTAGATATCCACCTCCTTGTATCGAAAATGACAGTACGTCATTGGTCGGCCGCTCAGTAGTTCAGACAGCAATAAACTTAAGAACACAGCACGATCGCTTGATGCCAACCGCCGCATTAAAGTCAGGCACACCTTTGAGCAGTTGTGCGGTAGAGGCAAACGCGTTGCCGTCCCATCCTTGTCTTCTGTTATATACGACACCCTTTTCTGGGGTCCTCTACGGTTTTGTACACGTCAGAAATATAAGAGTTGTTTACATTTTTTGTGCTCCTACCGAGTCCCGATACTACAATAGTATATGGGGTATATGTTTGAGTAATATTAAACAGTGATTTATCCTTACAACACATACATCTGAGTAAGGTAGAAACACATATAAGGCACTAATAGTTCAAAATACTAGTTTTAAATCAAGGAACATAAATTAGCTTTGTAAGTGTATCGATACGTGTTGACGCTCCGTTAAATCTATATACATGTTTACTGGACTACTTTATCGGTGGGTGCTTAAAAGGGTCGGTCGGTCTAGGTAAAAAACGATCACCGCGCATGCGGCCAAGTAGACATTGGGGATTATTACGTTTCTAGCCAGTTTTAACCGCTGCATGAGAGATGAGAGGGTAAGGTAGGTACATAAACGCTACCAATTTTTTTGTGAGTGTGAAACTTCAGAATGAGTACAATATTTCGACCGTTGGCGGGGACATACTATGTTTCCGAAGTAGATCAACGGAACGAAAACCAAACAAGTGATGATGCTGAGATGGATATGGGAATTAACTGATAAAGGCAGCCGCGTTTCATGCCAGAAGGATATTTCAGATAGTGAAACTGAAAACTGATACTGCTTACGACAGCAGCTGTAGTAGTGGTAGTCGGAATTACGGAAAATATACGTATAGTGGAAATGGCGTCAATATTATTTGAAAAAAAAATGTAGGAGTTCAGGGATCAAGGCAGACTAATCTATTACGTGGATGAAACCTGGTATAACAGTCATGACACTGCGAAGAAAGGATAGATATATTCCTCAAGAAAATGCAGGTTTAGCGGTTATTCAACGAACTTAAATTGATTGATGGAATTATTAAATTTGTCGCATATCGGTCTTACCCAGATTGAGGAAATATTTACAAATAAATATTCTAAGCCGCCCTGTCTTGCAGCTTGCAGGTGTCCAGTTTTTATGGCTTTCTTTCCCTTGCTTGCAAAAATGTAAACAACTCATATATTTCTGACTTCATCTATACTTGCGCTTAAAAGGGAGCGTCGAACACAGTGGTTGGCATCCTCAAAAGCTATTACCTTTTCGGCGTGTTCCGAGAAACTCAGTTTCAGCTTCTAAGGATGCCATCCACTCGTTTTGACGAAAGCTCGAGCAGCAGAGAAGCGTGTCGACGCCGGCCGAACTGCCCAAGGACCAACAGTTCATCGGACCATGGCCGCGAAAGCCTTACACAATACAATAGATTGCGGAATTGTTCAACGCGTAACATTTATCAAAAGGTACTAGGAAAGATTACTGTGACAACTAATATAAAGCAATGTCTCAACTTTGAGAACACCACTCCGTAGAGATATGTAAGTAGCAAAACTATCTCCACATCCTTCCACTTTTAAAGGCAGCATGAACCAAAAAAATTGAACAACTGAACAACATATCCTTACACGCATTTCTACTTGCAGGAAGGAGATTTCAGCTTCGACTCGACAGCTTGGTCAGGCGTGAGCCAAGAGGCCAAGAACGTCGTACAAGGACTGTTGACAGTGAATCCTGCCCAAAGGCTGCGCATGTCCGACCTGCAGCACGACCCTTGGATCCAAGGCAGCCAAAACTTCCCTCAAACGCCACTAATGACACCTGATATTCTCGGCAGCTCAGCGGAAAAGACGCTCCAGACCACGTTCAATGCTTTCCACCAAGCTCAAAGAGAAGGATTCCGGTTGCAGGTAATCATCCCCTTGTTGACATTCTCTTTCAATTTGATTTCTGGAAATTATTTTCTGATATTTCACACAGAATTAAGCAAGACATAATTTGAAGCCTGGGAAATATACAGGGTGAGATAGAAAAAAGTACATTGCATAGTGCCACACAATAGAGGACACTAAAATAAGAAAAAAAGCTCCTATGAACATGGATCCGCAAAGCCTTCGGTTAAAGAGGGTGTTGAATTTTAATTTTGTTTGGGGTTTTTTATATCTTTAGCCAAAGACGCAAGAAATGGATAAAATGTGGTATACAGGAGCTTTTTATCGCGCTAAATTCAAATTTGATCTTAGTTTTGTTTTTCATACAGGTTTCCATCTCTATTGAATCGGTCCCAACTGTTTTGCTATACACCGTATGTCATTTTCGACTGAAAAAAGTTTGTTATCCCTCCTTTATACGTAAGAAAGATATACCTCAGCATAAAGAGTGATATACATTGTCCAAGTCGCTAGAAGCAATGGTTTCAGTACAAATGCATCTAAAAGCCGACAATGCACGCAAATTATGCAAAAAATTTAATTTTTTTAAAAACAATGATAAATACTTCAACAATTAAATTTCAGTGGTATCTTTTAACCGAAGGCCTTGCTGGGTCGATGTTCATGGGAACTTTTTTCTTATTTTAGTGTCCTCTATTGTGTGGCACTATGCAATGTACTATTTTCTATGTCACCCTGTATATTTACATCCTTAGAACTAGAGCCAGCCAGGCAATGACCCAGCGACTTCAAATTTATACCTATTGTATCAAGCCCTGTCTCTAAGGCCCGGTTGTACAATGCGAGCTTAAGCTTCGGCTTAAGGTAAGCCGACATTAAACCACGTCAGTTGCAAAACGTCCGTTGTACAATGCTGGCTTAGCCCCCCACTCCAAGTTTAACACGAGTTTTACTTAAGCCGAAGCTTAACGCGAGCTTAGCTGAGGTTTAAACCTAACCTCATACAAGTAACATGATATGTCAAGGAGGGACCTTCAAATTGCTTGTCACTTTATTAGGTCATATTTTTTGAAATATTTGTGTCAATTTAAGAAAGAGAGCGAATAAAAGAGCAGAGACAAAAACGGTCGATGCCAAAATTTGACACAAACTGTCATAAGTGCCTAACCAAAAAAGTCCTTTACGGAAACTATGATCGGGTTAACCCGATCAGTTGGATCACTGATCCTGACGTTCGGAAAGTGATCTGGGATCGGTCAGAAATAGGGTAGTTCACTCTTATACAGTAAGTAATTGCGATCGGATGATTCAGATCAGTAGCTGCTTTTCTTAACCATCTGTTTTTTATTGTTAAACCAACTTTTTCGTTGTTCGATGTCCGTTAAATTCATGGAATCATAAATCCCACTTGACAGGCATTGACAGCTGTTTGACATATAACTGATCTATCCGGATCCAGATCAGTGTTTCCGTAAAGGCCTATAAGGTAATTTTTCAGATGATTATGACTGATTATGTCAGTACGTATTGCTTCATTGATGCCTCATTGATGCTTCATTGATGCCAACTGTAGTGAATTTCATTATCAACCAGGTTTAACTAAGCCGACGATTGTACAACGGGTGTCGACTATAAGCCTGAGCTTAGCTAAGCTTAGGCTTAACAAAGCTCGTGTTAAACCCGCATTTGTACAACCGGCCCTAAGAGATTTGGCCACCTGTTGTTTAGCAGCAAAACCCACGAAACATAATTAATCAAGTCAATTAAAGAACCTTTACAGAATCTGTTTATTGCAGGACGTCCTGAACGCGAAACTAGCCCAGCGTAGGCGGATGAAGAAGAGCTCCTCGGAGAACAACAGCTCCGCATCATCTTCATTCACAAGCGAAGGGGGATCGGTGAAGAGCGCCCCCTCCACCCCACTCACCTCCAAATCCAAAAGTTCCAAGACTGAGGACAGCAAACCCACTGTCGCCGCGAACGTTTACGACTGGGTATCGTCCGAATTCGATAATAAAGAGTGAGTATATAGATTTCTGTAGACTTAATACCTACTTTAATAAATACCCAACGTTCTAGATGATTTATTATTTTATTGTGTGAATTAAATTTTGTCGGGGAAATAAAAATGAAAAATGTTTAGTCGTCTAAAAGGCCAAATATATTATATATCTTGATTTCGCGATAGTTTTAATCAATTTGAATAATAAACTACAAGAAGACCCGTCAAGCTATTATTTAATTTTTAAAAACCTTCCTTCACGATTGTTGTTTGTAGATGCATTTTTTCAGTTTTGATAAGCTTGATCATATAAGTATCCACCCTCCCAAATCGAAAGCTTCTTATCGATCATTTCAGAAAGTTAACATCGGCCCTTATGACAGAATAGTAGTAGTAGTTTTGTATTTAAAGGTAGAATAAATAGATATATAAGAGCGGAATTAAACAACTTCAATATAAACAAAAAAAAATAAAAGAAAAAATCCCGAATACATCTCATAGAAAATATAGTATACTTGAAATATATTGGAAATTCTAAATTCATATATGTATTTCACGGTTGTAGAAAATGACTTGTTTAAGTAAAAGGTATGTGAAGTGATCTGTAATTCCAATTTATCTTCCAGTCAAGGAAGAAGCCCATTGAGGGGCAATATCGGGACGTGTGCTGAAAAGGGACGTCTTTGTGGTTTTTTTGGACATGTCAACTGTAATGCTGACTCGAATAAACCAAAGTAGTGATCGATAAATAGCTTCTCCAACAATCTTTTGAACATGCATCTCAACAACAAATCCAAAATCACGTTAATATCCATGGCGGCTACCTTTTACCTACCTTCTTGCGTATCTGGACAGAATCGCGATTCTTCGCTGAACGACACATACCTCTAACCAGTGCTCCTTTCCAAACTAAAACGAAGCACTAATTAAGGACGATATGAAACAAGTCCAAAGACTTCGTCCCCAAATCACTGCTCAGCGATTTGCCGCGTAGTAGGAAAATAGCCTCACAGAGCGAATTGTATGAAGGATTCACCTTGAAGGTCTGAGAGATTTTGTTGACCAGTTTGTCTTCTTTCTGTTCCTTTACCTTCTTTTATCACACGTGAATTATCTTTATTCGTACAATTAGTACGGCAGCCAAATTCGTAATACGATAAACCCTAATCTCAAAAGACGACAATCCTCATGAACTGATTGCTTCACGAAAAAACTAAAAGATAAAATTTTCCTATTGCAAAACTAACAAAAAAAAACACCTTATATGGAAGTTTCGAACCGAAGCCATGAAAAGTTGTTTCGGGCACTAGTTACAAAGTTTACGGAATACATATAAGTTGGGTCACTCTCCGTCGGCACTTTGAACATCTCACATCAAAGCGATGCCGCGGCCGCACGCGCCAATTAGTTTTTGCGTTGGTTTTTGCCCAAGTACGAGGGTCTATTAGCGGGGACTTGCTAACGCCTGGGTTTTACGTATATACGAGGGTCATTGAAAGACTAGGTATTGACAGCCGATTTAGACATACAAATACAAATATAACGTTTATTTTGCTAATACACTATGTTACATAAATGGATATCAAAAATAAAACCTAATAAAACTATTACTAATGAATCTCAAATGATTTCACATATTGTAGCTATTTCGTAGATGATTAAAAATTGGTTCAAAGGTGCTGTAGTATTTTTACCTTAATGTTTTGTTTATTTGGCTTATTTTTGAGACCACAGCTTATAAAATTTATGGTATAGTATATACGAACTCGTGCGTACAATTTTAAAAGATAATCATGTGGAAATGCTTTACTTGGATGTGAATAAATTATTTTTGACATTTTGCTTTTCAGTGTCATTCCAATTGCTACTGTAGAAACTAAATTGCTAAAGTTATCAATAAAAATATTTCCGAGCTCTAAAATTTAATTTAGGATGTCTCTGGGTGATATGGTAAGACCACCGAAAGAATATTTTGTCTCACTATACGCTTTTAGCGTGATACAATCCTTTAAGTACCTGTAGGTCTTGAATTAATCACTTTATACCCCAAGTGTGCAGTTTGTTGGAATTGTTTTATTGTAAGGAACACAGAAAGGCACAAATGTACAGGGTGTCCCATTAATAATTTTAAATCGAATGTCACGTGACCAAAAACAAATACCTCATTGGGTAGTACAATGACAAAAAAAGACACAACATCTGCTCTAATTTACATCCCCAAAATTATAATTCTCTACTACTGCCCAGTTCCGACGTATTGCTTGTCTTAATCGTCGTGAAACACCCTGTATTTATATCTCATTTCACAAAATAAGGATGGATCTGATTGTCATTTTCCATCCGTTAATAAATTTAATTGATAAAATCAAACTTCTAAAAATATTATCCATTTCCTGCAAACAAATCCGAGATAACAAAATCCGATATTTTGGAGACACTGGATACACTTCGCGTTAAACACGTTCAACCTCTACTTTGCGCCGCCCCGTATCTCCCGGCTGACGTCGGTACACTGCTACCGGTGTACCGGGGAGACGGAGCAAGGGGCAGGCCGTTTTGATATTTTTGCGGAGTGATCCAACTTATATGTATTCCGTAAACTATGCTAATTACACCATCTAGGAATAACACTTCTAAATACGCCGAGTATATTATAATTATTATAACGCTTATTCCAGGTCCCAGCCGAACCCTGCCGACCCCCGCGCGACCAACTCTACGAGCGTGCGCACCTCGATGGCGGCCAGCGAGGAGATCCGCGAATCGACCGCCTCCAGCGGCATCGTCGTCTCCGAGAAGAACTCCCTGGACAGCTGCAAGACCGCCCTCGCGGAACCTGCAGCGTCGGAGGCGGCGACCGCGGTAGCTCCGCCCCCCGCGGCCACGCCCAGAAGGCGGAAAGTGTACGTGCAGAGCAGGCAGAGCGAAAGGATCCGCAGGACGCGGCTGGAGATCGACGGGGAGGCGCCCGTCGAGTTCCTCTCGCTGCCCCACCGGACCAACAGGAAACGGAAACTCGACCAGGACGTCGAACAGGCGGAGACGGACACCGCCAGGTGAGAAAGACATCTTGGGTATCTACTGTGTGGCCATCCTAAATGGGGTATTTTCCGAACAAAATTTTATGACGGAATATTGATGCTACGTCCCCAAAAACCATGTAACGAACATTTTTACGTTTTATTGTGAACGCGAAGTGGGTTAAAATCCCCTTCAAGGTTCAAACATAAAATTTCGCGCCAAAGCTGTGACGTAATAAATCTTAGCGGGACGTAATAAGTCCTTCGTGGTGCTATCCTTAGAATGTGACTCTACTTTGTCATCTGACCTCCTTTTCTCCATCTACAAACATCACCTCCGCTTTGTATTGACATTGACAGATGTTTGTTTACATCATTTCATCATGGTTAATTTATAGCGTTTTCGACTTATTGCCCTATCACTGCACTCTTAGGAACTGAGTGTCAAAATTATGTTCGTCTTAGATTTGAGTGCAAAACTAGTGTGGTTTTTTGTTTTCGACTTATCCGCTTAATTGTACTTGAGTGCAAATTATCGCCACGGACTCTCTGAGCTCTTGAAGATTTCAGTGCATTTTTGACGTCTATAAATATTAATTATAACCTATTTTATTTGTCAGAGAAAATAATTTTTTGAATTAAGAACTAGGTAGTGGGGTAGTATACATAATAGCATGAAAGGTGCGGAAAGTGTAGTTGGAAGAACTGCAAACATCGTCATCTTCGGATGATGAGGAGATTGAAGCATATCTAGTTAAATTGCAAACAACGGCTGCGGGTGTCCCAAAAATATGAATATTTATTGAAGATGTTCATATACTGACGGAAGAAGAGATACAACAAGATATACATAAATATTTACCGATATAGATAGATATTCATTTTTAGTGCACAAGCCATATTGCACAAAATGCTGTTAGTTTTTATGTCGATAAATAGAATAAATGATTGAATAAGGCGGATTCAAACTACTCAAATTCCAAAACCACCACAGAATGAAATTGAGCTCTCGCGATGCAAAATGACATCAAACTGTCATCAGTTGGCTCAGTTGGCTGACAGAACAGTTACTTGAATTGCACTGAAATTTAGTGTATGTTCGATTTACCCGTTCAGATTTATTGCACTTCTGGGCGCCGGACGAGTTTTCAATGTGCACTGTAGTGCAACCGTGGTTAAAATCAGCGCAGTAAGTCGAAAACGCTATTAGATACCGTGACAGTCGTGAGACCCGGGGAGGTTATGTATAGCATGACACTAGTCACAGGCTGTTAAAGAATGACGAGTAAAATTAAGAAAAGTAACTAGGAAATATTCTCAGAGTCAACTGCTAATTACATAATAATGCAAAAAATGGAATTGCAGTGTAATATAACATTTATAGTCTACAAACATGACTTTTTATTCAATTAAAAAGAGGGAAACTAAATAAATATAATACATAAAATTAAGTTTACATCCTCTATATGTAGAAAAACTAGGCAAAATGTTAACAACGTGACCACCTTGAATCCACGCATAACTCAAATTAATAACTATCCTATCATCCTATCTACATCCGGCATAAAAATGACTTTTGATTGGTTGACTTCTTAGGCGAGAGGTTCAAGAGATTTAAATGAGCTCTTTTCAAAGGGATGATTTTCACACTTTCTTTACTCCACGTGGGCAGAAAAAAATTGAGCAAACAGTGCCATCATTACAAATTAGATACAAGCAATCCATTTCAACCATTAAACCGGCAATATTAGCAAGTTGGAAAATACCCCATTGACCACCCATAAAGCTTAGGGTAGAGGAAAGATGTAATATATACAGAAATGGAAACTATATGAGATCCGCGAGAGAATAACTAATGAACAAATATGACAATATAGATGGGATCTATACAGTGGCTGGGCAAAGACGTTCATCACAGACGTAAAAAAATTAACAAACAGGAAATGGGGAGTTAACTTTTACATCATGCAAGTCGCAAGCTCTGACCGGGCATGGCGTATTTGCAAAATACTTACAAAGAATCGGTAAAAAATCAAGAGTCAACATGTTTCTACTGTGAGGAAGAGGACTGGGCAAAGCACACTCTTTTCCATTGCCCAGGGTGGCAAAGTCATAGGCTACAGATGCACAAAGTTTGCAAAAAACTTCGGATGGGATCCCTTTGACTGAAGGTGCATAATAAGCCTTAAGGCAACTATTGGGGCAACTGAACCCTAATCCCCTACAAAAAAATATAAATCCGGCGATTCATGTATTTACATATTTAGTTTTCAGATCGATTTGTTTCTGTTTCGAGGAGCAAGCTGTCAAAACTATCCTAACCTACAAATTTCACATAACCTACAACCTAGCCCAGTTTTTTTGAGTACCTGAACTTTGGAAGTCAAGTCAGTATTCAATATCAAAATCGAATACAGTTAAGGGCACCACAGACATCGTTCTTTTTCATCAGGTTTGCACGACGTGCCAACCGATCACGCTCATTTCGGTCCGTGTGTGCCGAAAAACCGTCGTGTTGACCGTCGTTCCCAAAAATCTGTCCGAGCTTGATTTTACTCGTCGGTTTCGAACGCCATCGTGCAACTCGGTACATGTGTGGCCGTTCATCGTGCAACCACGACGGGATTTTGCAGTGTCGTTCTGGTTTCAGGTATAATTTGTAAAGCTTGGGGGGATATCGCAACTGAAAATTTCAAATCGTCGTAGCTTCTACCCGTAGCAAGGAATGTCAATGTAGATGTTAGACGTTCATGAGGGGAAATACTTTGTCTCATCCAAGTATCCTGTTTTTTTATTAGATGTGCTACTGAAATAAGTAATTCTAAGTATGTTTCTTCATTCATCGTCAAATAATTGTACCAATCCCCTGGTTCCAGACACAATTCTTCTAATAGATTTATATGGGAGAATTGGCCTCTTTTTAAAAGCCACTGTAAACGTAGTAATTACAAGTAGCTGAATGTTTTCCTCCGCCATGTAAATGCTACTTTAACTACTACTACAGTACCAGAGTACTACATTTTCAAAATAAAGGTGGCCATTATCAATATTTATTTATATTTTTTATTTCCAGAACGAAAGTAAGGAAGAAGACGAATACCCCGTCCCCACCACCATCTAGGAGAGGAAGGAAGAAGGTGCAACGGTAGAATCAAGCGTAGACCGATTCTGTTTTAGTTAATTAACCTGTTCTATTTTTGTTAGTCATGAAACGTAGGGCGAAGGAAAGGGTCTGCGACCCAGACTCAGTATTTTTGCGTAATAAATGTATACGCATCTTAGGGTGCAGATTTCGCTAAAATTGATGTGATAGAGACAGAATAGCGAAACGGGAGGGAGGGAGAGACAGATAGACGTTGGTTCTATCAAACACACCGCGTAGATGGTTGAAGTCGTTCAATAATTGGAAAAATCAATTTTGACATATCTCACTCATATTACCCATACGTCTTTCTAGAACTGGAAGTTGACAACATAGCAATATCAAGGGATAAAATTGATTCAATCACTGTATCTTTTGCACTAGCAGTCTGGGATTATTTTTTAGATAAAAAAATCAAAAAAACACGAATTGCTGGAATTAGTTGTGTAGCTTCACAGCTCTTAAGCACCAGCCGCCACTCACAATCATCGTTTTTGGCGCTAAAGTATTTTTTGAAAAACTGATTCATCCGCTTATTGACGACTCCAGACCGCTGTGTTCCGTTACTTAATTTCTTCCTATATCTCTTAGTGAGAAAGATACTTAGGAGTGGCCGTAGAGACAAAAAAGCTGGTGCCTTGCCGTTGCTAGGTATCTACCTAAGAATCAAAGTTAGAGTTATATCATAGGCATACCAACTGTGACGCGATGCTTGAATTTTAATGACAATTAAGAGTGGCTGTGATATGTCAAAGGTGCACTAGTCTGCATGTCGTGTCGTCTACCAATTCTACCATGTCTCTAATTCGTGAATAGAAACTTAACAGCAAGTTGATTTAAAAGTTTGAAAATGTCATTCGAACCCGCAGCTCATTACTTTGGGTTAATTTTTTTTTCGATGGGGCTGCAAGTAAAATATGCATGCAAAAAAAGATAAAATGCAAATATATGCATGGTTATACAAGGTGGCAAGGTTCCAATTTTCTCTCATATTTTGCGTTTTCTCTCTTGTATTGATTACAAAATGTGAGGACAATAAACAGAATTAAGAATTGCCTGTCCACCCTACTATTATATTCTTTTCTCATATGTATTATTTTGCTAATTTTGCAAATAAATCGAAAACGATCACAGATACGAGAATAGTGCAAGAAACTATAAAACTAAGCAAAGGAACAGAAAGTACAACTAAGCAAAGGAACAGAAAGTACAAATTTCAAACCGAAATTCATACATGGTCAAAAAAAGTTCAGAAAAATAAAATTTTAGCACATTCGGGAAAATGAAACAACCTGTGTAACCGACAATTTTGATACTTTATTGTAGATATTCAAAAAAATAAATTTGAGACATTTATGACAGAATATAGGGGATAAAACGCAAAATACAAGAAAAAAAATTGGAACTTTGCCACTACCTGTATAATGACTATGCATATATTTGCGTTCTTTTCTTATTTTGACGGGTACTATATAAAACACATGAAATATCTGCATGATATTATTTAAAGCCCTGTTATGTGTATTGTAGACGTGGAAATAGTTTCAATATTCGTAGATTGTTGCATGTCCAAATTATGCCATATTACAGTTTTCTGTCTATTTGGGACACATTTCTTAAATAATACAATTTTTGTAGAAAAAAATCCAGATCGCAGGCCACTGTTATTGTTATATACAAAAAATGGTTGTTGTAATGATTAGATTATCCCCTTGGAATGTCAAAAAAAATTTAAAAAAGATTGTTTTAAAATAAACTATTGAAATAAATGTGCCAAAATATCCTGTTTTTGCGAATTTCCGAAAATTATCCTTCGCCAAAGATTTTTCTGTGGTGAAAGAGAGAGCTTTTATTATTTGTTGTCTAGAGTTACTTGTGCTTAATCGAGAATGAATACGCAGAAAATGTTTGTAGTTTTTTTTTTAATTTCTGACGTATTTCGATAGTTTATTGAGACTTACGCCACTAAGCAGACAAGTACCTTTGACAGCTTGTAGATCAAATTTTCGGCGGTCTGGCAAATTTTGTTAGTTGTTATTTTTCTAGAAGTTTGCGGAAAAATGTATTTTGTTGTATTAAAATAGTAAAAGCATGTTAGCGTGTAGCTAACAGGTGTCATACTTGCGTCATAGTTCGGTCTGCCATACAGTACGGATCTTGAGTACGTTTAAATTGAACTACTTCTAAAAAAAAGACCGAAGGTTATGTAGAATCAAATTTTCATTGGGACATTTTTTAATTATAATGTATTATTTACCTCTCATATTAATTTTCACGTCTGTAATTTTAACTTTTCCCTCAATTAACTGTGAATGATTTTTTGAAATTTATTATGAATTATGAGAATTCATTTTTTTTATTTTCATTTGAAATAATAAAGTGCGAGATCTATTGAAATTTTATGGTGCTCAAGGATCTGTCTGTATATCTAATGGCTCCATTTTATTTCACAAAATTGTTAAAAGTGCACTTTGTAGGGAGAATGTTTATATACATATAGATAAAACCAAAAAATTGTACATAGTATGGATATAAATAAAAATAAAAACCATTTTTTTGTAAAGTATGTGTTACTCTGTACAGACTTATTTTCTGTTTGTTTATGCAATTTTTGTTTGCTACTAAACTTGTTAATTTTTAGATAATTTAATTTTCAAAATGCTGCCAGTTTCAGACAGAAATAGATGTTTGCAACAATGAAAAAACACAAAAATATGTATAATATTTATATAAGCAATGAAATTGTGCAATTGTAACAGTGGACCATCTTTTTGTCTGGAACTATATAACAGCTCAAAGTAATCCATGTAGGTAATATTCATAATCTGAAAAATTAAGCTAAAATGCGAAGGTTTCCCAAAGAATTATAAAATATTCTGCGAAATAATATGAGAAAATCCAGTCTCCCTCATTTAGTTTAAAAGTAAATACGAGTGGCCAAATTTTGAAACCGTGAAGAAAGTGTTTGTAAAAAGGGAAATAAATCCCTTATCACATTACGCTGTATTATGTAAGGTTACATCACTTAATTATTTTCATGCTCAACAGAATAACACTTTATTGAAGTATGGCTGTGACTCATTTTCATTGTTTTCGTTTCATCACCTCAGGAAATAGCTACTCCTCCTCAAACTGTGTATAATCTGAATAGACTTGAAAAATGCTGATTGTAACTGAAATAAAATAATAAATTGTTATTATTAATTTTCATACTATTATTTGATGAACTTTTTCAGTGAAGTAAAAAATAAAATTCTTAAAAATAAAACAAAGACCTGAGAGCAACCTCTAATCAATAAAAGTAATATATTTCAATTTGATTTGCCTGCAAGTTCCTTCCAGTATAGCCCCCAAAGTCCCAACAATTAAAAAAATACAATCTGGACGAAAACCTACACAAAATATCTTTATCGTTTGAGTTCCCTAAATTCCCGCAATTAAATTAAGTTTTTAGAAACAGTGACTGATTAACAATGTTTTTATTCATTATAGTAAAAAAAACAGATATTACAATCTGAGCAGTAGTTCACGAGTTATAGAGAAAATGTATCAAATAGTTGCAAACCTATTAGAGTCTTAGTCATTTTGTAATTTTTTTTCCTGAAGTGGTTCACGAAAATGATGAAAAGTCTTGATATTACCAAATCTTATAAAATATATGCGTAAAGCTGCTAAAGTGTCAAACAGGGCAGATGGCTGAAAAGGGATGGGATAGCAACAGTGATTCCATGTATTATTTGATACAAATGTATATTTTCTCAACTACCGTCTTCTTAATTTAGTCATTGTACACTAAGTCGGAATCATCATGTGTAACAAGTTTTAGTTCTCTTATTTTATTTTGCACTCAGGTACAATCATTCACTTACTAGTATTTTATTTTATATTATCGAATAGAATTATATAGATTAATTTATTTGTATATGGCAGTTTTTTCTGTAAGCTAAAGGGTATCATGTTATAAATATATAAAAAAAATCCATATAGACCAAGCGGACAGTGCCTTTTAAAAACCCTCTTGGAATAAGAGGTTATGCTTGTTTTGGGCAGAATACATACCAATTGTAACATGCCTTAATTATGTTAGAATTAAAAATTTGATTCTTTATTCGAATGTTTTATTTCACCCAATCCAACAAGACCTTGGGAAGTAGCCCGGGATGGTGTTTTTCAGAACAATAAACAATATCTCTGAAATTAACATCCAGTGAATGTGAATATGTGTCTACAAAAAAGAAGTAAATCTACATACAGGGTTTTCTAATAGATCTTTTTGGGTTCAACTTTTCTATATAAAGTGCTACTTGTAGCAATTTCAATAGATGTCAAATCTTTTTACGGAATATGGGTAGTGTATTGCAAAAAATGTGTTCAAATTATCATACAACTCATTTGAACATCTGTTTATCATGTCCTCTTTAATATTCAGAAAAAAACTAATATTTATGGGACATACATAAATGATATGTATAGGTAAAAATATTCGTGAGCTTATTAGAAACTGCATAAAATCAGGATCTAAATATATGCACGAATATTATGAGATAATCTCTGATCAAGACTACCAGAGAAATTAGCATATTTAACTTGAAAACAAATTACCCCAGCAGAAGCTCAAGGATTTCAAGATTTAGAATTATTTGAAATGATGATCTTTTGAGAGGTTTAACATACATAGACCTATAATTCTGAGAGCAGACTTCATTTTAGTTGTGAGAACGATGTTTCACTTTAAATTCGTATTGATTTTTGCTATTTGTGTAACTATAGTGTGTTGCTTCCCTGCTGATAATGGCTATGGTGAGTGGAATTCCTATAAGGTAAGTTAATATTCTTCAAATGTTATTTTTGTAAACTTTGATTCCTAAAAAATTTCTGAAATTACCAGTCACGAGGGAGACTTAAAAACGATTGACCTGAGATAACTAAAATGCGTTTCAAATTTCAAAGTAATCGCTCCTTCAGATGTCACAAGACACATTAACATCGCATGTATCAATGTAAGAAAACTTTTGAAAAGTATACATATTACTTGACCTACTGCAGCCCCCCCCCTCCAACGCTTCAAAATTTCTGAGATGCTTTTTTTTAACTCCTCAAAATTTTTAGGAATTTGATAAACATGCTAAATAAGGTTACTAATCTTTTAAACTTTAACTTCGCTATACACCGTACGATCCAAGAGCCTAAACCTAAACCACAGCATGTTTATCCAAAAAAGTCTTTGTCCAGACTGTGAGGTGTAGGCCCAATTTTATCAACATGCATATTTTAACAAAGGCTTTGACACAGCTTTTCTATTGGGTATTGTTTAGCAGAGGCTTTCTATTGGGTATTGAGGGCTATGTTATTAAGCCGTAAATATGTTAATCAATGGTATCATCCAATAGTATTTTATCAATATTGGAAACAAAACTTCAAATCTGGATGACACTTTTGTCAAAAATATTTTAGAAATCCATGGATCAAAATCATAGCAGAAAATCAGAACAAAGCGATTGATTTGCAAATTCAGCTCCTTGAAAGATGAATCTCTTATAAAAATTGAGCATTCCTAAGGATCTGCGAAGCTCTTTAGAGATCATTGATGGAGAAAAGTGTCGTATTGCCAGCATCGTTTTATTTGTGAATTTGGAGCATTTTTTGAAAATACAGAAACTCAAAAAATGAACTCCAGAATTCCAAATTGACATTTTTGGCAATAATGGGTACCCCCACCATCAGACCAATAAACATCATATCTATAGACAAAAGTGAAGCCAAAATATATTTTCATATATCTAAGAAATGGCAATGTTTGTGGAGCACTGGCAGGCCAATGTAAGAGGATCCAAATTCCAAATAGTCTGAAGGGTGCGATGTTACTTAGGATTCAATAAATAAACAAGAGCTTCAAACTTTTACGCCATTAAGCATAGCACAAACTATCCATTTTGTACAAGCATATAAGTTGCTTGCGTCTTAATAATGCCGTATAAGCTATACTTTGTATCCAGAACCCTTTCTCGTGTTAGACTTTGCTAAGCATAAAAACTGGCAAAACAAATATGCGTATATATAAGAACAAAAAGAGTATGAATAATTACAATCAGAGAGGTTGCTTGTAGTGGAGTATATCGATTAGCTCATGTCATGAAATTTTTTTGAATGTTTTGGGTGAGAAACGCGTGGCAGCAAAATTTATTCAAAAATTGTTCAAGCGTGTTCTCGAATTTTTTGCCAGAAATAATAATAAAATGATCATCCAGCCTCCATATTAATCAGACATAGCTTCGTGTGACTTTTTCCTATTTCCAAAAATAAGAAGAATTTTAAAAGATTGTCGTTTTACAGGCATAGATGACATTTAAAGCGAAGGAGACGAATAATAAAAATTTCTTTCCCGTTATTTTTTGAGCACACCTCGTATGAGCTTAGTAGTAGACACATAGTGTGTACAAACGATCAAGTTCTACGTCTCGTTTTTACTCTATTCCAAACTTACTAAATACTAACTTGCACTATCAGAGTAGTAATACGAGAGATGATTATTACGCTGAGCTTGCAATATATCTGATGGTGGTGCGTAGAAACTTCTAAGGTTTAACACTATGCCAAGCAGACAGAGTGAGTCTAAAGTATGGAACACCTCAATTGTAAACGGGTTAGGTTACACGATTTTCATGAATTTTAGGGTAGGATTTTGCAATACGGCCAATCTTCTAATGATATTTAAAATGTTGTCATATCTATCGTTTTTCCGGAAATATAAACTTTTTTCTTCTTCCTAATTGAAATCCTTGAAAAATACTTATTATTTTTTTGTAATATTTCCTATACCTAAACCTCATAATTTCGGAGTTACAACTAAATTTACATTGCATCCGTCCAAGTTAAAATAACTAAATAAGATGTCGGGCATGTTGCAAAATGTATTGCGAAGTTTCGAGAATCACATGGCTTGTTGTATTGAAGTAAAATATTATAAAAAATAATCAGTATTCTTCAAGGATCCAAAGAAGGAAGAAATATACAGGGTGATACATTTGAAATAAAATAAATATTTCCGGAAAAACAGTAGATATGACAATATTGTAAATATCATCGCAAGATTTTGGCCGTACCTATTGCAAAATCCCACGATCCAAAAATGCATGAAAATCGTGCTAACCGTTTCCGATAAAATTGAAACGTTCCATACTTTAGACTCACTCTGTATAAGCTTTCAACGGAGAAAAAACCCACCAAGCCAAGAGTGGAATTATAATTTATACGTGTTACTCTATTTCAGACGGACTACAATAAGCAGTATGCAACACCTGATGAAGAAGCAAAGCGTCAAGAGATTTTCAACGACAACTCCGCGTTTATTGAAGCTCATAATCGGAGATATGCAAATGGTCAAGTTGGCTATAGACTAGCCGTTAACCATTTAGCTGACTTAACGAATGACGAGTATAGGCGGACTCGTCTCGGACTTCTTGGATAAGCAGTCACACCAATATAAACTTTTAAAGATGTTTATTAATATAAAAATGTATTTTAGTAATGTATTTCTTGCCAATTTCATATAAGTAGATATACATATTTATAAAATATGAAGGAGTTATTATTTTAATCGAGTGAAATCGAAAAACACACCATGAGAATTTCGGCTAATTTGCCATGTTTTTAACACTTTTTTCATTTATCTAAAAAAAAATAATTATGGATGTAATAAAGCTAAAGTTCACCTCAACCAAATGGCTACTAGCAATGTTTTGAAATATCACGTTCAGATTGGCATTTCGACTAATTGGTGATCCAACCTTAACGCCCAATCTCCAGCCTCTATTCCACCGGCGTGCGGTTGATGACCTCTCACTTTTCTACCGGTATCCAGACGGGATCTGCTCCTCTGAGCTATCCTCTATAATTCGGCCGCTTATTCATCAAGCCTATTATGCCGGTTTTTCATTAAACGGACAAAACAAAAACAAAACACAAAATCATGTTGAGGAAAACAAAACTACAACATTTCGGAAACTTTTGGTAGACTGGCGTGTTTTGCGACAGTCCGAATTTTGTTTTTCAGGTCTCGCTCGGAGGCGGTACATCAAAGGGTTTCGACATGTTTTGAAACTCGAGTCTCTGATGGAACTGGTTGTGTTGTGTTTATTGATAGTTTTTGACTTGTATTTCGTTTTGCTTGTCCAGATTTGTACCAAATAGTTTACATAAGTATAGTTTAATATTATTAATAAATTGAGATGCCGTCTTATCAGACAGAGCACGTTGTCATTACATTTTCATTATAGCTAAATCCTTCACACATGCAATTTTTCACTTTTCTTTTCAAGGACCTCAGCATAAACCAGCCAGAACCAAGAAAAAGAAAATCATCTCAAATTATTGCTTGACGATTGAATGAACGAATGAATGAAAGAGGGAGAGAGGCTATCTGGTGGCTGGAACCACCAGTGCATAGGTCTACCAACGGGCCCTTTCGCCTTTTTGCACCTCTCCTTACCCTAGTTCCCAAGTCCAGCCCTCATCGCAAAGGTGAGGATGGCCTTGGTTCCTACCCATCTTATATCCTCAGGTTCAAGAACCCTTGAAGCGAGTATAGTCTGCCTGTGATACCCAAGGGCTTCACAACGACAAAGAATGTGTGCCGAGGATTCTTCCTCCTCGCCACAGCGTGTACACGTCGGATCATTTACCACCTCCATCACATACAAATGGCGTTTGAAGGGTGTTATGGCCGGATAGCAGGCCGACAAGTAACCTTAGTCGGCTTCTGTCCAGCGAGAGACAGAACCGCCCCACCTTAGCCAGAGATCCTGAAATAAGTTCTCTAGCTTGACGGAGATGTCCGGAGATTCCTCCTCATCTGATAAGATGCTGCTTTTGCAACCACACCTCTATTTTCCTTCTGATGGTACCTGCTGCCAGCCCCAAAGCCGGCTCAGGACCCAGGAAGTTATTCCTCGACCCTCGTCTTGCGAGCGCGTCCGCCATTTCATTACCACTAACTCCAGCATGACTCGGCACCCACGTAAGTGACACCTGATGTCAGAAGAGATCCGCCCGCTTGGCCCCTGAATTTCGTACATGCGAAAGCCACAAGCTAAAATCGCATATATATATATATATATATATATATATATATATATATATATGTATATATATATATCTGCTTGGAATACTGTGGTGTTTCCTCCAAGAGAGAGGGAGCGCTTTGTTTTTGGCCAATAGACCCCAGTTCTTGACGATTATTAAAACGTATGTCCTTATGACCAATGGAAAATAAGGGCGGAAAACAAAAACAAAACTCAAACATAATATGTATAGTCCGCCTGATAGAAACAAGAGGCTTAAGTTTATTTCAGTTTCGTGTTTTTTTTTCTTCAGGTTACAGAAAACACAAACAAAACAAACTACACTGTCCGTTTGGTGGAAAACCGGCATTAGACTCACCGGCGGAACTGCTACATCTCATCCCAAGCCGATCGTTCCTCATACATCAAGAACCGAGCGATACGACCGCACCTTTGTTCCCAGAGTGTCCAGGGCTTGGAATAGACTGTCATGATATGCATTTATTGAGCTTAGAAATGTTGGCTTATTCAAACCCCGCGTCAACAAATTTCCCCTAACTTAGATAACCTTTTCATAGCAGCCGCAGATACCCTGGTATTTAGGCTTTGCCTTCACGGTCTCCTCAGTCATAACGAAAACAATGAATCGCAGGAAGCTGCATTTTGAGACAGGTAAATGTCTCATACTATTTGCCAATGTACTTAACAACTGTACTAAACATTATAGACTCTTATGAAACGAGTACAGTGCTCTATACGGACGGATCTAAGTCTGACACTGGTGTCGGTGCTGTAGTAGTATCACCAGACGGAGCATTACGGTGTATAGAAAATTGGGAAGCAGGGACCTTCTAATTATGTTCAGACTCTTTGAGTTCGTTGAAATCCCTTAAAAATATTTTTAACGCCGACCCCTTAGTACGGAAAATCTTGCAACTTCATCACAGCCTGCGACAGCAAGGTAAGCTTGTCACATTCATTTGGACACCGGGACATGTTGGAATAGCTGGCAACCAACAAGCTGATATAGCAGCTCGCGGTGCACCAATGAGTGCATCTACAAATCAAGTGGTCAGGGTAGATGACCTAAAGTGTTTCCTAAAAAACAAAATGTAGGATTGTTGGCAAGATGAATCACACTGACACAGAGAGACGAATAACAAACTCTACCAAACATGTAATTCGGTCAAGGAGAGCAAGCATAAAGGCATCTCACTCCAACGTAGAGAGCAGGTGATATCTCGCATTATAATAGGTCACACCCGTCTCACTTCATCATAATTATCTACTTCCAGGCAAGCACGTATTTAGAGGGGGGTCCAGGGGATCCGGACCCCCCCGAAATGTTATAAAATGCCGTTTAGAAAATGGAATCCACAAATTTGCACCCTCTCCCCACCCCACAAATTTAAGGTGGCAGCTATAATCTGGACCCCCGAAAGGTCAACCAAGTGACACCCCTGGACCCCCCCACGACCAAATCCTGGATAGGTGCCTGCTTCTAGGTCAGAGCCCCCCTACATGTGAACAGTGGCAAGTGAACCTCACAATAAGGCACATTTTCCTTGATTGTCATGTTTACAGAAATCTAAAAAAACATTATGCAACTACCGAATGATGTGAATATCTTAACCGTCGTTCTGGCTGAATTGAAAAAGTTAATCATATTCCTTAAAATAACTGGACTTTTTTAAACTGTAAAATCTCCGATAAACCAACAAACACGAGCTCTACCAAATACATTACCTAATATTGGTATATAGCTCATGACCATGTAGTTCGATGCCTTGAGCAAAAAAAAAAAGAGGAAATATCACTCTAGAGGATGCTGTGACACCAAGGTCACGAATATTATTTACAGAGAAAATGTTATTGCTGTAAGGAAAATGCTAATGTATTGGTATCTAGTAGGCATTATTTATAACCCACGGCTGGAGCGTGAGCTATGAAAAATAATTGACACTGTTTATAGGTGGTATACTGATACGTAGTATTGTACGTTAGTAGATAAATAATATTATTATTATTATTATAACATTGAATATAAAAATTTTTGGAATGCCTCCCTCCTTAAATAGAGGTCTTTAGACGCCGTCGTAAACATTGCTGATAGATTAAATATTGATAAAAATGAACACACCCACTAGTGTTTGAGATAATTCGTGTGTAATGAATACACATCACAATCTAGAATCATTATACTTTGAAATAAAAAGCTTGTTTACCAAACAATATTGTACTGCGCTAGTGATAAGGTGGTCTATTGATAAAACAGAATAACTTGGAGTGACAAAACCTAATGACATAAAGCAGTTACTTAGGTTATATTTGTTTTCATTTTCTAGGTTCAGAAAGAATAGTAGACCTTATAATGAAGTGCTCCAGTTTGTAAAATTTATATTATGACAATAACAAATGAACTACAATGTAGTCGGAAAACATCTGCAGCATTTTAAATCTAACGTGCACCGACACTTATCCTCTTGCAGCGCTTCTACAGCGTCATAAGTTTCAGCCTTTGCGGGAGGCTGACCATAAAAAAAATAAATAAATAAAATTGTTGATCATATTGTTTAATTATTTGTTGAATAAGAATTATGTTGAATTTGTATATATTTTTAACCAAAAAACATGCACCGATACTATCGATTTAATTAAAATTGCCTCACTTTTCCTAGCTATCAAAGTAATAATAAATGCATATCCAATCGAAATAGTACATTTCTATAGGTATTGCTGATCGAATTTTTTGTTTCATTTTCAATTTTCGTTCTAAATACATATATTGTAAAACGAATTCATGAAAATGTGCCTAAATGGGAAATAATTTAATGTTTTATGGAACAAATGGTTACTGTAAAAATTAAATTTATTATACGAGGGCTGCTCTATACCTCCCTCAATCCACCAGTACGCAGACAGCTGTTTCACGCTTATTAGCGATCATCAGTGCGCCATAGGTCGATTGACGGAAATAGAGAGCATCAATTTTTCCATGTTTAATAAACATGTAAAACATGTGCGAGCAGACAGAAATAATTCTGCCGGTGCGCCATCTAGTACCCGAAGGTAACGGCAAACCAAGGAAATATCTGCTTAACAGCAGTAGACTTCTTGGTGGGACGCCAAGGTGCGTCCACTTGGCCACTAGGTATAGAGCAGCCCTCGTATATCGGCTTTCATACGCAGCGGCGTATAGAACCCGCGCTCTCTAGTGGCCAAGCGGACGCACCTTGGCGTCCCACCAAGAAGTCTACTGCTGTTAAGCAAAGATTTCATTGGTTTGCCGTTACCTTCGGGCACTAGATGGCGCACCGGCAGAATTCTTTCTGTCTGCTCGCATAAATTTATTATATTTACAATATTCTATATAAAAAAATAAAAAACTAAAATTCATAGAGGTTTTTTGTCGCATTGATTTTGAAAGTATTATACCTGAAAATGTGTATTCGCTCCTAAATAAATGAATTGATTGCAAACGTTAGTTTGTTATTTGTCTTGTGTCGTCACTACCATCAAATTCAAGGGCGAATGGTAAATAAAAAACCCAAAGTCGAACTTTTCTTATATTTATTACAAAATCTACCCACGCATCTATAGTTTTTTAAATGAAGCAAATCGATTTTTGCCTGGTATCCAGAAAAGATAATATCTGAATATCAGGCCTAATATACAATATTGATCACAAAGCTGCTTATCAAGACCCATGATTAAGGTTCAAAAATTGATCTCTAGGTACTGAATAATTTTCAGCCTGATCCACTGTTCAGAAAAATAGAACAGAGAATAAATCCAAGTGGTGAGTTTTGAGTTTAAGGTGTCACAATTTTCCAAATATGAAACAAGCACAAAAAATTGACTCTCCCCTCCACCGCCCCGTTTTCAATGTAAATATAAATATTTGTTCTGAATACGGATATAGCGCAAGCTTTTTCTGATAAGCGAAGAGGAACAAAATGTGTGATGCAATTGATCAATACTAAAAAAATGTATTTAAATGCAGGAAGAAATCATATTCGTCAAAGGAGCTTCTTACTGTTCCATCTTCAGCATTCTCAAAAAAATGATTGCAAAGAACCTAGTTATATTTTTGATGATATCTTTTGTAATAACAAGTTCAACGAATCTAGAAGAAAAATGGAAAGAGTATAAGGTAAGATATTTTGCATTAATTCCCTCCCACACAAGCTACAAGGGAGATGAGAGAATTTTAATTTTGACGTGTCTGTCATGAATCGGTTTCGAAGTAGTTTGTATTTGTTTTGTTGTAAAATGCCGTTGCCTATGATTTGATATAATCTATAATATTATTATTATTATTATATGTTTTTTACGTGGTATTTTAAATTTTTCAAAGGTACACTAGTTTTAATAACATGAATACCATCTGCATGGAGAGTCGAACTGTACCTTGATGAAAATCTTAGATTGCTATACAGGCTGATTCCTAAGTTGATACTTTTTTAAGTGTATAGAAGTCGTTAAAATGAACAATTTTTTCAAATAACTTTTTTCCAATATCTGAAAAATAATTGTTATGTTACGCTATGATTTTGTGATTTCTGCAATACAAACAATTATTATTATTAAGCATTTCTACTTTTTTAGTTACGCTACACAAAACAGTACCAAAATCACTACGAGGAGAGATTTCGCTTTGAAGTATTCAAGTATAATCTGAAGGAGATTGAGAAGCATAACAAGGAGTATCGAGAAGGAAAATCAACGTGGGAAATGGGCATAAATCAGTTCAGCGACCGAACTCCTAATGAACAACCATGTTAAACATTAGTTTTTTTATCTGATGTTAGTGTAGCGAATATTGCCACCTGTGATAAAAATGTATGTGCCTATTTAAGTATAAATTGATACAATAAAATAATAAAAATTGTTTCTATAATGTCTGTTTTCTGAATGCTTATCCTGCTCATGACCATTACCTAAAGAATTCTCGACGTTAAAGAATGGAAAAATGCGTCAAACAGTTTGATTCTGTTACTTCCCACGCATTATCAAGATACTTTAAAAATTATGATTGGCATGAAACGCGTTTGACTATGCTTAAAGCTATTATAAACTCGGGAAGCATAAGAAATAAAGTCGTAAAGTCTATCCTGTACATTGAAAATGATCAGAGACCACACAAAGAGCAAAAACGTCGAAAAGCGAATTGTGGGTAATTTTTTTATTTCCCATTTTACCATTTTTATTATTACCCCTTCAGTTTGTAAAAGATTTTGATCTAAAGTGATGAACTTGAGTTTTTTGTACGATAAGGTTATTCAAACAAAAACTCCTTATTTTTCTATGTGCGACGTTTCGACTTATATTTTAAGTCATCCTCAGGCAACAGAAAATCGAAGTTTTTATCGTTGGTACTGATAATCAACTCCAGCTTTCCAAATAGTGTTTTGAGACATCGGGGCGTTTCTGGCCCACAAGAAACGACGTGGCTATCGTTATTTTAAGCATGCGAAATACTTAAATGATACCCAATACCAATAACGATAACGAAGTTCGACCAATTTTACTTACCTTCTTCTCTCCTTGAAGAGTCACTATGGTCATTGGTCAATCTGTCAAGTGTCAATTGTAAAACAACTGGCAATATTGCCGCTTCATGCAGCTAGCCCTTGTTTTTTAGGGGAAAACCAATGAAATGGAAGTTAGAAATAGCCAAAATTCGCCAACTCACTGTGTGTTTTGCGCCATCAAAAGTCAATCGCCACTTTGGCGAAAAATTGCAACACCTGACAACTCTGAAATCGCGTGTTCTGAAGAATGGAAGTGGGGGGTAGAGGCTAAGAGGGTTAAGGCTATCGGGTATCTGCGCCCGATGCGTTTATATCGGCATATCAGATCCCGGCATGCCAATCATGTATAAAAGGTTAAATTACCACTTAATTTCAGCCTGAAAATAAAATGTTTTATTTTCATAATATTTTTTTACGAACAGTGTCATTGGGTAACAGTGGATTAATTTTATTAGAATTTGGTCACAGTGGATCATGATGTTCAATACACTGTGCCCGATACAGCTTTTTTCCGATGCCTCTTTGGTATTGTTTGAAAAACTCAATAACACTACCTTTGTGCTTTAAGACTATTTTTTAAAAGTACATTTTTAACAAGATAGGAAGAGTAAGACCAATATTTGGCTGAGCACAGAACAGGATATGTGTAAAATGGTATCTGATGGATAGTCCCTTCCATAACCTGCTTGTATAGATATTTTTAAGTTATATAAGACATCCTCTCAAGACGTTGTGACCCAATATTATTTTGGAGAAAGTAGTGCCATAGTCAATCCTCGAGAAATCTTATACCTTCTACCATGAAAAACCTGTCATAATACTTAGGTATATAAGAACTTGAATTCTAAAACTGGAGCATACTAAACTCGTATTGCTTGCTCTGCATCCCCTAATATGTTGAATATGGAGTCGCCCCCTACACCATTTAAGCAAAATATTGGTCAAAAACCTAATGAACTGAGTGTACTGTTTACGTCAACAATCATATAGTTGTGTAGTCAAAGAACTTTATCAGTTCTTTCGAGTTTCGCAAATTACCCAAAACTGTCCCAAAACCAAGCGAAGATAGAAATATGCTTGCAACTGACAACTGACACACCAAAAAAATCGAACAAAGAGGGGTTTTTCGTTATTTAGGTATTTCAAAATACCCAGTTCAACTTCTCTAATCTAAGCAAAAACCTTGGTCCAAAAAATTGTTTCGAAGTTAAAGTTACTGAATGGTTAAAAAATCAGTAAAATGGAGCTTGTTTTGCTTTGCTAAACGTTTACCTACCTAGCAACAGAAATGTGAAAAATCCTCAAACTTGATCACTGGATCATTTGGAGGGGGTAAAATCGCGGTTTGTAAAGCAATTTGTACTTTGAAAAAGGTATATTCATGGCCTAATTTTTTTATTTTGGTTTGATAGATATGTAGGAGAAACATTTTCGAACGAGCAGGTCTCTGAATCTCAATATATTTAAGAGCAATACCCAGATAATATCAATATACTGTCAATGACCGGTACTTCCGGTAGAGGAGATTAAGTTCCTGATGAGAAAAATCAAGTTATACATCATAAGCTGCAGGCGTATCGAGTATCAGCAAAGCAATCTATAAACATAAATATTGATCAGCTTATCGACAGATCTTATTTGATGCATTTGTAGCTTTCAAGGTCTAAAGAATCATTTAAAAAGGGATGCATAACCAGCAAGTAATACAAAGTACTTCAAACATCATTCAGATCACTCGAACAAGATGATGAAGAAAATTGTAATCATCTCATTAGTAATTTCAGTAGTTGTGGCCTCCGATTTAAGAAAACAATGGGAGGAATATAAGGTAAGAGTAATATTCATTGATATCTTACTGCGGCAACAAATTGAATTTTTTCAATTCTTACCCTAAAAATTCAGAAAGACCACAGATCTGTCAAAAAGCCAGCGATTTTTCACATCAGAACACTGTCTTTTTTCCTTGTTGTTTGATGTAACAGACTTTTAAATGATACAAGAAATGATTTTAATAAATCAATCAGTTTGAAAAGTATAAAAACTGTTGGAAAACTGTGACGTTAAAATTACTGTTTTGATATCTTTCTGCTAATATGTTAGAAACAAAAATTGACGGTCGTTACTCCTGATATTATTCTGAAGCCAATTTGAGTTTATAATGTTTTAACAGAAATAACTGTCTCAGCGACTATATGTGTGTTATACACATGTAGTTCATAAAATTAGCTTATTCTACAAGCCCCTACTAAAAAAGCTATCTCATTGATCATGACAACGTATTGGGAAATTGTGAATTTCGGCTGATGAAATAAAACACACTCGCAACAGGAGGAACTGAATCTGGATTCATAGGCCAAGAACCAATGGCGGGCATTGCAAAAAGTACTGCCAGGAGAACCATCTCAGAATGGGCAGAGAGGAAAGCACTCCTGCACTGGACTGCAGGCGTCAGGCCTTCCGAAGATTCTAGAATGGATCAGGAATGATACCTACGGATTCTGGTCAATCTGTTGACAGGACATGGTCGTCTGAGAAATCACTTGCGAAAAATAGGTCTGGAACAAACATCGGGCTGTCGTTTATGCTATGCGGAAAACGAAACAGCGAAGCAAATATTGTGCCCCTGCCCAGTACTGGAAAGAGCTGGGATTCACCCATTTGGAACCTACTGGCTTCAAGAAAAATTTTCCCAACACGACCATCACCTTAGTCAAAAAGGCAATAATATCAGCTTAGCAAAAATAGAGTAATTCAAAAATACACAAAAATTGCATTCTCTTTGTCACATCATATAAAAATGATTGGTCCCGTCGATATAGTAAGGACCAAGACCAAATTTTTGAATATTGTAATTCAAGCAATATGATATTTGATAGCTAAATCGTTACCTTTACTTCATCAGAAAATATTTTTTTGAGACTGATTGTCTCACAGAAATCAAAGCAACAGCAAGGCTGACCACAGAAGGCCATAAAAGAAACAAAAATCGTATTATTCACCATTCGAAATAAAATTACTGAATATGCATGGGAAATAAATGCATAGTTGAAGACTAGACAAAAATACCTAATGAAGAAATGAAAATTTATGAATTAGAAACAAAGTTACAGAATTTTTGTGTGAAAAATTCTGCTAAAACTGCATTTTTTCTGGAAAAAACTAAAAAATAATATTGCAAATTATTATACATGAAGCTCTTTTGTTTGAGCAAGTCTGAAGATGTCATGAAACAAAATAAGATTTTCCCATTAACCTCTTTCTAAATTGTACCGCGATGTGTTATATTTACTGATTTTACGAATAATAGATTTGGACACAGCAAAAAACTGTCTTAGGGGTCCTGATTGTTGTAAAAGGATTGTTCAGTTGAATTTCAATAAATAATTGCAACTGAGTCTGATGCATTATTATCAGACACTACATTCCATATACAGTGCACTAGGAATAAATATATTTAAACAAATATAACATACAAACATATGTGACAATTTTTAGAATAGGGTAATAATGTAGATAATCTAATTTATAAAACTTGTCCTGTGGATGTCTCTTAGTTTCTCATCGGTCTTCTAATAACTACCCATTATATTTGTTTTTCAGACTGAATATCACAAACAATACAAAGACCAAGATGAAGACGATTTCCGCTTTCAAGTATTCAAGTTGAATCTGAAGATGATCGAAGAGCACAATAAAAGATACAGAGAAGGTAAAACGCCGTTTGAAATGGGAATAAACCAATTCAGTGACTTAGGGCCAAGCGAGCTGCCTAATATAATAAACGGTGGAGTATGAATTGTTGTCCGACAAGAATGTTTATATATTTGGAAGTTCGTAGATCTAATTTTCTACTGTGAAAAGAGTTAACAAACATAGATTATATCCAGCCATTTTTCAGTTTTTTACTCTATATTTTAATGTATTCGTGGAAGTACCTGATACCTGATATGTATTGTAAATAATGTATCTTCAATAAATTATTACAAAAAAGAAATATATTGATTTTGCATTAGTGCATTTAAACGTTATAACAAGTAATGGTGAAAAAATTATTAATGCGGGATTGGTTGGCTCAGTGATTAGAGTCGAGGCTCGTGGCCGGAAGGTTCCGGGTTTGTTTCCCGTTAGAGGCGGAAATTTATTTATGGTTTTTCAATTAAACATAAATATCCATAAAAAAGCTCAGCGCGAATCCCTCAGCCTTCACTGTTGGCTTCTAATTAACAGTGCTGTTCCTAGAGTGGAAACAGTGTAACAAAGCCTACACAGAACACGAGGATAATGACCAGAGTAGTCGATGCCGATGACACACAAAAAAAATTATTCGTATAAATTTAGCGCCTCCGCACATGGATCGGTTGGCTATATAATAATAGTATAATAATAATAATAATAGCGTTTATTCAAAAAAAAGTAGTTACATACATATGGTCGACGCGATTCCCGACGCACGTCTATTCAGGTTCTTATGCAAAGCATTGGAGCACCACTAACGGGTCGTTTGATGGTCGCTTCGAGATGTGCGTTTTCATCAGTCTTCTCGTCAATCAATCGCATACGTTCAGTGGTACTACTCGTCGTTAACTGTCAAGGCGGTCCGGAGGACCTTTGCCTTTATGTCATAGTTCGTCAGTCAGTTTGTCATCCTGTCGGCCTGGTCACCCAGAAACCAGACAATATTATAGAGAAAAAAAAAGAAAGGGAGGAAGAAAGAGAGGAAGAAAGAAGAAGAGCAAAGAGAGAAGTGCAACTGTTAAAATAGGCATCGTTAGAATAAATAGGATAATTAATTTTGATGCTCTAAACGCAATTTTGTTGGGATAGGATATTGCCAAAAAGGGAATTTATATGATCTAAAATTCCACGACTTAATTTTGGTTACAGTGCGAGCCGCGGCCTGGAATGTTTGCGGACTTGCTCGACCGTGTAGTCCACTGAGTCACGCAGCAAAGGGTTGCTATGCGATTCCGCTTGTTCATAGCGCCGCTGCGCCTGTGTTTTGATATAGTCCTTTAAGTAAGGAATATCAAGATCTTTATGCAGGGTCTCGTTTGAAACATACCAAGGGGCATTTGTAATAGTTCTCAGGATCCTACTTTGGAGTACCTGCAAAGCTCGCATGTGCGTCTTAGCTATGAAACACCAAGCCGCACATGCGTAAGTAATTGCAGGTCTAATAATAATTTTGTACAGCCGAATTTTGTTAACCAGACTTAATTTTGAAGTTCTACATAGCAAGGGATAAAACTGTCGAAATGTAATTTGGAATTTTGTTTTTAACATCTCAGTATGGTTTCGCCATGTCATACCCTTGTCTAGGGTGACACCAAGGTACTTGACGGAAGAGCTCCACCGTAATAGAGTACCGTTAATAGAGACCTCTGGCGGGGTGCCGCGACGCTTTTTGGTACAGTAGATAGCCTGCGTTTTAGAATGGTTGATTTTGATAAGCCACCGATCCGCCCACTCTAATACTTCATCCACCGCTGTCTGTAGCCTGTCATGGACTAGGTTGCTAGACCTAGACTGGGCCACTAGTGCGGTGTCGTCAGCATAGAGATAGACTTCACAGTTGCTGGGACTAGGGACGTCATGAATGAAAAAAGAGTAAAGTATTGGTCCAAGGACCGAACCCTGAGGAACACCGGCCTTGACAGGCCGTATTGTCGACAACACATTGTCAATTTTGATTCGAAATTTCCTTCCTTCTAGAAAGGATTTCAACAGTTTTAGGAGCCAAAAAGGAAAGCCCTTTTGGATTAACTTATAGAGGAGGCCCTCATGCCATACTTTGTCAAAGGCTTTCGATACATCTAGAAGTAAGACACCAGTGCTCTTGTCTTCGGTAAATCCCCCGGTTATACGCTCCACCAGTCTGACTGCCTGTAGCTCAGTGCTATGTTCAGACCGAAATCCGAATTGGACGTCAGGAATCACGTTATGATCCGACGAAAAATTGTCAAGGTGATGGAGAATCACTTTCTCGGCGAGCTTTGAAGGTGCTGACAGCAAACTAATGGGACGATAATCCTGGGGAAATATCGAACCCGCTTTCTTTGGGATCATAATGACTTCAGCAACCTTCCAAGCCTTGGGGAAGTATTGAGTCCTGAGCATAGCGTTAATTATTGCCACCAGATATGTCACGGCTTTTGGCGGGAGTAGCTTCAACGCCTTGTTAGTGATCTGATCCTCTCCAGGTGCTTTCCGTACCTTGAGGTCTTTAATATGGCCGAGAAGCTCTGCTGGTGTGCAGTGAGGAATCGTTGGTAATTCCTCTGTTGTGCTATGCAGAGCTTCTGTGGAGGAATCTTCCGAAGAAGTATCTTCGAAAGAGGATCCACCAACAGAAGCATTGTCACCGTCCCCACCATTGGCCCTGAAGTACCTCCTGACAGATCTTACAATTTGTCGCTCCTCATCGAGGTCATTATCAAGATCATAATTGGGTGAGAACTGATTTTCCATAGCATCAGCAAAAACCTCCACCTCATCACTAGTCGTAAAGACCATGCCTCTAGGACCATGAATATGGGGAAGTTTTTCCCGTTTGCCATTTCTGAGCGCTTTCGCGACTTTCCATAGGGGAGCGCTTGCGTCAAGCATTCCCATCAGAAACTCGTTCCATTGCTCGTTGCGCAATTCGTGGAGTGCGTTTCTCACTTCATGGACAAGATTCGTCGCTCTACGGATGTCATCAGGATGACAGGACCTCTTTGCTTGCTTGATAGCAGATCTTTTATCCGAAATTTTTTGTCGAATATCAGCTGGAAGGAAAGGTCTACCTGGGCGCTGCACAGGATGCACCGCTGCGCGTTGTAGAGCGTTTTGAACGAAACTTGTCCACTCCGCTTGAGCGGCATCAATTCCATTCTCATCAATTATGATCGGGATACTGGGAAACTCTCTGAGGAGAGACTTGTATAGCTCCCAATCAACGCGTTTTCTTGAAGGAGTTTGCTCCTCCAAGTTATGTTCATTCCCCACCTCCAAGATGACAGGCAGATGATCGCTTGAAATATCATACATGACCCTAGAAGTAACACGGAATCTACAATTTCTAGATATTGCGAAATCTATAACATCAGGTGCTTGCAAGTGGTTAAAAGGGTGATGCGTAGGCTCCTCAGTGCTGTGGATGAGGCACCCATTTCGCATCACATGATTGTATAGGCGAACACCGCAAGTAGAGTTAAGCCTTGAGTGCCATGCGCGATGTTTGCAGTTGTAGTCCCCAGCAGCGATAAGAGGACCCGAGCAGTCCAATAGAACTTCAAGGTCAGCCTCTCGCAGCCTGGAACCACACCTGACATACACCGATGTGATTTTCAATGGGATACCTCCAGCCATATTTATTACAACAGAAGCCGCTTCAATGCTTTGCATCTCAGCGTTGCTGCTTCTATGATAATCAATACCACGTTCCACCAGCACGGCCAAGCCGCCGCCGCGTCCAGTTAATCTGTCAGCGCGTATGACATCGTAATTCGGGAAAACTAAGCGGTCTCCAGGATTTAGCAATGTCTCCTGCAGCAGAGCTACGTCTATGCATTCATCCAAAAGAGCTTGATGAAATTCCCGTCTTTTGGGGATGTCCTTTAGGCCCAAGCAATTCCAAAAGAGAATTTTGATGAATGCAGGCTGTCTACTGCTATACCTAGCCATTTAGTGGCTGAGGAAAGATCGCCTGCAATGCCTGAGTGGCGCTAATCAGGGGACTGATTATTTGCTGTAGCGACCTCAGCGCTGTTGCTAGGTCCACGTTTTGAGAAGTCAAGGAGGAACTTTGAGCAGGAGGGGCGGACAAGGGTGTGACATTGGCCGCTTCTGCATAGGATTTATTACGCCTTTCAGTGATAACCTGGATGTTCCTTCGAGGAGTATACCTACATGTCGGGCTATTCGCTGAATGCCCCTCACCACAGTTTGCACATTTGCGCGCCTCTTGCTCTGTTAGAGGGCACAAATGTGTCATGTGGTCCTGAGCACATTTGACACACTTAGGAGACGCAGTACAATATGACTGCGCATGTCCATATTTCTGGCAGCGATGGCACTGTCCAATGAGTCGAGAATTCTTTTGAACTTCGACTCTTATCGCTAGGCCCAGCAGTTCGTGTTCATTGAATACTTGCTGGGACTTCTCTATCTTTGGCAGTATCACCACCGCCAAAGGCATAGGCACGCCTCCGCTACGTTTGAGGCGGATAATATGGTGAGGGGAATAGCCTTTCTGCTCTAATTCCTCCTTGATATCATGTTCTGAAAAGGATGGGGGGATCCCTCTGATAACTGCGTGGATATTTCTTTCAGAGGGAAGAGGAAACGTATGATGTGGGACGTTTTCCTCCTTGAACAAACGAATGATTTTCCTGTAGTCATCTTCCGACTTAGGAAGAATGCGAATCCCCGCATCGACGGCTACTGCACGTTCTATTTTGATGCCAAGACTAACAAATTTGCCATTAAGTGTCCGCCAACCAGTCACCTCTCGTAGGACTATCGGAGTGACACGACGTTGTTTGGATGACAGCTCCGGTGTCACTTGAGTTGCGCAGGTTGGTGTAGACGTAATATCACCAGCCAAATGAGTATTCACGTCCAGGGGGTGTTCACTCTTATGGAGCCAAGGTGGCCGGTAATTTTAATTCTCCCCCAAATTGATAAGATGTCGCCAGGAACCGTTTGGTAGGTAATGCGTATATGTGGTTGCCTGACATTCTAATATGAAGGCGAAATTAACCTTAATAACTTTTGAAACTTTGAAATTATCAACTGTCATGTGAGCGTCATTGGTCTTGTTTTTGTGTATTTGTCGAAGTTTTTAGTGTTCTCGCATTTTCAGTGAACATTTTCAGTGTTTATCGGACTTTGTTTGTAGTGATAAGTGTTTGTTTGCCTTTTTTCGCCCAAAAGTGACTATAAATAAGCAAGAAGCAGGCGAACTCATCGACCTTTCGTTGGTCCTGATAACAAAGATTTTTAGTTCCAGTTTGTAAGTAAAATTATCATGCTGTAATCTAGATTTTAGATAAAATAATAGGTTCATGTTAGTAAGATGAATATGTTCGTTCATCTCTGCAGTGCATACATAAGTGCAGTTAAATGTGGTTTAGGATGTTACCAAAATGAGCAGTTTGTTAACTTTGAAAACTATTGTATGTAAGAAAAGCATCAAGTGAAAGAATGCCAAATATCAAATTAAAATTATCAGGTGTTTATTAGAATTGAGGAATTTATGTATAATTTACATACTTGTTGCATTACATGTTCATAATTGAATATTATTTTTTTAGCAATAAACGTCCTTGAGTCTACCAAATGCCATCTCATCACAAATATGCAGTCAAGGACTTCCAGGATAGGGTCTCAGTGCGCCACAGATTTCCCAACCCTAGGAAATGCATGACTTATCTTCAAACTATGGATGAACTGTGTTGGAAATGAAATACTTCAACATCTGAATCCAATATATTCATCCACTGAACAAATCATAGGTATGTTATTCTTCTTTGGTTATTATGAAACAATTAGTAGTACATTATATTGCAAGGTGTAAAAGGCACTTATTATGTGTTGAGCTCAGAAGTGTAATTCCGAGGCAGCAGCCGAGGCCATGTAATCTGAGCGAAACACATATTGGAGATTTATACTCCAAATAGGATTTACTATTTTTTGAAAAATGAAAAAAAATAATTCAGAGGTGAGGATCGAACCTGAGACCTTCAGGCTTTCAAGCGTAGCTATTCATTTTTATTTTTTCAAATGCTTGACACGTGGTGTACAATCTCTTACACAAAAGTTAAGATTGGGTGAAAGAGATACCCAAGTCAAATAAAAGTAATATCTCAAAGAGAAGTAAAACGGTGATGTTTTGGAATCTTGTTGTTAGACCCTGTCTTTTTTCAGACACTTGTTTTAACTATATATTGTTGTATGTATCACTGGTTCTCTGGCTTAAAGGTTTCGTTTGTTTTTAGATCAACCTTCAACTTCTGCAATGCCACCAACACAGCCAGTAGTTAAAATGCCACTGATTGCCACCACCCCCACTACAGCGCAACAAAATCTGAATCAAGTGGAACAGATAGCGAAGCAACCTTCTAATCCAAGTAAGTACACTAACCAGGCACGTATCCAGGATTTGGTTTTGGGGGAGTCCAGATTATGGCTGTCAATTGATTGACCTTTGGGTGGGGGAACAGACGGCATTATATGATGTTTCGGGGAGGGGGTCCGGACCCCCTGGACTCCCTCTAAATCCGTGCCTGATCACTAACTTTCAATGGATGAATCAAACTTATGTCCCAAAAACTCTCATAACAAATGACAGATTCTATAACCAAACCGTAATAAAAAAACATATGTTGATTTACTGTATGACATGTAATACTGGCACTATCTGCATCATGTTTCAAATATTTTAAAATATGCATTATTTTTATTTTTTTTTTAATTCCAGGTTCCTCTAGATCTGGTTCAGGATTCTTGAATTATATGCCTGTGAGCAGAGAGTCGCAATTAAATCCAAGGGCTTAGAGGCTAAACAGGGTAAGAAATCGTCTCTCCCGAGCAAATAGGGGATTACAAGCTAGAAGATTGTTTCGACGTGCCCAGCAGGCAAGAGAAATATATCTCAAACACAGGAGGCACAGAAAGTAGCGATGTCTGACAGAAATTTAATCAATTTTATGATTCCTTCTCTCATGTGCCAATTCATTATTCATATTCCAGTTTTTAGTATTGATTCCGCCATTTAGACAAAAATCCTAGTTTAATTTAATGCCAATCTTTGTAGCCAAAACTGGAAGATCTGCCTCGTTTAATTCAAGCAGATTAAAAATGGCAAGCCATGAAAGATACTTTATTAATAACTGGAATTTATTTGATTACTTTCGACAATGTTTAAAAGCCGCGTAAATTTTAAGTTTATTAATTTATATAGCATTAACAGCTTTTTAACAAACTACTTTGAAATTACAATGTATTGACAATTTCTTGAATGCTCATCTGGTATCCTTTTCCTGTGGCCATCAAAATAAGGGCTTCCAAATGTTCATGCAGTTTTTACATGTAAGATTGTAAATATTTTCAAGAAGGTTTTAAGGTGAGAACTGGAGTTTTTATCTTAAATAAAGTTGCTACATTTTAAACAAGGCCCGTTTTCAAGGGGGTCTCAATTAGTTTATGACGGTACATATATGCCACTAAATGAGGTTTTCACACGTGAATTTGTACATTTTTTTAATAAGGGCCGTATTTTATGAGCCTTGACTGCTCTGTCGTTGTAAAAAATGGATATTGCACCGAAAACAGTTTTGGCTCTCACTGTAAGAGAGCTTATCCAGAGCCTCTGTCTGTCCGTCCGTCCGTATACAAAAGATAGCGAAAACTACACCTGTTAGAGGAAAACTAAATACAGATTCCGGTTCCACAGTGAGAGCGCCGTTTGATCAACCTGAAGTTGTAAACATACTAAACTAAAATTGTAAATATCTTCAAAAATATTTTCAAAAAGGGTCTCATAAACGTGCTTCAATTCTACGTTATGTAAATACTATTAACTGGACATGCAGAGCTTCAATTTGGCAAAGTCAGCATAAACAGGTTTTACGTGGAGTAAACACAATTATATTTAAAGACTTCATTGTTCTGTGATTACTTATTCCTAATGATGTATGGATTATAATATATTGTTATATGTACCATAATGTTCAATTTAATATTGTATCCATCCAAACAAGGGCCCTTCTACCCTACAGGCCTTCCAGTCAGTTGCCCGGTGGGCCTGTTTGAGTTTACTAAGCTTCTTGGCGTGTAAATTAATTTCGAAACCCTATTATATAACACTATTTTAATGTACATGATCATTATTTTATCATATTGACAAGTATTTAAGTATTTTTGCATTTGCTGTTACCTCAACTATAAGTACGGGTATGTACAAGTAGGATATAAATTGCTTCATTTATCTGATTTTGTACATGTAATTCTAACTTATGCACTGTATATTACATTACAAGTTAATAAACCTTCATTCATAATTACTTCTTTTATTGCATAAAATATTTTGAACATTTCAGATAATGCAACCAAATGTGAAAAGCCCCATTACATTCCCTACTCGAGCATTGTGAGAAAGGCCCATTCAGATTTTATACTCCCCCAATCCGCAAGGGGGCGCAAAAACACGGTCCCTTCCGTCATTATAGAAGTTTCCCATCTATAAGAGGGGGTTATCTATGTTCACGTCAGTACTTTGCATATGTAATGGAGGTGTGACTGGATGGCTTTGTTTTATAGAAGCAGAAGGTTGCAAAAGAGACTGTTTAGTTGTAGGACATAGAGAATCAGAAGGAGTAGCAGGTTTTGAAGGTAAAGGCGGATAGTCGTCTAGAGAACGTACTGTTCGCCGTTTACGACGTCGAACGGTGGCAAATCCGTCAACTTGAGTGCTGTTTTCGTCCTCTGTGGCAGTAGAGTTATTTGTTGGCGTTTGGCTGTCAAGTTTTCTTTTTGTGTTTGAGCTGTCAAGTGGAAAGGAAGGACTTAGTTGGGAAGTAAGAAGGCTCACCTGGGTGGTCAGTTTCTCAATCTGTTTTTGTAAGGTGGTAATTTGAGTAGTTTGTTCAGCAATCTGCTTCGCCTGGTCCTGGATGATTTGTACAGCAGTGACTTTTCATCGTCGGTTTTGACAGCTGGTGAATTTGCTCATTTTTCTTGCTTATTTGGATGTTTGCCGGGTGTTCTGTACTGGGATGGATGGTGGGATCCCCAGTTGATCCATCAGAGTCGATCTCCATTCAAAAAAGCTAGTTTTCTCAATACTATTGTAAAAACTTTCTGGAGCGCAAATTAGTGACGTTTACCCAGAATGCCCTATACAGGGCGATACGTTCAGTGGTGTAGTTCGAGTGAGTCTTGCGCGTCTGATGGCAGTAAATATTTGAGGTTATGCAGTCAAATCAGTCTTTATTTTATAATCATATACAGGGTGTTAATTTGAAAACTTCCCACCACAAATTTATCGAAAACCGCTGATATTGAAAGAAAAAACGCAGAGACCCGTCAAAAGATTTGTCAAGGAGGACAATTTTTTAACCAAGAACTACTTCACCCTCTTGTACCCCCTGCCCCCTGGGGTCATGCCCTTAAAAATTTTAAATGACAAGGGGTATCGAGTAATAGCTTGTTTCAAAGATATGTCGAAGTCCTTTTATTTGACGCGTGATTTTTCTAGGTTAGGTTAGGTTGAAAGTGAGTGGGGCAGAGCTGCCTCCTTCCACTGCGACTCAATTGTGTCTATTGTGGCTCACACCTTTTTAGAGTTCACCGTACAGTCCGCACCTATTTACGAAGGCGATCAACGTGAAGGGTGAAACTTCCTTGAAGTCATGAGGTTCCAGTTGGGCAAATCCGAATGTCTGGAACCTAGCATTATCCAGTTATGGGCAGGAGCAAAGAATATGCTCCGCTGTTTCGTCCTCCACGTAGCAGAAGCGACAGTCTGAAGTTTGTTCAAGACCCAACTTCCGCATATGGTACCTTAGACGACCATGTCCCGTCAGCAGACCGACCAGAATGCGGAGGTCGTACCTATTACATTCCATGATCCTCGGGGGGGCCTGACTCGAGGGGTATTGCAACAAAAAGTGATATTTTCGTGTATTTGTTTTCTATTTGAACAAATTAAGATACATAAAGATAATTTTAAGCGAATACACCGATTTTAAAAAATCAAATGTCAAAATAAAAGACTTCGTTATACCTTTGAAACGAGATATTACTCAAACCCCTTGTCATTTAAAATTTTTAAGGGGATGATTTTTTTTAAATTTGCCCCCTTAACAAATCTTTTGACGTGTCTCGACGTTTTTTCTTTTAATCAGTGGTTTTCGATAAATCCGTGGTGGGAAGTTTTCAAATGAACACCCTGGATATCATTCTGACAACAAAAACAATCTTTTGGAAAACTATGTTATATTTCCATAACCAAAAAACATACAAAACAACAACAAAACAAGTGCATAAATAGTGTTACAAAATACGATGGCAGTGAATTTATTTATTTAACTCTTGCATTTTATGCTTTAGGTACAGATCCAACTGTGAATAATCTATGAGAGTATTCTGTACAAAATTGTGCAATATTGTTGGCCATTCTTCGTCCAACAGCCTTAATTTATTTACAGAATTCACCATTTCTTCCAACAACGTCGAAATGTGTTGTTTCGCCTTCTGCTTCATCAGATTTTCTTCCTGAACACTGGTACATTTCTTCCATTGCAACGCTTCTTTGCTAACTACGCTTCTCAACTCCGGGTCTGCAGACAACAGCCACTTTTTTGCATTTTGCTCTGTGATACTGTTATTTACATCCAGTCGCAATCTGACGAGCAAAGGCTGAAGAAGCACATCGGGCAACGACCACAATACCAAATCGCTCAAACTTTGGTATTCTTCATTTGCGATTTTTATTTCTTCTTCTGTTATCTAAAAGCAGAGTTTTTGAGCTTTTATCACACATAGGCAGAGGGTTAGCCCAGTTAACGTACAGATAAGCCCATTTGGAAGAAATTTTATCAATAGACATGTGCCCTAAACATCCCTGTTTTTCTATATCATTGATTTAACAGTATTTTCAAGAATTTAAAAAAAAACGAAAATGAGCATTTTCATTTCTGTATTTTTGTTTAAATGTTTCTTAAACTTTTATTTGTGTGTTTTTGATCTGTAGGATATCATTGTACTTCCCACACCGATAGGTGATTTTGGGGGATACGTTTTTTAGGCGTTTTATGATACCTACATAACGAATATGTACGTCACTCATTTTCGTCGGTCTATCTGTCTGTCTGTTGGCGTTTTTCTAACGCCGTAATCTCAATAACCGCTGCATGGATTGTAGTGACATTTGGGTAATAATATACTATGGAGTCGTGGTAGATAATGCTGCAATAGTTTTGAAAATAGGTGCATAGGCGGCAGAGTAATTAGCAAAAAACAAAAAAATTCAAATATTCCTCTAACTTCGTTTTTGGGCGTTTCAGAGATTCCCGATCATTTTCTACTTTTTTGGGGGACGGGGGTGAGATTGGGATGGTTGGGGGTGGAGGATTGTAAAACTCAAATATTTATTGAACTCATAATAGACTGTCCATTGCCATGTGAAAGAGACATAGCGGCATAATACACTTTTTTAGGATCATCCGAACATTGCCTTAAATATCAGAGAAACCAATTTTTTGATGTATACGTACGAGTATTGCTTCTATATTGTGTAACCTGGAAATGATTGAATTGATTTTAATGACATTTCGCCCAGTATTATTGCCTTGACGAGGACGCCATAATCAAGAAACTAAAAATATAAAAATAGCTCAAAATTCGTTTTTAGGCTTTTTAGGGGTTCCGGACCGTTTTCTACTTTTTCGGGTGGAGGTGAAATTGTGGTAGTTGGGGGGTGGGCAGTTGTAAAACTGACAAATTTGTTGTATTCATAATAGGCTGCCCATTGACCTATGAAGGAAAGACCGAGCGGCATAACACACTTTTTTGCGGGGGGCAGGCGATTATTTGTTTGCAAGCTTTATGCCATTGGGAAAATAAAAAACTAGTATCATCGTAATGTGTGGGAAGTACTGAATCACTTGACTTCTATTTTTGAACTGAAGTAATAATTGGTCACAAATACTACCGAAACAATTAGTTGACATTGACATTAGTTGACACTGCTATCAAATGAATTAGAAAAAATAGGGAGGTTAATTTCCAGTTGATGTAAAAAATAAATAAATGCGATAAAGTTGTCGAAATACTTTTAAAAGCTTCTGTACTTAGTATTGTTTATAACGATATGCAACGTGTATCATAAAACTCTAGCTTTTCAAAATAAACGATATTAAGGATAAATGCAGTAGACAGTAACCTTGGAATGGACTGCCAGAAGATGTATTTATTGGGCCTCCGGGTATTGGCCCATTCAAATCTCGCGTTAACAAACTTCCCCTAACATAACCCTTTCACAGCAGCCGCGGTACTTTGGTATTTAGCCCCTGCCTGCGCGGTCTACTCAGTTATAAAAAAACAGGACTAAATACAATAATAAACGAACCCATTTGCCATAATTACTTTACAAAAAAATACAACACGTCAATAATGAGTCGGCCATGGGGGGGCCTGGATTTTGACGAATGCCGTCCTCTAGCCTTCGCGGCAGTCCTCTAGTCTACGCGGCATGCTCGTAATCTGGTTGTTGATAAACTCTATAGAGGTACAGCCTCCCACTCTGCCTTCACAGCATGTTCCAGTTTGTCCAGCATCGTCGGAGGATTGGATAAATCGCGAATCTAGTGACCTATCCAATCCCATACTTTTTCAATTGGCGATAAATTGGGTAATCGTAGAGGCCAGAAGAGCACCCTAATAACTTCATTGACACCCTTATGATATGAGGATGCGCATTATCATACTAAAGGTGACTTGCTGGTAAATGCAATGGCACCCCAAACCATCAAACCAAAGGGAGTCGGTCTAAAAGCCGCTCAACAGCAAACTGGAGATCACGTCGTTCACATCGTCGTCGTGTAACGCGTTGGCGTCCGTCATGTGCCCCCAGACAAAACCTGGAGTCGTCGGAGAAGGCCGTCTGATGCCACTCAGCATACCATTGTCGGTGTGCTTGGCACTAATCTAACCGACGATAGTTTGCAGTGAGTGGAAGCACTAGATGCGGACGATCTGATCTTAAGCCCATTCCACCATACCAAGCGTCAGCAACAGCTCGAGTGGATCGCATTCTGTCTTAAAGGCCAATAGTCGTAAATGACGATCCTGCCGGTGTGTAGTTCTCCTACGTGCTCCAGAACATCAAGCTCGCTGCATTCGCCTTTCTTCGATTCATGCGCGCCATGCTGGTAAAACTATAGCCACGCTACGCCTCATGGTTACAGTAACTGCTCTGAAAGAAGCACCACGTTCTCGTTGGCCTACAGTCCGACTCGATTGAAAAGGGGTTAACTGCGTAAACTGGGCTGTCATTTTTTGTGGGACATCTTTACAAAATCAACTAGTCTCTCGCCTAATTTGCAACAGATATCATAGTTTTTGGATCGACCAAAAGCCATGCTCTGTTTTCACACGATTTTTTTTGTAGCTGTCATGTAGGCAGATATCCCCTGAATGATCAAGTGTAGATGAGTACTATAAATGTTACTACCAAACATTGCAGATATGTTTAATGCGAATATCTTCTTCCTTTCTAGGTGTTCGAATTTCACTTGCAGGTACTACGTAATATAAGAAATGGCTTACTTCTTTATCATTAATTATCTTCAATCCCCAATGGGCCAGCCTGTAAATAGCATACATCCTCCATTCTTTCTGGCATATAGGGTTACCCTCAGAGTCAATAGTCAGAGAACTGAACCCTTGTACTTCAGCTAAAGCATTCAACTGCCCTAAACAGTGAATGTTTGTCTCTTTAAAAACTAACATATCAATATTAGGAAATCTGTGTCTTAGTTTACAGAATGTGCTAGTAATACTGTTGAAATTGACATAGTTGAATTTGGCGGTTATGACGTCATTTGCTCTACTTGCGTCCCATGGCTTGTCAATGAATCTCACCGCTCCTTGACCGTATATGTTGAGATGCCTACCGCAAATCTCGATTAGGTAATCTCCTCCTAAAAGAAAATTAGTTAAAAGTTACTAAATACTCAAAGAAAATAGGCTGAAATTGCAAGACATGCCTCAAGACAAAAATCATTTCATCAATAGTCCTTAAGTGGAGGCTATAGTAAACTGCTGGCGGACAACACATTTGCGGGGTAAGGGGAGAGGTAAAAAGTCGAGCTCCAGTGGGCGTAGCCTATTTACTATAAATTCTACTACAAGTCATAAAAAAAATGTTTGCAGGCGCCGGTCCCCTTTGCTTAAATGCCGCTGATCCTAGACCGGTTGCCGTCGCGCAAAAAGTTTTTTGATCGTCCGTCCAAGTCCGTCGTTGAGAAATAGACATTGTATAATTTATACCTGGCATCATAGTTGATCCCTTTTCTGTGTATTTCAGGCATATATATAATAATAAATATAATATGAGTATAAAGAGTTGTTTATAAGTGCAACTGAGTTGTCACACAAAAAATGAATTTATCGTATGACAAAAGCGAAAATAAGACGGAAAATAAGGTGAAAATACGAAAAATCAACAAGAAGTACCAATGACAATATTATGCGTGTATATGTTATTTTTGTAAAGCAGCTAAATCAGTGAAGTTCACTTTATATTGAGCAGTTCTTTAAGACATACCAATGCCGTTGGAAAACTTAGGGGGGACGTATCCAACTGTCCACCCCTTGGAACTATAAATTAAAAAAACTATCATGTCTCATACTTTTCGCCTATAGCACCCTCAGAAGGCGCCAGCAAAATTATTGTTGGATTCACAATAAACTTCAGAAAAATAAACCAAATTATGCCTGCCCCCTCCCCCCAACGGTAGGCCTCCAAAAATATATCCTCCCATAGTGAAACTATATCTACCTGCATTCTGAATTACAGCTGCCAAATGGACTAGTATCACGAGGTTAAGAACAATGATTTAATTATTATGACCGCTTAGTGCTTACAAAAATAAACATTCTGCTGCATTTCGTTACTTTCTACATCATTTTGTTTTTTAGTAATTCCATTCTAAAGTTTAAAGAAAGGAATTCAAATTCAGCCAATCAGTGTCAACCGCGCCAATTATCAGCAGTGCATTGTTGCCAAGAACAGCTCCGACTCGCAAAACATTTACATTTCACATAAACTTGTTATTTGCTTTCCCAAGTGTTATAAATATTTTGAAACTCACTTCTTAGCTTTCACATTTCTCATCTCTGTATTGAAGAACTGCATATTTTCCACATAAAAGTCGTTCACCATAGCCATATCAACTTAGGCAGGTTATCTACATCGGCTTTTGTGAATCCACTATCGATTTTACTCATATTTGTTGGTTATGTTATGATAAAATAACTTGAAACCTAGTAAAATGGAATAACAGGATATCTTGTACAAATAAACGCAAACAAATAATAATAACTTTAAGATTGTTGGAAATTACAGCCAAAGCCCAATGGAATTTGGAAATGACAATGACCGAATGACGATTGACAGGATTGACGGATCAGGAACCTTAACCTAACTTTCGGAAGGGCTGTTCCAAATTATGGTTCTATCACCGTCCTAGAACTGTTTTCATCATGCCCCGCCCATTTTACAGTTCTAAAAACGGTGATTGGTTGGTCCACCAGCGTACCAACCAATCATCGATTCTAGAATCACAAAATGGGCGGGGCATGATGAAAACAGTTCTAAGACGGTGATAGAAACGTAATTTGGAACAGCCCTGGAATTTTGGATCACGGGACATTAAAACCACAAAACATATCAGACGGGAGCAGAAGACAAGATAGATGAGCCAGCCCGCGTACAGCTCCGGCATTTCGCGCACCATCAGAATGCGGCAACACAGCACACATATCTGTCTTTTGATTGGCTGTTCACCTATAGGGCAGTGACGTCACTGTCCTAGGAGAATTCAAATATTTTCCTTATTTTCACGGCTTTCCTGAGCCCAAAAAAATCGGAGAAAAAAATGAGATGCTTTTTATGACGTATTCTATCATATGCAACCAGAAATAAAATTCATGATACTAGTCCATTCAGTATTTCTATGAGTACATATTCAAAAAGAGGTCGCATTTTAACCACTTTGTGAAATCTATAACACCTCCAACACAGATATACCTATGCACCCATGCCAAGACGATTATGTACTCTGAAGAAAAAGAAAAATTCTTCCTAACCTTTGGCCTGCAGTGTATATGAATAAGTCACCCAAAACCACCGACTACAAATTTAGTTGATGCCCAAAACAATATCTAACTCATTCCAGAAATTGAATGAACTTCAACTCATTCATAAACTGTAGTTTACATACTTTTGTATTGGTGGCGCCTTTATGAGTGTCCCAATCGGCGCGCGATCGTTCAATGCAAGGCTCTAGCTGTAACCATTTTTGACCCTGTATATTAATATTTTTTGGCACAAAAACCGGATTTGCGTTTCCTTAAAACTTCAATCTAGAGAAATGTCGATCCAGATTTTATAATAAATTTATACAGGGTGATTGACGTGACCGTGAATTCAGTAAAAAAATCGTCAATTTTGGCAATTTTTTAATAATTGTCTATTATTAGGAAATTTCAAAAAATACGTCGACATTTCTCTAGAACCGTCCTTTTTCTTCGTGCTCATATTTTTTTCAGTTCAGAAATCTCAAAATTAATAGTCCAATGGTTAATGGTTACAGCTGAACCATTGCAAACAGCTCTCATGTACGTACTATAACCTCCTCTTAATACGGAACATCTTATTTTTTATTCTCATTATTAAGTCATGTCATCAATTTTAACATAATAGATAAGTTTAAACTGTACCTTGTTCCCTATCCTTAGCCACGGGTGGTGTTTGTTTTTTAACTTTGGCTGTAGCCGCTCTGGCATGACATTTCTGACTAAGAGATTTGCCATAGACTGCACTTTTGACATTTCTCGTTAAGGATCTATTGCTTATGTTACTGTTGTTGCTAAAGTGACTGGGAGCTGACAGATTTGATGATGAGGTTGTTGCTACAGACAAAACACTTGCGGAATCTGTCTTATTCTTAACTGAGGTGTCAGATTGTAGAAGAGGAGCCAGAATCTGTTGCTGGTTACTGTAAAACAGATAATAAACCATTAGTAGTTAAACAGAGAGTTAAATAAAATAATATAAGAATTCGCACCTTTCAACCACTGATGGTTCCTTCTCTACCTCCTCCTCAAACTCAGCGTCAGATTCCTTTGAACTAGAACTATCAGATTCTTCACCTCCACTAGCGCTGGCTAATGAACTGACAGAACTATCGGCGTTAGGACCGATACTAGACAAACTCCCCGACATCCTCACGCTACTCTGATCCTCAGGTTTCTGTTCCATTTTGTTCAAAATAGGCACCAAAATCGGAGGGAGTTTGAACATATCGCTTCCAGAGGAGGATGTGTTCTGAGAGTTCTCAGTTTCTTGAGATGCTGTCCGAACCAATTGCAACTTCTTATCAGTCAACATCGGAACTTTGGTTTTCATATTGATGTAGCTCTTAGACTTTGTGATCTTCACATAATGCTTTATAGCTGGTTTTGTGAAGGTTGTTAAGACGATGTCGGAGTCTGGTTTGAGATTCTTACTCTTCTCCACAGGATTGCTGGTCAGACACTTGGTTTGTGATCTAAGCAACTCCCAGTTGGTTCTTGCATTGGATATGACCTCCTCCCTTTTAAAGGTGGAGGATACATCCGTGGTGAGGTCCATGAAAGCAGCGTTGGTTGCTTCTTTGTTTCTTCGCCAAGCCATCGCTGCTTTGCGGACTTGCTCTGTGATCTGCATGGAATTTAGTTTGACCAAATGGGTCAAGTAGGATACCAGAAAGGACACGCAATCGCCTCCCAAAGACACTGGATTGTTGTCAATGGAAATCTCGCGGATGTTGGGCGACCTGGCCAGGCTGCTTACATCCTCTATGCTAAAACCAGATATTGAGTCAAATTATTATATTCACATGGTTGGCTGTTTCAGTGTGATATCTATTTTTCTTTCAAACTATTATATCTCAAGAAGATATCATGAAATTGTGTAACTTTTATATACACTGTGTCCCAGAACGAACTGTTGGTCCTTGGGCTGTTCGGCCGGCGTCGACACAGTCCGCCTCCTTGGCGTCTGCGCGCTTCGCTGCTTGACGTTTTGCCAACGCGAGTGGTCGGCATCCTCAGAAGCTGATGTCACCGAGAGACTCTCGGAACACGCCAAACAGGTGACATCAGCTTCTGAGGATGCTGAACACTCGCGTTGGCGAAACGACAAACAGCGAAGCGCGCCGACGCCAAGGCGGCGGAGCGTGTCGACGCCGGCCGAACAGCCCAAGAACCAATAGTTCATCGGATCATGGACGCGAAAGTCTTCCACAATACATCCCAGAACGAACCCCGCAAAAAGAAATCGCACTTAGGTTTTGGAATGTGCAGCCGATATCAAAAGGAATTATTCTTAAATTTGCATTTATTACAGAGAAATCAATGTTTGAAATTTTGTTGTAAAGATGACTGAAACGTGCATGTCCCACCTTATTTCGCTTCCAGGTAAAAACACACACTCGTAATGTAGAGACATATGAATATGATAAGGGCAGCCACACATGAACCATTTTGCAATCTAATTAAGGGCATTTCAATTTTTGAGTTATTAATAATAAACATAGTTTAACATATTATAATATAAGTCGGTGCCAGAAATCATTGCTTGAAGTTTTTGGGATTCGTTCTGGAACATATATTTTTTAGGTCTAGAAGATTTCAAGAAAATTTGAAAAAAATGTTCCTATCAAGCCAACTATCAATTATTTGAAAAACATTCACCATAGAAATATTTATAAAACTAACAACAAATTATACCATGCATAAGAAAATGAGATTTAAATAGTTTCACAAATACTACAGAAATCAAGAAAATGTGTTCAGAAATCGCATTTTTGAACAAATATTAATTATTTCAGTAATAGATAGAGTCAACTTACCTTTGTAGATCATTATTACTCAAAAATAACTTTGATAAATTGGGCACTTGATCAAAACCTATCAACTTTCTCAATCTGTTCCTTCTTAAATTCAACTCCAAAAGTGAGTGCAGACCCTCAAGGTCCCTTGATCCTATAACTTTTATTTGATTTCCTGCTAGGTTCAAAACCTTCAGCTCTACTAGAGCTGAAAGTCCACCTACTTGACTAATTTGATTCCCATGCAGATCAAGGACCTCAATTTTTTTCATATGCTCCAACCCTTCAATTTTTTTTATCCTGAAACATATGTATTTTCAGAGATGGAGCTTTTCTTTACACAGTTTATCTTTAGTTCCCAATAGTATTTATACAATCAGATGTATATTATCGCTATAATTAAGCTGAATTTACTGTCCTGCCAAAAGCACCAAAATAGAAAAATTATTCCCCATACTAGTTGACATGCTTAATTTTCCTTAGCTTTAGAAAAACATAGTAGCGTTTTTCCGAAACTAACAAAATTAAATCATAATATCATCATAAAAGGTGTAAAGTATTCAAAATCATGTAAAAATAAAGGTATTTGTATGCTAAATGTAAAAGTACAATAGTGGTTTTGTGTGACATTTGTGCCTATATTATGCTCTTATTCAAATCAGAATATTGTAATACTCCTATTGCTATTCGTTATATTTTGTTGCTGTTGTAGTCTTCTGTGAAATAGTTGTTTCTTTGATGAATAGTTCACTAAATCTGTTATATTGATATGGGTTTCCAAATATTAAACTTTATAATTAATGTACTAGTCCTATGGAAAGGGTTTACCTATTTGGACCAACCCAGAAGAAAAACTATAAATATGCTATTGAAAGTCATACCTATTCTTTCCCATGAGCAATACTCTCAAATTCTCTAGCTTTTCTAGACTCTGCATCTGCTCCAACTGGTTGTCATAGATATCTAAGAAAACTAGTGATGGAAATGATTGCTTACTAAGCATCTCCAAACTATTTATCAAATTGTGTTGCAACGACAATAATCTAAGTCTGGGCTCGCCATCTATTATAGGTATCATAGTCAGTCCTTTTCTATCTAAGCTCATTCTATCAGGATGGATTTCCTTCTCTTCTTGTAAACGTGATACATGTAAAGACCCGTCTGGATATGTACGTAGAATAGATGGTTCACAATGCAAGGACCCATCCTGGATTTTGGACAAGGTAGATGCATTTAGAGTACTGTGTGACCTAACACAAAGTCCCCGCTTCTCTTGTACTGGTAAAGCTGGAGCTATTTTAAGTAGTGATTTTTCTACTGGTTGTAATTCATTTTGTTCTGGATTTTTTGGTAGGATTAATGGTTTGCTGGACTTCTTTCTCTCCTAGAAAAAAGTATTTTACAGTACTGAATTTTTAATATGAGGGATCCCAATACTCACAATAGTAGCAGCGCAGCTACTAATTGGCATTTATAATCCATATACAGCAAAGTGAGCTCACACAGCTAGCATTTTTTCAAAATACAAACATTTTGAAATTTTTGACGTTTCTGACACACTTTTTGTTTGTTGTGGTTATGTAAGCATAACCTAACTTTTTCCATAGACTACAAGCTAAACGAGATGGAGCAGCATAGATCATTACGTCATAAGTGGGCGTGCTCGTATAAAGGAGCGCTCAGAATCATTTAACGTAAGACTTAACAACGTAAAACATAACGTAAGAAATATTTGTTGCCATATTTCTCAATTTCCGCGTTTTCTCCACGATGTTTAGCGATACTGGTCGACTTCCCACCCGAAATCGTTTCCAATTTGATGTCATGTTACTTATAAAATAAATTTCCCAAGTCTTACTTCACGGCATATGGTACTCGGAGCCCTCTCATTATGATTTTACATGTTTATTTTTTTTTTCGGAAGTCTTACGTTACGTCTTTCGTCAAGTAACTCTGAGCGCTCCTTTATACAAGCTCGCCCACCAGCCCCGCCCCCTTGTGTGTGTTTCGATACCGATAGGCTTTCAATCTATGAATTCATGCATGGATTCATGAAATACGAAACACTTTACCGGCTGAAACGCTGGTTTATGTTTCTGTTTTGTGATGAGGATGAGATTTCTAAGGCCTTTACGGAAACTGTGATCGGGTTAACCCGATCAGTTCGATCACTGATCCTGGCGTTCGGAAAGTGATCTGGGACCGGTCAGAAATAGGCTAGTTCTCTTTTGTACAGTAAGTGATTGCGATCGGATGATTCAGATCAGTAGGTGCTTTACTTAAACATCTGTTTTTTATTGTTAAACCAACTTTTTCTTTGTCCGATGTCTGTTAAATTCATGGAACCATAAATCCCACATAACAGCTGTTTGACATATAACTGATCTATCCGGTTCCAGATCAGTGTTTCCGTAAAGGCCTATAGACATCAATTTGTGGACATCAACCTCAAAATCTAAATTTTGATACTGGAATACTGCAAAATTAAAATACTACTTAACAATGAACTCATGTATATATGGTTTAATGAGTATAAAAACAACAGTTAAATACTGTTCTCTACTGAAAATTTCCTGTAGACATTATGCAAAAAAAGACTCTGGAAGTGAGTGCAAAACTTATTTCGTGATTTTGAATAATTTACCAATTATAAATTTTCAGGCGTAAGTATGATTGGAGGAGCATTCAAAAAGAAGAAAATGGGAGGTAAAATGGGCGCAGTGATGGAGAAAAAAGTGTTACCTGTCGAAACGGACCCTGAAAGACTGGTGAACTTTGCTTGTGGTACGAACATTTATAAAACAGGAGAAGATGTACAATTGAAGCCACATAGTGAATATCCAGAGTGGTTGTGGAGTATACGTTTAGGTAAACCACCTCCGTTAGAAGAACTGGACCCAGACTCAAAAGAATACTGGAGAAGATTAAGAAAAATGGCAATGAGGAGGAATAACCAGCTGCAAAAATTAAAGAAGTTTTAGATGATTTGTTTGTATCTGTAGATAGAATGTAAGCCATTAAAGTGTTTTTAAATATATTCTATGATTTATCCGTTTATTTAGCTTGACTTAATAATTGAAGTATGTTCTAGAATAAGAAAAGATTTACTTTATTTTTTCAACCCAATAATAATGGCAAACTTTTATAAAAGATGTTGCAAGTAGCAAGTTATCTTATTTAACTAGTGTTTGATTAACCTGCTTGTGCAATAAGTGCTTCTTTTTTTCGAATTACATCTTAATGTAGATGTAACAATTTATAAATTAACATATTACATCAGTAATACATTAAAAAATAAAATTCCATCATGCTCAATATAAAATATATTTATTTACATTATAATGGTATACATAAATATTTGATCACATATGAGCTAAATTCACCAATTTTTTATATCCCTTTCTATATTTTCTATAACTAATTTCTCTGCACTGTACATCTGTCCAACAGCTGCCTGTAAAAAAATAACATTTCTATTACAGTGAAAATGGAACAGAACAAAATAACTTCTCATTACAGATAAGCTATCTTTCCAGTTCACAGTTAATATTAATTTGTCAAATATTGTAAAGCTTGAAGTTCTTACCTGTCTTTTGATTATTTCAAGATTTTTGGATGCTTCCTGTATTTCGTTATTTATTAAAGTTGTATCTGTTATGTTACTATTTGCTTTAAAACTATCTCTAACTTTGCGGAGAGCGTAGTTCCTAAAATGAGATGATAATAACATGTTGAGGTTCGACATTTGAAAATACGTTACCTGAAATTATAATCAGGAATTTTTTGGGATTCTCTCATGAGGGATTTGTATAGTTTTAAAAGATCGATTTTCTTGCTCATTTTTGTAAAACAACAGCAAGGTTATGTAAAGGAAAACTTCAATGAAGTGTCAATACCTATGGAAGGGGTACGCCTGCACTCGTTTGCGGCTAGAATGAGATAGCGCTAGTCAGGGAAAACGGCAGAAGATTTTCCAATGCTCCACATAGCTAGTTAGGAGGTAGGTGGCTGTGCTTTTTCCCTGACTAGTTCTATCTCTCTCACTGACCTCTCTTTCTTATGCGTGCTTTTTTCCTGTCTAGCTCTATCTCTCTCACCGACCTCTCTTTCTTATGTCGTCCGCAAAAGTGGTACATTGTTTAAATGGGACGGGGCCATTCCATAGGTATTGACACTTCATTGGAAAACTTCATGAATGTCAACAGCGTTGTGCTTTTAGGGTAAGACAATTGTACTAGAAAATGTAATAGATTGCAATAAATTGTAATAGATCCGAAGTTGCGTGCCATCTAGCCGTGAGAAGCATAAGTTACTAGCGTCCAACTCCAAGGGTGTCAAAATATTATTCAGGGGAGGTGCATATTTGTGGATTACGTAATTACGCATACGCGCCTGACTTGAAGCACATAAATAGTAGATTAGGTACTATTTATTATTCTTCGGGGGGGGGGGGGGGTTGCCCCCCTTATCTACGCCCTTGATAGCATCAAACCTCAACCTTTTGTCTATTCACTATACACCGTGTCCCAGGACTAATCCCGAAAAAAGAAATCGCACTTAGGTTTCGAAATTTGAAGCCGATATCAAAAGGAATTATTCTTAAATTCGCATTTCTTACAGAGAAATCAACGTTTGAAGTTTTGTTGTAAAGATGATTGAAACGTGTGTGGCCCACTTTATTTAATCACTTTACTTTCTATAACACTTTCGATTTTACAGCAAAAAAGGGAGAAGATCGTTTAGTACGGACAAAGATTACAGAATAGTACGGATACCCTAACAGGTCTTTTTTAAGTTTTTGTCGATTGTTTACCTCAGCAGGTCGCAGGTGACGTACGAATATGGTAAAGGCGGCCACACCCACACATTAACTATTTCGCGATATATTTAAGGGCATTTCAACTTTTTATTAAATTTGTGAATTTTTTAAAACGTAATAGATTTCCTGAATTTTCGCTATTGTAGTAATAGTGTAATAGCTATGGGCAAATTGTAATAGATCTAGTACAATTGTAATAGCAAGCACAACGCTGAATGTCAACCACATGTCAACTTGAATGTTGATAGAGATGTGGACTTGTGGATTGTGGAGCAACAGAATCAATTCAACCGAAGGAATCAAGGCTTGAAGATGGCTAGAGATGGAATAACTAATGACTAGGGATGGGACAAACCATTGCTACACATGGGATTATTCACCATTATTCATTTAAAAAAATAAGGTTATATTCAGTTATATTCTGTTCTGCGAAGGTTATGTTAAACATTTGATTTGAAATGGTAATAATTTGTTGTTTTGAAGCATTTATTACCTATTTTTTAGTTAGAAACAAATAAAACGTGACCAGTTTTATGTAAAATAAGTGGAACCATTGATTAAGGTATTAACGGGTACATTAATCAATGGTGGAACATACTTAAATTTTCATATAACTTGATTTCTTGATTCTACATAACCGTACCTGTTTTGTGATTCTACATTTGGGAATTATGGACTCAAAAGGAATTGTAACACTACAGTTTGGTCATTATTCAAATTTCATAGGAGCCCACTGGTGGAATATCCAAGAAGCAGGATTTGAATATAATTCATCTAGTCCATCAGAAATAAACCATGATGTGTTGTATCGTGAGGGCCTCACTGACAAGGTAGTTAACAAAATCTGGTATTCTATACACTATAATGAAGTCATAAGCAACAGTGGAAACACCAATAAGAAATATGTATTAGTAATAAAAAGAAAGAGATTCATACAACAAACTCATCACCCTAGCAATAAATTAGCAAGAAGCAAGTGATTTATACTCAGCATAATGCATAATACACTTTTTGCGACCCTTGCTGATACACATTTTCATTATGATTTTTTGCAAAGGTGTAATGGAAAATGCTCTGTAAATGCTTCTTCGTCAAATCGGCTTTAATCCAATAATATCTGTGTTTTTATTTTCCTCAATAACCAAGTAGCAGCTTGTTCTACAATATGCCTCATTTGCTTCCATGCTAGATTAAGTAGGGTAAATTACAAATACAATAACAGTATAAGTTTCTAAAATTTTTTTTGCATATTAATTTTGACAACACTGGTGTGATGAATGTTCAAAGCACAGCTCAAAGATACATGAAAATCCATTGGTTTCCCAAAAGATTATATACAGTGTGAGTTTTTAGTACTGGATCGGTCAATAGCTCCACTACTTCAGAAGATAAAAAAAAAAGTTGTATATAAAAGTTGTAGTCAAGTCTATGCTCCTTGCTCAAAAAATATTTTCATTTATGCAGGGTGATCCATGACTATGTGGTGATACAAACAAACAATTTTTTAAATGGGACACCCTATATATCATTCTCCATATTTAGATTCTACTAATAATTCTAGTTCTAAAAATATAAGGTATTGTAATGCTATACCGGATATTTCAAAAGTTATGACCATTTTTATATCCAAATCGCTGCCCAATGAACATACTGTATATTGAAAATCAACGAATTAAAAATTATTTTTTTTACACAGAAAAATAAAAAATATCTTTTAGTTTCAACACAGACCATAAAAAAAGTCACCGGCGCATACTCATAGGTATACAGGGTGAGGTAGAATGCAACAACTAGATTTTCTCTTTTTTTTCAATTGTAACCCCCCATATTTTATTATACCAAAAAATGCTTGTAATATGCTCTTTCATATTTGGAATGCATTTGACATACTTATATTCCACAGTTTCTGAGATATTTCTAATTTTCTGCAAATTTGAAATATACTGTCTACTCATGTACTGAAATATATTTATTTCGAGAAAGTGGTATCGATTTTTATCAATATTCAAAGAACAACTAAAATTTAAAGCCATAATAGTATTTGATGAAGCCAAAACCCTGAATTATCGAGATAATATAACTCAAGTATGCTGAGGAAACAATTTCATAGACATGATAATTATCGAGCAGCTCTATCACGTAGGGTATGAAATATTAACTGTCCCAGTCTGAATAAAACGATTCTTCAATGTTTCAAATGCATCAGTTTCAGAGTGCCTCCGTTCTGGATATCGCTGTTGATAGTTAATAAATAGTTAATAAATTCTAGAGGCAAGTAGGCAATTTTGCAAAGATTCTCCTAAATAGCCTCTATTTGTTCTTCAATGGAAAAATTCATTTTTAATGCTCGGTTTTCACTTAGTATGAAACTATTGAGCAGATTATGAAAGCTGCCAATATTTCAAAGCCTACATAAATCATGGATCACGTCTATAAAATTGTTTCCTCCACATTCTTGACTTCAAAGCCTACATAAATCATCATCTATAAAATTGTTTCCTCCGCATTCTTGACTTATATTATCTCGATAATTCAGGGTTTTGACTTCATCAAATACTATTATGGCCTTATAAGCTGTTCGTTTAATAAAAATAAATTTCGATAGTACTTTACCAAAATAAATAAATTTCAGTATACAAATAGGAAGTATATTTAAAATTTGCAGAAAAATGGAAATGTCTTAGAAACTGATGAATGAAGGTACATGCTATACAAATATGAAAGAGCACATTAAAATCTAGTTTTTGAATTCTACCTCACCCTGTATATTAGTATGTGTTGGCGACATTTTTTACAGCCTGTGTTAAAATTAGAGGATTTTGTTTATCTTTCCATGTAAAAAGAATAATGTTTAATTCGTCGATGTTCAATATACAGTATGTTCATTTGAGAGTGATTTGGATATAAAAATAGTCATAACTTTTGAAATACCCTGTATAATGTTACAATACCTTATATTTTTTGAACTGGAATGATTAGTAGAATCTCAATATGGATTAATGTATAGGGTGTCTCATTAAAAAAAATGCATGTTTGCATCACCATGTAGTTATGGGTCACCCTGTATAAATAAAAATATTTTTGAGCAAGGATCATATCCTTGGCTACAACTTTTATACACAACTTTTTTCGCTATCTTCTGCAGTAGTGAAGTTATCGACCGATCCGGTACTAAAAACTCACCCTGTATACATATGCAACATTAGTTTCACCAAAAAGACAACATTATTAATTTCTACATCATTTTCTCCTACAGAATCAAGTGACATATACACCCAGATTGCTCCTGGTAGACTTAAAAGGTAGTCTAAGGACTCTATCAGAGAGTGGTGACCTGTATGAACCCCCACCTGATCCTGATAAAGAAAAAACAAGAGTAGAGTGGACACCAGACCATGTAGATGTACAAGCTGCATCACAGTGTAAGAAAAATCAGTTTCAAAGAGATTTGGAGGATCCTTCCGAAGCTGATAAAGTTGCCAAGAAGACCTATGATTTTGATAAAGTGGTATGAAAGAGATAGGTATTCAATCTTCTGTTTCAATTTAAACCTGAATAGTACCATTGATTAACATACATATAAATATGTTAATCAATGATGATGTTGTTATTTAGATCAATCAGTTGAATGATCTACTTGTTTTATGTTTTTTTACTTAGAACTGAGTGGACAAATAGTTGATAGTAGTAGGATAGGTCTATAACTTAAGGTAGCAAACCATCTTGTAGCAATATAAATCTTTAAATTCTACAATTTTTTCAATTTTTATGTCTGTTCAATTAAATTGTTAACTTTTTGATTTTTAGGTTAATACAAAATATTTTGAAAACTAAATACTCTGTCTGTTATTTGTCCGTGAATGCTGTAAATCAGGTATTTACTCTAAAATAGCAAAAATTGCCGATCACCTTAGTCAAAAGTGAGCATTTGATGGGTTAGTTGTCAATATACTGTTTCTTTTTGTAGGTGCAAGTGTGGTCTGATTATTTGTATGCACGTTTTCATCCAAGAACAGTAAACTTAGTAAAAGAATATGAACATTGTAATGAAAATACACCATTTGATGTCTTTCCTTTGGGTACCAGTTTATGGAAGACACCTTCATTTGAGGACAATTTTGTTGACAAGATTCGCAACTATGTGGAAGAGTGTGATCATTTTCAGGTAAGTTTTTTGTGATAAACTTTCAAAGAAAAAAATGGTACAGTCTAATTTAGCTGAATATGAGTAATCATGTTCTATGGCTTCATTCTAGGGATTCCAGTTATTGGCAGACAGCTTCAATGGTTTTGGAGGCTTAGCTTCAGGCTGCATAGAACATTTAAGAGATGAATATGACAGGAAATCCATTCTAGTCTTCCCAGTGATTCCCTCCCACTTCCCCACTAGTAGTGACTGCACAACAACACAGGCAGTGATAAACAATTCTGTTAGGACAGTAAATTTGGCGCTTAGTTTCAACCAGTTTGCATCACACTCTTCCCTTTTTGTTCCTTTATCCACAACAACACGCAGCTGGAGGCAGGCTGGGCCTGGCAGGCAGTTTGAGTATATGAATTATGATGTGAGTAATGTTATTAATAATTTTATAGTTTCATTCCTGTTTGAATTTTATACCATAAATCTAATTTACAGTGAAAACCGTCATTTTTGAATACAGCCGAAGAATGAATAAAAATGTATTTTTAGAGTTTTGTGGAGTATGCATAGCATATACAAGGTGTCCAGTTAGTGTGTAATTCTTCGATATCTCGCAAGGTATACCTGATAGAAGAAAATGTCAAATAAAAAAGTTATTTGGTTACTTAAGACGCATATTATAAAAATATTTTAGAATATACAGGGTGTTGCGGGAAAGTAGAATAGTGATCAACTTGCTTTTTTTAACTATAACTTTTTCTTAAATTGTTCTAGTTTCCATCATTGATCTCTATTCAACCCTAAAATATTTTTGGGATCGGTTGCGACGTTGCCAAGTTATAATTTATTTTCTATTAATTTCCAGATTTGCAAGGTCGCAAGTAATACGTCCAAATTGATATATTCCTTTAACTTTTCTCAATAATATTATACAGCAGGTTACTTGAATATTGAGTGGATATTATTTTGGATGTTACCAGCAATTTGTATGTACAGGGTTTTTGGCAAAATTTTAAATTACGGCAATTTCAAGGTCATTTTACTTTGTTTTCTTAAATGTAACACCCTGTATGTCTTATTTTAAATCGAAATATCTACTAATACCCTATCTCGCTTTGTAATTGTTTTTTCGCGTTTGCAGCGTTGCCAAGCTATAAATTATTTTTCCAAATTTTTAAACAAATATCCCCGATTTTAATTTATTTTAAATAGAATCCTCTACTTATTTTTATTGCAATGAATTGCACATGTCGAACTTAGTAAGATCTCAAAATTTCAAAATTTTGCTTCTAATAATTACTGAGATACGGCAATACCGCTTTTTCAGTAAACGGTACCGGAACGCTTAATTATTTCCAAAACCGCCACAACTGGAGAGGTGAAATTCAATACTTGGGAGTTTTTGAACATACAGAATTCAAAAACGCTAACATCAGTGTTGTCAGATTTACCAATTTTACGTCATAATTTTTAATGGAATGCCCTATTTATGAAGTCTAACGTAAAAGTGGTAAATCTGACAACACTGCTGTTAGCGTTTTTGAATTCTGTATGTTCAAAAAACCTCAAGTATTGAATTTCACCTCTCCAGCTGTGGTGGTTTTGGAAATATTTGAGCGTTCCGGTACCGTTTACTGAAAAAGCGGTGTTGCCGTATCTCAGTAATTAATAAGAACAACATTTTGAAATTTTTGAATCTTACTAAGTTCGACATGCGCAATTCATTACAATAAAAACAAGTAGAGGATTCTATTTAAAATAAATTAAAATCGGGGTATTTGTTTAAAAATTTGGAAAAATAATTTATAACTTGGCAATGTCGCAAACTCGAAAAAAAAATATTACAAGGCGAGATAGGGGATTAGTAGATATTTCGATTTATAATAAAAAATACAGGGTGTTACGTTTAAAAAACAAAGTAAAATTACTTTCAAGTTGCTATAATTTAAAATTCTACCAAAAACACCCTGTAGATACAAATTGCAAAATAAATTATAACTTGGCAACGTCGCAATCGATTCCAAAAATATTTTAGGGTTGAATAGAGATCAATGATGGAAACTAGAATAATTTAAGAAAAAGTTATAGTTCCATATCAAAAAATCAAGTTGATCACTATTCTACTTTCCCGCAACACCCTGTATATTTCAAAATATTTTTAGAATATGCGTCTCAGGTAACCAAATAACTTTTGTATTTGACATTTTGTTCTATCAGATATACCTTGCGAGATATGGAAAAATTACCCACTAACTGGACACCCTGTATTATAAAAATCAAAGTTGGTCATTTAAGTCAGACTGTTCGCGTTGCTATCGCTGCATAATATAGATAATCACTCCATAAATTCCAATAAAATGTGATAAAGGGCCCTTATATGAGAAGGGTACCATATTTGTCATTCCTGGTTTAAATACAAGATGTTGATCTGGGAAGTTGGACAAGCAATTCTGCTAGTTATGTCTATGCTAGCTGTGTTGAAATCCGGTCACGAAATTTTCAGACGACATCGCCTTACAACACCAGCGCCATCTTAGCCGTCGCATTGGAAACACTGACCATGAAACACCGGCTACGCTCGAGCGGCAATTTTGACCTCTCCGACCTTACTGCCGACCTCACGCTACACGGCAGAAAAGCGGTGGCCGCCAGTTTGAGGCTGCCCTTCGCTATGCGTTCAGATGAATGTCTCTTGGATAACCTCGATCGGTTGCAGGGACCTCTCACCGTTACCCTCACCCCAAATTGCGATGTAGGTAGGTCAATTAAACTTTAGTCCTCTATTTGCAAAAACATTATGCGGTATCGCCGGATTTTAGTTGGAGTTACATCAAAGTCAAAAAACAGCCAAAGGTGGTTTTACTTTGCACAACATATAGTACTTGCCATAGTAAGCTATTTTTCCCAATTATTATCGTATCTACGAAAGTCAGTTTAACCACCGGTTCTTTGAATTTGGTCCGAACAGTTTCGATCTCCAATCAACAAGCCATCGTCGACGATCGGCTGCCATCGTGCTTTTTCGTTTATTTACAGGAGAATTCTGTTTGGCGTCGGTATCGTTCACCTTACTTCTTATACAAAAATAAATACAAGGTGATCAATTTATACTCCGAAGTTTGAAACCTACGTTATTATGGCAGATACAAAAAAACTTTCGAAATAGAGTTGTAGATAAAGCTAAGGTCTACATTTTAAAATTATTTTATAATATATAGGGTTATTAATACAGTCAAGTCACGGCACACCAAAGTTGTCTTTTTTCAAATGGAACACCCTATAAATTATCCCAAATTTGAATTGTGCTCACTTTCCATATTCCGCAAATATAGGGTTTTATTAGGTTATGCAGGGTAATTTCAGAGATATGGCCACTTTTATGTGAAAATCTTAATGAAATCATTACCCTGTATCTTAAAAAATCAATAACTGGAAGCTTGATTCTCAATGCTAGAATAATTTCGTGTTATCTAATTTTGTCTAAAATTATCAATTTTCTGCCATCTTTGATTTTTCATACAGGGTAAACCAAAACTCACGACCATAATTTTCTTTTTTATTTAAAATGGAACACCCTGTATTTTATAGCATTGTCTGTATAACCTAATAAACCCTATATTTGCGGAATAGGGAAAGCGAGCACAATTCAAATTTGGGATAATGTATAGGGTGTTCAATTTGAAAAATCACAACTTTGGTATGCCGTGACTTTATTAATAACCCTGTATATCATAAAATAATTTTAAAATGTAGACCTTAGTTTTACCGACAACTACTATTGTTTTTTTGTATCTCTCATAATAACGGAGTTATCAAACTTTGGAGTAAGTTGATCGCCCTGTATATTGAACTGCATAGGATGAATAGAATATAATTATTTGCATAGGGTACTAGGAAAGTACGTTGCAATGTCATGTAACAATAAATCTCATGCTGTGTGCATGTTGAGACATGTTTATGCGTGCATAGTAGCCGCCAAGCCAAGTCGATGGGTTCAGTTATTCATTAGCAGTGAGAGTGTAAACAATCATTTGGAGCAAGATGCGGGCTATAGGGGGGGGATTAAGGTATCGTTTCGACATCTTTCTTGATCAGGAACTCAGTGACATTAGCTGCGACATGGGGCCTAGCGTTATCCTGATCCAGTTTCTAAAGCGCCAAAAGTGTATTCTGGTCGTTTTCTCGCGATGTGCTCGCCCATTAATCTATGTAGGACTTACTTGTAGTAATCAGCGTTCACTCTCTGACCTGCTGGGTTAGTATAAACTTGTGTACATCACACTACGTAAAGTTCACATGACTGTCGGCCCTCTTGAAAGTCTTTAAACCACGTTTCATAGGTCCTTTCAGACATCTCATCACTCCCGAAAGCTTTTTTCATCTCTGCCTGGGTTTCACTTTTTGATTTACGCAACTTTTCAACTTCAGCCCTCACGAGAAACTCAGGAAGTCGGTAGGCGAAATTTGCATCGATAATAGAGCGTAGCAGCTCTATTAGCGTCAGAATTTCGCACACTCCTTGGCAGTGATGACTTGTTTCACGTTCTTTTCGAGAGATATCGCCACTGCAATCCTATCTCACGTAACAACCCGTTCACACGATGCGGTCAAATCACCGTTTAGGTAATTTTAACGAATCGGCACAAATCGAATTTTATGTTCACACAGAAAACTTATAAGCAGATTTTCAGCCGATCCCGGATTCTCGGTTCATTTTTGAATAGTTTTCTTGCGAGATGGACGTAAATACGTTTATAATTTTATATTGGTATCGTCGAAGGAGGCGTAAATTAGTTAACAGAAAAGTTTGATTCACCCGATTGTCAAGTTAAAGATCCAATTTGGGTGCATGCCACCAACCAGGTTTTATTCCCGAATCAGCTATTCGGTTTTCGGTGACTACGCGCGACCGAAACGACGAAATTGCCGTAGGCGTTTCGTAGGTTTACCGTATGAACACGTCCGTTTAAACGTATGCGCCACTGCAGTACACGGTAAAAAAGACGATTCGGTAAAACAGCCGAAGCGGTGTCATGTGAACGGGCTCTAAGGATACCTCTGACAGTCTTTTTTTGAACACCTCTCGTAAAAGTGGTTCCGCTAAATTTGACGAATTTTGTACTACGTAACTGAACGTTTTTACGTTCACGAAGCATTTTTTAATTATTTTTTACTTTTTATCAATAGGCAACGCAAGGATGATGCAGCACGTTTGTATTCGTGGAGTACCGTCTACCCGTTTGAAAAAGCCCTTAGAAAAAGCTGGCGCCCAACGAGACCTTCCCGCTTACAGGTGTTGCACAGTCGAAGAAATGTTTCAGATGTATTTGTCCTTCTCGACGGACGCCACTGCCAGTCACGTGACCACCGTCAACAAACCAATCAGCGTTGGCGCTCCCTTCCCTAGGATTTTCGACCCTAGGTTGGGGATAAACGGAGATGTGCTGTCAGAGGACAGGAAACGGAACGATGGTGACGGTACGTTCGATTTCATTTTTCAAATGATAACTGCAGTGGCTTTTCATTTAAGGTCATTTCGTCACTGCGCTGACAAAAAATTTAAAGCTTGATGTAGCGGTTACAATTTAGCCCATTAGGTATTAGGATCGACAATATACATGAGATGGTACGTGTTTAAGAGATATACAGACCAAAATAGCTCAAGGAAAACAAGCCACAAAAGCACTTCATGGACTCCTATGGAATAACACTATCACTAAAGAAAACAAAAAAAAAAGGATATTTGAAAGCGTAAGACAGAATATTACCCTATATGGAGCAGAAGTATGGCCAATGACAACAACAATAAGGAACAAAATAAGAACGGTCGAATTAGACCACATGAGAAGATGCCTGCAAGTCACAAGAACTGAGAAAATAAGAACTGCAGAGATATGGCAAAGAATGGGAATCGATTGCTCAATAAGAAGAACATTAGAAAACAGAGCACTGCAATGGTATGGTCACGTCCAAAGAATGCCAGAACACAGGTGGCCAAAACGAATACCGGGAGACCTACATTGGACATGACATGCTAGATAGAGATCTGAGAGTAGGGGATTGGTTTTGTCAGTCCTACCCGGAAAGAGGCTCAAGGTGGCGCATTAAGGCTGAGTCACCGATAAATTCGACTTCGCTGAATTGCATCAAGTATAGTTAGGTAACGGTGTAGGGGTAATAGCTCACCCAACGAATTCGAAAACCGTTAGGGCTTGACGTTTCGCCACCACGAGTGGATGGCATCTTCAGAAGCTATTTCACTTCGGCGACTCCCAAAATACTGACGGTTGGTGGATCTGCAACTGTATTTATATCTGTTATCGGTGACGTGGCCCAACCAGGTAGAGTTGGTAGCCCCCCTTGACGATATAGCAGTGTCTTAAGGTCCTTTATGATGGGTACCCATGTCCTGTTGACTTTCTGTGTTTCTTATTTTCTATTGTGTGGGAGTGTATACATAGGAACAACGAAGCGATCGGTGAACACAAGAATTGCAGAACAAAAGGCTAGCTGTCGACTAGGTTATACGGACAAATCAGCGGTAGCCGAACATGCGACTGAGGAAAGAGGCCATAGGATCACGTTTGAGGAAACTCAGGTTCTTGCCGCAACATCTTCATACTATGCCAGACTTAACAGAGAAGTCATCGAAATACAAAAACACCACAATGCTTTCAATAGAAAACAAGAAATACAGAAAGTCAACTGGACATGGGTACCCATCCTAAAGGACCTGCAGACACTGCGATATCGCAAGGGGGCGGGGCTACCAACGCTACCTGATTGGGCCATGTCACCGTTAACAGGTATAAATACAGGTGCAGATCCACCAGCCGTCAGTATTTTGGAAGTCGCCAAAGTGAAATAGCATCTGAGATGTCCTCCACTCGTGGTGGCGAAACGTCAAGCCTTAACGCTAAACGACGCCGGCCTAAAAACCCAAGAACCACAAATTCATTGACCGATGGCTGCGAAAGCCTTAGATAGTACATGAATTTGAATAGGTTAGAAGTAAACAAGGATTTTGTTTGTGCCCACAATCCTAATAGCGGAAGCTTGATGATTGTGGCACACTGACCGCTGAATCGCTGATAAACCCGTATACCTACCCTTTGTAGACCCGCGACGAGATAACAGGTAAAGAACCCTAATAGTGACTTAATATAAATAGCAACTTTGTTTGGTTGGTCGTTTTGGGTTTATTGTTATAGTTTTGAGTGAATTTTGAGCTCTGAGTGTTAAATGACAATTTTAAAAAATTCCACAAGATTTAAATCCTACGGATTTCTGTAAAAAATAACATCGTGTTTGTGAACACAGTAAATAATAACAACGGGGTCTTGGGAGCACACTCATGCTTGTTAGAGCATGGTGTTGCTTTTTCTAACCTATTCGAAGTCGTTGAGCTCACCAGATATGAGAACAATCAGTGACAATGGTGTCACTTATAACAAATTTTATTTGAAAACATTTTGTATTTTTTTAAGGGTTACAAAAGTAGCTGAAGCGTTGGTAAAAAGTTAGTGTTTCAAAAAAAGTATTTTTATTTATGGCCCAGTAAAGGGTGATAAATCAGAGATAACCACAGTAGCTTCAGCTTCAGAAATTATGTGAAGCATTCCTCTTGCAGAAGCAATTTTATACATAGTTTTTGAAAAGTTGTATTCTTATCACCTTGATTATACTGCATTCACTGAAGAAACGGAGTAAAAAATTATTTCAAACCCATATTTTGGGGCTTTACTCGGATAAATCGAACTTAATTTTTCTGTTTATAATAACATCACTGCTCTCAGTATGCAGTTTTGTAGACGGTGTGCATATAACCCTTGACCATACAGTAAAAATTTACGTATATTGTGCATGGTTACTCCGTTTGTTCGGTGGATAAGGTATAATAATTTTAGTATTTTCAGCTGTAGAAAAGATAGCAACGGTGTCAGGTCTGCACAATTGCCCAGAAGTGGGCAATATGTTGGAATCACTGCACACCGAGACGAGGAGAATCAGAATATCCAGATTGCACCAATTCGCGAATGAAGGTGGGGGAATTGAAAAAGATGAGTTCGAAGAATGCCTGGACAACCTGTTCACTCTTAGGGAAAACTACGAAGATAATTATGTTATTTGATATACTTTATACTACATTTTGTAAACGTTTTAATAAAAATAGTCGTTTAAAATGTGTTTACTATTAGCTCTCTAAAGGCGGCATAATTATGCTCGCCACGCACGGCACTGTTGCAAGATACGAAGGTTATTAGGAAAATAGCGGAAATTTTCTTTTTTGTTTGTGCCAGCGCTTTTTCCAATTCTCAAAATGCCTCTCGACTCGAACTAGCTCGGTCTTTTAGCGTTGCATTTTTAATGGCATCTACATACACATGCCTGTAAAACGATGCTTTCAGGTTCTTTTTATTAACATGCTTTTATTAGCTTCACGTTATGCTTGTTTATTTTGTTTGTGAGCTTGTAACTCTCTATTGGATTAAGAGGTCGGTCCGAACACTGCCGAGAAAACGATTTTGGGTTGAATTTGACGGCTATAAATCCGTCGGACCAGCGGTCGTATCCACTTATTAAGAGATGGCGCAGACACCTTAAAGTTTGTTTATATTACACAGAGGTGTAGAGACTAGAGCTTAGAAGGCGTGATATCCCAACTATGTGGGAGTTGGTATTTTTGTGAAATTTATTCAGGAAAGTTGGCAGTTTTAATTATCGTTTATTCAGTAATGGTAAATATTGATCAAAAACAATTGTTCATCTTTATTACAGAGTATTAATAAATACAGTTTAGAAAAACTAAAAGGCACGCTTTAATGATAAAGTTAACTAAAAAGTCTTAAAAAAACCCAAAAAACTCGCTTTTAAAGAACTCCGCACTAAAAAGATAAAATAAGCTTAAAAATAATAAACGAAAAATACTAGAGTATGTTTGTTCATTGTTGTTTTAAGCTTACCGATTTAAAAAAATATTTTCAACTTCTAGGTCCGATGTTCTTGAAAAGCGTGTTTTTAGTTTTTTTTTTATATAGGTATTTATTTTTGGAAATAGGAAAAACTCATACCGAGCCATGTATGGTGAATATGTAGGTTGGGGCATCATTATAGTATTATTTTTGGTCAAAAATTAGTAATTACCGTTCAATATAACAAATCAAAAAAAATGCGTTAAGTAACTTCACTCAGTACTACAGTCTCGGTATTAACAAACATTTTGGAATTACTTCTAATTCCCCACCCTCCTCACCGCCACAATTTCACCCATATACCAGAGAACACTGATAAATAAACACATGCTATTTGGCAGTTTGACACAACCTGCTCACCATGAGTTGATGTACGATGAGACTTCTTCATTAACTAAAAATCTTTCTAATATGTACAAATATATTTCTGAGCAAATAAATACAATTAAGGGTTTCAAATTCATAAAACGTTTGTTTTAAGTCTCATTTGTGATAAAATACGCAGTCATATACAGGGTGAGTCAAGCTCAACGCCTCGGACTCTTGTGACCAAACGATACCACTTTTCGAAACATTGACTTTGCAAGTGTATGTAGGTCGAGCTGGGTTTCATTTTAAAAATAATGACTTTTATACAGGGTGTCTAATAAAAGCGTGACATATCAAAGTTGTGTTTTTTTAAATGGAACACCCTGTATATTATTGCATATTTAGATTCTTGGGTGCATTTTAGTGTGACTTTATGTATCACACATGGGACTTTAAGCGAACCGTTTAGATGCAAATCACAATTTTGGGTAAAGGTAGATGTCAGAAAAAAATTGAATATCGCAGCTATTATAAATCTTAGAGGGGTGTGACTTTGCCGTGTTACTAAGCATGAAATGTGTCAGCTTACGTTAGACGGTCGAGTTCGAATTACATTTGTACTTGGAGAAATCGGTAGATCAATTAAGGAAACTTCAATCAAAGGTAACTTGATTTTTTCAAATGGGAATGCATAATTTTTTTTATACGATCAAATGTGTAATTCGATAGGCTTTCTAATTATATCAGGTTGTGAATATCAATCTATGGTAGTTTTTATTAAATTTCGAGATTTCAATCAAATCAGTGTTTTTCAATTTCCCTACCTATAAATAAACTAGCAGGTCATGAAATATAAAGAAAACCACATTCAGATGGAAGAAAACAACTAACTGAGCAAAAAGGTCCAGCAGAACTAGAGTCAAAGAACAAGATTATAAAAACTCCCTACAACAAATCAACTCTAACCAGAAACAACGGCGGCAACATGTCTAAGGTTAAAGAGAAGCTGGAGTACCATAGAAATGGATAATTTTTACAGCCTACTAGCGACTGCAATGTACTAAAGATTAAAAATTTCCAAAATCACTAAAAACTTTGAAATGAAAGCAAAACTTTCAGCGATCGTTGCCGTCAGTCTTATATCTTCAGAACGCAATTTCACATTTAATGGTATAAAACAATAGTCATTTCCATCAAAGTCTAAAGTAATGATACCTCTCGTCCTTTAAATTTTTCAGTATTTATTAGCAAGATCGCAAAAAAAGGAATACTGACAAATCATATTTTAATTTTCTACCAGGTAAATTATTATGTTTAATAATTTGAGCAGATTTTTAATTTATTATTCATTTTCGGCGATCTTGCTTATGAGTATTGTATTGTATTAAAAGTCAGAGGTATCGGTTACTATTTTTTTAAATCATGAAATGTGAAATTTTATTCTGAAGCTATTAAACTACCAGCAACATTACGTGGTAGATTTCCTTTCATTTCAAAATTCACAATGGTTTTGTGAATCGTCAATCTTTAGAATATTGTAGTAGCCGGTATGCTGTGAAAAATACCCATTTCTGTCGTACTCCAGCTGCTTTTTGACCTTAGATGTGTTATGTCTGCTATTTCAGGTTAGAATTGATTTGTTGTAAGTCATTCTTATAACTTTGTCCCTTTACTCTAGTTCGTCCGTAACTATCTGCTAAGTTAGTTGTTTTGTTCCATCTGAACAGTTTTTTGTTTATATTTCATGGCCTGCTAAGTTGCTTACAGGTAAGAAAATTGAAAAACACCGGTTTTACTGAAAATTTGAAATTAAATCAAAACTATCAGAGATTGATATTTACAACTGCATATCATTAGAAAGCTTATCAAATTGCACATTTGATCGTATAAAAAAAATTATGCATTCCCATTTGAAAAAATCAAGTTACATTTGATTGAAGTTTCCTTAATTGAACTACCGATTTCTCCAAGTACAAATGTAATTCGAACTCGACCGTCTAACGTAGGCTGACACATTTCATGCTTAGTAACACGGCAAAGTCACAGCCCTCTAAGATTTATAATAGTTGCGATATTCAATTTTTTTCTGACATCTACCTATACCCAAAATTGTGATTTGCACCTAAACGGTCCGCTTAAAGTCCCATGTGTGATACATAAAGTCACACTAAAATGCACCCGCGAATCTAAATATGCGATAATATACAGAGTATTCTATTTAAAAAGCATAACTTTGATATGTCACGCTTTTATTAGACACCCTGTATAAAAGTCATTATTTTTAGAATGTAGTCCAACTCGACCTACATACACTCGCAAAGTCGATTTTTCGAAAAGTGGTATCGTTTGGTCACAAGAGTCCGAGGCGTTGAGCTTGACTCACCCTGTATATCCATGGAAAGTGGCATAGCTAACATAACATTTTCACACCAGCCGCGGTACTCTGGTATTTAGCCCGTGTTCACATCGGACGCGCCTCGCTTGGAGCATCGCGCTTTGCTTAGCGCTACGCTATGCGCCCGATGTGAACGGCTGCATCTAAACGTATGGGTTGGTTCCCCTCGCTTTACGCTAGGCGGTAAGCGTAGCGCTATGCGCTTGATGTGAACGGCTGCATCTAAATGTATGGGTTGGTTTCCCCTCGCTCTACGCTAGGCGGTAAGCAAAGCGCGATGCTCCAAGCGCGGCGCGTTCGATGTGAACGGGGGCTTAGCCCGTGTTCACATCGGACGCGCCTCGCTTGGAGCATCGCGCTTTGTTTAGCGCTACGCTATGCGCCCGATGTGAACGGCTACATTTAGACGTATGGGTTGGTTCCCCTCGCTTTACGCTAGGCGGTAAGCGTAGCGCTATGCGCTCGATGTGAACGGCTGCATCTAAATGTATGGGTTGGTTTCCCCTCGCTTTACGCGAGGCGGTAAGCAAAGCGCGATGCTCCATGCGAGGCGCGTCCGATGTGAACGGGGGCTTAGGCTCTGTCTACGCGGTCTGCTCAATTATACAAAAAATAGACCTCGTATTTACTGTTTCTTTTTGTTGGGCACATTTGTATCGAAATAAAAAAAATATTTTTAGAGGAGAAGGTTTAAAGAGACAGCATTGTACTATATCAATACTTCATATATCCCATCCAAAGAATACTATCTAAATTCTCTGTAATTTAATCTTGCACTGAAAAATGCAATCTTTTGACTTAATTATAGAGAAATGTAATTCTATGAAACATGATTGATAGTAGACAGTTCAAACCAAATCTATTTCATGCAAAATGAAATACCTTAAAAGTACAACTATACATTCAACTAGGTGGGCGTTTCTGTTATCTGCGTAATTTTTTCATCATTTTTATACGATTATAATCGTGAACGACATGATTGATTATAATTTCATTATCGTCTTATCTAAACATAAAGTTGCTGAACTGCTAAGTCTCCCATGTTCAGTTAACCATTGACAAATGATACGAAAAGTGTCGGAATGATAACAGGAGCTGCAAAACATAGTGTCGTATATTTATTGATTTTGGCAGGTAAAAGGCATTATATTATTTGTATACGTTATCAAGGTATAGCTTTTGTGTATGTTATCTGTTATCGGAGTATTGCAATTAAAGCATACATAATTTGAAATGTATAAATCGCTAACAATAGATATTATATTGGTCGAACTAAACATAACCTTTAGAATTTGAATTAGAAATTAAACATTATTTACAAAATGAATGATTGTCATTGAGTTACTATCTGCAATAGTCAGTTCACATGAAAGAGTAATAATTATTCATTCACATTCGTGAAACTTATTGTTAAACACTGCTTTTGTATAGTAGTAGTAGTAGTAGTAGTAGATTTATTTAGCATAATCGCTACATTATAACTGTTATCAAGAATACAAACTAATTCGCCGAGTACATTCATGAGATTACCTCACTATAAATCTTGTATATCCAAGAAACACTTTTTCAATCTTGTCTTGAATTCTTTCAAATTGGTAACTGATTTAATATTATTGTCCAGTTTATTAAATTCATATAACCCTTTTTGGAACACCGATTTATTTGTGATATTGCTGTTGCAAATTTGTAGATGAAAATCTATATTTCCTCTAGTTGAATAGTTATGATATTGATTGTTTAATTCAATAAAATTTTCTAAAATTTCCGGCAATAAATGATTTTTTAATCTAAATATGAAAATGAGAACTAGATACAATATAAAATTCTTTATATTCAACCATTGAAGTTCTTTTAACATATAACGTGACTTTGTGAACTTATTTTTATTCAAAATTATTCTCATTGCTTTATTTTGCAGCACTTGTAATTTTGAATATATGGCTTCATTTGCGGTATATAAAGTAGTTGAACAGTATAATAAATGAGGAAGAATTATAGTGTTGTACACAATTTTTTTAGAATAAACACTGAGGCTTTGGGAAATTCTATAAAAGTAATTTGTCTTTTTGGATATTTTTGAAATAATATAATCAAAGTGGTCCTCAAATTTTAATCTACTATCTACGTATATGCCCAGATATTTGATAGATTTAACTACTTCAATTTTGTCATTATTAACCAAAAGGGTAATTGGTGTTTCGTTTAAATGTTTGTCTATTATCATACATTTTGTTTTGTTGGTATTTAGTTTCAGTTTATTGACGTTCAACCAATTGATAATTTTTCTCATATCATCATTTAGAAGTTCCAACGCAATGTCTAATTTTGTTTCCGATATGTATATTAAAGTATCATCTGCAAATATTTGAATTTTACAATGCTCCAAAATATCTGGTATGTCATTAATATATAAAATGAACAGTAGTGGGCCCAATTTACTTCCCTGTGGTACTCCAACCGAAATATTCTTGACACTTGAAAAAGTGTTTCCTACTTTAGTGATCTGACTCATATTTATTAAGTAATTTTGGAAAATTTCATACACTGCCCCCCTGAATCCATAGTGATATAATTTCTTTAACAATTTTGCCCTGTCTATAGTCTCAAATGCCCTCTTGAAATCTAAAAACACTGTTAATGTACATTTCTTCTCATCCATAGAACGTCTCCAATCTTCTTCTACTACTACTTGAATTGCTGTTTCCGTAGAATACGTCTTTCTGAAGCCTGCTTGATATTTTGTCAATACTTGGTTTTCCTCAATAAATTCCATAATTTGTTCATATATAATTCCTTCAAAAAGCTTTTCAACATCTGGTAGTACATTTATTGGCCGCATATTTGTATATAATTCAGAGTTTTGAACTTTTGGAACAGGAGTAATGGTAGAACATTTCAGTTTAGATGGAAATTTGCCATATATCAAACAGTGATTCAACAGTAAAAGTAATTTATCTCCAATTATATCAAAACATTCGTTTAAAATATTTTTTGATAAATTTTCACTAGGATTTTCATTTGATTTCAATTTTGAGATGGATTTTCGAAGATAAGATATATCTAATGTTCTGAAATGATCCATAGTTTGGTTGTGTGATTCTTTTAATACACATAATTTGGCATCACCATCATCAATTGAATCCACTATTTCATTTATACTTTTTATAAAATAAATGTTCATTCGTTCTGCTATTATTAATTTTTCTGTTATGATGCCGTCATCGAAACGCATTCTAGATAATTCATTATTTATTTTGGGAGAGACGATGTTTTTCAATGTTTTCCACATCATTTTGCTGTTGTTCTTATTACTGTCAATTTTGTTTTCATAGAATTTTTTCTTTTCACTTCTGAGAACTTCTACACACTTGTTTCTCGCTTTTGTATATTCTGCCCAATGTTCTGGATTTTTGGTAATCATAAATTTTTTATAGTTATTATCACGTATTAATTTAGAGTCCTTGAATGCCTGTGAAAACCACAATGTTGATTTCTTTCTCTGATATATCCTTTTCCTTACTGTTGATTCTCCTATACAAAGTTCCATGTTATCCATAATCTGTGAAAAGTAGTTGTCTGCATCAAATATAATTCCAGAAATATTGTTGTGTTGTAGAAGGGTTTCTCGTAGCTTCGCATAGTCAATAGTTGCAATTTCCTTCAAAGTTTTGTCATTAAGTATACTTTCCACTTCAAAACATATCCAAGAATGATCACTTACTTTTGGAGTATGCATAACTTTAACAGGAAGATTTTGTTCATTGGTAATTATTAAATCTATTGTAGTTCTAGAATGGTTTGTTATTCTGGTGCACTCTTCTACTTTCTGCCATAATCCTTGAAAGCTTATTACTTGTTTGAATTTTTTAACATAAAAGTCGTGAGAGCTGTAATTTATATTAAAGTCTCCCACGTGTACTGTGGAACAATTTTGGTAATATTGGTTTTCACATATACTTTCAAAAAAATCTAAAAATTTGTTAATATTACCACTTGGAGATCGATAATAAACGTGCAGATTATACATTTGACGTATTCTCATCTTCAAATTTATGTACCACCACTCATACTCCGAAGTTATAACATTTTCTACTTTAACTGTGATGCTTTGCAGGATATATACTAATATACCACCTGTGTGCTTTGAAACTGTGTCTGCCCTTATTACATGATACTCAGGGATATAGATTTCTTCATCTTGAATGTCTATAGTAACATGTGTTTCAGTTAAACAGAGTACTAATGGTCTCTCCGAGAACAAAAAATTTTGTACCTCATCTTTATGTAATAAGAACCCTTGTATGTTTATATGGTATATGAGGTTGGCACATTGTTTTTCTTGTAATTGCTATGAGCTCTCACCATAGTAAGGTCTATTTTTCAAGTTTCTGTATTCAATTTGTACAATATTACATATTCTATCGAATGATGAATGATTTGTAGTAAAATTTGTATTGTACTTTAAATTTGACTCTTTGCAATTTGGACATGTTATTAAGTTTTTAGCTGTATCACAGTTTTGGGATTGATGTTCACTAGAACCGCATTTTATACATATACCCTTCTTTGTACAATTTTTTGCTGTATGATGGAATCCAGAACAGTTAAAGCACCTCAGGAGATCATAATGCTCAAAAACTGTACATACATCCATGGATATAAACAGTACACCTTCTTTCATAGTTGCATCAAATGTTCTCTCATCTAATTCCAGGATAGCCAGATACCGATGTTTCATTTTGTTAATTGCTACTACTCTTATTGAAGAATCCTTACTTATAACACTGTTATTGTCCTTTAAGTCTTCTAACAATTCATCTTTGTTTAATTCTTCACTAAATCCCACAACTTTAACCATTGGCAATCTCCTACGACCGACATTAGCTGTATAACTTTTTCCAACATGATGTTCAACTTCTGATTTAAGTTTTTTTATTTCATCCATATTTTTACATTCAATTTTTATAGCTCCATCTTTAAGATCATTAATTTTTTTTATGGAAATATTCATCTTTGCAGGATTTATATGTTTGCTCAATGCTTTCTTTGTTTGTGCACAGGTTTGATTTTTATCATTTGGTTTTATGACAACAGTATTTCCTGGTTCTACTGTACTATCAACAGCCTTTGTTGTTATTTTTGGTTCCAAAGTTATATTGGATGTTGGGACACTTTCAATGGTATCATTTTGTTCTACACTACGTGTTACTGCTACTGGACTATTTTTAACGATGTCAGCGAATGATTTACTGATGTGGCTTGTTTTTTCCAACTTCTCTAATTTCCTTTGTAAATAACAATTTTTTTCTTGCAATTCCTTGATTAGTTGTTCCTGGATGTGTATTGTGTAATCTTTGGTTTTGATTATTTCTTCCAACAAAAATCCTTTTTCTTGTTCATCGTGGCTTGTGTTTCCAGTATCTCTCTGGCTCGAGTTTACCATAAAAACGTACTTTCCGTCCAACTATCAAAAATAGGCCAGTGGTGTCAGAGACTGGCAGATGTCAATAAACTGTCCCAAAGCACCACTCGGCAATGAACTTCCAGAATATGAGTCCTCCTCAGCAAACCGCACTCGTGCAGACAGCCACGAACCGCTCACAGTCTATATCAACACAGCAACACAAAAAAAATACCTCAAAAACCGTTGAATTTCCGTTTCTACTCAAGAGCGCGACTTGATACTACCTATATACAGTATGTTACTTGCGAATACTCCAAACCAAAAGTAAATTTCTAACCGGATTGATTTTAAGAAATTCTCGCCACTAAACTGGCTTAGAGAGGATTTGAGGGTTCGAACCTCCGCTTCCTCCATCAAATCACTTCCTGAAAAAGTGGAAAAAAAACAAAAAAACAGACTCCAAGTGGCTTAACTTTCCATACAAATGAACATTTTAGTCAAGTTCCACTACTCGATGCTGCAGGTATCTGTTTTTTGATGAGATTAAGTTTAAATGAATTTCGAGAAAGTATAGAATGGATTAAGGATTGGTTGACTTCAAAAGATTAGGCGGGGATTAATTGTATTTTCGCTAATATAACGTGCAACTATATGTTTTTTCAGTCAATTTTACGCACCTGGCAACTCTAACGCTGCGGCTGATCTGAAAGCTGGCAACCATTTTTTTTAATTCTTTACCTCATTTTCTTTCAAATGACGTAAAATTCACTAAAAAAACATATATAGTTGCAAGTTATATTAGCGAATTAATTACACTAAAATTAATTGCAGGTGATTGCAGCTAATTTTTAAACCTACCTACCACTAATCCATTGTGTATACTTTCTCAAGATTTATTTAAAATTAATGTTATCAAAAAAACAGATACCTTTAAGATTGAGCAGTGGGATCCTGTACTATTTTAAAGTTACAAAATTATCCAGCCACTTCACTATCCCAATTTCACCCCTGTGTCTGATGTAGATACAATGTACCTAGGCACGGTGTATTTAGAGGGGGTCGGGACCCCCCCCCAAACGTTACATAATGCCATCTAAAAAATGGTATCCACAAATTTTTGCAAGGGACGACAGCAAATTTAAGAATCTATAATCTGGACCCCCCCCCCCCCAAAACCAAATCCTGGATACTGCCTGAATGTACCATAAATAATCAGAGGTTATTTGAGGTGTGCGTACGATTCCTTAACTTACGATGACAATTTAAATTCAACAAACGCTACTGGAAATTGTTATCCAAATTTTTAGATAAAAAAATATATGAGAAAGTAAATATACGCATACAAGTATGGGATTTTATGAGGCTCTGACCTTATAAATTTGTATAAAGATGCTTTGTAATGATATACAGAGGAGGGGTATCAGGGTACTAAAGACAGAATGCGTACAAGACTGCGTAGGCTGACGAAACTTGCAGATCAGTATTTTGTTTACACTTTATAAAACATCGAACCAAAAAGTTAAAAATAATTTTTAAATAAATTATGAACAAAAAATACTGATATTATTGCGAAAATAAGCGCCCACACCCAGCTGTATTGCACTACTTAACCAGTATACCCTTTATATTTATCTATTTATGTATTTATTATATATGATTTAATTGCAGCAAACTTCAATTGTGGTACTTCCGACTCAAAGGATATACATCTGACTGAACATGACAAATCATACATTTGGTCTCCAGAGTCATCGGAAACATTGACAGTAACAACTGACGAAGGTTGTCAAATCGTTGTACAGCTACTATATTGTAATCTCGATGGAGATAATCAGGAATACGCTACGCTTTCGACAGGTATGTTGCTATACAGATTATCACGGATTGGACCTAATATAGACAATACCAAAAGCTCACTATTAGTGTCAATATGGGTGCCATAAATGCGAACCGCTTCAATACTCCATTAGCAAATAATCACCATGCACCAATCGGATTCCATTGTGCAGTCTCGTTTATATACAGGAACATTTTGTTGTGCGATGTCGGCGACGTTCTCGTTACTTCTTAAGCTAGGATTGAAAACATCTTCGTAAACACGTCATATTTTATGTACGAAGTTCGCACACCACGCTTAATGTAACTGTTTCATTTTCAAGAATCCCGAAATGTCCGACCGCCGATGGTCTCACGCGATACGTAAGCCTATACACTTGAAAATAATGTGAACGCATCATATTTGATGTACGAAATTCGCACACCACGCTTAATCTGTTTCATTTTCAACAATCCCGAAATGTCCGACCGCCGATGGTCTCACGTGATACGTAAGCCTGAAAATAATGTGAACGCATCATATTTGATGTACGAAATTCGCACACCACGCTTAATGTAACTGTTTCATTTTCAAGAATCCCGAAATGTCCGACCGCCGATGGTCTCACGCGATACGTAAGCCTATACACTTGAAAATAATGTGAACGCATCATATTTGATGTACGAAGTTCGCACACCACGCTTAATGTAACTGTTTCATTTTCAAGAATCCCGAAATGTCCGACCGCCGATGGTCTCACGCGATACGTAAGCCTATACACTTGAAAATAATGTGAACGCATCATATTTGATGTACGAAGTTCGCACACCACGCTTAATGTAACTGTTTCATTTTCAACAATCCCGAAATGTCCGACCGCCGATGGTCTCACGCGATACGTAAGCCTGAAAATAATGTGAACGCATCATATTTGATGTACGAAATTCGCACACCACGCTTAATCTGTTTCATTTTCAACAATCCCGAAATGTCCGACCGCCGATGGTCTCACGTGATACGTAAGCTATACACTTGAAAATAATGTATAGAACCTCATATGTTCTTCTACGATTTCAAGTTATAGCATAGTAACAAATAAATCACTTTCATACGTTAAAATTTCGTTAATCATAGCATTCTTTTAATAAACGTTTAAAAATACCGCCAGTGACCTCTAAACATTTTTTGCTAATTGAGGTTTTGAAGAAAAATTTTTTTTTTGTCATAAATGGAAAGATCATATATAAGTTTTATAACAAAACTGATTTTGTTTTCTTTTTTTTTTCGCAATAATTCAAAACTCATATCAAAATAAAAATGAGTTTTTGAATCGAGTACCGAAAACACGCCGACGGCTCCCGAAACCGTGTGACGTCACCATGGCGTAAGGATGTTCCTTTGACCAACGACGTCCTACTCCGATACTAGATTCTAGATTCCCAGCCAATCGCGAAAATATGTACTGCTAAACTGGTAACTAGTGTATATTTGTTGCAACACAGTCGATGAATGAAGTTTACAGCTCGAGACGAAGTCTACGATCGAAATAAATGTTTTTGAATGTTTGAAGTTGAAGTCAGATTACATATTCCAGTAAGTAACACACGGTTTCGGGAGCCGTCGGCGTGTTTTCGGTACTCGATTCAAAAACCCATTTTTATTTTGATATAACTTTTGAATTATTGCGAAAAAAAGAAAACAAAAACAGTTTTGTTATAAAACTTATACAGGGTTATTCACGTTATTCGACACGGAGCATTATGGCTAAAGTATTTGATAAAAAAGAAAATAATAATTTCGGATGGATAGAGACACATAAAGGCTACATTTTAAAAATATTTTCATGTTATACAGGGTGTCCCAAAAACACGAAATGTATCAAAGATATGTTTTTTTAAATGGAACACACCGTATATTATTGCATATTCAGATTCCTCGGTGATTTTTAGTGTGACTTTATGTATCATACATGGGACCTAAAGCGAACCGTTTAGGTGTAAATCACCATTTTCGGTATAAGTAGATAACAGGAAAAAATTGAATATCGCAGAGATTATAAAATAGGGAAGGCTGTGACTTTGCCGTATTACTAAGCATAAAATGCGTCAGCTTTGATCAAATTTAAATTACGATTCTGCTTGGAGAAATCGGTCGATTAATTAAGGAAACTTCGATCAGCGATAACTTGATTTTTTCAAATGGGAATGCCTAATTTTTTTTATACGGTTAAAAGTAGAATTTGATAACCTTTCTAATGATATAAGGTTGTCAATATCAATCTCTGGTAGTTTTCATTTAATTTTAAATTTTCAAACAAATCGGCGATTTTCAATTTTCCTATCTATAAGCAACGTAGCAGGCCATGAAATATAAACAAAAACCTGTTCAGGTAGAAGAAAACAACTAACTTAGCTGAAAAATAGATACTAACTAGACTAAAGGGACAATTAAGATTATAAATATTCCTTACAACAAATCAACTCTCCCAGAAATAACTGCGAAACGTCTCTAAGGTCAAAGACAAGCTGGAGTATCGCAGTAAAAGATATATTTTACAGTCTACTGGTTACGCACCTTACTAGAGGTTAAACATTTTCAAGACAATTAAAAACCTTGATATGAAACGAAAACAGCCAGCGACTGTTGCTCCAGCACGCAACTATCAATCATATGTAAGGGTGTAAAAAAGTACTAATTTGTGTCGAAGTCGATATCTCTGATTTGGAGCCCTTCTATTTTTCAATATCTATTAGCAATATTGCAAAAAAGGAATACTGACAAATCAGATTTAAATTTTCTACCATTTAAGTTATGTTTTATAATTTGAACAAATTTTAATTCATTCCTCATTTTCTGCGGTCTTGCTAATAGGTACTGAAGAATTTTCAGAACTCCAGTAAGAGGTACTTTTGACTTGAGTTTTGACAGAATTTCATACTTTTTTATATCATTAAATGTGAAATTTTATTGAAAATAATAAACTGCTTACAACATTCTCTAGTAGTTTTTATTTTATTTCAAAATTTTCAAATGGTTTTGGAAATTGTCAATCTGTGGTACATTGCAGTAGCTGGTAGGCCGTGAAAAAATCCATTTCTGCCATACTCCAGCTTCTCTTTGACCAAAGATATGTTGACGCCGTTGTTTCTGGTTAGATTTTGTTTGTTGTGAGTAATTTTTATAATCTTGTCCCTTTAGTCTAGTTCGTGTGTATTTTTCAGCTAAGTTAGTTGTTTTCTTCTACTTGGACAGGTCTTTGTTTATATTTCATGGCCTGCTACGTTGCTTATAGGTAGGAAAATTGAAAAACGCCGAGTTGTTTGAAAATTTAAGATTAAATGAAAACTACCAGAGACTGATATTCACAACCTTGTATCATAAGAAAGACTATCAAATTCTACGTTTAACCGTATAAAAAAAATTAGGCATTCCCATTTGAAAAAATCAAGTTATCGCTGATCGAAGTTTCCTTAATTAATCGACCGATTTCTCCAAGCATAATCGTAATTTATATCTGACACTCTCATCAAAGCTGACACATTTTATGCTTAGCAACACGGCAAAGTCACAGTCTTTCAAATTTTATAATCTCTGCGATATTCAATTTTTCCTGATATCTACTTATACCGAAAATGGTGATTTACACCTAAACGGTTCGCTTTAAGTCCCACGTATGATACATAAAGTCACACTAGAATTTACCAAGGAATCTGCATATGCAATAATATATGGGGTGTTCCATTAAAAAAACATAACTTTGATACATTTCGTGCTTTTGGGACACCCTGTATAACATAAAAATATTTTTTAAATGTAGCCTTTATGGGTCTCTATCCATCCGAAATTATTATTTTCTTTTTTATCATATACTTTAGCCATAATGCTCCGTGTCGAATAACGTGAATAACCCTGTATATGATCTTTCCATTTATCACAAAAAAAGTACTTTTTTTTCTTAATTCAAAACCTCAATTGATTCGTTTTCTTCTTCTTTAATATGGGCTGCAGGCTGCAGTAGTGCAGTATTCTTAATTCGTACATTAGTACATCCCTTGTGTCCACTTTTATTTTGTACACTGCATTTTTGATCTGGCCCCATAAACAATAATGTAGTGGTGTGAAATCTGGAGATCTTGCAGGCCAATTAACAGAATATCCACAAATCCAACGCCCTGAAAAACGTTCGTCCAGAGTTGCTTGATCTGACCTTCTGCTGATAGTACATCTGAATTCTAATATTTTCAAGAACATTATCTAGTAGACCTTGTATTTGTTTTTTTTTTAATTGAAGTATTTGTCTCATGTGAGGCGATTCTCCAAAATGAAAGGGCCAACTGTCGACCGTACCACACCATACCTTACACAAACACCATATTTGCATATTTTAAATTTAAGTATCTGGCATCTTGCAACACTAATAATCACATGAATTCCAAAATAGACGTTCATTTACTATCACTGTACACTGTACACTGAAACTTCATCAAAACATCAGAGATATCAAATGTCTTCAAGCCTCAAACATGGCATACTTTGATTATGACAGAGTTCAGATACAAGTGAAAATCTAGATAAACATTTTTAATTACGTTATAACTTGAAAACGTATAAGAACTTTTGAGTTTTTTAGATTATTTCACGGGTATAATACTCTCCTAGAGTTTGGTGCGCTCCTTCCGATTCACCCTGTATATTCTACCCTGTATACCGCATGGGAGGCTGAGTAGTAATAGTGATGCGCAGGTGACACCAAGCAAGTAGGCTATCTTTGGCCCTTTTTGCCAACCCCACTAAACCAACACTGGAAACACTAAAGACCACGTCCTAGAAAGCTCCTTGTCGAACCTACTAGACCTCTTGTCCAACCATCTCGCTGAATATAGTGCCTCCTCCCCTAACTCCGTTGTGCCGAATATCTGAACCCTAAGGTTATCATAGACGGCACATCTGCTCAGGAAGTGGAACGCTGGCTCTTCCTCTTCCCTGGAGCAGGGTCCCCTACCACTCTCATGAGTGACAAATGTCTATTCAACAAATGCTTTTTTCTGAAAACTTTTTAATCTCAAAAGTTATAATCTTTCTTAAGACTAACAGCGTATGTAAGGTCTAAGGCATAAAAAGTAATATATTTTTTATTTACAGGACCCAGTAATGCAAGAGACGGTCTGCTATTTACCTACAGCGTCAAAGAAAAACCCATATATTTATACAATGGTAACCAAGTATATGCTGAGGTGATTTTAGTAGGTCACTCTACTCAGAGTAAAATAAAATTGAATTTCACACGAATAGGTAAATATACACAAACGTATGTATTTTACAGATAGATTTGAAAACTTCCCACCACGGATTTATCGAAAACCACTGAATAAAAGAAAAAAACGCCGAAACACGCCAAAATTTTTGTGAAAGGTGACAACTTTTGAACCAAAAACAACTCCTCTTGTACCCTCTGCCCCCTAGGGTCACTGCTTTAAACATTTTAAATGAGAAGAAATATCGAGTAATAGCTTGGTTTAAAGGCATATCGAAGCCATTTGTTTTAACGTTTGATTTTTTTAAATCGGTCGATTCGTTTTCAGCTCGCCATGACTCACTGAAGTCACTGAAAAGAGCTTATGCAGAGCCTCTGTCTGTCCGTCCGTCCGTCTGTCCGTATACAAAAGATAGCCAAAACTACAGGCCTAGGCGTAGTTAGGTGGGGGCTCGGGGGCTTAGCCCCCCAAGAATGAAATTTGCCCCCCCAAAAATCCTAAAATGATTCGTTCTGCTAAATCTTTGTATATAGGGCGGAAACTTAGGCTCGCCAGATCCAGGGACTTAAGCCCCCCCAGATTTAGGGACTTAACTACGCCTATGACTACAGGTGCTAGAAAAACCTAAATACAGATTCGAAATCAGCATGAAAAAACTAGTCCGGGAAAAATCCGGTTTTGTCAACATCGCTTCTGGTTTAAAAAAATGAAGTCAAGTTGATTGACTCAGTACTTCCCACACATTACGCTGATACCAGTTTATTATTTTCCCATAGCATGAATCTTTAGTCTAAGATCCCTTGCAACCAAATAATCGCCAGCCCCCCCCCCCCTAAAATTGTCTTATGCCGCTAGGTCTTCCCTTCACAGGTCAATGGACAGCCTATTATCGATACTACAAACTTCTTAGTTTTACAACCCCCACCCCCCAACCACCTCACTTTCACCCCCACCCAAAAAACTGGTAGGAAATGATCAGGAACCCCTAAAACATCTAAAAACCGAATGTGAGTTGTTTTAATACTCATTGTTGTTTGATTATTGCTACGCTGCCACTGACGCGATTTTTAACAAACATAAGCGTTATCCATTCTCACCACGGTAGCAATATACTGTGTCAAAATTTCATTAGAATCAATTTAATAGTGTTACAAAATACAAAACGATTTAAACCAATAAATTCTCGTATGTATACAGAAAATTCTAAGTCCCTTAGTTTCCGTAATAGACTAGGCAATGTTCGGATCAACCTAAAAAGGTGATTTGTGTAGGTAGGTCTTCCTTCACAGGTTAGTGGACAGCCTATTATGAGTACAAGAAATTTTTTAATAATAATAATAATAATAATAAAATGTCTTTATTGATTCTCCAACATGAGGCGAAGTTTAGCCAAATGGCTACTCTACCACTTAACCTCGTGAAGGAGGGTGCGAAAATTTACATCTATTTACAAAAAATTGTAATTTGTACTTTAACTCTAATATCATGTTGTTCTATATATAATGATAAAAAATGACATATAACCAATTGAAGATAGCAGTACATAATACCTACTCTTAATAACAAAGGTAGAAGTAAAGAATGTGGTACTATTCATAAAGTTCTTATGTTCTTAACAACTCACTTTTCACATACTTTTTAAAAGATAATAGATTTCTAGCCTTTGAACATTGATTGATGTTATTGTAATGTTTCACAGCATTATAAATAAATGATTTCTGATATGACGACGTATTATGACTAGGTATAGTAAAGAGATGGTTATGTCTTAAATTTCTAGAAACGATGTCTCCACGTGGTATAAGCTTATTGACAAGATATGCAGGTTTACTGGTTGTTACAAGTCTGTGTACAAAGACAGTTAGAAGATATATATACTGAACGTGTAGTGGTAGCCACCCCAGATCCCTTATTTTAGACGAAACATGATCATATTTGCGCAAACCAAATACGAACCTACAACAATTGTTTTGAAGTTTTTGCAATCTGTATCTCGTTAAGCAGTCTAGGTAAGGATAATAAAGCACCATTGAGTAATTGAATTTAGACAGAACTAGACTCTCAACCAGTTTCTTACGGGTCTTGAAGTTCAAAATATGACGACTGGAATATAATAACCTCAGACACATGTATGCTGCTTTAGACATATTGGTGCAGTGGTGTTCAAACTTCAGGTTGGAGTCAAGAGTAACACCTAAATTTTTTGAAAAATCAACAACCGGAATTATAGCTCCGTTCAAATGCAGACTTATTCTTTCTTTTATATCAGTGTACATGCGTTTAGGGGTAAAGATCAGTGCAGACGACTTACACGGATTTATCCTGAGGCAATGTCTCTTACAGTAATCCGAGATATTAACAAGATCCATATTAACCTTAAAGGAAGCTTCATTGAAGTTACAAGAATTGAAAGAGTATACAAGTTGGGTGTCATCTGCATACGTTTGAATGTTACAGTGTTCAACGCAGCTATGCAAATCAAAAGTGTAAACTAAGTAAAGTAAAGGCCCTAAGACGGAACCCTGTGGCACCCCGCAAGGGACATCCACAACCCTAGAAACACCTCTGTCAGTCTTTACCTTTTGCTTGCGATTGAATAAGTATTCTTTAAAGAATTTCAACGGCATCTCAGCTAATCCATAGTATTTTAATTTACTTATCAATATTTTATGATTCACACAGTCAAAAGCTTTTGACAAATCTAACATTACGAGTATATCACCACAGCGATTGTCTAAGTCATGAAGAATACTATCGGTAAGATGTATTAACGCACTCGTGGTACTGTATCCAGCACGGAATCCTGATTGATGTACCGGGAACATATTATTTTCTTCAAAATATTTTGCTAGCTGAGAGTAAATAACCTTTTCAAGTATTTTTGAAAAACAACACAAGATACTAATGGGTCTCAAATCGGTATAATCTTTCGGATTACTGACTTTTGCAAGGGGAATGATAACAGACTCTTTCCAAAGTTCCGGAAATACACCTCTTTCCAGGCATATATTTATTATATGTGTGATATGATCTAAAATTTCAGGTAGGCATAGACAGATCATATCTATATTGAGCCCATCGCACCCAGTAGCTGTAGATTTTATGCTAATAATAATATTTAAAATTTCCTCCTTCGTAACAAGACGGAATTCAAAGCGGCCTGAGACACCAATAAAAGAAGCATTCTGGTAATAATTAACTGTACTATCAATAACTCGGCTACAATTGTTAGTTGTTTGGTAATTCAACAAAAACTGAGCATTAACTTCATTAGGTTCAAGTAAAGCTGGAGGAATAATATTTTTGTTCTTTGAATAAACATTCATTTTTTGAAGGCGTCTCCAAGCCTGTCGATTATTCAAATTAGAACACTGAGATAAGTATGCCTTTTTCTCTCTTCTAATAGAAGCTAGCGCATAATTTCTGCGATCCTTATATATGAGCCAGTTGGCAACAGACCTATTAGACCTGAAAGTATGCAACGCACTGTCCCTTTCATTTAAAATACGCCTTAGGTTCGGAGTTAGCCAAGGAGCTGCAGGTTTTGTTATGCGCGCCGTCCTAATGGGCGCATATAAATCAAAAAGTTCAATTAGATGCTTCGATAGAAAATCTACTTTGGCGTTAATATCTTCGAGGTAATATAAATGATCCAGATTGCTCCTTCTCAAACATTCTTTCAGACCAGCAATATCAATATTTTTAAAATCTCGGTAAGAGATATATTTAGTACCATGCTTGACTGTTTTAATTTGAAGTTTGCAAAAAACAAGTCTGTGATCTGATATATTATCGGCATTCACTGTGCCTGATTCAAGAAAAATGTCAGGATTATTAACAAATATGGGGTCAATCAAAGTTAAGGTGTGCTGAGTTATCCTTGTAGGTTCGTTGATGGTTTGCACAAAACTATAAGAATCTAAACAAGAGCACAGTGGGTTGTTATTATCTAGTACATCAATGTTCATATCACCCAGAAAAAATATGTTATCAAATTGTGGAGAGAAAAAAGACAAAATATTATCAAATATTTGAATGCAATCATTTATAGGGCTTTGAGGGGGGCGATAAACAGCAATAATAAGAAAACTAGCATTACCAATCCTAAATTTACAACACAGAACTTCCAACAGATTGTTGATAGGAATCGTAGTCTCAACCTTAATGCAGTTGAGATCAGATCTGTAATAAATGGCGACACCACCTCCTCGACTGCCACGATCATTACGAAATAACTGGTAGCCCTCCATTGATACAGCACTGTCATCTATATCGCTATTAAGCCACGTTTCGGTAATGGCTGCTATATCAAACTTGTTATGAATAAGTTGCATAAACCCATCAAAGTCGGATAAAAGAGATCTGACATTCAAATGGCAAATTGATAAACAATTATTGGAATTGCGTGTATGTTCCTCCATTAACCTAAAACCCTAACCATAGTCGATTCTACATTGTAAATTAAGCCTGAATTGCTTAAAAATAGGACAATTACTATCTTTGGCTGAATGACCGATTTCTAACTTGTCTGTAGATTTCTCATTATACCTAAGGCAGTTAACACATTTAAGATTACCTGATTTACAATCCTTCATTAGATGATCTTCAGAACAATTAGAGCAGACAAGACCGCTGTTTTTACAATTTTTATCAGTATGGCCAAAGCCTAGACATTTATAGCATTGCATTACATTTATATAATCATCTATCGCACATTTTTTCCAGCTTGCACAAATAAAACCTTTAGCTATTATAATTTGCCGAGCCCGTGGAGGCATTTCTAATACAATATTCCATTTTCCATATTTTTTAAACTTTTTTACAATTTTAAGGTGTGACCGTTCACAATCAGATAGATTATTTAAAGATATAATGTCACTAATAATTTCCTCATCCGTGTCCAATCTCTCAGCCTTTGATAAATTCTTTATCAAAAGTCTAGGATTAAACTTCTTTGGCTCACTTGCAACATACTTGTTTCCCAGACGAGAGTCCAAATTGATTTTCAGCCTCTCGACATCACTGACGTTTTCACAGTAAACGGCAACACCATTTCTTATTTTCTTTATATTATTTACGCATACATTAATATCAGCTGGTTTTATGTCTTGCTGGAGGTTTTTTAATACATCGTCACTCGTGTCCTGGCCTTTAGATTTTACGATCAACACAGCTGATTCATTGTTTGTGTGTTTTTTGACAACTTCACTGTAGGTAGACGTTCCCAATGTTTTTTGCTGCACTGAAGAAATAGACGGATATCTGGTTACATCCTTGAACGTTAATAATTCCTCTTGCATTTTCTCAATTTTGTATTTTAACAAATTATTAGAATTTTCTAATTCCTCTACCAGTTTATTCAGCAAGGATTTTTCACGAATAAGGCACTCGTTTTCTTTTTGTGATATTACCAGATTGCTGCTATCTCCTCCATTTGTAGATACCGATTGTCTCACTGTTGATATACAATCGTTGCAGAACCAGATCAAGTTACTGCACTCATTCACGATTTTGCACGCAAGATCCTTCACATTAACACACGACGGATGGTACCACTTTTTACATTTTTCGCACTCCAAGTACTTGTTTACGACGATAAAATTATCGGAGCATTTACTACACACACGTACGTCGCCCGCCATCTTTTCAGATCATCGGGTTTGAAAAATTTTTCAACCTCCAACCTCCCAACCACCCCAATTTCACCCCCACTCAAAAAAACGCAGAAAATGATCAGGAACCTCTAAAACGCTTAAAAACGAAGTTTGAGCTGTTTTTATATTTTTAGCTTTTTTATTATTTCTGCGCCGCCACTGGCACGATTTACCAAAACCATACGCGTTTTCCATCTTCGCCAAGGTACAGTGTCAAAATTTCATTAAAATCAATTCAACAGTTTCCTCGTTACAACGATCTAAAGCAATACTCTCGTATGTTTACATCAGAAAAAATTCTAAGTCCTTTGCTTCCTGTAATGGGCAAGGCAATGTTCGGATGGACCTAAAAAAGTTATTTATGTCGCCAGGTCTTCCTTCACAGGTCAGTGGACAGTCTATTATGAAAGCAACAAATTTTTCAATTTTACAACCCCCCACCCCCCAACCACCCCAATTTCACCCCCACCCAAAAAAAAGTATAAAATGATCAGGGACCCCTAAAACGCCTAAAAACGAAGTTTCAGCAAAATTTAGTTTTTTTTTGTTTTTTGCTAATTACTCCGCCGCCTATGCACCGATTTTCAAAATTATAGGAACATTACCTACTACGACCCCACAGCATACCGCTGCCCAAATTTCATCACAATCCATGCAGCGGTTTCTGAGATTAAGAGGCTACAAAAAAGCGACAGACAGACAGACCGACGGAAATGAGTGACGTGGTTTTTCGTTATGTAGACATCATAAAACGCCCAAAAAGCGTATTATCTCAAAATCGAAAATTTTCGCGATCACAATACTCCCCTCACCTATCGGCGTGGGAAGTAAAAATTGAATTAAATTACGACATCTGTCGTACCAAGGTAACTGACGACGTATTATGTACGGTGTATTGATATTCCTGAAGCACAGGCAGCGTGGCCGAGCAGTTAAGACGCTAGGCATCAGTCCGAAAGGGCGTGGGTTCGAATCTTACCGCGGTCAGCAACTTTTTTTTCTTTTTTTTAAGATTAAATGTTAAATTTGTTGATCACTAGTCCGGGAAAAGTCCGGTTTTCTCAATATAATAAAAAAATTAAATTTTTAATTTTTATACCAACAAATTCCACAGTGAAAGCGCCGTTTGAATTTACTCAAATAAATTCTTTCCTACTTTTTTTATTTCGACGTTGTATGTTGTATCTGTTTGTACTGTATTATATTTTTCAACTTTTTTAATGACCGATCCTGCTTATTAAATACCTCTGTAGGGTCTGATTGGATGAATAAATTATGATTATTATTTTCGTGAAACTGAGAAAAATCCTTATTTAGTCATATCGGAATCACAAAATTCCCTCTTTCAATGCTATTTTCAACGAAAAGTGGTACCACGACGCGAGATAAACAATCAATAAGCAAAGAATATGCTGAGTCAATCTACTTGATCCTGTTTCTTTATCTCAGGAGAAGCATCAGGAACGTCAACCACAAGTGGGCCGACAACCACCGAGACCCCTCTATACCCAACACCCTCAGACAACGTCAGTGACTACTCTATAGCAGTTTACGTATCTGGCAAGACACTGACAGAATTCAGGGCACCAAGCACGAAGCAGATGTTCAAGGAAGCGTTGAGCGAAATGGCGAAAGCGTTTTGTACTAGCCATGGCATTAAACCTTCCATTCCGATCACGTAAGATTATTAGGAACTCAATTTTATGATCAGCTAAAGTTGTAGTTTTAATTCGAGTTACTGAAGATTTTCGTTGCTTAGAGGGGTTTTCGCTCCGCAGCACTTAAAAACAAAATTCCAAATTACATTTCGACAGCTTTATCCGTTGCTGTATATAACTTCAAAATTAAGTCTGGTTAACGAAATTCGGCTGTACAAAATTATTCTTAGACCTGCAATTACTTACGTATGTGCCGCTTGGTGTTTTCTAGCTAAGACACACACGAACTTATTTGCAGGTACTCCAAAGCAGGATTCTGAGAACTATCACAAATGCCCCTGGTATGTTTCAAAAGAGACCACGAATAAAGATCTTGATATTCCTTACTTAAAGGACTATATCAAAACACAGGCGCAGCAACCCTTAGCTGCGTGACTCAGTGGACTACACGGTCGAGCTAGTCCGCAAACATTTCAGGCCGGGCTTGCACTGTAACTAAAATTAAGTCGTGAAATACTATACCATAATATAAATTCCCTTGTTAGCAACATCTGATTGCAACAAAATTGCGTTTAGAGCATCAAAATCATCCTAGTTATTTTAACGATGCCTATTTTGACAGTTATTGCACTTCTCTCTTTGCTCTTCTTCTTCTTGCCTTCTCTTCTTTCCTTTTTTCTCTACAACATTGTCTGGTTTTTGGGGGCAGAATGACAAACTGACTGACGAACTGTGACGTAAAGGCAAAGGTCCTTCGGACCGCCTTGACAGCTAACGATAAGTGGTATCCGCAGCGCATAGTTGTCAGGAATGTGCTGTTTTTGTTCAAAAAAGGTTAGAAGATGATAATGTTTCAAATCAGAACTGACTGGGATTGCAACAATTCTTCATTGCCCAAATTTTGATGTTAAATTATTTTCTTCTTCTTCTACTTAGGGTGCCATGCAGATTCTTGAATAGGCGCCCGTCCTTTCTCCCATCAAATGGTCCTATTAATTGCAGCCCTCTCAAGCAGGATAGCTTTTTTCTTCCAATTCCTCTTCTCCATCCTTCTATCTTACCTTGAAGAATAAATCGCAGCAGGTAATAGCGTTAATCACGCATTATATGTCCTAGGTAAGCTATTTTCATCTTTCTTATAATCTCAAAAAGTTTCTGGTTCTGCTAAACCGGCTCTCTGGAGAACTATAGTCCAGACATAACATTTTATCATCCTGTGTCTGAGACTGAAGTTCAAGTTTCAGGAAAATTGTCATAGCTTGTTCAATTCTGCATCTTATCTCCTGAGCTGGATCCCATCTTTCGTTTATCATGTATCCCGAATATTTAAATTTGTTGACCCGTTCGATGTCGTCGATGTATTGGAGTGTTTGGGATATGGTTTCTGCTAACGACCATGAATTTGGTTTTTTTGATGTTTATTTTTAAACCCAGTTTTTGGTTCTCAAGATATACGATAAAATTTGGCGTTCGGTTGGGTAAAACACCAAAAAAGTGCATTTCCAGATGATAGATAGATAGAAACGAAATAAATAAAACTTGAAACAGCGATAATGCCGAAAACTAGATGTTTTTATTGAAAATGAACAATTTTGGTTTGTTGCATGTGGAAAATCCCTCCCAATACCACAAACAAAGCAAATACAAACCCTATCTCATTTTAAAAAAGAAATACGAAAATTTATCATTGAAAATTCTGTCAGCTTTTTCAAGATATATATATTATTTGTGCATTGAATACAAGAACGTATTGCCACAGTATAGTAAACAACCAGCACAATATCTCTGACTCTCTGAGGATTTCCTATATAAAAATGGTTCCCACAAAATGTGACCGAAATATCGATACCGGTACCAACTCGATATTTTTAGCCAAATAGGCGCGTTTGGTTCGTACAGAGAATTTTGTGCAATTGATTACACCCCTCAATAATTATATAATTATTTTCGATACCGATACCCCTACAAAAGTATCGACACCAGCTTGGAATCGCTCAAAAAGTATCTAAGATAAAAATACTCGATATTAGTGCAGAAGTACAAATTAATATCGAAGTATCGTTAGCGTCTCTACAAAAAAATCATCCAAAAGTGGGGACGCGCGTGTAATTGCCGCCAACCTGAGATATGGTGCTGGTCTCGGTGCTGGTTGTTTACTATGCTCTGGTATTGCCTTCTAAAGTTTTAGTATCTTTCACAATATTCCATTTTCCCTAGGGTGTTTTTCCTCGCATACATGTAAGATCTTACATTACTTGTTTCCATAGTATATAATTGTTATAGTATGCTCATCTGTCAACTATATACATGGCATGAACATGCAACAGGACAGGCTTCAGCACAAAGGCGTAGTTAGATGGGGGCTTGAGGGGGCTAAGCCCCCCCAAGAATGAAATTAGCCCCCCCAAAAATAATTTAAATCAGTAACGTTCTGCTGAATTTATTGCACCTAGGGCGGGGGCTTAAGCCCCCCCATATCCAGGGACTTAACTACGCTTATGCTTCAGCACAGGCAGCTGTTCCTGTTGTGGTCTTGCCATATTAAGCATTAAAATTCTACTCAAAAGACAGCAGCAATGAACAAACAAACAAACAAATAAACTTACTAAACACCCAGCTGTGATTCACTGCATACTGCATGTCCTATCACGATGGAGATTCTGTTGGATTTTCTCATTGTGCGTAGCGTAATGTTCTGCAGCTAACGTAGCGGACCATTCTTACAGTGCTTCTTCAGTGGACATCCTATGGACGTCAGAATGCCCCCCCTTGTGGACCGAATGCACCCCATGTGCCAGTAGCGGCTTCTCCATCCCGTTGCACTTCAACAAAACTGATCCACCTCACAAGTACGAAATGACAGCGCACAATCTGGACTCTATGTGGAGGGAATACGCGGATAGTTACCTGAAGGAGGGATTGACTGTGTGTCGGCCGCCCGACACCACGGGATATGTCAAGTGGCAGTTGATCGCCTTTTCGGCCATTACGGTGATCTTCGTGACCATACTGCTTGTCGTTAGGTACTTCACTATGAGGATCAACGATCGGATACGGTAAGTTTAAGGGCCGATTTTATCAACAGGCGCATTTTAACAAAGGCTTTGACCAATCAGAGAACCCCTTTCAGAACATGCATCTGTCAAAATACTCTGAAAACTATTGATCTCTCTTGAAGTTTACCTCAAAAAGGTTAAAAGTGACATGCTTTTATATACAATCGATCATTATGAACCATCTAGTATCTTTTCCAGTCTGATTTTCCATCCTAAATGGGTGAAAAATTGCATTTTCTTGTTTAACAAAAAGTTTAACAATTGTTAATTTCAACCAATCAGAATCCGCAAAAACTGTAGATTTGATCGCTGGTTTTTTCTTCTGCTAAATGATGATGACAAAAAATTAGGGTTTTGAATAATTTTTTTTGTGATAGATGGAGAGATCAAATATAACTTTTATAACAAAACTGTTTTTGTTTCCTTTTTTTCGCAATAATTCAAAAGTTATATCAAAATAAAAATGGGTTTTTGAATCCAGAACCGAAAACACACCGACGGCTCCCGAACCCGCGTGACGTACTTCGTGAAAATGCTTGTAACAGTTGTACCTAAAATGTATGTTTGTTGCAACATAGGCGATTAATGAAGTTTGCAGCTCGAGACAAAGTCAACGATCGAAATAAATATCTTTTTGCATGATTGAAATTAGATCACAGATCCCAGTAATAAAGTACCTAAACAAATATATTCTGAGGCGAATTTTTCTGTAGCATGCTGGGTGGCCGAGTGGCATAGTGGTCGACATCGTATGACTTGGTATCGCTGGTGGTGTTGGTTCGAGACCCAGCCCGTGCAACTACTTTTTTTTATTTTTTTATCCAAAATATTCATTGGAATGCTTTTTCCTCATGTTATATCATTTTTTTGTACCATCGACATAAATGTGTTTTTGAATAAAATGTTATTAGATGTTTTACTAATACAACAAAAATTACGAATAATTTTACTTTTTTGGAAAAATTTCATTTTGATACCGCTATCAGAGCAATTGGCGATTGATATTGACGAACAAACTTCACTTCCACTAACTGAATTCTCCACCGCCTTCGGTACTTAGCTTTTGCTATATATCAAGTAAAATGTCTAATAAAATTTGATTCAAAAACATTTTTATGTCGATGATAGAAATAAATGTGTGTAACATGAGTAAAAAGCACATCGATGAATATTTTGGATAAAAAAAATAAAAAAAAATAGTTGCAGGGGCTGGGTCTCGAACCAACACCACCCACGAATACAGCGATATCAAGCGTTACGATATCGACCACTATGCCACTCGGCCACCCAGCATGCTACAGAAAAAGTCGCCTCAGAACATATTTGTTTAGGTACTTTATTACTGGGATTTGTGATCTAATTTCAAACATTCAAAAAGATATTTATTTCGATCGTAGACTTCGTCTCGAGCTGCAAACTTCATTCATCGCCTATGTTGCAACAAATCTACACTTGTTACAACAATAATTTCGCTATAAAGCTTATACAGGGTTATTCACGTTATTCGACACGGAGCATTATGGCTAAAGTATTTAATAAAAAAGAAAATAATAATTTGGGATGGATAGAGACCCATAAAGGCTACATTTTAAAAATATTTTCATGTTATACAGGGTGTCCCAAAAGCACGAAATGTATCAAAGTTATGTTTTTTTAAATGGAACACCCCGTATATTATTGCATATTCAGATTCCTTGATGAATTCTATTGTGACTTTATGTAACATACATGGGACTTAAAGCGAACCGTTTAGGTGTAAATCACCATTTTCGGTATAAGCAGATATCAGGAAAAAATTGAATATCGCAGAGATTATAAAATTTGGAAGGCTGTGACTTTGCCGTATTACTAAGCATAAAATGCGTCAGCTTTGATGAGACTGTCAAATTTAAATTGCGTTTATGCTTGGAGAAATCGGTCGATGAATTAAGGAAACTTCGATCAGCGATAGCTTGATTTTTTCAACTGGGAATGCCTAATTTTTTTTATACGGTTAAAAGTAGAATTTGATAACCTTTCTAATGATATGAGGTTGTGCATATCAATCTCTGGTAGTTTTCATTTAATTTTAAATTTTCAAACAAATTGGCGTTTTTCAATTTGCCTACCTATAACCAACGTAGCAGGCCATGAAATATAAACAAAAACCTGTTCAGGTAGAAGAAAACAACTAACTTAGCTGAAAAATACACACGAACTAGACTAAAGGGACAAGATTATAAAAATTACTCACAACAAACAAAGTCTAACCAGAAACAACGGCAGTAACATATCTTTGGTCAAAGAGAAGTTGGAGTATGGCAGAAATGGATTTTTTCAAGGCCTACTAGCTACTGCAATGTACTAGAGATTGGCAATTTCCAAAACCATTAAAAATTTTTAAATAAAGTAAAAACTACTAGAGAATGTTGTAAGCAGTTTATTATTTTCATAATAAAATTTCACATTTAATGATATGAAAAAGTATGCAATTCTGTCAAAACTCAACTCAAAAGTACCTCTGACTGGAGTTCTGAAAATTCTTCAGTACCCATTAGCAAGGTCGCAGAAAATGAAGAATGAATTAAAATTTGTTCAAATTATAAAACATAACTTAAATGGCAGAAAATTTAAATCTGATTCGTCAGTATTCCTTTTTTGCAATATTGCTAATAGATATTGAAAAATAGAAGGGCTCCAGTCAGAGGTATCGACTTCGACGCAAATTACTACTTTTTTACACCATTACATATGATTGATAGTTGCGTGCTGGAGCAACAGTCGCTGGTTATTTCTGTTTCATATGAGGGTTTTTGATTGTCTTGGAAATTTTTAACCTCTAGTAAATTACGGTAGCCAGTAGACAGTAAAAATATCTATTACTGCCATACTCCAGCTTCTCTTTGGCCTTAGACATGTTATCGCAGTTGTTTCTGGGAGAGTTGATTTGTTGTAAGGAATTTTTATAATCTTGTCCCTTTAGTCTACTTAGTGTGCATTTTTCAGCTAAGTTAGTTGTTTTCTTCTAGCTGAACAGATTTTTGTTTATATTTCATGGCCTGCTACGTTGCTTATAGGTAGGAAAATTGAAAATCGCCGATTTGTTTGAAAATTTCAAATTAAATAAAAACTACCAGAGATTGATATTCACAACCTTATATCAGTAGAAAGGTTATCAAATTCTACGTTTAACCGTATAAAAAAAATTAGGCATTCCCATTTGAAAAAATCAAGTTATCGCTGATCGAAGTTTCCTTAATTCATCGACCGATTTCTCTAAGCATAAACGTAATTTAAATTTGACAGTCTCATCAAAGGTGATGCATATTATGCTTAGTAATACGGCAAAGTCACAGCCTTCCATATTTTGTAATCTCTGCGATATTCAATTTTTTCCTGATACCTACTTATACCGAAAATGGTGATTTACACCTTAACGGTTCGCTTTAGATACCATGTATGATACATAAAGTCACACTAGAATTCACCAAGGAATCTGAATATGCAATAATATATGGGGTGTTCCATTTAAAAAAACATAACTTTGATACATTTTGTGTTTTTGGGACACCCTGTATAACATGAAAATATTTTTAAAATGTAGCCTTTATGGGTCTCTATCTATCCCAAATTATTATTTTCTTTTTTATCAAATACTTTAGCCATAATGCTCCGTGTCGAATAACGTGAATAACCCTGTATAAGACATGATGAAAAGTGTCATCCAGCTTTGACGTTTTGTTTTCAATATTGATAAAATACTATTGGACGATATTTATTAACCTAGCCCGCAAAACCTATTAGAAAGCTTTTGCTAAATAACATCCAATAGAAAAGCTTTGTTGAATTCTTTGTTAAATATGCATGGTGATAAAATCGGCCATAAGAGAACCAAGGTTAGAATGGGAGGGCCATGCGCCAAAGCTGTCTAAACCGACACCGAGTATACATTCAATAAGAAGGGTCGCTCTAAAATCCGCCACTCAATACGAGATAGTCAATAAAAGTCCCACAATAATACGACATTACATTCATTTATGATTTATGCATTTATGTAACCTGAAGATTTTTTATAGAAAACCTATGTCACAAGAGAAAAAGCTTCATCATAGTCATAATATCTTAATAGACATGTTATGAACTCGTAAAATGCATTAAGTCAGAGCTAGAGTATTGTCGACACGAATATTATCAATAGTTTTGAGAACTGTAGCTCGCCATCGTTCGCGATTTACTGTCAGTTTAGTGGCGCTCTTGATATTCATATCCAGCAACTGTTTCGTCGTATCCACCCAGCGTGTAGGGGAACGGCCACGGCGCCGCCCACTCGGGGCATGACCCTGAACTACAAGTTTCTCCATATTATCGCTTCTGTGTATATGTCCGAAGAATGTAAGCATTCTCGTCGACACAATGGAGGATATTCTCTTTGGATTACCGAGCTCATCCAGTACGGAAACGTTAGTTCGATGGGCGGTATGCATTCTCCTCCACGTCCATATTTCAAAAGCATCTAGGCGAGCTCGATCTGCATTTTTAACAGTCCAAGTTTCCGAGGCCATACAAAAATATGGAGACCACAAGACACTGAACCAGCGACATTTTGGTAGCTTTAGTGTGTTTGGTCACACCATATTTTAGTAAGCTAAAAAGTTTATCCATTGATTAACGTATTTAGTATAAATGTGTTAATCAATGGTTTATCGCAATTCAAAAGCACTGTGAGAGACTAACATATTATACCCGATTTCATCGACGATTCCTTCTGCGAATTTATTCATTGATTAATCATCCATGGTCGCCTTCAGGGTCAAACTGATTGTGTTTTACATCTGTGAATGAAACCATGGATTTTGTGACAGCATGCAGTGCTGCACTGCTGCCAACACTGCGGCTGTCAAATTATTATGGTTTGGCCACAGCATAATAAACAACCAGCATAATATCTCTGAGGATTTCCTATATAAAAATGGTTCCCACAAAATTTGACCTTGGGAGGGTTTATGGATGATTTTACAGCTGTGAAGTCTGGGTAGAGATGCGAAAATGAAAATATCGATACCGGTACCAACTCGATATTTTTAGCCTCATAGGCGCGTTTGGTTCGTACAGAGAATTTTGTGCAATTGATTACACCCCTCAATAATTATATAATTATTTTCGATACCGATACACCTACAAAAGTAGCGATACCAGCTTGGAATCGCTCAAAAAGTATCTGAGATAAAAATAGTCGATTTTAGTGCAGAAGTACAAGTATCGAAGTACCGTTACCATCTCTACAAAAAATCATCCAAAAGTGGGGATGCGCGTGTAATTTCCGCCTACTTGAGTTATTGTGCTGGTTGTTTATTATGCTGTGGTTTGGCGGTTTTCGCCACATCTATTTAATTCTCACTTTTTGTGGCGTTTTGACAGTAAAACCCTCTTTGATTGCGAATTTTTATTTACAAAAAGTTTATAAGGGTATTATACCCGTTTTACATCAAAAACAAATCCATCATGGTTTTATTCATGGTTTCAGTTCGTGGTCAAATTTAACAAGTGTAAAATAGGAATTTGACGTCAAATAAATCCCTGGATTTCTTCGTGGATTTCTTCACGGATTTAGAACCTTCGGTAGTGCCAACCATAAAATCATAATAGGATGCATGTCATACATGTTGCATTCCCGTCTCTGTGTATTATTAAACATTTTGTAAATAAAAATATTCGCAATCAAATTAAGAGTTTTACTGACAAAAAGCCACCAAAAATACGAATTGAAAAGATTTTGCGAAAACCGCCAAACCATATGACAGCAACAGTGTTGGCGGCATTGCATGCTTTCACAAAATCCATGGATTTATTCCCAGAGATGCAAAACACGGTCAGTTTGACCTTGAAGCAGACCATGGATTAATCTTGGATTAATCGATGAATGATTTCGTGAAGAAACCGTCGATACAAACCGGGCTAGTTAAACTATACAGGGTGAACCACTTTATTATAATGGCATAACTTCAGGACATCATGGGTTATGGGTAACGTTATAAAATAATGATAATTTCTACATGGGTACTTATATTCAAGAAAGATTCACTTTCGGGATACAGAGGATTCAAGTTTTAATAAAAATCTATATTTATTTCGAATATTTCCTAAGCGGCTGCTTAGAAAAATTTTAAATCTGGCACACGGGATAATAAGCTAAGGAGTCTCCATATTTAAAGAATATAGCGATAAATTAGGGTATACAATTCTTTTTTTAAACTACTACACCACTGGTAGTTGTTGCAAAAATAAATATATTATTCAATGCTTGATTCTTTTTAAAACAAAAAAGTTTTCTTGCATTTTTTTCGTACAAGGAACCGTTTTCGAGATTTTCGCAACTTTCTCCGGTTATGTAGGGTTGACAGCAAAATAATCAGGCAGTATATACAGGGTGTCCAGTTAGTGTGTAATTCTTCGATATCTCGCAAGGTATACCTGATAGAAAAAAATGTCAAATGCAAAAGTTATTCGGTTACTTAAGACGCATATTCTAAAAATATTTTGAAATATACAGGGTGTTGCTGGAAAGTAGGATAGTGATCAACTTGATTTTTCTATATGGAACTATAACTTTTTCTTAAATTCTTCTAGTTTCAATCATTGATCTCTATTCAACCCTAAAATATTTTTGGGATCGGTTGCGACGTTGCCAAGTTATAATTTATTTCCTTTTAATTTCCGGATTTGCAAGGTCGCAAGTATTACGTCCAAATTGATATAATCCTTTAACTCTTCTCAATAATATTATACAACGGGTTACTTGAATATTATATTAAATGGATATTATTTTGGATGTTACCAGCAATTTGTATCTACAGGGTGTTTTTGGCATAATTTTAAATTACGGCAACTTGAAGGTAATTTTACTTTGTTTTTTAAATGTAACACCCCGTATTTTTTATTTTAAATCGACATATCTACTAATACCCTATCTCACCTTGTAATATTTTTTTTCGCGTTTGCGGCGCTGCCAAGTTATAAATTATTTTTCGAAATTTTTAAACAAATATCCCCAATTTTAATTTATTTTAAATAGAATCCTCTACTTATTTTTATTGCAATTTCAATATATTGTTTCTGTTAATTATTGAGATACGGCAACACCGCTTTTTCAGTAAACAGTACCGGAACGCTTCAATATTTCCAAAACTGCCACAGGTGGAGAGGTGAAATTCAATACTTGGGGATTTTTGAACATATAGAATTCAAAAACGCTAACATCAGTGTTGTCAGATTTACCACTTTTACGTTTAGACTTCATAAATAGGGCACTCCATTCAAGATTATGACGTAAAATTGGTAAATCTGACAACACCGATGGTAGCGTTTTTGAATTCAAACCCCCTAGTATTGAATTTCACCTCTCCACCTGTGGCAGTTTTGGAACTATTTAAGCGTTCCGGTAGCGTTTCCTGAAAAAGCGGTGCTGCCGTATCTCAGTAATTATTAGAAACAAAAATTTGAAATCGTGATATCTTACTAAATTCGACATGCGCAATTCATTGCTATAAAAATAACTAGAGGATTCTATTTAAAATAAATTAAAATCGGGGATATTTGTTTAAAAATTTGGAAAAATAATTTATAACTTGGCAACGTCGCAAACGCGAAAAAAAAAGTATTACAAGGTGACGGTGAGATGGGTATTAGTAGATATTTCGATTTAAAATAAAAATACGGGGTGTTAAATTTAAAAAACAAAGTAAAATGACCTTCAAGTTGCCGTAATTTGAAATTCTGCCAAAAACACCCTGTGTAGATGCAAATTGCTGGTAACATCCAAAATAATATTCACCTAATATATTCGAGAAACTGGCTGTAAAATATTATTGAGAAAAGTTAAAGGAGTATATAGATTTGGACGTACTACTTGCGACCTTGCAAATCCGGAAATTAATAGAAAATAAATTATAACTTGGCAACGTCGCAACTGATCCCAAAAATAGTTTAGGGTTAAATAGAGATCAATGATGGAAAGTAGAAGAATGTAAAAAAAGGTATAGTTCCATATAAAAAAATTAAGTTGATCACTATCCTACTTCCCGCAACACCCTGTATATTTCAAAATATCTTTGGAATATGCGTCTATAACTTTTGTATTTAACATTTTCTTCTATCAGGTATACCTTGCGAGATATCGAAGAATTACACACTAACTGGACACCCTGTATAGTTTTTTGCCGCCCCGACCTCCCACGATATTTAAACTTCGCCGGACACAAGTTAATCGTATCACGTTGGAATTTCTGTAGTAAGCTTGCCGCTCGAAAATATACATCGACCCATAAATATACCTATGTGCTCAACTCAAAGGCACTATAAAGCATGCAACAGTTGATAAATAATATGTACTCACCACATCGCCATATCACCAGAAAACAAACAGGACTGCACCTGGATCACCGACTATGAAACACCGGGACTGGACTGCAATAACAGAAAGTCAAAAAAGTTCACAGGTCAAACACGAAAAAAGTCACAAAGGAATACCTAGTCCGAACACAACAAACGCTTTCCGATTAAAAGGCCAAAAAAAGTCTCCAAGACCTAATCCGAACACATGAACATAATAAACACTTTTCGAATAAAACCCGAAAAAAAATCTCAAAGAAATGCTCTGAAGACATCATCTAACTCCTCCCGATGTCCCGATTTGGAAGGAGAATGAATTAAAACTACCTAATAAAAATAACCAAAACCAACCACCACCACAAAGTGGCGGCAATTGTTTTGACAGCTCACAGTAAGCTTAGTTTTTATTGTTTATTTCAGTGGCAAATATGAAAACAAAGATACGAGGGGCGTTCAAATAGTACGGTAGACTCTCATTTTGTTAAATTTCGCGATAAAAATGTCCCGATTATTGTGCAATTCGTTGAGGCAGTGGGGGGAAAAAACCTAATCTACGTGCGTGGGATGTTGGATCACCCTCTCAAGAGTTCCAGGAAAAACCCGCAAAGTATTTGGATATAATTTTTCTCGAGAACTATTATAGTGCTTGGAAAAATACACTGGAACAAAAAATGTGGAGGTTGTTATTCCTCTTTAATCTTCTCTCGTGAGTCGATGTTGTACGATGGATGATACAAAAAATAGATTGCACTGCAGCGTTAAAAACGATAACCCTTTTTGACTTCATAAGTTATTCACAATAAAAAGTGGTTTGAACATATTATTTTTATTGTACATTTTTTCGCAATCATGCAGTTTAAAGAAGTACTGATCAAGTACCTTGGTGTCGCCCCAGACAAGAATGTGACATGGTGGAAGCATTGTTACAATTCTAAATTAAACGCTAAACGAGCTTTGGAGGTACTCCAAATAGGACCTTGATGATAAATTCTTCATAGTACGTTTCAAACAAGTGGAATCACGTAGCAACACTCTGCTGCGTAACTAAGTAGACTACACAGTCGATCAGGTCCGCAAACACTCCAGGCCGCAGATTGCACTGTGAGCAAAATTAGGTCGTGTAATTTTTGATCATTTGAATTTATATTTTAGCAAAATCTAATACCACCAAAATATGTTTAGTGCATCAAAATGAGCAGTTATTTGTAAAATTCCTCTTCTAACAAATGCGCTTCTCTTTCTTTGACTCTTCTTCCATCTCTCAATAAAATTTTCCTTGTCTGATTTCTGGGTGACCAGACAGACAGAATGACAAACTGACGACCATGACATAAAGACAAGGTCCTCCGGACCGCCATGACAACTAAGGATGAGTAGCGATAGTAATAGCCACTGTGCCCAGTATAGGGTAATCTCATGAGCACGAGGAATTGAAATAATGAAAAGTTTACATGATGTGGACGGTTTTAAAGTATTTTCAACAATATTGTATGATTATTTAATTTTCTTCTTTAGAGGCAAGACTTTGAAAGTCGAAGAACAGTGGTCCAAAAAGCAGAGCATATTGAAGGATTTGGGCCCCCATCCGTTACAAGAAATGCCTCCAATATTTGAAGACTCCATTACAGATCATAACCAATATGTACTGGTCCCCAATCCTGTAGAGCAGACGTACATGACTCCCCTTCAAGGCAAGTAACTATTATTGATACAATTTATTATAACCACCATTTTTCTAAAGTACTGGAAAGGTTTTGTAGTACAGTTTTATATATCTAATTTTTTCAAATTGGGATTTCGAATTAATTTTTTTATAAATGGAAATATCGTAATTATATAAGTTTTAAAACAAAACAGCATATTTTTTTGTTTTCTTTTTTTTCGCAATAATTCAAATGTTGGAATGAAGGTGCTTGCTTACTCCGCAAGAGGGAGATAAATTCAAACATTTGGTTCACAGAAAAATCGGAAAAATGAAGGGTACCGGCTGGATTCGAACCAGCGTCTCCGACTTTCTAGGCCGACGCGTTACCAACTCCACTACGGTCGCCCGTATTGCAGCCGATATACCGCGTCGACGACTTGATATCGAATCCGTCATTCCACGAAATCTTGGCCGACTGCGTAGTCGTTGTTTTTCAGTAAGAAAGAGAGCTGTAGAGCAAATAGCGGTGAGAGATTCACACTCACCCAACAGCCGACTAGATCTCTCTGGATGACTGAAATGAATGGTTCGCAGGGAAATGCGGGGGAGTGGTGGGGGTCGACGGATTCGATATCAGGTCGTCGACGCGGTATATCGGCTGCAATACGGGCGACCGTAGTGTTGTTGGTAACGCGTCGGCCTAGAAAGCCGGAGACGCTGGTTCGAATCCAGCCGGTACCCTTCATTTTTTCGATTTTTCTGTGAACCAAATGTTTGAATTCAAATGTTATACCAAAATAAAAATTGAAAAAAAACGATTTTTCATTCCATTACCGGAGAAACGCCGACAGCTCCCGAACCCGTGTGACGTCACATTGTATTCTTTTCACCAACGACGTCCTACTCCGATAGTAGTCCTACTGTATAGTAGTAGTAGTAGATAGTAGTAGTAGATTCTAGATTCCCAGCCAATCGTGAAAATAGTCACTTGTAACTAGTTCAACATAGACGATGAATGAAGTTTGCAGCTCGAGACGAAGTCTACGATCGAAATAAATATCTTTTTAAATATTTAAAATTAGATTGCAAATCCCAATAATAAAGTACCCAATCAAATTTGTTTTCAATCATTTGGTTCACAGAAAAATCGGAAAAATGAAGGGTACCGGCTGGATTCGAACCAGCGTCTCCGGCATTCTAGGCCAGCGCTTTACCAACTGTGCCACGGTACTCCGCACCACAGCCGATACACAGCGCCTACGACCTGGTGTAGATTCCACCGACACCCACCACTCCCCCGTATCCTCCTGCGAACCATGTATTTCAGTCATCCAGAGACATCTAGTCGGCAGTTGGGTGTGAATCTCTCACCGCTGTTGCACGACAGCTCTCTATGTTACTGAAAACTACGACTGCTCAGTCGGCCAGGATATCATGGGATGAAAGGTGCTTGCTTACTCCGCAAGATGGAGATGATTCCAATCATTTGGTTCACAGAAAAATCGGGGGAGTGGTGGGTGTCGGTGGAGTCGACACCAGGTCGTAGGGGCTGTGTATCGTAGGGGCTGTGTATCGGCTGTGGTGGTGCGGAGTACCGTGGCACAGTTGATAAAGCGCTGGCCTAGAATGCCGGAGACGCTGGTTCGAATCCAGCCGGTACCCTTCATTTTTCCGATTTTTCTGTGAACCAAATATTGGAATCATCTCCATCTTACGGAGTAAGCAAACACCTTTCATCCCAAATTTGTTTTGTTGCAGCAACATTTTGGGCAACGCCGTGATGGCGCAAGATTTTAGAGAGTCAGCCTTCCAACTTGACATCTGTGTTCGAACGAGGTGTTGGTTCGAAGCCCAGGTCTTGCATCTTTTTTTTATATTTTTTTGTACCTAAAAATTGATTGACATGCTTTTTCCACATGTTACACAATTTTTTTTCTACGATCGACGTAAATATGTTTTTGAATCAAATTTTATTAAGAAATTTTCTCTTCACATTTACTCTTAAAAAATTCTTCTTTTGCTTTAATTTTTAAACTTATCTCTTTCTGAATTTCTCTGTATTTATCACTGTTTTCTTTGAACGATCTTCTTTTGTCCATAAGCTGCAAGCTTTCCTCTGCCATCCATTCCTGTTTATGCTTCGTCTTTTCTTTTTGTAATAGTATCGCCATTTTTAAGCTTCCCCATGTTTCATTGATACATGTGTGGTGTTGTTGTATCTGTGAGCCAATCTGTTATGTTGCGATTTATTCTTTTTTGGAGTTAATAGCAAAACGGTGAGGTTCACACTCACACTGACACCCGAGACTAACAAATATTCTCGGCTGACACCAGACCGACAGTAATACAGCATATTTGGCGCATGCGCATACAGGATTAACATTATGCTGTCGCTTCTTGTCAGTTTTGTTATTCTCGGTTAACAGTTTTTTGTTATTGCAGAGACAGACGCTAAAGACGAAGATGAAGCTGACCTGGATACAAACGCTTGACGTTGGATAGAATAAATGATTCAAATGAAAATTATAATAAAATAATGTATATTTTTATTGTAAAAGCAATTACACAACAATTTTGCTGTATAAACTATAGACTTAATCGAAATAATAAATATTGAAATACCCATAATGTAAAGCTTATTATAATTCACATAAAAATATGTATTTTGATGATTTCATTAACACGTATGTCAGTATTGTTAAAGGTTTAACCGTTTTGTATAATGTTTCTCTACTAAAACCGATTAGCTTGCAATATTTGGCCAGTCATATGATAATTATAGGTATGTAAACTTAAAAAATGCAGCAAGTATATACCCTATACATTACACTAAATAGAAATATACAAAATATATTAATACACTTTAAAAAATCTCAACAATATTGGTCACAATAATTAGAAAAAGAAAGGGGGTGCATACGTAGCCAAAATTTTCACTTAAAGACCAATCAAACATATTCTTTGTCTGTTTGAGTTCCGAAATATGCCATATCGAAATATATTTTTCTGATTCATTAACTTTTTGAAGGAACTATGTCCCAGGCCATTTAATATATAAACAAAATATTCTTCACTTTTTAACAGAGGCAATGTAAGGATAAATTTCGGAACAAGACCTAGTCACTTCAGTAAAAATTTATAAATTCTTATGCCGAAACTAATACTAATTCTATGTTTTTTTATCATTACATCATAAATCAAAGCAACATAAACGGCTCGTTTTGTTTAAAAACCAAATTTTGACTACCTATACACCTCCAGAAAAAAAATAGCTACGATTATATATCACAAGTGATTTGGACAATTTTTCTATAAACTAAAAATACATTTAAGTGATTTGAATTTGAAGTGCAAGCGTTTGACGATATTGTGACGTATGGAACGAAAAAATTAATCAACCCTCACAAATAGTGAAAAAATGTTTGTTGATGGCCATATACAAATATTTGCCTTCGAAATATTCGCTCTTTTTGGCCAAGTATCTACCAGAAGGTTCGATTTCAACTCGATTAACAGAACACCTTTTTGTTGCCTAGTACACAAAAGTGTGATTTAAATGTGGTGACCCAGTACCATGGCAATTGATTTTACCACCCTGCCATGAAACACACTACGATACTTGACAACCGGTGGTGCGACATACTTGAGATGTCATCCGACAGAATGCCAAGAGTCGTGGCCACCGAGATCCCTTACAACGTCAACCTAAGTGATAGATCCTAATGGGCTCTAGAACAATCTCGACGTAAGTCGAATGGTTGTGCTCTGTGAGTGCGAAGCGCTAGATCACAAAAGACAACAGCTCTTTGGGAAGACCAAGCTAGAACCAATGGAGTACAGCTCAGCACCAGGACCAGTAGGAAAACTGCATAAACTTATGCAGGGAGCTAGATTGCTGGAGTGGATACTGTAAATGAGAGGAGTTATAATAAAATAGGCCTTAAGGCTTAAGTATTGACGTGGATAGTAAGGTCGGACGACTCCTGAAAAAAAAAGTCGAATGGTATTACCTGGCACAGTGATAGCCCCAAAAATTCATCAGATACAAGAGGAGGAACTGGCTACCGTTGTCCACGTAGAAATAGCCGCAAATTTGGAATGCGGCAGAATATCCATAGATAAAAGACACTGGCGAAGGCCAACAAAGTAACATTATATTGGGTGCCTACTGCCTAGTCACAAGGAGTGGATGGGAATGAGAGGACCCACATGTGTGCCAAGGAAGGTACAGAACTCCCTCCCTCTCATCGGGCCAGAATCAGCATGTGGTATATCATACAACATCTTATAGATAGCTGTCACCAGATGGGTGTCAAATGAGCACCATAAGCGCTAGGACAGATTGGTGGGGAATGTTTAGTCTGAGAGGTTGCTAGGGGGACCCTCGTGTTTTAATACCGCAGACATTCTCAGACTGAGCAGGAAGGAACTACGAAAGGTAGTTGGATTTATAACTGGCCACTGGACGTTCAATGGCTTCAATGCACACCTGTAAAAGCTGGGGATTGGTATGGCAGACCCATTATACAGGAAGTGCTGTGAGGCAGAGAAAACAGCTAAGCATGTCCTCCCTGAGCAAAAGGAGGAACTCCTATCTGCATGTAGACCAGAAAGGAACACAGAAGAGCATAGTCCAATGCATCTCAAAGTTCGCAAAGAACTCAGGACTCTTTTTGATCCCTTTGACCGGGGGTACACAGTAAGTCTTATGGCTGAGCGGAAAGTGCTAGGGCAACTGAGCCCTAACCCCCTTATTACTAAAAAAGCGGGAGGGGATTCCCCTGAGCTGCATCAACATCTTTCTCACTAGGTTGTAATGGTTGAGCAATCAGTTCTAAGGGATCCTTGGGAGGATGTACAAGTGACCTAAGTACTGCGAAATTGGCAGATCCCCTCCTTCCAGTACGATCAACTATGTAATATATTGTTGCGTATATCTGTTTTTAAATGATCCATCTAACCGTCTAGTGGATACTTGATACCAAGAAGCTATATCATACTTCTTATCATGGACACCACCAGAGGGGCAGGGGAGCAGTTGATCCTCTGAAAAATCTAACATTGATTTTAAGTTACTTCGGCCTGACGTATTGATAAAAAATATATTCATCCATTTCAACTGATAAATATAGTCTACAAATACAATGAACAAATGGCTTTGACATCGAAGCGTACCGTCGCCGGCCGAATAGCCTAAAAAGGGCCATAGCGTCGAAGCCCTTAAACAATACAAGACAGGCACTGTTAAAAAGGTGTATAGTTACCAAACATACTTTTTTACACACAGTATTTTAAAAAAAAATCTTGAAGAATGAAACAACTATTATTTCAGAGTTTTTTTGTATAGAAATATATTTTTGACAGTAAAATTATGGTTTCTGTCCCCGTAAGACGGTATATATTTTTTTGGCGGTGCCCATGCTTTCTATAATATTTTCGGCATGCTTAAGTACAAAGAATTTGAAGTACACAGCAAAAGTGAGTTTGCAAAATTCGCTTTCATGGCTATAGCGCGTAAAGAGAGACGAAGAGAGTAAAACGGACCTCAAGCAGGTTGTACTTTTTCGTTGATCAATCGTTCACACCAGGTAAAACGAAGATAATTGAGGTTTTGAATAAATTTTTTTTTGTCATAATTGGAAAGATCATATATACGTTTTATAACAAAACTGTTTTTGTTTTCTTTTTTTTTCGCAATAAATCAAAGGTTATATCAAAATAAAAATGGGTTTTTGAGTCGAGTACCGAAAACACGCCGACGGCTCCCGAACCCGTGTGACGTCACCATGGCGGTCAGGACGCTCCTTTGACCAACGACGTCCTACTCTGATACTAGATTCTAGATTCTCAACCAATCGCGGAAATACGTACTAGTAACTAGTGGATATTTGTTGCAATACAGTCGATAAATGAAGCTTGCAGCTCGAGACGAAGTCGAAGATCGAAATAAATATGTTTTTGAATGTTTGAAGTTGAAGTCAGATTAAAGATTCCAGTAAGTAAGTACCTAATCAAATATGTTTCGTTGAAAAGATCTCATCAATCGAAGGATGGCCCAGTGGTTAGAGACCGATAGTAGATCTCAGGGTCTTTGTATCGAAACCCAGGCCACCCAACTTTTTTTGTTATTTCTTTTATCAAAAAATTTGTTGATGTGCTCGATTCAAAAACCCATTTTTATTTTGATATAACTTTTGAATTATTGCAAAAAAAAGAAAACAAAAACAGTTTTGTTATAAAACTTATATATTATCTTTCCATTTATCACAAAAAAAATATTTTTTTTCTTAATTCAAAACCTCAATTTCACATTGGAACAAGACAGAGACCTCATGTTCACTTATTTCTCACGATTCCTGATTTTCTGGTCTCAAGTTTCACTGTTTCCTCAAATTATAGCTTAAGTACCGTGCATAGTGTTGGTCATTATCGGAAATAGAGGCAACAAACTCTTTTGATTCTCTTAGCTATCAAACAGAGCAATGACCAAACTTAGCAGTGGCACGTTTCTATCTATCTATCTAAGTTGATAGACAGTTACTACGTTTATTTCGAAGTTTCGTTCTGGATCGGCATCTAAATCCCTGTTTGCAGCCTACTTTGAACAAACGGTCGAGATTAAGCTTTCGAACTGCTTGACAAGCTGCAGTCAATCCCAAACATTGAGAGGATTTGTTAGAGTGCATGCATTTGCATGAAATAAACAGTTAAATTAGCTTGAAGGAGTAGCTATGTTATCCTGTTTTGCAACAGTGCTTAAAAAAAAGGTCAGAAGATAAATTACGAATTGCAATATTCCGTTTACTTCATGTGCATTAGCAGTTTCATGTCTAATTCTAACACAAACTTGAACCCATTGGATGGTAAACAGAAAAAAACGAAAGAAATAAGTAAGTCATATCTCCTGTTGAAATTAAATTAATTTATTATATTATATTTTTAAGGTCCAAGATTCAACTGCTTCAATACCAGTTGTAGACGCTTGATTTCAGATTCCATAGAATATTACTGGGGTTAGGTTTGATCTACAATGTAGTGACCTATGACACTTGCCAATTATCGTCTTATGTTTTGTGATTGACGCCTCCACTAAACATATTCAAATTATGTCAGAAATGAACAGCTCAGGTGTAGGATACAAAAACTCAAATATTTTCCCCCAGACAAAACCTATGAAATAAACATAATAAATGTTTGTACCAGCTCTTGAGGGGTTTTTTTAAAATATTCTTGATATATTAGCTAGAGTAGTCTCATCAATTTCTTTCGAATTGCAAAGCCACGTTACTACTACGCATGTTGAATCAAGTTTTCGCATTTTATCTGATTTTTGCTGACTTATCGGAATTATACGACTATTCAGAATCCCCGATAAAAAACAAGTATTCCGTATGAAAAAAAAGTAAACTTAACCTTGGAGCGATAGCTAAAGTCAAGTTTAAATACAAAATCAACTTCAAGTTGCTTTTTTTGATTTTCCGAAACCTGTGTATAGATTTTTTTGTCGAAAATGCCATCCTTATACAGCAAAGATAGTAATATTTTATTCGGGTGTGGTTGGAAAATCAACATCTTATGAGATGGAAAGAAATCTCTGGACAACTCCGTCAAGCTAGAGAACTTGACCTCTGACCAAGGTGGAATGGTTATGCCTCTCATTGGCCAGCTGAGGTTACTTGAGTGCCTGCTATCTGGCCATAACACCTTCAGACCAACGCTGGGGCATTTATGGGCCCGGGGCTATTATAGTTTTAAGGGGCCCTTTATGAATACTATGCAGATAATATAGCCCTGGCGGGGCCCCACTGAACCGCAGGCCCGGGGCTCCAACCCCTTTAGCCCCATAGTTGATCCTATAGCTCTGGCGGGGCCCCACTGCACCGTGGGGCCCGGGGCTCCAGCCCCTTTAGCCCCATGGTTGATCCGGGCGTGCTTCAGATGTCAGTTGCATGTGATAGGGGTGGCAAGCGACCCAAAGTGTTCACACAGTAGCAGAAGGAGGAATCCTCGGCTCACATTCTATGTCGCTGTGACGCCCTTGGGTATATCAGGCAGACTGTACTAGGTTCAAGGGTCTTTGTAGGGTTCTTGAACCTGAAGACGATGACGATGAGAGCTGGACTTGGGAACTAGAGTGAGGAAAAGTACAGAAGGGCCCGTTCGTAGGCTTATGCATTACTGGCTCTTGTCACCAGAAAGCAACTCCTTCTTTCATCCATTCTTTCAATATTTTATTGACACCAAGACCTGGCCACCTAATCTGAATTATCAAGATGTCATATGATATCATGATCCCAAAATCTCACCCTAATCCGTGAGAAAAAGTTAAGGTTTTGGGTTGGATTTACAAGCTTCACCTTGAAATAATTAGTAATGACCTCAAAGCCTAGCTTGAGGTCATCTTCATGTTTAATTTTGGATTTTTCGAGATCCATTTTTTTCTAAAAGTTACAACTTGAAGAAAAGTGAAATTGAGAAACGAAAATCAAGAATGAAAACAGCAGCCACTGAACCCTTAAAATAAAATTATACTATTTACATTGTATACACAGGAATAACAACACCTTAACAGTATCATATGTATATCATAGGTATTGACGAAAAAGTAGCTAAATATATCCACAAAATGGACAGAATATGTTTCATAGCATTTTGTTTTGGTAAAATTAGTGCCAGATATACTATTTAGAAGTTTATCAAGTTGTAGATTTCACAAATTTTAATGAAAACATTCGTGAGCCTAAATAAGTTGATGATTTTGGCACCACCTATATATTATTATGATTATTTGTTTTAGTGACGATGGTGTTGCCAGTTGATTTTTGACAGAATATTCATAATACCTAAAATGTGATGCCTACAGAATTACTTGTTAAGATAAATACTTATATGATCGTATTGATAAAAACGATTTTGTCTTGCTGGTTCTCTATACTTCAAACATGAAGTACGCACAATGTCTATATTCGGCAACACTGCATTTACCAAAAGAAAACGCAGACATGAGATGATTGGAGTGTGAAATGGTGCAGGCAACAATAACAATAAAAATTTGTCTCACTTTTTCTTAATCTACACCAGCAAAGCCTTGGGAGCCTTCGATTGCTTTTATCAACTTATCCTTCAGATGTTTATAGCTCTCGTATGGCGGTAGATCCAGTCGATTGAAACTGAAATAACATACGCTGATTTTGATTTCTCTCTCACTGTTCGATTCAGTGTGTCAATTCAGTTAAAGTCAGCCACAAGGATAAGAAAATAGGAGTCGTAGTTGGTCCGATGCAAAATAGGAAAAAAATCCAGCCCTAAAGGTAGTAAAATAGAAAATGATTTGGTACCTAAGGTATTCATAAGTATTTTATTTGAGCTATGTTTTGTTTTTTGTTTCTCTACCCATTGTTTTTGAATTAAAATTTTGAATCCTTTCACAGATAAACCGAAAACTGGATCATTAGAAATTGAAGACAAAAATCCACTACTAACGATAAAATAAAGGGGGATATCTGATTATTAATCCACTGTATGTTTTAAGTAGATTTTAGGCATTAAAAATATTAATACATAAAGGCAAGTCATTTGCAAAAAAAATTAAATGTTCGTTTACCAAGGGCTTTTTGTACAAATTATTCGAATTATTTCAAAAAGCAGGTTCAGAAAACGATTTTGAATTAGCTCCACCAAAATTGGATCTGCTAAACAATCAATATAAGATTTTATTTATTGAGTAATTTTAAAAGTGGAGACACCAGTTAATTCTAAAAAATTAAAATATTCACTTACCAAGTGTGAGCCCTGGGGAAGTTCTCTGTAGTACCCCATTTCTCAATTGTAAACAACTGTGGGCCATTACTACCGTAAAGTTCTTTGAAGCCATTCATAGGCACTCGCGAAGTACCTGTCACGAACTGTAATAGTCTAGCACGCATCTCGTTGTTGAATGACAAAACAACCTGCAAAAAATATACCCTGAGCTGTAAATGACAAATAAATAAAAATAAATAAATAGCCTATATTGCAGTGGCGGCCCACTAATGAGAGCAAGTGAGCAATTGCACCCCCTTGAATTTTTGAATCAAACAAAATAATCAAAGGCTGTAGTGTCTGCTGTTTCTATGCACGTTTAACCAGTATTGTTACGTCGTGATGCACCATCTGCGCACACACATGGATCGCCGCGCCGGCGCCGCCGGCCGTTCACCGCGGCCCGCAGCTCCTATGAGCATAAACAAGGCGTTGCTACATTCAGCCATATAAGTTCCATTAGAGGTGGGGGTAGCTAATATTTCTAGCGTTTCAAATGCCGCTTAAACGTAACAGTGGAGCAAGAATTTAGTCTGCTCACAGTGCGCTCGATAGTGGTTACTGTCTACGTCGCGACGTGATTTTGTACCCGCAGCGAAAACATAGGCGTAGTATAATAGTTTTACACGGTTTGAAAATGAATTCTGTCGCGTTTTTGATAGACAATGCGTTTTCACGGCTAACCTACGAGGAGAAAATTGGAGTGAAAAATCTTAAACGCCCGATGCCTCATTTATGTTTAGAAAATAAACAGACTGTTAAAGGTTAAGACATTATACGGAAATTCAATCCGACTATTTACCAAAAAAATGACTGGATATGTGGATGCGATGCTAAAAATGCCTTCTTTTGTTTCCCGTGCCTTTTATTCGGTGGTGAGCCGTCTTGGTCAAAACACGGAATAAGAGACTTGGTTCATCTTAGTGCTAAGATTAATAAACATGAAAATTCAGAAGGACATCTTAGAAATACATTTAGTTTGAGAATGGTAGGGAAAAATAACATTCAAAATGTTTTGGACTCGTCATATAGAAAGTCGATTCAGAAACATAATGAAGAGGTAACAAAAAATAGACATGTTTTGAATTTGATAATTAATTGCATCAGGTTTTGTGGCGCATTTGAGCTGGCTCTTAGAGGTCATGATGAACGGCAAATGTCAAACAGCAAGGGGATTTTCAGAGAATTAATAGATTTTACTGCAGAGTTGGATAAAACATTCAAAGATCACATCGAATCTGCACCAGTTTTTAAGGGATTGTCAAAAACAATTCAGAATGAGTTGCTGGATGCAATGTTGAGGGTGTATCATCAACAAGTTGGGAACGAAATGAAAAAAACTGACTACGTAGCTGTGATCGCAGATGAAACTACCGATGTATCTGATCAGTTTCAGCTGGTACTTGTTTTCAGATACATAGTCGACGGAAGACCGGTCGAAAGATTTTGGAAGTTTCTACTGCCAAGTGGACATGATTCCAATGCTATTTCTGCCTGCATATTGAACGAAATTAGTTTGCTTGTTGATGACCCTGAAAAACTTATTGCACAGAGTTATGATGGAGCGGCAGTCATGAGTGGTGCTATTAATGGCGTGCACAAACACGTCCAAGAGCGGTATCCAAGAGCTAATTTTGTACATTGCTATGCTCATCAGGCAAATCTAATCATGTCACATGCTACCTCAAGTAATAGTGACTGCAGAATCTTCTTTGCTAATTTGACAGGACTGTGCACGTTTTTCTCTACATCACCACAACGAGCTGCACGACTGGAAGAGTTTCTCGACAAAAAGGGCTTACCTCGTTCCTCAAAAATAAAATGGAACTTCAATTCAAGAACGGTGAATGCTGTGTATGAGCACCGAGAAGAAATAATTGGAGCTCTAGAAAAAATTGAGAGAGAGGCAACTTCCCAAACAACCATTCAGCAAGCTGGTGCTCACTTGCGAATTTTAGAGGACGAGTGTTTCATCTACTGGTTGACTTTTTTTCATAAAATTATGCCTCATGTGGACATATTGTTCAATCAATTACAAAAAGTTACCACAGATGCATTAAAAATCCATAGTAATATAGGTGACTTTGAACGAGCCATTGGCAAAATAAGAAGCGAAATCGGTAACACAGAAACTCAACCTGCCGATCAAAATAATTCGGAACTGACTCCCCACCATCGAAGCGACGAAGAACAGCTGATAAGAGTGAACGAAGAAGACAATCTATTGAAGTGTGCGATAGTATTTTATTGGAAATTAAAACTAGATTTCAGTTTATCGGGCATTTAATATTATCAAAATTCGTTTCTTTCAATCAGTTCTCGTTATTTGAGAAAGAGTTTCCAGAAGATTTTCTCAAAGAAGCAATAAAATTTTATCCATGCCTCAATGGGGACCGACTACGGACTGAACTAAGCGTTTTATATGCTAGAGAAGAATTTAGGCAAAGTTCGGAAACTAGTGCTGTAGGACTGCTGGGTCTTCTGCAAGATGGTTTGAGTAACAGCTTTCATGAGGTGATAAAGCTTTTAAAAATCATAATAACAATCCCGATGACAACGTCTGAAGCGGAACGCCAGTTTTCTAGGCTGAAGAGAATCAAAACCTTCCTCAGGAATACCATGAAAGAAGACAGATTAAATGCCCTCACCATGTTATCGTGCGAGAAGGAATTCATTAATGGCTTTCCAAACTTTAACGAAAAAGTGATAGAACTATTCTGTACATTAAAAACGCGCAAAATGGACTTTATTTATCGTCAACTATAATTGGAATGTGAAGTGCAACATTTAAAACTATTTAAAATAAACTGTAAAACGAATAGGTTGTCGACGAATCATATAAATTATACTTAAGGATTGGGTAAGTGTTTCTTTATATCGCTTTCACCTATTTTTGCAATTATGCACCCCCTATCTGAACCACCTAGAGCCGCCACTGCTATATTGCCCAACAGTTATAAAGAAACCATTTACAGGACAATCTTAAAATAAAATATAACTAAAATTGTGAAATTAGTGATGCATATTCTAGCTTCGATCTGATGTATGCTGAATAAAAAGCTAATAGTGCATTAGGGCGGTTAAAACTTCTGCAATTTCTCAAATCAAGCCATATGCTCGGAAAACCTGGCATACTTTTTCAGCTACATGGTGAGAAAAATCCTAAATCGATTCACAATGATTTATTAAAACATCACATATTACATAACAGTCAGTGAATGCATCAATATCTTGCTGAAGTACTACAGTCTTCTTCAGAGCCTATAGCATGAAAAATTTTCAAACCATCAGCAAAAAGTAACTTGTTACAGTTAATTGATTCTGCAATATCTTCAATAAATAGGGTAAACAACAAAGGTCCTAAGTTGGAACCTTGAGGCACTCCAGATTTAGTAATATACAGATAAGATTTGTAGCCGTTAAAAGCAACATATTGTTTGAGTGATAAAGATAATTTTGAATGAATAATAAAGCTTCCTAAACCATTTTCCCGATACTTCGAAACTGCTTAACTTTCTCTGGATTAGAAGCATTTGGAAACAACTATTGAACCGATTGGTGTTTAAATTCGGGTTCAAATCTATATATCCATGTTTCGTCACCAGTTACCATATCACACATTCCCTTAGATGGTTTAGGGAACCCAACGATAACAAACTTTCCTGACACCGAGACGGTCATTCAAACCTTTTGAAATGAAATGCATTCATTCCACTCCCTAGAGTACTCCGCATAGTTCTATAGGTGACTCGGTTATCATCTTCAATCATCAGTCAAACAGTGGTAACATATGCCTCAGAAACTCAAAAATTCGCCTTCCTTCCCAAAGTTCGTCACTGAGAGAAACTCCCAAATTTGAATTCATTGTACCAGCCATACACAAATTTGGTGATTTGTTACCAAATGCAGCTGTCAGAGGAGAGTTAATTTTGAAATTTCACTCAACATTTACAAGAGCATCTATCAACTTATAATTATTCTGTTAAACTAGACATAAATTGAACATTTTTTGAGTCTCCTTGATATCGATAGCTGCCTTGATTATGTTAGCACAAACTTTCGGTGCAACCTATGACGAAGAGAGGTAAAAAGCAAACAATAATTGAAGATCGCCAATTCTGGAGAAATATTTTAAAGTTCATCCCTTTTGTCTTAGTTAATCTGATGATTCACTGTGCAACAGGTTGAGGACAGTTATTTTTTGACGCCTCATCCTAAAACTTTTATGTACCAGTTCCTGAGAAAAAAGCTTATTTTTTAAGAGTATATACGCTGTGTGAAGAAAAGGCCCAAATTTTGTAATACGTTAATAGTATAAAATAACTCACCCTCCAAAACCACTGTATAACGATATGATTGGAGTGGTAGTCCCCCTTATAGAGTGTGTTAGTTTTCCAGTCTTTAACATCGATGTGTTGAATACCGCACATCAACAGTTCCAGTTCATTTTCGTCGAATATCTTGATCAGATTCATAGGAATCAGGTCGCTGAAACCGTCCAGAAAGGCGTTCATCTGGTCCTGCACCCTACCTACGAACCTCCATTGAATTATGCATCTGAAAAAAAAAGAAAAACCTCAAGGTTTTTATATTGCTGGAAGCTTTTAATAAATTGTTTACATGAGGTAATCCTTCCTAATCCTAAACAGATTTTTTACGAGAGGTGGTGAATTATCCATTTGTCTGTTTCCATTTACATTGTATTAAGACGGAGGTTTTTAGAGAGGTTATATTTTTGCGGTTAACTTTGGTGCAATTTGCCTTCTGATGAAATGTGGTCTACTGGTGTAAGAATGGTTATAAATTTACGATTATACCAACTACGAGGGTGTTCCCAGAAGTATCCAATTCCACAAGGAAAATAAAAAAAATTGGAAAAAAAATATTTTTCAACATAATCTCCTTTCAGCTCTATACACTTTTCCTAGCGATGTTGTATTGTATTGTATTGTATTGTATTTATTTGTACACACGTTATAAATGTTACACATAAAAATACAGCCACTACGAAGGCTGTGCATTGTATGTAGTATTGGCTTAATTAATCATAGACTACCGAAACTGAAATTTAGTTGCAATGGGTCCCAATGGATGATCATCTCTTATTCGCACTCTGCTACATCTGTATGGATTTTTTGGTTCAACATTCTGTCTCCATTCCTTGCGTTTTCCGTTTTTGCTCACTTTTAGGAACCTTCACGGGAAGCCTCAAGGTCTACAGCAGTCTATTTGTTTCAATTAGTCCCAATTCTTGGAGTATTTTTGCATAGAGAATTTTGACGTCTTCGTAATTTTGATACAGCCTTGACTTTAAAATATGTTATATTTTTCAGGATTTTAGATCAGAATTAAAACGAAATCTTCATATACTTCTTTATACGACATTTCGACTAATATCTAGTCATCATCAGGCATCAGAATGTTTTCACTGGGTGAAAGAGTGTGGTAAGAGTAATGAATCTTATATCTAGCTGTGTAGACGGTTCCAGCGAGAGTTTTGCTTGCGCTTGCTATGAGGTCTATTGTTTCTTTCTGTTGGTGACATTTCATGTAAATATCGTTGTTTATGGATGGATTTTTTATTATGTATTTCATATAGTTTCGTTTCGCAATCACTCAGTCTTGGATAGCAAGCATAAAACCCTCAGCTTCTGGAAAGATTTGGACATCCTGCAGGCAGGTGCATGACTGCCTTTTATTAATGTGTCCTTGTGTAATACGGTATCTGTGCTTGCCATGAAGTGCTTTCTGCGACCAGGTGTTTATTTTTCCTTGTAGTTGTATCTGATTGTGTGCGTCTGCTGCGTGGTCTGGGCAGGATAGGAGAGATATTATTGTTGTTATTATTATTAGGTTCAAATTTTCTGCATTATTTTTATACTAAATGGTGATATTTTTCATCAATTATAATACCATAGTCAACAAATTGATTTCTATATGATCACGATCCATTAAAGACTCTTACTAATCTGCCAAAACTAGACCCTTAAGGAAATTGCAGGTGCATCACAGTATACTTACTTTATATAATCATCCTTGTTTGAATTATCTAAGGGAATGTCAGCTCCACCATCCACCAATTCGTGCACAGTAGTGTGGCCAAAGGATTCTTCGTCCACGGAAAAGGTAAGACCCAAATCTGAAGGGTCGTTCTCTTTGATCCATAGCAAAGATTTATAGTATTCTGAATCCACCGACTCCATGTCCTTGAGGTCAATGGGCTTCGACAGCATCATCTTGTAAAATGGACGAATGAAGAAGGCTGGAATATACAAAAGAATATACATATTTGTTAACTATAAGGTTTTTTTGGAGACTTATTTTTTCATAAATCGATCACTAAATTTTGGTCAACGATTTTTTAATGATTGTCATTCACTGATTACTAGCAGAATATCTGAAATATAACATGGCTGGGCTGATCATCTCTGAAAAGTGCAATCGTTTGAGGATCTTAATTATGTATCTCAATCTCAGGTAACATTCTTTGTGTTCTCAGCAAGTTTCGTATTAAGAATATTATATCAATGACATTGTCAAGAATCCATCAATAAGCAGATAACATGTATGCATATATTAAAATATAAAAATTTATAGATACATTTTTCACAAATAATCCTTGTTCGCAACCCAGTTTTTAAAACCAGTTAAAAACAGTTAAAGAACTGAATTGAACTGTAAACCTACCCACTTTCGGCTGAAATTAGTTGTAAATCAAATATGATTACAATTACATACCATCTAAGAGTTTTCCGTGATACACAGCCATACCAGCTACCCTTCCAATGAATTTGAAATAACTCAAGTGCTCTTCGTTGCAAACACCAGAAAATGGATTTATCTGCAGTGTATAATTATCCCTGAAAAATAAAACCAACACATTTTATCAAGAACTCTTGTCAAATTTAAGTTTTGTTACAATTAAAGTTAAATATTGCAGATAATGCATTTTTGCACAATCGATCAATAATTTCAACCACTTAACCTATTTACTGAGAACAGTTAGAGACACTTTTAGAAGGAAGACCACTAAAAGTGGGTGTTTTGCTTTGTTCGTGTTTGTGATATTACAGAAACGAGCAATTAAAACTTCGTAAATTTTTTTTTTTGATTTCAAACATCTTATTACGGCATAGATGAGTTCTATGATGAATTTGAGTCGATAATATCCCACAAACCTTGGTTTTTATCACAGTTCTGTCGGCCAGAATCATATAATTCTTTAGAAAATAAAGTAGATCTATCTACCTATCCATGTATCTATCTAACCATAAAATTAATGAAAATGCTACAAAACGTAAAAAACCATGATACAATGAACATCGGCTACTTTTTGTTAAAAAATCTATTCATCCCGCTTTTTTATCTATACCAAAATGTTTGCGTGTGTAGGAAAATTTTGTGTTTCCTTCACATGCTACATTATGAATTCTTAGCTTGAACATGCTTACATCGCAGAATATTCGAAAAGTCCATAGTACGGGTTGAACATCTCCTTGGAGAGCAAATAAAACCACTCCCTGGCAAGACCACCATAATCCAAACCAACTTCGCCTTCAAACTCGATCCATAATTTCGTTTTTAAGAGTTCTATCCTAGGCACTGTTGTTATCACGCGATAAGAGTCTTCTAATATGCTTCTTCGTCTCACTTTTATTTCAAACTTGTTTGGTACATTGGTCTGAAAACATCGAAATTATTTAACATTTTTGATAACCGAGTTATGGTCCAGATAACTACTATTTTTGATAAGTACTGCCAAATAATACCTGATCGCTGAGATCAATCTCGTTCATTGCCAATTATTTTTGTACTATGAAAATATATTGCAACGTTGTTTTCAATGGTATCTTTGCTTAAAGTGTTAAACTGACTTTGCTAGTTCAATAGGTACTTTGGTTAGATCTGCATAGGCATTCTAATTTTGGAGCTATTTTCTTTTTGATACAATTCCAAATACCCAAATGTTTTGTACGCTTACACCGATTACATACTCACAGGTTTTCGGAGTTGTGTCTTCATGTATTCATACTTTCGTTTGTAATCCCTAGAATATGGTATCGCTGGACCTGCGATTTGGGGATTTGATAATCTTGGATCCTCCCACTGAGTAGTCCTGGTATCTGAAAATGTGATAAAATGGAGTTATGTGTAAGTCCCAAACTCCTACATACTGCATCGATTGCAAATTTACGGTGAACCATCCTGCAAGGGATGAGTGGGGGTCAAGTGGCAGGCGGACTTTTGAAGAGGGGGGGCTAGTCTGGTATACAGACTGCTCATTTACCGATGTAGGCTCCGGAGCTGGGATCTGCGGGCCAAAAACGAATCTCTCACAATTTCAGCTGGTGCTTCTTGTGTTCATGAAACTCAGGGGCCTAGGAGGCGAATTACTATCATCTGCTCTGACAGTCAGGCAGCATTGAAAGCATTGCGTTCTTGTAGGTTTACATCAAGGCTCATTCTGCGTTGTAGAAATGTCTTGGATGCAATTTCGGCAAGACATCAGATGTCTCTTATGCGGGTGCTGAATTATGCTGGAGTTTGCGGTAACGAAACGGCAGACGCACTCACAAGTCGAGGGTCGAGAAATAATTTCCTGGGTCCTGAGCTGGCTGTGGGGCAAGCTACAGATACCATCAGAAAGAAAACAGAAATGCAAAATCAACATCTTATGAGACGGAGAGGAAACTCTAGACACCTGCATCAAGCTTGAGAGCTTATTTTGGGACCTCTGACCGAGATTCTATCTCTCATTGGACAGAAGCCGGCTTAGGTTATTCGTTGGCCTGCTATCTGGCCATAACACCTTCAAACATCACTTTGTATGTGATGGAGGTGGCAAGCGACCCGACATGTCCATACTGGTGCGAGGAGGAAGAATCCTCGGCACACATTTAATATGGCTGTGACCTCCTTGTGTATCACAGGCAAACTATACTGAGTTCAAGGGTTCTTAAACCTGAAAGTGTAAGATGGGCAGAACCCAAAACCATCCTCACCTTTGCGATGAGGGCTGAACCTGGGGACTAGAGTAAAAAGACGTACATAAGGGCCAGCTTGTAGGCCTATGCACTGTTGGCTCTTGCCACCAGAAAGCCTCTCTCCTGTCAATCATTCATTCAAATCCCAAAAAACGTATTTTTATTTATATCTGCTAATAAATATTTTCAATTTATTTCCTTGAAAGTAAAAGCGGCAAGAATATAATTTCTGTGTTTACCATCGAGAGGTTACCATTGCGATAGCTTTGAAATCTGGATATTCGAAAATATGAGTGACGAATATAGTGAGCCCGAGGAAATCTATTGCCCATGGACCGGAGCGATGACCACAATGATTTAAAACAGTTCTTAGACAAACTATAATCGTTGTGACAACAGCAAGAATAATAATATACAGCACAGAACGCGGACTGATTTGCAACATTGCAACCTGTTTGAAACACGTTTTTGGTTTCCAATTCGGGATCCCGGTATCCCGGAGATTTGTTGGTCCCGAAAATTCCGGGATTAATAAAACGGTACACCGGTAATCTCAATTTTTTTATGATGAAATTACAGTCTGCTTTATTCTTTTTTTTATCAGCGTATTATTTTAGCTTTGTTCTGGCAGTGGCGTAATTTCAATTGCGAACCCCCCTCCCCCTCGCAAGAAATTTCCTGGTGTCCACACAAAAAAAGATCCTATACATTTACCTACAAGTGTGGAAGCTGAAAGAGCCTTTTTTGAGCGGTTTCATTTGCGAATAAACTTAGATCGCGCTTAAAATGTTCGACTCTGGACTCTTTGGGTCACATATTATTTTTAATAAGCAAATCGCAGTTGTTTATAAATTATTTTAATTGCACATTTAAATGAAACTTTTCTTTCTATTTTAGTTTTTATTTCCTGTTGCTAATTTTGTTTTATACCCAAAGTTGATTTGGTTTGATATTTACTTTTCAAAAGAAAAAACATGTTTTTTGTCTTTTTTAATGAAAACGTACTTTGTTTATTATATTTTTGTGTTTATATCATTGCTGTCACTAGTGTAGAGTTTAAAAAAAATATGGGAGTTAATCCCGGGATCTAAAAATTTTATCCCGGATCCCGATCCAGAAAATTGGAAACCATATTTATTTATTTATTATTATTATTTGTTAAATGATGTGATACACAGCATAACAAACAAAAAAGTCAAAGACATGTAGGAGATTAAGATTAAAATTAAAATAATTCTAAATATACATATATATAAAAATACAATCTGTGGCATTAGGCAAAAAATTCATCCAAGCTGTAGAAGGCCTTTTCCACCAAGAAACTGTTCAATTCTTTTTTGAATACACCAATCGTAGGTGCTTTCTGTATTTGCTCTTTTAGCTTATTAAAAACCTTACAGCCCATACAGCTATGAGATTTCTGGTATGCTGTAGTGCGATGTTTGGGTGGTATTAGAAGATCCTTGTGTCTGGTTGGATAACTGTGGTCTTGTTTAGTTGTAACAAATTCCGATTTACTTCTGTAAACAAGGACAGCTAGCTCATATAAATAAACATTAGTGACTGTCAGAATTTTCAAATTTTTGAAGTAATCACGGCATGACTGACGCCACTGAAGGTTATTCATTATCCTCATGGCATATTTCTGTAACATGAAAACTCTCCCAATATGTGAACTGCATCCCCAGTTTAAGACACCATAGCGGATATGACAGTGGAAACTGGCATAGTACAAAGTAAGTAGTATATGTCTACTGCAATGGCTAGATAGAAATTTCAACCCATAACGAATTTTCCTTAGTTTATGACATACGTTATCAATATGTGACCCCCATGTTAGTCTGCAGTCGAAAGACATGCCTAACATTGGGTGTGATTCTGATGTCTTGAGAGACAAGTTACTGTTAATGGAAATACTGAAAGGGGCCTGCTCATCTTTCAATGAAAATTTGATTATGACTGTCTTCTCAGTATTTAATAGGAGACCATTGTTTGCTGACCACCTATAAACCATATTGTATGCATCTGTTGTCATATCAGATAATCCAAATATACTTGGATTTGCAATTAAAATGCTTGTGTCATCTGCATAGCATATCACTTTATAATCTGAGGAAGTATTGCATATGTGTTGAGACATATCATTTGCATACAATAGGAACAAAGATAGATCCAAGGTTCTATCAAACCTTTAACTCACGAAACATAAACTTACTGTGATCAATGAAGAATATCCTGCCGTCCGAATGCACCCTCTCCTCCCAGCCTTCGGGCAGCGGCCCCAAAACGTCGTCGTCCTGCGGCCGCCTAGCGTTGTTCGGCCCCGCCCCTTGCTGTCCGGCCCCGCCCACTCCTTGCGCCGCTCCCGGGCCCGCCCCTGCTCCGCCCTGATTGGGCATCGCACTGGGTCGGCCCGTCCTCGGGTCCACCCACGACGTGGTACGCTCGTTGTGGTCGATGAAAAACAGTCGGCCGTTTGGCGCCCTCTGGACACTCCAGCCGGCAGGCAGGCCTTCGTCCAGCCGTTCCAGGGATTCCTGTATTCAAAATAGATGTTTTTTCAATAGAATCGTAGACGTCCGATTAATTATTTTCCGATCGCTGGATTATTCTTGTTGAGTAGTACCGCAATGTCTCTTAGGCCCAGTTTCACAATCGGCAGTTAATTAGAGGTTAAAAGAAAACTAGTGGTTAGCGAACACTGCCTTTCATAATCGGCGGTTCACGTCCAAAGCTCTGGTTATCCAGTAGTTAATAGCGTTTTCGATTTACTGCTCTCAGGGCGAGCATAGATCATCCGCAATCAAACTAGAGATCTGTCAAGAGTTGATAAGAGCACTTCACAAATCGAACATGATCCAACACAAAAATGACTTCTTGTTTTGTGCAAGTGACGGTTGATAAGGCCGCAATTTAAAATTTAAGTTGTTCTACGCACCGACTATAAAAACTATAAAATAGTCTATGCCTACCTTCGAATATTAAAGGTATTAAAACCCAGTTTTCCATATTAGGTCACAAAACAATATATATCCGGTTTACAGTCGTACAAATATAGCTTTGAATTGTCCAATGCAATCCGCATCTAGAGCTTATAATAGGTTACCAGTTGAAATTAGATCTAAAATATGTTATAATAGCTTCTTGTGCAATTTAAAACAACACTGCATGCATGTAGTTAATTAAGTAGTATATAATATAATTAAGGACTCTAGTAGCAATCTAGTTAAAGAAAAAGAATAAGCACTGTTGATAAGTTTATGTTTATAATTCTCGAGGCCAGAACCTTCGGTACTGTTTAGAGAATTGTTAAAGTTAAGTTAAAGTATTGTTATATAATTATTTCCAGAAATAAACGATGTTTCAAAAAAAAAAACGTATTATGTGCTTTTTACTTTTCCTGCGATCACCACAAGGGGGGCTACTTTCTTCGAATGATCGAATGTTTTTCACCTTTTTCTACCAACCACAAAATACTTCTCCTCACAAAAAACCAAGCCTTCAATACTTTTTTGACATATGTACAAGACGTCGCTCTCAAATGCTCTGACCTGGCTTCTCGGAGCAATTAAGTTCAATCTGAGAGCGTTCCGCGAGCGAACACCAGGTAAATCGAATTTGCAAATCTGGAGCAGAGCCGTCAAACCGAACATACAATTTATATCAAATGCGCTCTGAGAGTAGTAAATCGAAAACGCTATAAGTTAACCCAAGGATAAAGTATGGGTTATCTCTGACGTTTGTTGTGGTCAATCGATGACACTTGCTTTGGAGGTTATAAAAACATGCATTTTGACATCGACGTCTAAGGCGTCGATGGATTTTGATTATAACCTGTTGTGACACAAGTCAAAAATATAGGTGCTTTACATCTGCACTAACTCAGATCATTTAGAAATGAGACACCTCAGCTCAGTTGGAAATCTCATAGCTCAGATGAGTTAAAGGAACGTGTTTGTGCAGCTAAATGTCATTCCCCGAAAATTTGTAATATGCTATGGTTCTATGATCTGTCGATCCTTTCCATAACCTATTTTTTACGTTTTTCGTCGCTCACCATACACTATCAACTATCCATACACCACAAAACCCGCTGAAATTCAAACTTACAAAAAATCCAAACCTCATTTATTTGACATCTAAATGATCTGGGACAACTGATCTGCCTTTCGAGCTAGTGCAGATGGGCTTAAGTGGGGGTAAAATATCTCACTTTAGACTCAGATTCAGAAGATAAAAGGAACGTACATTGAAATGAGTCATGATGTCACAAGTGAGAATTATCAGATAAAGCATGTAAAAGGAAAGCACCTTATGAATACAAAGCTTAGGTTTATTTGTCAAAGGGTCAGATTGTACTCATAGAACACAATTATGGCAGTGCTCTGAGACTCATCCGTGCTGCCAACTTGAAGATAAATACGCTTAACCACTAGTTTCCTTTCTGAAACAGAGGGACCCGATAACTACTAGTTAACTTCCATCTGTCGGTTAAGTGACCTCCAGGGGTTATCAATGATTGTGAAACTGGGCCTTAAACTGTTATGCTAATGACCATTTCCTTAATTAATTAAAAGCACAAAACATGAATTTGTTCTGTAGCACAGAAACATGAGGTTATGTTTATGTCAATTTTCCATTTGTTTTAGACTTGATGGCCTAATCTCAATGGAAATATGAAGCGCGTCAACAAAAATTATCGACTAAAAAGTGATTATACCTCCAAGCACTCTAGTCTACTAGCGACGTCAGTGGTTGTTTTCGCGCCCTTTCCACTTAAAAAATCAAAAACTTCAATTTTATAACGCTTCATACGTTATAATCAATCAATCAATATATTTATTTGTTAAGTATGCAAATAAATATTGGTCCTAGTTCGCCTTAAAACAATATTTTAATATTTTGTAATAAGGTACAGCCCACATTAGCTCTAGGTACTTTGCGAGAGGTACCGATTAATTTACTTGACGCATATATTTTTTTGATAAGGGTACAACAACGGAAAAAGTTGAGTAGACCAATGCCCTTGCCCAATGAATGTAAAGAAATCTCATCTTGTATTTTGTTCAAAAAATATGAATTCTTTATTAAATATACTTGAATATACATTGTAGAAGAATACACTTCAGCTTCAGTATTTAAATTGTGAATACTTCCTCATTCGGCTTGTCTAATAGCTTGTGAGAGCTCCCATGTCGATCAAAAAATACTAGTACTGCTCTAAACTCTAGGATTCATCTATTTACCTGTTGCTGCACTTGACTAGCTGACGTAGCAGTGCCGCCATTAGCCGATGTGACAGAATCGCGTCTAGATGACGTACCAGATGGACTGTCTGTTTGGTCATCACTCTGCAACACAAAATGCGCAATTTCTTGATACTTTATAGTGGACAACGTTTCCAAACAGTCTGTTCAACAACGTGAATAAATGAAAATGGGAAAAATCTCGCGTAAAATTTTGGGAGAATTGAACACAACACATGTCCAGACCATCAAACCCTCTTAAAAAACAACTGACCTTTCTTGGTTGGAAGCTTGACAACCCAACTGATCTAAAGTGGTATATGCGGTCCAATCCACACAGAACGTCATTTTCCTCGGGGTATCTTACTTAATCAAAGGCACACTATATTGTGCTATCCATGGTAGTACCAAATGACAGAAGATGGGTACATACATTCTCTTTTTCTATGAGTTAGATAGGTTTATTCACTTAACGATTAAAAATCAAAGTTTTAACATGGATCCTTATGACCTATCAGCGTTTTTTTGTACAATAAACACAGTTTTAGAGTAGATACAATAATAAATAATGTTTAAACAATACGCTTTTGTATATGTAGTTTATATTAGTGCATTAAAAAATAGAGTTGAAGATTATTTAAATTAGATATTAATTATTTTAATCATGAAGTCAAAATAATAACTAATTTCGATTGACTGATATTTTAAAATATAGACCTCATAAATATGTAGTTTATATAAAAAGAATTTATAAAAAATTGCAAGATTATTACGATACTTTGCAACATTTCTAAAGTCCCAAATAAATTTCATAGAAAGTTAGTACTCATTTGACTCTAGCATAGCTAATGAACTCCCTCAAGGTATTTCATTTAAAATGCCAAATAGTATATTTGGTTTAAACTATCTACTATCAATCACGTTTTTAAATTATCCATTATGTAAGTTTCTGACATCTCATTTGACTTCCAGGACAGTCAAGATATTAGAGTTATGCCTAAATATCAACGCTATATAACCATAATGCTAGCAATGGTAATATGTCGGTAGTGTGAAGTTCAATAAATGAAATCGCCTATCCCTTCGGGATTTTTTTTACAAATCTCTACCTATCATTTTATGTCATGAATTGGACTTCTGCAATATAGAATGCCCACATTTTTAGTCAAAGCATGCAAATGCACTTTTAATGAGCTTCTACCGGCTAGAAGCCTTTGGTTTAAGGAAGTATTAAAAATATATTGTTACAGAACACAAAAATTAGTCAAAAGGAAAAGTGTTCCTAAAGCGAAGCATCGTGCTTGTGGCAATACTTTAGAGCAAATTCACAAAGAAAAATATTTTTTAGTGATATTTACCCTAATTATGGACATACACTAAGTCTTGTAATACTTACACGTTTACCTATAACTGTCATAAAAGTTGTTGCATCCTATTGAACAAAAACAACACTAATCGACACATGAACGCCATACATACGCAAAGCAACAACGATCGACGATCACAAAGCAGCGAAGGGATACAACTAAATCTTTGCCAATTTGCAAATAGGAAGTTCTTTAGAAAAGATTTGCTATGGCATCATTGAAGTATTACGAGACGCATCCAGAAAGTAAGTTTCCCGATGTTTTCCCATCTGTTATTGTCAATTTTTGAATTGAGGTAGGTTTGGTTAAATCTCAATACTTCTACCCAACGAAGCTACAGTTTTACTGTGAACCACCAATTAGGGGATACCCCATATAGCTAGAAAGTAAACGTACATTATTCAAATTATAAAGGGCCATTCAGTAGAGTACTTGCAGTAGTCATAAATTTGGATTAAGAGTGTGTTCGGAGGAAAGAAAAATGTATTCAAATTTGTAATCATAATTTACGGATTTTTCAAACTTTTTCACGTGACTCAAAACGGATGCTGACGTCATACGCTCATCAGCTGACGAAGAAGTGTATCTCAAATTTAATTTTTTACTATACTGCATTCACTGAAGAAAAGGAGTAAAAAATTATTTCAAACCCATATTTTGGGGCTTTACTCGGATAAATCGAACTGTTTATAATAACATCACTGCTCTCAGTATGCAGTTTTGTAGACGGTGTGCATATAACCCTTGACCATACAGTAAAAGTTTACATATATTGTGCATGGTTATTCCGTTTGTTCGGTGGATAAGGTATAGTGGTATTGATTGGCAATCCTGCGATCAGGACTGTACTAGTAATATTTTTACTGAATATCTTGTTGCCAAAAAGTAATGACTATTTTTGTAAACAAAAAATCGCTTCTATGTCTAGAAATTTGCAGCAAAAATGGTTGGTTAAAAGAAATAGATTAATTTATTGATTTGCATATTGTTAGAGACCATCAAAATACTCCTATATTTAGCAATAAGGACGATTCAATGAAAAGCTTGCATCACTAGTGGGATATTTATTGGTTAAAACGTAGAACGAACAATTGGAGAAGAGTATAAAGTAAGTACATGGAGTGCTTGTGTATGGTTAAGCTAAAAATGCTTTTATCTTCATTCTTACCTCATTTAAAGCGTAATCATCATCATTTAGACCAGCCGTACTGATATACTCAAAGAAACGCCAGATTTTCCGAGAAAATGTAAAATAAGCATAGACCTCAGAGCATGGACGAAAAACGTCGCCAAGTGTCAATTATTACTTGTCATCTTACACTTAGTACAGCTCTGTATTCCTTAAAAGCTTAAAATTGATACATCAAGACTCAATCTGGGGTATTTTTAGTTATCGCTAGCCGAACAGCTGTTCGCTGATGACACGGCTGACTGACGATACTTTAAGCTGTCAGCCGTGTCAACAGCGAACAGCTGTTCGGCTAGTGATAATTAAAAATACTCCAGATCAACGAATTCGAAACCTATTCGAATTCGTTGCTCCAGATTGAGTCATGACGTATCAATCTTAAGCTTTGAAGGAATGCAGGGCTGTATTGAGTGGAAGCATTACTAATAACAAGTAATTGACACTTGGATACGTTTTCATCTATGCTCTGAAGTCTATGCTTATTTTACATTTTCTCGGAAAATCCGGCGTGTCTTTCAATATATCAGTATGGCTGGTCTGAATGATGATAATTAGGTACACTTTAAATGAAGTAAGATTGAAGATAAAAGCATTTTTAGCTTAAGCTTCAGTTAAACTACCTTATTATATTAATCTTACTCCATGTACTTACTTTATACTTTTCTCCAATTGTACCTTGTACGTTTCAACCAATAAATATCCCACTAGTGATGCAAGCTATCCATTGAATCGTCCTTATTGCTGAACATAGGAGTATTGTGATAGTCTCTAACAATATACAAATCAATAAAATAATCTATTTCTTTTAACTAACCGTTTTTGCTGCGAATTTCTGGATATTGAAGCTTGTTTACAACAATAGTCATTACTTTTTGGCAAATAAGAATATTACTAATACGGTCCTGATTGCAGGATTGCCAATCAACACCACTAGTAGAAAATTAAATTTGAGATACACTTCTTCGTTAGCTGATACCTATCAAATAGACGTCAAACCAGTTTAAAGTATCAGGTAACAGAGTATATAATTGACAACCCCTACTAGCAGGTTATATTAATGTCAGTCTTCCATTTTGATTTGGACATTTGGCAGCAATCAATGCCAATTCCTTGTCTAAGCCAAAAGCCTATGCCTAACCTCAATGAAAATATGACGTGCATCAAGCTGTCAAGTGTCACAACCTTGTCACAACCAAAATTAGCGACCGAAAGTGTTAGTAGAGAGATTTTGAGCCACTAAAAATTGTGACGACGTTATCCCTAAAACATTATTCTGAGCATGCGCAGTGTGTTTAGAATAACGGATAAGCGTGTGCCTTATGTACAGTTTTTGTAACCGAAATATGTGACGTGTATCGTTGTGTTATTCTTATTCTTATTTAATTTTAACTTAACCTCACATTATGATCGATTTGGTCGGAAATGTCCAAAAAATGTCACGTGCAACAAGTAAACACCACAAGCAGAAAATAGATCACATAACAAATAAAATAAAAAAACAGTTTATGCAGGATCCCCGAAGCATGACATTTCAGATTTCACTACCATGGTTCAGTCTCAGTCCCGTGATGATCACACGTTGCCGGAGACGCCTAACTTTGTAACTTTTATAGGATAATACTGTCAAATAAAATTGACGGAAGAAAACCTGATCCTTTTGTACAATGATAAACCACAAAATAAGTATTGTTGCTATCAAAATCATCACGGTTCTTTTCTCATTTCCGCATAGTGGTTTAGACCTGGCAATACCGCACGTAATAATATCGTACGTAATCTTTCGTAGCTAGCTTACAACTTTATCGGTTATTCGCCGATTCGGTTATTTTGGGAGAACTGCGCATATCACAAATAGCCGATAACATGAAATAACTTCAGGAAACGGACGTGCAAAACCTCTCTAACGATATATCAAATCCCATCCCTATAATGTCTAGTGACGTCACAGGTTGTTTTCGCGCCATTTTCAATAGTTTAAATTCATAAGCGTTTTCTGGCGACCTTAGGTATGCGAAAACATATTTGTCACGTATTAATCACGGACGTCATAGACTTCAACCAGCGCTAGAATTAACAGTTTTGAAAATACTTCATAAACGGCGCCAAACTTCAAACAAGTAACCTATCTATTTTCGATGTATCTTTGTGACAGAAGTAGGAAATTTACCTACCCTGCAAAGAAGTGTACGTTTCCAAATCGACAGTAATTAAAAACTACTCCAACTGCACTTCCATCATATCTTGTTCTATTTTGCTGTTGTGTTCGTTCATTCGAAATTTTTGATTGCAAGACATTACGATGACATGACAGCATTACAATTACAAGCGTTAATTTTAGGCTATGTTGGTTTGAAACTAACGTTCGGTTGGTTTTCAATCATTTTGAATACATTTTGATATTATGTTACTATGACGTCATCGTTTCAACGCCAGAACGGATGTATTTGAAATCTAGACGAATACGTTTTGAATGCATGGGCGCCAGAAAACAGCCTATATTTGGAATAAGTCAACTTAAAAAATTAAAAACTTCTATTTTATGATGTTTAATACGTTATCATGAATGCTTTAAAGCCATATTTTTTTGGGGTGCAAGGACCCTATTCGACGACCATAGCAAATCTAATCAGCTGCAACCCATCCACAAACGAGAAAAGACAAAAGTAGCAGCCCTGTTATTGTAGCACAGCTTCCTACCGACCTCTAACGCAGTTCTAACAGACAGATCGGCTGGCAACTGATAGACGGGCACGTCGCATGAACTTCTGCGGCTACTGGCGTTGCTCTCAGCAGATCCGTTGTACCCTGCCTCAGACAGGTCTGCTTCCGACCTCAAACTGTGCCTGTCCCGACTGTTGCTTACTTCCACCCCAGAATCTGTAGCATCCACTTCGCTGCTTGGCTCTCGGATCTCTGGAACCGTCGTCGTCTCTTCTTCTATAGTCACCACTGACTGCTAATCATATCGTTAACGTACAATACAGTGATTCATACACAATTGTGGGTTTAGGTATTTGTTCGCCGTCCCTAACTTAACGGAAAGTTACACATGGTGGACCAGTGGCGCAGAGAGAGGGATTTAGGGGCTTCAGCCCCCCAGGCCCACGCGCAAACACTTGGATGATGTTCAAGGAAAAAATAATAATCTTCGTGTAACAGTAATTTTGACAACATGGGCAATAGCGTTCACTGCTACTGCTTCTCATAGCATCAATATCAATTCAAGTATTTTTTTGAGTATACGCTAGTAGAAGTGCACGTTCAACAGACTTATTTCGTAGATATACATATTATTTTTTTATATTGTACCTGCTATGCTACCGGAGTGGGCCATATGTAAGTGACAGTTTTGAATTCTGAAACTATCACATTGAAAGCTGTATAATTTGGAGTTTATGTGTTATGTTCAGCAGACAATCCATTTTCAATGTACAGCGTTACACGGTTCAGCAACGCATGTGTTTAATTTAGTATCACGGCTATTAATACAATTTTCAAAAACCATACACTTCACCTACCTAGTGACAAAGTACAGTTTAAAAATTTCATTGCTGCACACATTACAGAATTATGTACAACAATATAATTTCAAAAGATTTCTAAGGTAGGCAGCTGAAAATTATATTGAATACAACCCCCCACGCCCAAATTTCCCCAAACTCACCCCTCTAAAAAAATATGGAAAGCGATCGGGAACCCCCAAATCGCCTAAAAACAAAGTTTGAACTGTTTTTATGTTTCTAGTTTTTTATTATATTGCTGCACCGCCACTGAGACGATTTCTAAAAACCATACGTGTTTTCCATCATCGCCACGGTAATAAACTGTATCAAAATTGCATTAAAATCAATTCAATTATGTCCAAGTTACACAAAACAGAACGATCTAACCACTCATATGTATACATCTGAAAGTCCCATGGTTTCTGTAACCACCAAGGCAATGTTTGGATGGACCTAAAAAAGTGTATTATGCTACTAGGTCTCTTTTTACAAGTTAATGGACATCATATTATGAATACCACAAACTTTTCAGTCTTACTACCCTCCATCCCCCATTAAAGGGGTGATACACGTACGAGCAAGTACGCGTACTTATGGCTCGACGACCTTTTTCGCCTGTGTCACCGTAAGTACGCGTACTTTAAAACCGTCGCGCAAACCGCTCGTACTGCGAGCCGCGAGCCACCACTTTGTTTCAGCAGGCCATCGATGCACAACGCTTGTTGTGTTTGGCGTTTGTTAAAGGTTTTGTTTATTTAGCAAAATTATCAAAATGAGTGATTTCAGCTTCACGTGTGTCACCGCGTCGAGCCGAGTAAGTTCGCGATCTTAAAAACCGCGTACTTAAAGTTCGTACGTGTGTCACCCCTTTTAGGAATCCCTAAAATGTCTAAAAAACGAACATTCAATTTAAAATATCAAATTACAATGACAGTGATCAATATTTTTATCTTGCATTCTCGCTCAGAACTCAGAAGCCGGAACATTTCTCTATGGATTCTCATAATATAAAACACTTTTTATCAGAAAAAAACTGCTAGAAAATATAAATATACGAGAGTATATTTTATAGTTTTGTGGTGTTAATATTTAGTTTATCGAGTAATGTAATGCATAACGCAGATATTATGAGTTATTTTGATCACATAACAATCTCAATAGAATACCCGAACTGTATAAATTATTCTTGAATTTATAAGGCATAAACCAAAAAAAAATTCTAATATAGCTTTTCCTTCACTTCGACCAGATTGGCTTGCTTTCACTTGTAGGGTGGAATTTATAACAAATGCATTGTCACAAGCAAGTTACTTCGCTTTTTCAAGTTTATATGTTAAACATTAGTATTTTACCTGACTGACATTGGTAGAACTATCTGCACTTCCATTGAGATCATCTTCGGCACTAATGTGATACCTTCTACCAAACACTTCTCTCTGTTCTTCTCTTTCGGTCGTCGCACGAGGCTCAGATATTGCATTACTAGAAATGAATAAGACGATATTCAGAATGTAGTCATGACTCTTAGAATAGAACATTTCAGTACCATAATTGAGCTGAAAACAGCAGTGATGATATGTCTTTATTATTATAAAAAACGATGTCGTCAAAACGTCACTTAAAAAAAAGAAACTCAAGGCATGCACACCCAAAGCAACGAGAAATTAAGTACACAAATTCATTTGAATGACAAATATCTCACTCATGAGTTTAAAAAATAGTAAATAAGTAAACGGACATTACATTTTATCTACCAATTTACAATGTAACAGACAGCTGTGTACCTTGTGGGGGGTTTTATTTTTATATTGACTTATCGCAATAATTTTTGTTTCACTTATTATATTATTAAGTTCTTTTTTTTGGTATGTGTATCCTTAACTTGTATTACATTTCTGCCCAAATTTCAGTAATTGTGGATTATCAACTTTATGAAATAGTTATGTAAAGACATTATTATCAAATATCACATAGCCTACACATAAACTGGGTGTCCCAGCACAAATGAAACAAACAAATATTTAAAACAATCTCAAAAAATGTGTATGCCTTATATTGGCAGTTTTTTCTAAAGCTCACTTTTTTTGACGGACTTATTTTTCCGCCTAGCAACATCAATTATTAGGCATTATTAATGTTTTTAGTTAACAGAAACTCTCACAATGCTTTAAAAGTTATGATTAATTCAAATAAAAAAGGCAAAAACACTGAACTGTCAATATAATGCACAAACAAATTTTTTATTTTTTTTAAGGAATTTTTTTGTTGATAAGTTGTGTCTAGTTTCATACACAATCTCATTTGTACACTTTATGCTGGAACACCCTGTATAAGATATTTTGGAACTCACACAAAATTATCTTATCATTGAAATTTTGTTTTAGTCAGAATTTAAATTAATTTTCCAGGCTTACCTCAATGTAGGTCGTTCCCACTGTGTGGTTCTAGCCATATGATTGACATAGTATGTCCTACCATTGGCATCCTGTCGCTCTTCCCATCCATCTGGCAAAGGAGCTTGGGATTCAGTTGAGTTTCTTACAAACACCTGGATAGTGCAGAAGATAAAACAATTCACTGATTTTGTTCTCAATCAGTCAATTCAAGAACCCTAACCTTGCACCTGGGCCAGTCCCAAACAATAATGTTATGAATACCAATATATTATGAGGATAAGGGATGGTTGGACAAACGCTGGTTTAACTCAGCTTTATTAAACCTAAGCTTAGCTAGGCTTAGGCTTAAAGTTAACATCCGTTGTCCAATAGGGTACTTGCAGAAAAAATATTATGTCGTTTACGCGTTCCTTAGAGCCTAGTAAACATGACAGTATCACTTGTTTGGTTTTTTGGAATCGGCTGTGAGAGATATTCCAAAAATTATTTCAAATGCGGGAAAATGCCGCGCAAACAACCTCTGACGTCAGTGATATCCTATAGTGATGGGATGTAAAGTATTGATATTCGATATCGATAGCCAGTGCTAACCTAACATTTTGACATTGATCATTATAACCACAAAACTCAGTGTCACACAAAAGTAATACAAAAGTCAAAAGAATAAAAGTTAGGCTAGATTACTAATTCACTTTGTAGGAATGGGCTTGAATTAGATTCTATCTTTGGATTCATTCATAATGGGATACGCCGAAATAAAATGATGGCTTTGATTAGTTGCGAATCTCGGTCACAAACAGGATGAACTGTGATACCTATCAGATATAAAAAAGTATTGCAACGAACATGCTAGTGGGTTAATTGCCTGTTTCAAATATTTTTAAGTATCAATAAATTGAGTCGCATTGTTAAAGAATTCAGATCATCTCTAGTTTGCAGTTGAATCTCACTGACCTGTGCTGTAGCAGTATCGATTGTCGATATCGATAAGATATCTGTGACGTCAGCCCTTGTTTTAAGTCACGTGGAAAAATTTGAATATGTTCTTATTTTATTTTGCAAATATCTTTTTTTGGCCGTCAGTAAAATCATATTTCTTGTTTCCTACTGCTTCTTGATATGGAGACGAGTTCACGACCTCTGCAAGTACCCTATTGCCAGTTTAGTTGAACCTCTTTAAAAATAAATATCATTACGGTTGGAACTAATAAAGCAATACATAGTCATAATTATCTAAAAAATAACCTTTTCTGGTTTATCACTTGTGACGGTTTGTGCCCAATTCAGGCAACGGTCATTTCTGTCTCTGTTATTTTATTGCTTTCTTTGTTAAATTAGACACAAATCTTTCCAAAAATATAATCTAATAAAGTGACAAGTAATTTGAAGGTTGTAACTTGACGCAGCTTATAATTCGTATTTAAACCACAGTTAAGCTCCAGTTAAGCTACATGATTCGTAGGTTTACGTTAAGGTCGTGTTAAGCATGGAGTGGGGTGCTAAGTCAGCATTGTACAACGGACGTTTGCAATTTCTGTGGTTTAACAGCGGCTTAGCTTGAACCGAAGCTTAGGCTTCCATTGTACATCAACCGGCCCAAAATGTTTAAAATAAAAAGAATCTAGTTATTTACCTGCATGGAGGCTGAAAGTTGCTGAGGAAGAGAATCCTCAGACAGAAAACAAGAAATGTAGCATTTAGTATGGCGCTTAGAGTGACCTCTTTTATGTCTATTTTAAACGTTCATTGATAGTTGCTTCTGGAAACGAAAACTCCTAATTTGAGACCAAACTGAAGGTTATAAGAAGTTTAGAGTTGCAACTATTGTGTGCCTTAAAGCTCTAGGCAATATTTCCAGTTTTTTTAAAGTACTGTCCTATGTCCTATCCATTATGTTAATCAACCATTACCAAACTACTTCTGAACAGGTTATACTACCTATAAACAAACAGCGAGTGTTATCTTTATAGTGGATAGTGGATACCAGTACTGATCTCTTGGAAATGCATAGGATTAAATAGACGCTGTAACAACTGCAAAAAGGTCGCTATGAAACGTCAACTGCTAATTCGAATGGTGACAGTAGGTATTTAAGTGACAGGGAAATGAGGTTGTCAATATTGTGTAATTATTATGACTGACACTTGTTGACTTACAGCACTCGCCAACGGCCCGTGCTGCAAACTTCAACACGTGAGTTATTACCGTCATTACCGCATCGTTGAACAATATACTATTATTTCAATTGTAATTGTAAATGGCAGTGCGTTTATTTGCTTATACTATTTTATTTTTATGTATCGGCGTGTAAACGTATATTTTAATGTAACCATTATATATTAAATATCTACATGTCTGTCTATACAATGTGTTCCACCATCATGTCGACGAACTTTGACGTATGAAAATATAATTAAGTTATCGAGAAAAAATGCGAAAAAAAAGAGGTCGACCTTTTAATTAATTTTTTATTACATTTTCAATTTCTTTAACACGACTCCATGGGTTCGCGCAGTTGTAGCGCCATAGCTTGATTATTTATCGACCGATTCACGACATTTTGGACTCATTTTATAGGAGAATGACTGGGCATATCAACTAAAGCAAAAAAAGATAATACCTGATAATCTCTAAGGCTAAAAAAAATCACCAAACTGAAAAAAACTTTTGTAATGCACTTATTTGGGTTATTTACAAATAATTTGAAAAAAAGCCGTATTAGTGCCTATTTATAAGACATTTTAATATTTAGCAGGATGTTTCCTGTCTTACCACATGCAATTCGTGTATGTAGCACGAAAATTTTCGACAGAATAGGCCATTTTGTATTATGACTTCTTTATGACAGCGCCATGTGTTCACGCAGTTGTAACGGCATATCTTGATTATCTATCAAGCGATTCACGACTTTTTGGACTCATTTTATAGAGGAATGACTGGGTATATCAACTAAGGCAAAAAAATACAATATCTGACAATTTCTAAGGCTAAAAAATTCACCAAACTGAAAATTTTTTTTGTAATGCACTTGTTTTGGTTACTTGCAAATAATTTGAAAAAAAGCCGTATTAGTGCCTATTTATTTAGACAGTTTAATGTTTAGAAGAATGGTTCCTGTCTAATCACATGCAATTCGTGTATGTAGCACGAAAATTTTTGACAGAATAGGCCTTTTTGTATTATGACTTCTGTATCACGGCGCCATGTGTCCACGCAGTTGTAACGCCATATATCTTGATTATTTATCGAGCGATTCACAAGTTTTTGGACCCATTTTATAGGGGAATGACTGGACATATCAACTAAGGCAAAAAAATTATATCCGACTATTTCTAAGGCTAAAAAAATTCACCAAACTTAAAAAAAATGTGTAATGCACTTGTTTTGGTCACTTGCAAATAATTTAGAAAAAAAGCCATATTAGTGCCTTTATAAACACAGTTTAATGTTTATCAGGATGTTTCCTGTCTAACGACACGCAATTTGTTTATGTAGCACTAAAATCATCGACGACATAGGCTTTTTTATTACGACCATTTTTGAAATAAACAAGAATTTGGTATGCACATTGTCTTTATTGGACTTCGGTACAGATTATTACTTAAATGTAATTTACATGAACAAATGTGATTATTTAGTATTTAAATTAATCAACGAGATTTTCAAAATGTCCGCCATTTTTATTTAGCCACTCTTGACTTCTGAAACTAACGCTCTGGGTTACTCGACGCTAAACTACGCTCCAGTCTGTTTTCTTTGATTTTCAAGTGATTCCAACATATCTCATTTCAATTAGTTGCCTTTCAGTCATTTGGCTGAATACTAAATAAATAATACTAAAAATAAAAATAATAAAATTTGTTCATGTAAACTGCATTTAAGTAATAACCTGTACCGAAGTCCAATAAAGACAATGTGCATACCAAATTCTCGTTTATTTCAAAATTAGTTGTAATAAAAAAGCCTATTTCGTCGATGATTTTAGTGCTACATAAACAAATTACGTGTCGTTAGACAGAAAAAATCCTGATAAACATTAAACTGTGTTTATAAATAGGCACTAATATGGCTTTTGCCAAATTATTTGCAAGTAACCGAAACAAGTGCATTACAAATTTTTTTTTTAAGTTTGGTGGACTTTTTAGCCTTAGAAATTGTCGGATATTATTTTTTTGCCTTCGTTGATATGCCCAGTCATTCCCCTATAAAATGGGTCCAAAAACGTGTGAATCGCTCGATAAATAAACAAGATGTGGTGTTACAACTGCGTAAACACATGGCGCTGTGATACAGAAGTCATAATACGAAAAGGCCTATTCTGTCGAAAATTTTAGTGCTACATACACGAATTACATGTGATAAGACAGGAAACATCCTGCTAAACATTAAAGTGTCTTAATAAATAGGCAATAATACGGCTTTTTTTCAAATTATTTGTAAGTAACCCAAATAAGTGCATTTAAAAAAAAAAATTTCAGTTTGGTAAATTTTTTAGCCTTAGACATTGTCAGGTATTATCTTTTTTTGCTTTAGTTGATATGCCCAGTCATTCTCCTATAAAATGAGTCCAAAATGTCGTGAATCGGTCGATAAATAATCAAGCTATGGCGCTACAACTGCGCGAACCCATGGAGTCGTGATACAGAAATTGAAAATGTAATAAAAAATTAATTAAAAGGTTGACCCCTTTTTTTCGCATGTTTTCTCGATAACATTAATTGTATTTTCATACCTCAAAGTTTGTCGACATGATGGTGGAACACATTGTATATCGCCCTGCCTGTCCTATATTTCAACTTACCTGGGCGGCCTGTTCCACTCTCGGTTCGCCTCCGACAAATTCCCATTCACCAGACTCTTCGTTTCCCTGCTCGCCCTCAACCTGACCATCTCCCGGCGCTGCGCCCGTCTCCTGTGCGATTCTCTGTTGCGCCGTCTGTGGTGGGGCTCTGGAGTCCTGGAGGTAGGCGTGATACAGCTCCAAGTGGCCGCGCACGCGCGATCGAGCACTGAAACCGCTGCATTGCGATCAACGCAAACATCAGAAGTGGGATATGCACCATGCAGAGCAATTGGAGAGACAGAGAAAGAGTGCTAGTGAGTGGAGCGTGACATGCAGCAAGTGGTTTCTAAAGCTTATTCTTGCGGTTGTCCATCTTATCTAATTGGTCCTCTAATATGCTTGTAATAGACTTTACTTTTATTTTAGCCACCTCTGTGGCCTTTCTCAAAGTATGAAGATGTGACAAATAATTACAATTAAATGACATTATTTGACAGTTAGGAGAGAGCTTTGTTTTGTTTTTTTTTTTTGTTAACTAACTTCCTAATCAACAATGATGCTGAAATCTTAACAAACACAGAGTGTTGCAGATCCTTTGTCGATAAATTGAAAATGAGAGCCAGTAGTACATCAGCTTATCAGCTTCTTAGGATCACAATACTGTCTGCGTTATGTGCAATCCCAAGACAAGTCAATACTGCATATCATTCGGGATCTAAAACAACTCTCAAGGAAACCTGGAAGGAACTTATACCCTATTCTTTGGTTTAAGCTCATTGATCAGATTCTTCCCTATAGTTTGTTTTTGGGATCCAGAATGTGAAGCAATAATATTATATTACTGTAGCCTGTATGTAACATTATTTATTCATAACACAGTATCATGATCCTAGGATGGTGACATATTACTGGCTTTTAATTTGGATTAGACACTAATGAGACTGTAACACTGTGTTTGAGATTTCACCATTGTCATTATCTAGTCATAGGCGTAGTTAGGTGGGGGCTTGGGGGGCTAGGCCCCCCCAAGAATGATATTAGCCCCCCCAAAAATCTGAAAATACCTTGTTTTGTTCTAGGGCGGGGACTTCAGCCCCCTTAGATCCAGGGACTTAAGCCCCCCCCAGATTCAGAGACTCAACTACGCCAGATAGTCAGATAGTTACAAAAAAAACTGTATCCTGGAAGACCTGTCAAACAATGCAATATCAACGGCTAAGGTGACTAAAATGTAACTGAAGTGAATTTCAAGCATATGTGGTTTTATTATAGGGCCAATGAAAAAAAAAGTAAATAACATGGAGCAGCATGCCAGGTTCATTATTTTTCTATTTTATAGCTCTATATGATCAAGTTGTATACCAATTATATTTTGAAAGGATGAGATTTTTGATGACAACAACAGTAGAAGCCTGCATTTAATATTTTTGCTGTATATTTCACCCTAATAATGTATGGAATAGGATGCTTCAAAGGTAGCAATATATTATTTAATTTTTCTTTTAATTGTATGACACATCATAGAACTATGTTACCTAAGTGGTTTCAACAAACCAATTCAGTCAGTTGAATTTACAATTAATTGTGTACATACCAAGTCTAAACAAATTTCTTCTCCTTAACCTATATGGTATTAATCATTGCCAGTTAATAAAAACAAACGTTTGATATAGTCTGTGGGATTTTCATACTAGATATTCCATTTGAAATAGAAAAATAATGAGCAGAATAAAATGTTAAAAATACTTAAAAAATATACTATGTTGGCTACCACAATACTTGTGAAAGTAAATAAATTCAAATAAAACCAAGAATTCAACCATTTGACTGGCCATTGTTCAACCATAGACTTTAGCATAGTGGTACAGAAGTTAAATTTAAAATTAGATACAAGCCTCTTGAGACTATTTAACTCGGCAATATAGAGAAATTCAATACAACGCAACAATCATCAAAAGAAAAGTCACAAAACATCTAAATAATTGCAAAAATATGACAGATATGGCTATACAAGTAAATAATAATGCTTTATATAATATTGGTTACTTGCAGCATCCATAAGCATTATATTAAAAATATTAATGATATATGAAAGAAAATCAAGTAATTTAATGACAAACAAAAAGATTATGTCAAAAATGCAACAGCAATAAAATGTTTAATCCTTAGATAAACATTCTAATATGCAGCTAAATTATGGGTAAAAAACGAAAAAGGTAAGCTAGTTAAAGCTAATATGTTAATACTATTATAGTCATACAAGCTAATCAATATACCTTCTAGGCAAAAGTACATATTTTACTGTTGGTATTGTCCTATCTGGTTGTTCTCTTGGTAAATTAATTATGGACAATTCTACCATTCCTAAAAAATCATCCCTTGTAAGTCTATTTTCATCAAAAACTTGTAACACCAGTTTGTGCTCTGTAGGCTTAACCTGAAATATAATTTTATCAATTATATCCTCAGGCAAGGAAAGCTGGCAATGGTCTACATACCCTAAATATGAATTCTTCATTCCACTCAGGATTTAAAGTCTGAAATGATATTTTCCAAATAAGATAAAATTTAATTATGATTAGTGTTCTACCTACCCTTTTTTTGGTTTTTGTAAGCACAGAATCTATAGTTTCATCTCCATTTGTTGTATTCAGGTCAATTCGAACATAAGGATCACTAAAAAAGAAACAGTTTGGAATATTGTCTTAATGCCATAGCAATTTCTTACCTTGCACCAAATATATCCTTTTTCATCAGGTTTTTACCTCGAATTACTTTGAGTCTGATATTGCTCGTCGGTTCCTCAGTCTGTAATTTGAAAAAAAGTATAAAAAGGTACTGTAATCAAAATCAAAACAAATTACATGGATAGATTGGTAACAATTACAAATCGTTTATTTAATCTATGTGACAGTGAAATTCTTTCAAGAAAAGCCTACGTAGGCATCACGTAGAACCGTTAAATTATTAAATTAAAGTAATTAAATAATACATATTATCTGCTAGTCGAATGTCAGCAGATTCCAGTGATAACCTTCGATTGTAGAGGCGGAGCAAAAAGTACTCACATATCCATCTATTCCTATCTGCGGCACGTATCCGAAAATGTTGTCTGATGCCATTAAAATCAAAAATCACGTCTCAGCATTCACATCAAAATACAAAATTTACTTCTCACAACCAAGAAAACCAAAACGTTTTTGTCTTTTTGTCACAACTGTGACATTCGGATGACATGTATATGTTGACAATTAAAAAATGACAGCCTTGCAAATGACAGTTTCCTTCTTCCTACTGAAAAAGTTGCGTTCCGCTTTTTCCACTGTTATAATAGCTGTTTATACAACAAGGGCCTAAAAGGCGTCCGAAATACTGCAATGCTAATCATTTCAATAAATATTTATTAATAATAGTCACTTATGTGAGCTGTTTATTATAAATATTTCCAGTTGTTTGAATTAAGTATATATTCCGATATTACCATGATAGAGAAAATAGGTATTAATTATCGTACTGCGAAATAAATGGAAATAAACAAAGCAAAAATAGATTATTAAAAAGAATATTTGAACATTGGCGCGCGTAGGCACTAAAGTAGCAGCATTGACTCAAAAATGGCATATTACTCTCACTAGATTGATTCATATGATGTATTTTGCAACTTGAACTTGAGGAAGTGTAATAATTTTCCTAATTCTTGTGACTAAAGATGCTGTTTTTATAATTTTATTGCAACTATAAAAGCAGTGTTTATAGTAGCGCTTTAAAAACGTATTTTGCAGCCTGAACTTGAGGAAGTTTAATAATTTTCCTAATTCTTGTGACTAAAGACGCTGTTTTTATAATTTTATTGCAACTATAAAAGCAGTTTGTATAGTAGCGCTTTATAAAACCGCTTTAAAACAGTGTTATTACTCTCACGGTCGGATAAATAAAACAATGGCCTAGAATTAAAATAGTTTTAAATGAGTTTCTAGAATTAAAAAAATATGGAGATACGGAAGTAGAGATAAGAAGAAATGGTAGGCAGTTTTTAGAATTTTGTAATACAATGGGAATTTACGTAACTTCTTCTAACACATAGTTTACATTTTCTTGGAAAGAGTTTTGGTGGCTTGTTACTTATATTTTCGGTTATCTCTATAAAAATTATCCATCTCTTTTCGTCTAGATGTATATCTTCTTCTTTTTAAAGTAATGTTGAAATAGGGACTTATTTTTTGTTTGCCATAATATAACTGGTCTTTTTGATCTGTTGCTATCTCATTACAAGGGCTTTCTCGAACGTGTGCATAGGTATGATATAGTACATAACCTCAATTCTGTGAAGTGTGAATCATTGATTTAATATACATTTACGATAATTTATTACTCTTCGAAATCGAAGACGTTGATATATGTAATAATAATATTACTGATGATATAAAAACACGTTCAAAAATAAATTAAAGCGTCCAAGATATATGCTACTATAGGTACAAAGCAGGAAGTGCTATGCTAGGATGAGTAGGATGGTAATGTCACATGTCAAAAACATTGTCACGAGCTGTAGGATTTTTCACGCGTATTTCAGAGCGTTTTTCTAATTATTGCATATTGATGACACATACCGTCCAAACTGATCTACGTTGTGTTCTAGCTTGAGTGGCAGTAATTGCTGAGCCATTTGTGTCAACAACTGGGGATCTTGCCGCATTAAATGAAACACTCCTAGGCCTGCTGATATAGGGACTTCCCAAATGTCTGCCAGACGTGGACGAGACGTTACGATTTCGAGTCCCCGACATTTGAACATGTTTTTCTACCAAATACACTTCGTAATACCCCACAATTTCTCTTCAATAACCCATTTTGCGTTCATATTAAGTTATTTATTACTACTACTGCTAGCCTTTATTACGTTTAGCGACGTCGAAGCATATCTCATCAGCATCCTTATCTCCAAAGTCATGATTAGAAGCGTAAACAACAGATAAGATGCTAATGAGATACATCAATATTTTTATTTGCATATCGTTGTAGGTGTAACATAACGCATCTTAAATTGGATATAGGGTAACAAAACATAAAAAATATATCTGATACAAACAGGATGAATTAAACTATAATTAGCGATAAGTCAAACAGAGTCAGAGGTCAAAGGGGAAAGTATATTAATGCTACTATTTGTGCTTGTGCCTTGGTAACGGTAACTAGTTCACACATTGATGAGTCATCGAGATACCAGGGGACCAAATAAATATAAAAATATATCCAATGGCGATATGATCAGGATATTATTGACATATGAAAAGCATGCCAAACTTATCTCAAACATCAGATAGGCATAAGCATAGTTGACAATTTTTTCCATGGTGGGTTACATTCTCGTACTAACGACTCCAATGCTGTATAATGTTGCACTACATAAACATTTTAAAATAGAGTCCAAATTCATTCGTTGCAGTTAATGTAGTTTGAAACTTTGAAATATCCCCTGATGAGCGTAGTACGATGAGAAACGTTTGGTATCAAGGAAGGACGTTAAATGGTTAAAACAATATTGTTTTAGGCAACGGTTTTTATGTCCTTGGTAACAGGACTAACAAGTTATACATCTATATAGTGTGTATGTTTGGTTCTCTAACGGTAATAGTATAAAAAAGCGGTACAAATGCTAATGTTTGTTTTATAGTTGTATTCGGCGAGTCGATTGAGAGATTGATAGCTCGAAATGCAGGATCTTCTAGGAGGTGCGGTTTGCTGATAAGTCTCAACTCAATTACAGATAAAGTATCTAAAGTATTTACTAACGTTTCCGTTATCTTTGTAGCCCATTGTTTTATTGATGGGTCTGAGTCTCTGTACGAGGTGCAACGGATGGAAGGCATTGTGGATTCAGGATTGTGATTCAGGAGTAGTCTGGGTCTATGGGATCATGTTGACACAGTGTTCCAGCCACAGAGCTGCGGGCTCAGTGAATCTATCGTCTGTATATTCTGTACTGCAAACCCATTTTTATGCTGTGATTCAAGGACGTTAAGGAAACAACTTGGACTGTACTATAATGGAAGGCTACTTTGACAGTTTAACGTTCGACTGTTCTTGTCCTTCTTTTCAGGAATGCTGTCTTTGCAACGAAATGTCAATGTCATTGTCAATAAATCTAACCTATTTTGCCAGTAAACAAAAAACGAAACAGAAAAGCGTACCTGTTTTGTGCTGAAAAGTGAAAATCGTGAAAATGAGATTGTCAGTGAAAATGAGTTGATGTTGATCTACTTTTATATCAATTTTGGATTCCAGTATTTAAATTTTGTTATAAATATTACTCATCATACATAAAGGATGGGTGATATTGTAATAGACTTCGAAAAGCTACAAATTTCGGCTTTCACTAAATATAGCAAAATCTGTGGTGATGTAAAAGAAGTAACAATTGGACCAAATGCTTCTAGGCATGAAATAAAAGACACCGACTATGAATTGCCATCGAAAAATGCTCGGAAAGATAAACCTACCAATACTGAAAGCCCTTCTGATAAGGAACGTTCCTATAATGAATTGAAAACCATTAATAGGATAAATGAACAGCAACGTATACAGCAAGTCCGAAATGCTATTCAAGCCAGGGTGAATAAAATTGAAGAGTTTGCAAAGAAGCAGGAGGAAACTAGTCGAGATGAGTGGCTGAAGGAGCAGGAAAAATTTGTTAGGGATATGGAAGAAAAAGAGGGCAGTATAACTCAGGTAATAAAATAGAATACATTGTTCTTTGGTCACACAGTGAATCTTATAACACTCCCTGAACTGATTTTATCTTTGAATATTATAATCACACAATCACTTCATCACCTCAGGTTTAATATTATATAAAGTTATTTTACATGTGAAGGTTGGTGTACATCTTGGTGAGAAGTGCTTCTCTGAGATACAGAGCCTAAACACTTTTTCAAAAAAAAACCTTTTATTAAGTATATTTTAGGGATATAAAACAATACTAGGCCATATCTCATATCTAATAGTTATACAAAAACATTCATTACTTCAGTGGTAATTTATCTTTATAGGCAATGTTAGAATATGACAAAAATAGTCTCCAAGAGCATGCAAAGCAGGAGGAACTACAGAAAAAACTTGCAGAGCGCAGACGGATGCAGCAAGAAGAACTTCAGGCAAAACAAAAACAGAAAAAGCTGTTGTACTCTTACATTGAAAAGATTCAACTGTACCAACAGGAATTTAGACTGCTGTACCAGCAAATACAACCTTTTCTACCTATACTCAAAGATCACATTGATCAACAAGAACTGAAGCAGTATTTCAGTTTTCTAAATAGCCAGCGTGAGCAACTAGATGTGATTGTGAATAAGTGTAAGAGTGGACAAGTTGTAGAAGGTAAAGAAAACTATTTAAGCTAAATAACATGTATCCTAATATAGAAAAATGCTCCGTAATAACTTACACACGCAAAGTAAATATTATTGATTTTGAGTATTCCATGAATAATGCTCCTCTTAAAAGAAAGAGTAAGTGTAAAGACTTAGGAATTGTACTTCAGTCAAACTTAAACTTTTCTGATCATTATAACAGTATTGTAAATAAAGCATACAGGGCACTGGGTTTTGTAATTAGAAATAGCAAATATTTTGAAAAGATCGAATCTATAATAAAACTGTTTAACTGCTTAGTAAGACCACATTTAGAATATGCTGCTGTTATTTGGTCACCTCAAACTGAAGTTAACATCAACCTCATAGAAAAAGTTCAGAAAAGATTTTTGAGATACCTTTATATGAGAAGTTATAATGTATATCCATTTCTAGTGTCATATAAGAGTATGCTGATTCTTTTTAAATTTCAAACACTGTATCTTAGAAGATGTTTGCAGTCAGTCTTATTTATTTTTAATATTGTTAATAATCTTAAATATAAATCATCCTTATTGATAAACTATGTATTTTTTCATGTACCAAAGATTAATCTAAGATTGCAAAGAAACAAGGTTTTTTCGTGTAGACATGTATACAACTCTCCATTTGATAATATGCAACTAGAATGTAATAAAGTTGTTGAAATGTATAATATAGACTTTTTTGCTTGTGAAATAAGTTTGATTAGATCTTTTTTCATGCCATAAAGATTAGCTTGGCTCTACATCCCGCCCAATTATTGTTTTTATATTGTGAAATTTTTTTGTCTGTAGGTTCTATTGCTTGTGTCGTTTTTAACTATTATAGCTGTAGTTTTGTAGGCACTCTTACATGTAAATACCTTTGTGTGTATGTAGGATGTATCAATAAATAAGTATTTATTCACAACTAAGGGCCGGTTGTACAATGCAAGCTTAAGCTTCGGCTTAAGGTAAGCCGATGTTAAACCACGTCAGTGGCAATATGTCCATTGTACAATGCTGGCTTAACCCCCCACTACAAACTTAACATGAGCTTACGTAAGCCGATGCTCAACGCGAGCTTAGCTGAGGTTTAAACCTAACCTGATATAAAAATGACATGATTTGTCAAGGATGAACCTTCAAATTGCTTGTCACTTTATTAGGTCAAATTTTTTGGAAGATTTGTGTCTAATTTAACAAAGAGAGTGAATGAAAGAACAGAGACAAAAACGGTTGTTGCCAAAATTTGACACAAACTGTCATAAGTGCCTAACCAAAAAAGGTAATTTTTCAGATTATTATGTCAGTACATATTGCTTCATTGATGCCAACTGTAGTGAATTTCATTATCAATCAGGTTTAACTAAGCCGACGATTGTACAACAGGTGTGGACTTTAAGCCTGAACTTAGCTAAGCTTAGGCTTAACAAAGCTTGTGCTAAACCTGCATTTGGACAACCGGCCCTAAGACTGATTTTTTATCATAGCAGTATTTTACTGTGTGCTCTATTGTTATTTTATTAGCATTAGCAGGCATTATTTCTACTTTACCTTTAACAAAACCTTACAGATGATGTAAAGAGATGTTCTGAAATCAATTTACAAACAAGGAACCTTAAGACAAAAATCGTAGAGGCAGTTGAAAACATAAAAAACAAAAAACAAGAACAAGCTAAACCTGCCCCTGTGGAACCAACACCTACAACTTCAAGTCAACCTCAGGTAGCGCCAGCTATAGTACAAGAGCCAGAAAAAGTAGAATCAGTTGCACATGTGCTGAATGAATACATCAGTAGGTCAAATATCAAGATGTTTGCTGAAATCATGGAATTCTATGAGCATCATACTGCATCATTTAAACATTTGGAAGAGGATCCTGCTTTGAAACAGTTTAGGTATGTGTTGTATGTTACAATTTCAATACAGTTGGGGTATGTTTATGTGTAATACTTATAACAAAAAAAAAACAGCATTTTTCAAGGTACAAAAATCAAGAGCTCTGTTATAACTTTTTAACTACAGCAATTTTTTTTGTCAAACTAGGTACAATGCCATAGGCAAAATGACAAAAATTACTATTTTGTATTCTTACTTTTAAGTTGAAGTTGTTGATAAAGTTTAACTAATCTAGAATGTTTTTTTTAAATTTTTGAGTCTTATTTTTATTTGTACTGTTTTTTGTTTTACTTATCAAACTACTGACAAATACAAGAGAGGACCATAGAATTTTCAGTCACTTAACTAAAACTTTCTGAAAAAGAATACAACTGTGTTTTGCTGCAAAATTGCGGGATATTTTCAAAAAGCTCCTCTTACACATAACCATTTACTGCTGTCAATGGAAAACAGCTAAGGCTCAGAAATATTTCTTCTACTTGAGTTAGATTACTGTTTGTGTAGCTCTTATTGTTGCCCATAGGTTTGATTGCAAGAAAGCTGTAAATATTCCAGTAAATTCACTATCAGGTGTCAACTCAGAACACATCCTGGATAAATATAATAAGCTATACAATCTATTGAAAGGACAAGATGTAATGGTCAGTGACAAGAAAGTGAATGCCTCACAACATCCACAGGTAACTAATTATAACTAAGGTTTTGACATTACAAGTTGTTCAAACATGATCCCGTCTTATCAACCATGATGTCCATAATTGCTCTCAAGTGGTTGATATGTAATGAAATGTAGGTGGTACTTATAGTTTTTGGTAGCAATAATTTTTTCAGAATGACACTATGCATGACAATAATACTAAAAAAATCATGTAGAATTCCTACAAATACTATTTCAACATAGTCATTGTTAAAAAATCATGGCCAAAAAGCTAGACATGCTTTCTGGGTACTTTAGCAACAACTACTTTTTTAATTTTTTGTCCTAAAATATTTAGGTTCCTCATGAAAAAAAGTATCAATACCAATATATCAGGCACTCTGTGCTGCCCAATTGACACCTCTCATTATAGAATATCTGAATTCAGTGTAGGCTATTTTCTCACTTCCTTGAATTTCCAAATAAGATTCAAATTCTTAACTTTTAACAGGGTATTGCGTTTTGTATGAACCTATTGGCTAAGAAATTCATTCTACAAGGTGATCTGATGGTAGCTGGAAACCCAGAATCTGCCTTCTGCTATGCTACTATGATACTATCGTTATGGAATGATTTTCCTGATTTTGGAAAATTGATACTGGCACATTTCTACAAGTCTTGTCCATATCTGGTGCCATACTACATTCCCAGGGAACAGGGAGAAAGTGATGATGATTACTACTTGAAGCAGGGATATCAGTATGTGGATGGACAAATTGAGAAGCAGGATAAATTCCTCAGAAGAATGACTGGTGGGTATATTGCTCTTAATTTTATTTTAAAGTAATTTTTCGCTGACTTCCTAGTTATTGAAGAAAATATAAAGCTTCTACAAATGGTGAAAATTTACGTCAATGGTTTTAACTATCAAGAAATATTTGGCACAGGTCACGCCTGCAGATACAAGGTGTCCCACAACAATTAAGACAAGCAATATATCGGAATTGGGCAGTAGTAGCGAATTTTAATTTTGGAGTGTAAATTAGAGCAAATGTAGTATCTGCTCCTATTATTCTGTCACCCAATGAGGTATTCGTTTTTGATCACGTGACGTCCGATTCAAAATTTTTATTGGGATACCCTGTATATTTGTGACTTTGTGTTCCTCCTGATAAAACAATTCCAAAAAACTTATTCAATGGATTCTGATCAATTTTCTCACACTCTGATTTGTTGTATTCTACAGGCATTATGAGACTTTATGCATCAATTCTAATCTCAAAGCCAAAACGTGGTCAGGCAAAGTCACCATATACCCTGAAAGAAGGTTGGAGATGGATAGCATCGCTGCTAAACTTAGAACCCAGACTGGACATCACAGCAACAATGCTGCATGCCTTCCTCGAAACTGCCGGATTCCAAATGGAGGCAGTCTATGGCAAAATGTTTCGCAAGCTGATTCAAAAAGTAGTTATTGAGAAGTTCATGCCAATTTTGAGGGAAAATTGTACAGGAGGGGCTGTAACACGATTAGAACTGCTTTTGACAGAGTATAAAAAGTCAGGGATGTTTGAGACGCCAAATGGATATGTAGCACACAGTTACTGGTAGAATTTTATTTAATATATATAGAACATTTTATTATACTGCCTTTTTTTTCTTGTAAAATAAACGTATTATATTATTTTTCGTTACTTATTTATCATTTCATTCAAGATCCGGGAACTCATAATTTTAACTGTTAACAATTTTGAAAGTAATTGTAAATAGCTAGAGCCCCTCAAATGATGAAGGAATTGACCTGTCATAGCCAAAATTTTTAATAACATATTTCTTCTGGTCTTGAACTTATTACTGCTATCATATTGGAGGAATGTAGGACGAGAAGCCAGTTGATTGAAACATACAAAATCATTCATGGACATTATTCCTGTGATATTAACTTCTTCCACCAAGGTCCTACATCTGCGAGGACATTCACTCAAGTTATCTTCTGAATTGAGCCACCGACTTGACAGGAAGAATTTTATCACCAATCTTATAGTTTCTTAGTGAAACGAATTACCAAAGATAGTGGTGACTGCTCTTTCTGTTAGTGTTTTTAAAACTAGATTGGATGCTTTTCTGTGCAGCAGAGACACTTTTTAAACAATTTTATATAGTGTAGTGTGTAATTTTGTGACTATTATGTGATGGCAGTTTACCAGCTTTTGTCGCCTACTGTCTTCTAATAATAATATTGAAAATTGCACTCATATTTCCTTGCTTCCTTAGCTATTTGACAGAATATTAATTTGAATTTTACCAGATTTGAAAATTTTGTCCTGTCAAGATTAAAAACAAATTCAATCAATTACCTCCACAGTATAATTATGTATAGATTGTTGAAATGTTTCTAAATATATACTGTATGGGCCAATGGATCACTGGTATTTATACTTCCAAAAGTTCCAAGCTTTGACAACTGTTCTCTTTGCTACAAAACACCAACAAAGGAAAACAAGACATACTTTAAGAAGTGCACAAAATAAGGTGTGTAGAGGCATCCAAAGTTTATGTAACATAGGTATAGGCAGCTTTATTTATTATGTACAGATAATTATAATGTCTTTCTCATTTAAAAATACATTTTCATATTAACCAACATCTTTTGCAGTTAAGCTATTGTCAACAGATTTCACTAAGAGCCGCTTTGACTTATCATCACTTATCTCAAGTTCTATTCGCTTTACCAACCATTTGCCCTCTTTCTCATCTTTTTCAGCCCAAAGGTAAACTTTACCCCTTTTCTTGGAACCTTTCACAGGAATCTCATACTTGGCAATGTTTCCTTTTAGGTAATTCCTTTTTGTGTCATCTACTTCAATCTTCAAATCTTTAATGGGTTCTCCTAACAAATAAACAACTCCTTTGTGTCCTCTAACTGTTTTTAAAGCTTCCTTGTAGAAGTCTGTTTGCTTTATGTTATCAACTACTTTATTTTTTGCCATAATGCCCATTGTTACTGTAGCTATACCTCCTATGGATGCGATTTTGACTAAGGTCATAGTGCTAAGATTCATGCTTTAAAAATTTGAATTATTTTAACCGATCTTTAGAAGAAATATGTTTCTAGTATTTTTTAAATAGTTAAATGTTATTGAATCTTGCATCAGGTGAATCAGGTCTACGTCTAGGATAGAGATGTTACAATTACAAATTACAACACAAAACAGGTACGGTAATTACAACACAAAATAGATAGGTTAAATAGGAACGAAAGGAACTGTTGTCTTGTCAGTCTGTGGTTGTTAGTGTTATTTCCGCGTACCTGTTATCAAAGCTCTTAGGTTGTGCTCTTAGCCATGGCCGACTCTACTCACTAGGCCGGAGCATTGAAATATGGCAACACTGAATAGCGGGCCGAGCTTTTATTTGTTTTTAAGTCATTAGTGTAATCTTCCAGAGTAAAAAAGAAGATTGGAAGGTGATTTTTAATGTGTTTCTAATTATTTACCTGCACAAACGAAACTATAAAGATAAAAAGATGCCTGCAAAGTTACCAGGTTGCACCTGCAATTGTGCTTCCAATAAAGGACATTATTAGGGTGTTCAATTTTCCTCAAGATGAGCATTTCAAGCAGAGGTGGGTGAAAGGTATTCCTCGTAAAGGCTGGTTATATTTATAAGAATAGAGACAATAATTTACAAACATTTCCAAGGATAAGACCTATTTTAAACCACAATGTGGTACCTACAATGTTTTCTGGACCTCCGAAATATCACAGTAAAATACAGTTCTAATAGAATACATCTGGGCACATTACGAAAAGATTTGATAGTGAAGGGGAATCAAGACCAGCAAGAATGGCTTCAATAAAGTGACCTAATAGTGAATTTTTCTAGCTTAAATATAAATTTACAAAGTAAATTGAGTGTTCATTTAAGTGGAAGTGGCAGCAGGAAACAGCTAGGTTGCGTTTATTTTTATTTTGTAGTGTTTGACTACGATGAACCAGACATCAGATGTTGGTGGTATTAGTATCAATGAATATAGACATTCCTTTAAATCAATAAATCATAATTTGTTGATGATTTGAGTTAGATTTTACCACTGTCATTAAGAATATCCTGTTGGTCTCAAATAGAAAATATTTTGATGATGAAATATGAGCCTGTATAAATGTTCTTGTCATTACAAAAATTATAGGTAGAACATGAAGGACAAAATTATTTGATAGGTATATTAAATACGTGCAGCTTATAGTTGGTAGGCGTAACCCTTCCATCAGAGTGTACAGCTCATATTACAGTCCTTATTAACAATAGGTATTGTTAACATTTTGATTTCAGGCCAATAGGTATAAAAGTAAGTTTTTGGGCAATTGCACAAAGCAGTTTTAATGAAAATTGCAAAAGAATACATCAATATACATATAGATGAGTTTGTTTTAGACACATTTGTTCATGTAATCAACCCCAAACTGATGAAATTCTGCTTGAATTAATGTTGTTAATGTAGAAAATATTTTTATTAATAAGTAGATACACTGAAACAGTTCAAGACAAAATACAGACTGACAAAACTAAAAAGAGGAAATCTAAAGGAAATAAGAAATGTCTACCAGAAGGGAAAAGCTCTAAATCTAAATACATTTTTGTACTGTTACTACTGGCATTTTTCAGCATTCTTATTTTTTCAAAAAGTATTTTCCTTAATTTATCAACCGACGTGAACTCTAATACATATAAAATGTAATAATTATTCTGAAATTATAAAACAATTTAAATTTTCCGTGCCCGCCGTTCGGCCCACGGTAACCGGCCCACTATTTGACAGCTAAGCGACGTTGCCACATCTAAGGCTCCGGCCTAGTGTAGAGTCGGCCATGTCTTAGGAGATGTTATGAACCATGGCCGACTCTAGACTAGGCCGGAGCCTTAGATGTGGCAACGTGGCTTAGCTGTCAAATAGTGGCCCTATAGTTTCAGAATAATTATTACATTTTATATGTATTTGAGTTCATCTCGGTTAATAAATTAAGAAAAATACTTTTTAGAACTACTACTACTAATACCACTTACATCTGATGTCTGTTTCATCACAGTCAGACACTACAAAATAAAAATAAACGCAACCTGTTTCCTGCCGCCACTTCCATTTCCACTTAAATGAACACTCAATTTACTTTGTAAATTATCACTTGAGCTAGAAAAATTCACTATTAGGTCACTGTGAAGTCATTCTTGCTGGTCTTGATTTCCGTTTCACTATCAAATGCTTTCGTAGGTATGCCCCAGGCCATGCCCAGATGAGTTCTATTAACTGTATTTTTCTGTGATATTTGGGAGGTCCAGAAAACATTATAGGTACCACATTGTGCTTTAAAATAGGTCTTATCCTTTGAAATGTTTGTCAAGCCCTTCAGAGGAATACCTTTCACCCACTTCTGTTTATGTCCCTTATCGGACACACAATTGCTAGTGCAACCTGGTACTACACACTTTGCAGGCATCTTTTTATCTTTATAGTTTCATTTGTGCAGGTAAATAAGTAGAAACCCATTCAAAATCACCTTGCAACGTTCTTTTTAATCTGGAATAAGGTTATGTTGTGCCATGGTTTGGTAGTTCTCTACTCATGCCTCTACTGGGCTGCAACCTGGTACTACACGCTTTGCGTTATCTTTATAGTTTCGTTTGTGCAGGTAAATAAGTAGAAACCCGTTAAAAATCACCTTGCAACGTTCTTTTTAATCTGGAATAAGGTGATGTTGGGCCATGGTTTGGTAGTCCTCTACTGGGCTGCAACCTGGTACTACACGCTTTGCAGGCATCTTGTTATCTTTATAGTTTCGTTTGTGCAGGTAAATAATTAGAAACAAATTAATAATCACCTTCCAACCATACCTTCTGCACCTGGAAGAATACCATCGAGGTAGAATCCTATGGAGGCGCCATAACGTGGCTGAAAGCAGGTGCAGGTCGGCCATATTGATCCACATTTACGTCAAACAGCTGACGTTTCTTTGACAATTCTGTATTTGCTTTTTTTGAGTGTTTATAGCGAGATTGTTAGTTATTTTTGAGTGAAATTCTAGTTATTTCATAAAGGAAATAATGGTTTCATGTGCCTATCGCAGTTGTTCCAGCACAGGTGGCATGGGTAAGAAGGAATCGACTGGAATTACATTTCATAGGTATGTATGCAAAAAAATAACAATGTACAGGACCGCATTTGTAATCTTTATCTCAATAAAGTGTAACAAATCGCAGCAATAATACAGTTGTATTATTCAATTGATGATGCATGTCGTCTCTACAAAGCTTGTTTTTTTTCATATACTAACTATGAATTTCGCATTAGATTGAAAAATCAACCCAGTACTTCATATTTAAATCATCATTGTAATGATTTTTCAAAATTATTTACATAAGAAACTGATCCGGCTCTGGCGAGGCGTCCATATTGTTATCACAATTAGGCCACGCCTCCTGCTACCGTTTTTTTTATGCGAAATTGAACCTTATAGCGTCTCCTTGGGATTCTACCTCGATGAAGAATACACATGACATAACAACAAATGAAAACACCGCCTGATCTCCAACGTTGCCATATTTCAATGCTCCGGCCTAGTGAATAGAGATGGCCATGTATGAACGAATGGAACTGTTGCCTGTTCCACGTACCTGTTATCAAAGTACAGGTAAAGCTGGTGTTGTGCACAATCAAGATGAGAACATAGATCATTTGCAGTCGCAGCATTTCCAAGCAACAATTACTGAGAAAAACTATATGCAGATTGTAGAATGTTCCATGGTGGCTGCTTATAAATGAATTATAAAATAAAATGTTATTTCTCTACATTAAAATACCTACTGAATCCTTTTTCATAAGCAACTGATAAATACTCAAAGTCTGCATACAAAAAAATTGAAAAAAAAGAATACGATGAACCATGGCCGACTCTACACTAGGCCGGAGCCTTAGATGTGGCAACGTGGCTTAGCTGTCAAATAGTTGGCCTATAGTTTCAGAATAATCGTTACATTTTATATGTATTAGAGTTCATCTGGGTTAATAAATTAAGAAAAGTACTTTTTAGAACTACTACTACTAATACCACTTACATCTGATGTCTGTTTCATCACAGTCAGACACTACAAAATAAAAATAAACGCAACCTGTTTCCTGCTGCCACTTCCACTTCCACTTGAATGGACACTCAATTTACTTTGTAAATTGTCACTTGAGCTAGAAAAATTCACTATTAGGTCACTGTGAAGCCATTCTTGCTGGTCTTGATTCCCTTTCACTATCAAATCCTTTCGTAGGTATGCCCCAGATATGCCCAGATGCATGTCCAGATGAGTTCTATTAACTGTATTTTTCTGTGATATTTGGGAGGTCCAGAAAACATTATAGGTACCACATTGTGCTTTAAAATAGGTCTTATCCTTTGAAATGTTTGTAAATTATTGTCTTTATCCTTATAAATATAACCAGCCCTTCCGAGGAATACCTTTCACCCACTTCTGTTTATGTCCCTTATTGGACGCACAATTGCTAGTGCAACCTGGTACTACACACTTTGCAGACATCTTTTTATCTTTATAGTTTCGTTTGTGCAGGTAAATAAGTAGAAACACATTAAAAATCACCTTGCAACGTTCTTTTCACTCTGGAATAAGGTTATGTTGGGCCATGGTTTGGTATGTCCTCTACTGGGCTGCAACCTGGTACTACACGCTTTGCAGGCATCTTGTTATCTTTATAGTTTCGTTTGTGCAGGTAAATAAGTAGAAACACATTAAAAATCACCTTGCAACGTTCTTTTCATTCTGGAATAAGGTTATGTTGGGCCATGGTTTGGTATGTCCTCTACTGGGCTGCAACCTGGTACTACACGCTTTGCAGGCATCTTGTTATCTTTATAGTTTCATTTGTGCAGGTAAATAATTAGAAACACATTAATAATCACCTTCCAACCATATTTTCTGCTCCTGGAAGAATACACATGACATAACAACAAATGAAAACTCGGCCCGCTGATTCAGTGTTGCCATATTTCATGCTCCGGCCTAGTGAGTAAAATCGGCCATGGATGAACTAACTCATTACATTCAAATACATATTCGATAACATTGGAAATCTTATCACATCTCTATCCCTTGCTTATTGTTTCGTGCCTCTGTTTTATGGTCTGTGGTTTCTTTACTGTCATTACGTCATTAGTCATTGTTTTATGTCATGTTGTGGCAGTTTTTGCAGTCGAGATACTTTTTAAACCACTTTTCTTCTGATACAATACAATTCAACTGAATTCAATTTTTAGCAGTGGTTGGTTTTAATTGAAACGGATAGACGGATACTGAACAGTAGATCAGCTGGTGCCGCAATAAAATTCGTAAGCGCTTTCTCTGCAACTGTCTGCTTTGGCTTTTTATTTATGGTTAAAAAAATTTCAGGGTCCATATTTATGCCCATTGGGCCCACAGCCGCCTACACTTTAAAGCCCACTTAAAGGTGAGGGGACAAGTCAAAATGGATCAGCTACTAGCTGCCTATGACAAAAAAATTGTCATGCCTGCGGGCAAAGTGAATGGGGCCATAGCAGTTGATGACTTTGAGGATTATAGCACTTCAGAGTCTGAGGATGATGAAGGCCAGTATGACCAATATGAGCATGAATATGTTTATCAAGAGCTGAGAAAATATGGAAAGTGTGCTGTAGAAGCTCAGGACGAAGTAAGTTGCTATGTTTCAGTCTTTTTTACTTGTTATAAAGATTCCAATTTTCCATGAAAATGGATATTGAAATATTATTAAATAAATATAAAGTCAAAATAATTGGAGATATGATCTATCACAAATGTTATTTTAGAAAACTTACTATGTGATTCTTTAACTTCTAGAGTGGTATGAGCAGTGTTGAGGGGGTAGCTGGTATTGAGTATAAGAACAATCCATTGAGTGTTTATCAGAACTATAGGTTCAATGCTACATTAACAAGGAAGGAGCTGCCTATTGATAGCTTTAAGCAAAAGGTAAATAAGTTTATGTGTGATATGTTTGATTATCATAAGTGAGTCTTTATGAATGTAAATGCAAAAGTATGTAGTTGGCTTCACTAGAATTTAGTGTTGGACAGTTTTCTGCAATTTAGTTTCATAAAAGACATAAAAACAGTTCCAGCAAGTTATTTGACACCAGATCATAAAAAATATAAATGTAAATTTACACATCCTTCAAATGAATCACTTATTTCAAAAACAACCTAAATCACATTTCTGCCATTCTGAGCTTGTTGCACTTTCTTGTGTGTTTAGAGTTAACATATTATTTAATTGTTGATTTTCTTACGATTTAGAATACCGATTTATTTCAGAAACAATCCGAGTCCTGGACTTAGGTTATTTCTGCATTAACTTGTCAGTTATATTTAGACATTCACTACACACTATCAAAATAACTATCAAAATGTAACTTAGATTGTTTCTGAAATAAGCGATTCAAATATAGTCTATAATCAAATTAATAATAATAATAATATTGAAACGTCTTTATTTTAATCTCAGCGAAGTTCAGCAGCATTATTCTACTCAACTGAGGACCCTTAAATGTTACAAAAATCAAATTTTCCTAATTTCCTAAAAGCAGAGAGAACCGATGTATGTTTTATCGAGGTCAGAATTTTATTGTATTTTCATCTCTGATTGTTTTATCCTAACTTGTAGTTTGCCATTATTACTAAATAAACTATAATAATCTCCGCTATTAATTTAATATAGATATATGTCTTCAAGTACCAAAGTCTCTTTTTAGATGGAAACAAAGAAGGGAACATTTAGTGCTTATTTATAAGGCATTATATTTGCTTTTTCTAAATAATTTTGTCATATTTGTTATTTTGTTTCTAGATTTTGGATCTTATCAAAGTAAACAGTGTGCTAGTTATTCAAGGTCCAACAGGTTGTGGTAAAACTACCCAGGTACCACAGTATATTTTGGATGATTGCAGAGAGAAACAAGAATTCTGTAATATAGCTGTGACACAACCAAGGAAAATTGCCACTATTAATGTTGCAAAGAGAGTCTGTGAAGAAAGGGGATGGACTTTGGGTACTGTTTGCGGTTATCAAGTTAGTTTCTCACAATTTTTAGTATAGTCAAACAGCAATTAGATAGAGAAAAAAACATTTTTTGTCATTAAATTATATTACGCCTGATTCTTATTCCATTTGCTATGGTGCATTAACTGATGGTATGTATGTGATACTGCTACACTTACATCTTTTAAAAATTGATAGTAGGTCAAATCAAGCAAGGCCCAATAATTTAAAAAATGTATTTGCTGTTTTTATTGTATAATGAGGTAAATCTATATCAGTGGTATAAAAAACTAATTATTTTTACATCCAGTGAACAAAACCATGCATTTTGTGAGAGTATGCAGTGCTGCCAACTCTGTTGCTGTCATATGGTTTGGTGGTTTTTGCAAGATCTATTCAATTTGTATGTTTTTGTGGTCTTGACAGTAACACTCTTCATTTGATTGTGAATTTTTTGTTTAGAAAATGTTTAATAATATATATACTTCTTTTCTACACTTGTCAAATTATCCTTAAAACTATGGATTTGTTGTTGATAAGTGGGTATAATAGATATAATAAAAACATGCACAATTTTTTTATAAATCTGTTTGGTTACAAATAGTATAGAAACTAATCTAAATATACTAATCAAAAGTCCTAAATAGCAGTATTTCTTTGATTTAATTAACTTTTACCTTAACCAACTAACAATATTGAAATGTTTCGCCCTAACTATTTAATACTATCCAAACCTTGACATGATTTACCCCATCACTTTTCTTTTCACATAAATCAAACTATTTTGCATTGATTTATAAGATTTTTCCTAATCGCTTCTTATTTAATTCGTCTATAAATTTGTCTACTTGCTTATAACATGCTTCTATTAATTATTATATTAGATTTGAAGTTTAATTTGTCTTATTGGGATAAGATTAATCATCAAGGTGTTAACAGCAACCTAACTCATATAGAATATGTCTGTGAAAACTTTCGTTGGGTAACTTTTTGTTTATAAATCACTAATATTATTGATTATATATCCTTAAATAATAAATAGTATTTTCCAGCTTTGGCCTTTTCTTACCATTGTTCCCCTAATGCACTTGCTAAAGTATTGATATTAACATATCTAAACCTGCCTATCCCTCTGTTTTGATTAGTCAGCTACTTATCAGTTGGCATATGACTATCATGAGGTGTCAACCGAGTCTAGTTGTAATAAATGATTTGTACATAGCTATTTTTTTAGGTTGGCTTGGAGAAAAAAATATCAAATGATGTTTTGATTACTTACATGACAACAGGGGTGCTTTTACAAAAATTAATTAAAAATAAGACACTACATCAGTATACACATATTATCATTGATGAAGTCCATGAGAGGAACCAGGATTTGGATTTTCTTCTTGTGATTGTCAGAAGGTTTTTGTTCACAAATTCTCCCAAAACAAAGGTATAACCAATATAAATCATTATGTTTTTACAGGAAATAATATTTCTCATTACAATCAAAATTCTGATATTTCTGATATATTAAATAATTTTTCTGTAATTTGATTTATTTATCTGTTGCTGTAGAAGAATTATGTTTTATTTCATTTCGTAGATGTCATTATTGCAACTGAATTGTGCTTATTTTGAACAAATTCACACAAAGCAGAATCACTCTTGCATTTTATTCAATAAAAGTACTGTCAAATTGACTGTTTGATATAAACTAGGTAGCTAATTCATTTCTTTTTTTTAGAGTGCTACTGTCTATGTGTAAGTGTTGAAGATTATTAATTATATTATGTTCACAAAGCATTATACATAAGAATAATTATGTATGTATGTGTTGCGGTTAAAGTGTTTACTTTGATAGTTTATATACTATCCAGCTAGTATATAAACCATCCAAATGTCTCGCTATTTTAATGGAAAATCATATTTCTTCTAAAATAGCTATGAATATTGGTTGGTTTGTATACTATCCAGCTAGTTTATAAACTATACAAGATAAGCCGCTAAAGTATTATACCACAAAGATATCACACATATTAACCAGTGTTTGGATAATGTATGCACCTAATATCTCTAGTACTACATAATATCCAACTAGTTGGTTAGTATGTAAACTAACCAATCCTCTTTGGTTACTTTAGTTTAAAAAAACAATTTTTAATCATAAGTAAAGTTTATTCATAAATACAACATACAATTGCTATAATTACCTAAAAATGAGTAAATCAAACGGAAATACTATTTGTGTAACAAAATATTCATATAAAATAAATCTCTAGACCCTGGGCAGCTTTATTGGCATCATAGGTTTCACTCAAACGTAAAATAATCTTTCCAGATCTTTTATATTAGATTACATAAGATGATTCGATTTTCTGATATCATAAGTATTTATGTCATGATAATCAATCTTGTTATTAGTGTTAGGTCCTTGTTCGTCTATTCTTTTTATATGTTGCAGAAGTACATTATATTCACTGTCGTTCATTAATTTTGAATTTTGGTACCTTTTCTCGTAACATTCTAATAGCGACTTTTCAAATTGCTGTTGCTGATCCATTTTTGGTAACTAGATACCTGTTCTTAAACAAATTTCACAAGGCACGAGAGTAAACAGTACCAAGACGTCACACTTGCACTTGCCCATTGACATTCTAACGCACTTGTCATAAACATAACCTCACTTTTCTGTTAAATTGACCAAAGAAAATTAGTTAGTTTACATACTAACCAAAGAAGATCGGTTAGTTTACATACTAACCAACGAGTTGGTTATTATGTATTACTAGAGATATTAGGTGCATACCTTATCCAAATGATGTGGATAGTTTGTAAACTAACCAGAAACACTGGTATCTTTGTGGTATAATACTTTAGCGGCTTATTTTGTATAGTTTATAAACTAGCTGGATAGTATACAAACCAACCAATATTCATAGCTATTTTAGTAGAAATATGATTTTCCATTAAAATAGCGAGAGATTTGGATAGTTTGTATACTATCCAGCTAGTATATAAACTATCAAAGTAAACACTTTAGCCGTAACATATGCATATGATGATTCTCTAATATTTATCAACTAATTTTTACCCAAAAAAGGGGTACAATGAGTTTAACATGTCTGTGTGTAATATACTAACTCCCAAAAAGAAGAACCGATTTGGTTGTAAATTTTTTTTGTCTTTTAAAGGCAACGTGAATGACGTTTTGTCAGCTGAAACTTTTTGATTTTTGTAATTCTATTTGTAGGTGATTTTAATGTCTGCAACCATAGAAGCACAAGAATTTGCCTATTACTTCAGATCTCAGGGACCCAGTATTTCTATGCCAGCCCCTATAATTCAAGTTAGCAAACAGGGTTCCTACAAAAAACATTATTTCTACTTAGAACACTTGAAACCTATCCATGATCTAACAGAAACGGTAAGCTACAGTTGTGAGCACTGTAAAATTAATTCATGTTATAATTTCTGATTGTCTTATTTCCTAAGACTTCATTCACTCTTATAAAATGTATGTGTATTGCAGACTTTCCATTTGGACAAACCTGAAATCTCAGAAGGAATATGGAACATGTTTGCATCACTGGTAAATGTTATGGATAGATTGGATAACAAAGATACAGTCACTGGTAAACAAATTGTTGGCAGTGTTCTGGTCTTCTTGCCAGGTATCAATGAAATTGAGGAGGCACACAGTCGACTTATTAGGTAATACATCTTTAGATTTAATCAGGGTTTGAGCTAGCCTAGATGGTATAGGATTTTTTCTATACAGGGTGTCCCAGAACGACGGTCCCATAGAAGAACCCCCATCTCACTGAGTCAAAATATTGCGAATAAACACAACATACCTATATACCAAGTTGCACCGTTTGACCGTGAGAGGGCTTCAAAGTCAAGAATAGTTTTTCAATTTTTGTTGATAACTTCACAACAACATTTGCGATTTGAATGAAATTTGGTAAACGTGTAACACCATAAAAATGCCAAATTTTAATACTTTTAACTCTAACACTATGGTGTTTTGGAATGGTGAACCGATTTCTTCGCCACTTACATTAACCACTATTTTTCTTATTTTTAGTGCTTTCGGTTTGAAACAACAAAGATACATCATTGTCAAATATTTTTAGACTCTTAGTAAATTTTCGTATCAGTCACGGTTTAACAGTTAAAAATAATTCTGTGATACTTTAGTAAAAGCGTACTTCAAAAAATACCGGGGGTCTATTTTACCCGGAAATCAATTGATTGCATTTTGTTAGTCTTTTGCTTGAAAAATTATTGTTATTAGAGTGAAGTGACAATGATGTAGGTGGTTTAAATCTTTTTGTTGGCTTTAATGGTAAAAACAATATTGTTTTTCGTCAGATACAGTTGCGAGCAATAATTTTTGGACGTCATTGGCCGCATTCAGCAGAGCAAGCTGCTACCGTTTGCGCTATGTAGCGGTAGCGTGAATCTGCTGGATGTAACGCTACAAGTTGAGAAATATGACAGTAACTGACAGTTGTTGTCATAAGTTAGTTGTCATAAGAGATAGTTATATTTTCTCAAATTTGCATGCAAGTGATTTTAGCGCAATTAGTTTTTTTGGTGATTTGATAATATTCTTTGTGATTTAATTGCATGTTTACATACATATTTTTGTTTGTAAAGTCATTAAGTTAATTATAACTGACAACTTGATACAGATATGCAGCTGAGAAAAAATCTAGAGATGGGTCTGCAGCTGAAGGTGGTCATATTGAATGGACAATCATCCCTTTGCACTCCTCTTTGCCTAATGATGATCAAGCTCTAGTTTTTCAACCTGCAAAACCAAACCATCGAAAAGTTATACTATCAACCAATATTGCTGAAAGCTCTATAACTGTTCCTGATTCATATTATGGTGAGTATGAATTCATAATGTTTGAGGCTATGTAACTCTTAAATGATAATAGAGAAAACAAAATATAGAATATATGACATGTAGAGCAAATATCGTAAATTACAAGTAAGTAAATGTCACAAGTGTGGATCCTAAAATATCATAGAAAAGTTTGCATTGTTAGTATTATTTTAATGTTGCAAAAATGCTTCTGTGGGCAAGATAATAATTAATGATATTATAACCCTGAATTAATATCTAATTTTTATTGAGCATTGAACTCAAAGTTGTATGTCAATTCATTTGGTCTTTTTTCATCATAGCATACTTATAGTCATACTCATTTATCACTGTTACAGTTAAACATGGTTACAGAATTAAAATACCTAGTAAAACATTTTTAAATTACATATGACAAAGCATTGAATAGTTTTACGCACAGATTTATCATGAATTAATGGTAATACACAAATTTCTCTGTCAAAAACCTCACTTTATAGCGCATGAGCATTTTTATAGCCCTTAAGCTTTAATGAAATCTCAAAAACAAAAAAATATCTATGATATCCCATTTTAAGCAAAATGGCTACCGCTGTTTTTCTGCTGCAGAGGTTACTTGGATCTTTTGTTAACTTTGATCTATGCAACACTAACAACAATGCTAGATAATGTGTTTCCTTATAAAACATTTAAAAAAAACCTCTTACATGCCTAAAATATTGTAACAACTTACGCCTTTAAATAAGACATCAATCCCAATAATAGAAATGTATTTTTAGACTTGGTTTTTTCTAATGAAAGGGAGTTAAATATAGTGCGTGCAAGTGATCCTTTATTGGACCCAAGCCTTCATCATATTGGTTATGAATGTTGTCTGAAAGTCTCTAAAGCGCCACTTTCGTCAAGTCTAGCATATTATGATTTTAAAAATGGGAACTATATTGAATTGAATAACTACTTAGCTTCTATTAATTGGCAGGCTTGCTTGGCACATAGTGACATAAACATTTCTACAAAAATTTTCTATGAAATCATTACTTTTGGTATTGCCTACTTCATTCCATTGAAAAGATACAAAACTTCGTCATTCCCCAAGTGGTTTTCTCAGGACCTACGGACTTTAACCATTGCAAAAAGACATGCACATTACATGTATATAAATAATAAGTCTGATGAAAATTAAAATATCTTTTCACAACTTAGATCCGAGTGTAAACAATTGTCTGAGCTTTGGTTTAACCAATATATTAGAGGTATAGATTTGGACTTGCAAAACAACCCCTCATTATTTTGGAAGTATGTTAATGGTAAGCGATCTAACCACAGCTTACCAGGTTCACTATTTTACAAAGATCAGTCAGCCTCCAATGGACACGACATTGCAAACCTATTCAAACAATACTTTCAAACAGTTTACTCTCCGGGCGATGTTGTCCCTCACACTCCCGATACCACTGTTAATAGCAATTCTAGCATCAATCTAAAAATTTCGGAGATTACAATTTCAGAGACTTTTGATGCTATATGCACTCTTCCCAATAAAATTAGTGCTGGTCCGGATGGTATCCCTACAGCAACTAATTTGGTTTGTTTTCAGTCTGAAATTATTAAACACATGGAAGCTAGGCAGCAGGTAGATACTATATATACAGATTTAAGTAAGGCATTCGATCATGTTGACCACAAAATTCTCCTCGACAAGTTGATCGCTATGGGATTCCATGCACAATTTGTTCGATGGTTAAAAAATTCTTTGTCCGGTCGCAAACAAAGAGTTAAGGTTGCTGGTCAGCTATCTGATACAATAGATGTGACATCTGGTGTCCCTCAGGGTGGTCACACCTCACCCCTGTTGTTCATTATCTTTTTCAATGATGTTGTTAATTGTTTCTCAAATAGTCAGTGTCTAATGTTTGCCGATGACTTAAAATTTTGGAGAGTTGTGGACAATGTGCAAGATCAGGTGCTGTTGCAGGCAGATCTAGATCGGTTGTGTGATTGGTGCACCCAAAATAAGCTGCAGTTAAATGTTAGTAAGTGCTGTTACATAATTTTTTCCCGCAAGGTGAGTCGAATTGAAACTACTTACACTATTAATGACACAACCCTTGATTGTGTTTCATCCATCAATGATTTAGGTGTTACTTTGGACGTAAAGTTAACAATGGTTGAACACATAAACTCTATTTCCATAAAATCCGCAAAAATGCTTGGGTTTGTGTTAAGGAACTGTAAATATTTTTCAACTACATCTATTAGGGCAGTTTATTGCAGCCTTAGAATACTGCTCAGTGGTTTGGTCTCCTTACTACCAAATACACAGCGACACTTTGGAGAGAGTACAGCATACATTTTTGAGATACTGTGCCTATAGGTTTAATTCAGGTATTATAAACCATCAGTACCATAATCTTGAGCAACAGTTGTCACTACTGCCACTCAGTACTAGACGTGACATTTCAGGTGCTGTCTTCATATTTAAGATTATAAGAGGTCTCATTGGCTCACCCGAACTTTTAACCGCCTTAAAATTCAATGTTCCCAATCAAGGTTTGCGACAAAACGCTACATTTATCATTCCCTTTCATAGAACGACCTATGGTTTGTACAATCCATTGGACAGATATTGTAGAATTATTAATGATTCTGATGTTGATACTTTCTATATAACACTACCTCAGTTGAAAAGATCTCTGTATGTAAATTGTTAATGTTTAAAATCTAGTGATTGTAGAGTTAAATTTTTATTCCTTATTTATACTCTCTATATACTCTGTATATCTTGCTATCTCAGTGTGACAGTTGTGATTTATTATGTATGTTTTACTGTTAAGGGGGTTAGCTGGTAAATTTTGAATAAATAAATAAATTCCCTCCATAGAACGACCACACAATCCATTAGAAAGATATTGTAGAATTATTGAAGTTTCTGATGTCAATATTTTCTATACTACACTACCTCAGTTGGAAAGATCTCTGTTTTGTAATTGTCAATGTTTATAACTCTGTGATTGTAGCATTAAGATTTTTTATTACTTTATTTATACATGTTATACATTTATTATATCTTACCATCTCAGCATGACAGTTGTAATTTATTATGTACGCTTTTACTGTTAATGGGGTCATCCCGTAAATTTTAAATAAATAAATAAATCCATAAAAAAGCCTCTTTACGCCCTGAATACAGAAATAACTTTATAGCTCAGTTGTTGGAGCCACCCTAAATGCCGCCAACTTTTAGTATGTGATTGTGATAGCCTGGCATTTAACTAAATTTTAGGATAAATTGTATTAGCATCATCATCATCATAGTCACAATGTCTTAACAGACATGTTGTGAACTCGTAAAATGCATTAAGTCGGAGCTAGAGTATTGCCGACACAAATATCATCAATAGTTTTGAGCACTGTAGCTCGGCATCGTTCGCGATTTACTGTCAGTTTAGTGGCGCTCTTGATATTCATATCCAGCAACTGTTTCATCGTATCCACCCAGCGTGCAGGGGACGGTCACGGCGCCGCCCACTCGGGGCATGACCCTGAACTACAAGTTTCTCCATGTTATCGCTTCTGTGTATATGTCCGAAGAATGTAAGCATTCTCGTCGACACAATGGAGGATAGTCTCTTTGGATTACCGACCTCATCCAGTATGGAAACGTTAGTTCGATGGGCGGTATAAGGAACTCTCAGCATTCTCCTCCATGTCCACATTTCAAAAGCATCTATGCGAGCTCGATCTGCCTTTTTAACAGTCCAAGTTTCCGAGGCATACAAAAATATGGAGAACACAAGAGATTGAACCAGCGACATTTTTGTAGCTTTAGTGATGTTATGGTCACGCCATATTTTAGTAAGCTTTGTCATGGCCACACGTACCTGTTGAATGTGCCGTCGAATTTCATTTTCACAGCTACCCGAATTGTCGATCAAAGAACCGAGGTATAATTGTATTAGCATTTTGATATTAATTACTGACAATATATACATACAAATTTTGAAATTGCACAATCTTTTTATCTTTCAGTAATTGATTTCTGTCTGACAAAAGTAATGACTGTGGACCCTGTCACGAAATATATGAGTCTAAAACTGGAGTGGGCTTCTCACACCAACTGTGAGCAAAGGGCTGGTCGAGTAGGTAGAATTGGAGATGGTAGAGTTTACAGACTGGTCTCGTCAGAATTTTATGTAAGCACTGTATCATTTTTTGTCATTGCTATACTTAAAGATACATCGGAAAAGATTTGCTGAAGCAGCAGAAGTTTTGCATTTGAAATAATACATAAATGTTGCCTGATATACAATAACAAAATATATCTTTTTAAATTATCATGAAATCATTGTGAACATTGTGTGACACATGTTTTGTCTGTCACCAAATGAGAGTTTTCTTTACAAAACAACAATTTATGTAATAATGAGTTGCATACAGGTTGTACTATTTTTTAAATAGTTTGTTATATAATGAATTGTTCCTCTTTTTTAGAAAAAGATGCCCGAAAAGAGTATACCTGAAATGCTGAGGGCACCTTTAGAACGAGTGGTGTTGCAGTCTAAAATGCTGAATTTGAATGATACACCTAGACAGATATTAGCACTGGCGTTGAACCCTCCAAATCTGAAGAACATTGAAATGACAATCTTTGGGCTGAAAGAGGTAAGTACTAACTTCTTTACCTTTATTAGAAGTTTAACATTTTTGCTTCATCCACAAGGTGAGAGAAAATGTTTTTGGTATTAGTTATATAAGAAACATTACATAAAGAAAAAAAAATGATTTCCATCTTACCCAAACGATATCAATACACGACGGACTGCGTTCAAGGTTGTTACAGTGTTTACGTCCCTACTAGGTAAGTAGGGATGTTTTTTTATAAAAAGATGCAGTCCGGGTTCCGACACACCTAGCTACTATTGCATTACTAAGTGACACTGACTCTCTAGGTAGACGAAGGGACCCAAGGATGACTGCCTTCTGCATTCTGGCGGCTAAGATGTGCACCGCCGCACGGCATACCGATATTTAACTCAGCGCAGAGAGCAGCGTATTCCTCATTTCACCTAGGGATCCAATGACCATTACCAGCAGACAAACAGTGTGGTTGGCCATAGCCCGCAAAGCTGTCCGAGCAACTCCTGATATTTGGTCCCCTTTTCCTCCTCCTTAGGGCCGGTTTCTCAATGTACAGTTAAATATTCATCTGGAAGTTAACGGTTATCTGTCAGATAAGTTGTTTAAACAATTGAAGTGGCAGCTACCTATCTGACACGTTTAACTGGACATTGAGAAACCGGCCCTTAGAGACGATGTTCACCTCAGCAGGTGCTGAAAACTCAATAACGAACATCGTCTTCTGTTGGCGGTCAAGGGGCACTATGTCGGGCTTGTTTGCCTGTAGCTCGAGCGTGGAGAGCGAATAGTTCCAGCAAATCCGACATCTCTCGTTCTCCACAACAGACTTTACATCCCCTGGAGCATATGGCAGCGCCGATGTCTCATCTATACCATATGAATACCTGAAATGATAGTGGAGCACTCGTTGTGCTGATGGACATATATTATTGTTTATCATATTTTTGGATATAATCTTGTCCTGTAGTTCAGAAATTTGCTTGAAATGTCTTCCAATCGATGATCTGAATTTATTTCAGATTGGTGGTTTGCTACAAACATGTCGTGGTACATACACTGCGTCTGATGGGGACATCACGTTTTTAGGAACTGTAATGGCAAACCTTCCTTTGGATGTGCGTCTATCGAAACTTATTTTGTTGGGATATTTATTCAGTTGTTTAGATGAAGCTATTATAATGGGTAAGTTCCTAATATTTTTCTCCACATTATTGACCCTGTATTAAAGATATTGAGGAACGCCAGATAAAATGCTTTATTTACACTAAAAAAGGTCACCAGCGCAAGTTCACAACTCACTCCTCAATTTATTTCTGATTGGTATTGATTTTTATCTGAAAAAAAAACAGATGCTAGATATAATACGGAGTATGAATACATTAAAAATTAAGTTCGTGATTCCCAAATTGGGACATCATTTCAGAATTTATTAATACAGTAGAAAGTCAATCGTATCCCAGTTTATTATAGAAAAAAATTCTTCGGATTATGGGATAAAAAACTGTAGAGGTTTTTTTCTCAAAAAGCCGACGTTTCGGCATTTATTTTACGCCCTCCTCAGGGCTATCGGGCACACCTCTATACCACCAAATGATAACATATCCCTTTGGGTAAAAAAACAAAAAACATTCTACATGGTTAAAAACGAATGCGGTTTGTCAGCACAAAAATCAGGTGTTGACAAACGGCGTTCGTTATCGTTTTTAACCATCTTATAGAATGTTTTTTTGTTTTTTGACCCAAAGGGATATATTATCCTTTGGTGCTATAGTGGTGTACTCGATAACCCTGAAGAAGGCGTAAAATAAATGCCGAAACGTCGGCTTTTTGAGAAAAAACCTCTGCAGTTTTTTATCCCAAAATCCGAAGAACCTTTTCCACGAAATAATTCAAAATTTATAGTAGTTAGAGTCTAACTGCTCCAAATGCTTGGAAGAGGACGAAACTGCGTCTCACTTCCTGGGCAGATGTGCTGTGAAACGCAACCTTACCGTATTGATCCTCACGAGAAGTGCTGGTAGGTTCGACATGGGGTCCAGATGGTTTTTAGTGATGGTTTTTTGGCAACGACAAAAAAGTCACCTACTTGTCTCTCTTCGTCTCCCAGTAACTATTAATACTACTTCTTCTTTAGCTGCCATCCCCATTCTGGAAGTTGGCAATCGTCAAGGCAATCCCTCAAATTTTTCAGCCACGAATGTCTTCTCCTTTTTATCGTTCTTTCCCGCGATTCTTACTTCTATTATTACTTGAAGTAGATCATAACGCGTTCCAGATACTGTATTTCTTCTCTTTATAGTTAGCAATACTTCTCTTTGTTTTTTCATTCTTATTAATACTGTACCGTGTGTAACATTCTCCACTCATGATATTCTCAGAATTCGACGATATATCCACATTTCAAAGCTTTCGAGGCGTTTTTTCGTTGTCCACGTTTCCATCCCATAGTACAGAAAATACGTTGCATCTCACAAGCTGCATTTTCAATTCCAGACTTAGATCTCTGCTATTTAGCACTTTTTTCATTTTCATGAATGTATTTCTCATGTTCCAAGATAAGTATATCGCTTCACACGTTCAACCGCTAGGTAGTGAATGTACAGATTTCTAGTGTTTTGTGTTTTTTTTAGATATTAGCATAAGCTTTGTTTTATTTATGGTTAATGAGAGCCCATATTTTTCACTGCTTTCCACCACTTCATTTAACAGAGTTTCTGCCAACAAAACCGTGTCAGCATATCGTATATTGGTTATTGGTGCTCCATTGACTTTGATACCTATATTACGATCTTATATTTTTTCTAAGACACTGCTGATCATATCTTGCGAGTATAGTTTAAATAGAGTCGGTGAAAGAACGCATCCCTGTCTGACTCCTCTCTTTATTTCAATATCATTCGATATGTTCTGCTCTACTCTTATCTTAGCTTCTTGGTTGTAATATAGGGTTGATATTAATCTAACATCTCTGCGGTCTAGTCCCTTGTCTTGTAGTTTAATTAGATGGTCACGTTGAACCCTATCGAATGCCTTATTCTAATCGATAAAACATTCATTCATATCCTTACATCTTTGTGATATTACATTAAAAGCGAATAGTACCCAGACCACAGAGTTAACATCTCTAGAGGGAATGTAAACAACAAAATGCACAGGTCGCTGACCAGCCAACATGTAACGGAAATTTTGACTGCTTGAGGGCATTACCAGTGGCGTACGACTTTATATTAAAATTGGATGTTCATTAATAGATTCAATTATTACTGTGATGTTACAAACTGGTACATTTATTATTAGTATTTATATCTATACTTAGAGCGTTACTCTTATTATAATTTGATTGTAACAGTTGATAATTTATTATTACCATGAAGTGTTTCCCCATATTTTACGCTACTGAAAAGCAAAACAAAACCTATACTGACCTGTGATAAGTGGTGTTCACCGATTCGTCGCTATTGCAGCAAACTATGCACTTTTTATTTCGTCCCATCATCCAATTATGACAATATTGTTCATAAATAATTTAATTCACACCACAAATAATCACAAAGTCACTCAAATATACACTAAAACAACAAAAATCTCAACATACGCAATAAGCACAACTACAATGACAGCCACATGACAGCTTTAGGGGACGCCGATTGTAGGTTGCCAGATTTACGACATATTAGAAGTTATTGCGACTTTCCGCTATGAAATTACCATTTTTGAGATTTCGTTAAATGAATACAAATTATCTTCATGTAAATCAGTTACATTGCAAGTATATTGGAATGTATAGTTAAATACCCAGTTAAATACTTTGCGGAACATGTGTTCAAACTGCGGAAACTGCCAGATTTTGAAGAAACTGAAAGGTCCTTAAGCGGACGAAGAAGAGTGGCAATAGCGTTATAGATGTTAGCTGGCCAATATTTAAATTAGGCTCCCTCTAGAGATGTTAACTCTGTGACCCAGACCATTTCTGAATCCAAACTGAGTTTCGCTCACATATTGCTCCAGCTTTTTACTACTACTACATACATGTTATTCATACTATTTACTTAATTTTTTAGCTGCTGGTTGCTCGATCCAAAACATCTTTTCTATCCCCTTTCAACAGCGATTGAATGCATACAAAAAATTATTAGAATGGGCAGATGGATCGTACAGTGACCTGATTGCTTTGTTGAACGTCTACCGGGTAAATTGCTTGCGACTACGAAAGTCTGCATTTCAAACAATTGATACATACTTTTTTAGGTGTGGAGAGCTTGTAAAAGAGACAACCAGTTCGAGAATATTCATGCTGAATATAGGTGGTGTCAGAGGCACTTGATCAGCTTGAAAGGCCTGCGCGAGTGGAGCTTACTTGTTACTGAAATTACGCAGCGTCTAGAGCACATGAACATTCAGAAGATACCAGGACAGGTTCAGCTCATACATGATGAAAAACCCCTCATTCTAAAAGTATGTCCAATTAAGATATACAGGGTGTCCCAGAATTTCCTTCACACGTGATATTCTCGTACCAAAAAAAAAAAACGAAAACTGAGAGGACTGTTTTGAAGTACTACAGGGTCTATCATAAATAATACGTTTGTTTTCGAAAGCATGTATTATAAGTCATTCAGTACCCTTAAAAATCCACTCAGTTTTCTTCTTATTTATATTATGCTTATGATTTTGCGAAAAAAATAAGTTTGGTATAACCTCAAAGATACCACAAGATTTTAAATGACATGAGGATATCATTTATGCGTACTATTTGAAAACAAAAAGTTGGGGGCGATTTTTCGGGGATGACGTACCAAAAATGTTTTAAATGCATGGTATGGTATGTGGAACACACTATATACACGGTGTGACAGGGGTCAATAATTTAATTGAGTTAGGGCCGGTTTCTCAATGTCCAGTTAAAGTGTCAGATAGGTATCTGCCAGATAGCGTTTCTATGGATACAACTGTCAGATAAGATTTATGTGACTTCATAAGTTTCGCCTTCAATTGTTTAAACAATTTATCTAACAGTTGCTGTTATCTTGCAGATAAATATTTAACTGGATATTGAGAAACCGGTCCTTAGGCGCCTAAGAAAATGTTTCAATATTTGTCGTCTTTATCCAAAAACTGTGTAAATGCTGTTGTAGTGGCGAAGTTTAGCTTATAGCTACTCTTACAGAATTTAGCCACTAGAAATCTTAAGTAATAATTAAAAAAAATAGTCAAGTTGATTGACCCAGTATTTCCCACACATTCCGATGATACCCTTGCAACCAAATCATAGCTCGCCCGATCGCAAAAAAGTGTTTTATTCTACTAGGCATTTCTTTCACAGGTCAATGGATAATCTATCATAAATACAAACATTTTTTGAGTTGTACAACCCCCCACCCCCGAACCACCCCAACTTCACCTCCACCCAAAAAAATTTAAAAATCAACAGGAACCCCTAAAACGTCCAAAAACGAAGTTTGTGGTGTTTTTATATTTTTAGTTTTTTCATTGTTGCCGCGCCGCCACTGAAACGATTTCTAAAAACCATACGCGTTTTCCATCCTCGTCGCGGTGATAAATCTGTGTCAAAATGTCATTAAAGTCGATTCAAAAGTTTCCACGTACACAATACAAAACGATCTAAAGTAATACTCTTATGTATTTTGTATGCATCAGAAAGTTTAAGTCCCTTAGTTTCTGTAATCGGCAAGGCAATGTTCGGATGGATCTAAAAAAGTGTATTATGCCGCTAGGTCTTTCTTTCACAGGTCAATGGGCAGCCTGTTACGAATACAAAAAAATTTCAGTTTTACAACCCCCCACCCCTAAACCATCCCTATTCAACCCCCACCCCAAAAAAGTAGAAAATGATCAGGAACCCTTAAAACGCCTAAAGACGAAGTTTGAGGAATATTTGAAATTTTTCGTTTTTTGCTAATTACACCGCCGCCCATGCACCGATTTCCAAAATTATAGGAACATTACCTACTACGACCCCACACCATATCGCTACCCAAATACTGAGATTCGGAGGCTAGAAAAACGCCAACAGACAGACAGACCGACGGAAATGAGTGACGTGGATTTTCGTTATGTGGGCATCATAAAACGCTCAAAAAGTATATTATCTCAAAATCGAAAATTTTCGGTGGGGGAAGAGTCGAAAATATCAGTTTAGGGCTGTTAAACTTCCATATTACAGATACAACCTTTTAATCCCATACTACTCGCAAAAACGATTAGGGTTACGGAAAATATAACAAAATATGTTTGCGATTTTTTTAGTGTTTTCCTCTCAATACCATCATTCATCGTAGTCTTTTAAAAAGCGCTCGCAAGACGAGGGTCGAAAAATAGTTTCCTGGGTCTTGAGCTGGCTGTGGGGTTGGCAGCAGGTACCATTAGAAGGAAACCAGAAGTGTGTTTGCAAAATCGACATCTTATGAGATTGAGATGAATTTCTGGACATATCCGTCAGAGACTTAGGACTTCTGACGAAGGTGGGGCAACTATGAATCTCACTGGACAAAAGTCGGTTAAGGATAATTATGGGCCTTCTATCTGGCCACCTTGATGGAGGTGGCAAGCGACCCGACGTTTGTACCAGAGCCGTAGCTAGGCGTTGACCATGGAGGGGGTTCATGTATAAAAGATAAGACTTTGTAATGTCTTAATTTGCTTAAAAACTGTATAGATTGTATCACTGCTAATATATCAAGAGCGCCGAGGGATTGGTTAGTAGTAGAATAAATGGAGAAAGCTTCTTGATTATTTTCATTTTGTATTATTTTAATAGTTATTTCATTTATGGGAATACTCATGGGGGGGTTTGAACCCCCTAAACCCCCTCCTTATATACGGCCCTGGTTTGTACGCTGTGGCAAATAGGAGTCCGCGGCTTACATTCTATATCGCTTCTATTGCTCTTGGCAAACTATACTAGATTCAAGGGTCCTTGGACCTGAAACCGTAAGATGGGCAGGGCATCATCACCTTTGCGATGAGGGCTTGACTTGGGAACTAGGGAACTGTTTTTATATTGTTTTATGTTATCATTAATATAAAAAATATTGACCCTATTCTTATTATGCTTTTTGTTTCCAAATTCTAGTTGATAGCAGCCGGAGCCTTCTACCCGAACTACTTCATCCGCGATCCTGACGCTGCCCAGTTGAACGAAAGGGATACCGTGAAGATAGTGGGCGGCCGTAATCCTTTAAAGACCATTTACTTCATGGGCATGGATCCCAGGCAGCCGGGACCGCTCTACATCAGGGCTATCAAGGATATGCTTGCGGACAATGACAAAACTAAAGCTAATATGGAGGTGGGATTCGATGGCAGTACTAAGGTAATAGCTCAAGTTTTTGTTTACTATATATAGATTGTTAAACAGGAAAGCCGATGAAGCAGTTCATTCTTATGACGTTAACAAAACGTTATACATGATAAAGCTAATAAAACAGAATAAAACTTAATTTTCACAGTATATGAAGAATAGGCAAGATTTAACTAGATGGTGTAATGGATGAAATTCGTTCTTATTTGTTCGAGCTCTTTATCCACTCTTGCTTTTTTAATTTTTTTATTTTGTAATGAGGTGGTTGGGGTCCCATCCTAAGTTGTTTGCGAATTTTGAGATGCATTGGACTATGCCCTCCTGTCTTCCTTGATGGCCTACATTCAGATAGGAGTTCCTGCTTTCACTCAAGCCAGACAGTCGAAGATAACATGCTTAGCTGTTTCACTCTGCCTCACCTCACGTTGTGCATAAAGGATTTGCCACTTCAATTCCCAGTTTTTACAGGTGTGCACAGATGTGCACTGAACATCCAATTATAAATCCAACCACCTTTCGTAGTTCCTTCCTGCTCAGTCTGAGAGCCTTTTCGGTATTACAGAATGATGGTCCCCTCAGCACCCTCTTAACCTAAAAATTCCCCATCACTCTGTCCCAGCGCTTCTGGTGCTCACTTGACACCCAACTAGTGACAGCTGTCCGTACCATGATGTATGATATACCACATGCTGATTCTGCCCGATCAGAAGGACTTCTGCTCCTTCTTTGGTACACCTCTTGATTTGTTCCCGTTCACTATTCGCACTCACAGTCGACTCTTGAAGGCTGTTGTTCCACATGTAAGCTACTCTCATAGTGAGAAATTTGTTTTTTTGGGTAGTTACTGTTTTTTTCTTTCTCTAACTTCTTAGGCCCAGTTTCACAATAGTTAACTAGTGGTCAAAAGAAAACTAGTGGTTAACAAGAATATTCCATTTCATAATCGACGGTATACATCAAAAGCTCTGGTCAACCAGTAGTTATGTTAACCCAAGGATGCGGTATGGGTTATCTTGGCGTTTATTGTGGTCATTCGATGACAATTTTGGAGGTTATAGAAACATGGATTTTGATACTGACGTCTAAGGCATCGATGGATTTTGATTATACTTTGTAATGACATAAATCAAAAATATGAAAAGAAAGGTTAGGTTTATTTGTCAAGGGGTTAGCTTTTATTCACGGAACACCATTATGGCAGTGCTCTGAGATCAATCCGTGGTGCCAACTTAAAAATAAATAAGTTCAACCATTGGTTTCCTTTGTGAAACAGAGCTTCCGATAACTACTGGTTGACTTCCCAAAAATGTTGTCACAAAACTAGTACCTACAGGTCCACTTGAAAGTCTCAATTAGACCACAACCCTTCTCTCCCGGAGTGTAGTAGGTTGAAGCCTTTGAGGTCTTTCAGGATACACTATTGTTTTCCTTGTTTTATGGCCAGCCTCCTGCGCTGTAGAAGTGCTGGATAAGTGTCTATGTACGTTAGATTTGAAACGCTGCAGATTGTAGCCGTTGGAAAACAAATTCCCCGGCAGCTCATTCCACAGCATCGAGGTTCTCCAAAAGAAGGAATGCTGGAGGAGACTGGTTCGGAGAGTAGGGACCTCGATCTGGTAAGGATGAGCTCGCAGACCCTCCCTAGTGTTCCTCGTTCAGACGGCCTTCGGTGTTATTATCTGGGAGAGCTCAGTCGAACATCTTCCGTAATAGAATCTGTGAAACAGGGACAGGTCAGCCACCCTTCGATGTTTCAGACTGTGGAGGGCCTTTGTGAGGTAAGGCGTATCTATTAGTCCAATTGCTCTCTTCTGAATAGTGTCCAGAAGCTTTAGATAGTGCTTCGGAGCGCATCCCCACACATGGAGCAATACTCCAGCGATGGTCGGATCTGTGCCTTGTAGAGAGTTGCTCTGGTGTATAGGAGGAACAAAACTCCAAGCTTCTGGGAGGCCATTTTAGCAATATTCTATTCTGCGACCCCTTTCAAGAAGTTCGATGTCTGTAATAAAGTAGGGTTCCTAATGTACAAATTCTAGTTTAGGACCTATGGAAGTTGTATAGTTTTAAAATAATTTCTTTCGAGTAATCGTAAAAGGCTTTTATTGTGAGGTAAATTAGACTATTTGCCATCTTTATTATTGTGTTAATACAATAGGTTTCTCACTTCAAGTCACTGGTTATTATATTTCCAAGGTCCTTCTGAGTATGAATGATAGGATTTCGACCCCATCCATAAAATATTTTTCCGGAGGTTTTTTCTGGCCTATATGGAGCACAGTGCATTTTCCTTTGTTCAGAAAAAGTTTTCCAGGGAATTGCAGTATTGTTTAAAGGCATCTGAAAATAAAGCGGTACTTGAATAAACTGATTTAGATAGGTCGCTTGTGTATGAATAGCAGTGGGCCAAGAACAGAGCCCTGAGGAACATCACTATGCACGTGTTTTTTAGTGAACAGCCATTTAATGAGAATCTCACTAAGAATAATTTGTGATTTCAGCAACCATTTCATAGTCGTTTACAAATTTCAGATATACGTCGAATTTAAGAATACCGACAAAAGGGAACAGATAACAGTATCTGTAGATGGACAACAGATGATTACAGATTCTATACCTACAAAGATTCCAAAGGAAATTTACGAAGCCATTCGAAAAAGGCAACTTGGAACTGAATTTGCTATTAAAATATTACCGTAAGTAGTAATTCATTTTTCCAAGATATTGCACCTCAACGTTTTATTAATTTCTATGAACACTATTTAATCCTCACATTTTTATGAACATTGAGATAAGAACATGAAGCCTTAAAATGCTTAATTTGACAGATACATAGTGTCTAAGTTTTACTTAAAATTATATATCGAGGGGTTTAAGGCAAGAAAGACTGACTTCAACCACGGTTTTGCTATTATGAATAGAGGGCGCCACCTATGGTACATTGAACCCATTTGAATTATCAAAACTTTTTTCCGCTTTGGTGCATCAATGTGGGTATTAAAAAAAAATACTTTGTTTTAGTTCCTGGAGATAGCCGTTTTCGAGATAACCGTTATTGAAATTTCTAAGGCCCCAAGTAGGTGTAAAATGTGATCGGAAGAATTATCGGTATTCTCGCACTCATTAATATTAGATCAAAAAACATGTTTCAAACATATCTAATTTTGAAAATAGGTGGTGTTGAAGCTTAAAAATACTTCGTAAATGATATGTAAAAGTATAGGCCTAACTTTCATTCGTGCGGAAATACCGATAATTCTTTCGATCACAATTTAAAGGTCAGTAGTATTGGAAATTTCAATGAAGGTTATCTCTCGGATAACTTATCCTCCGTTAACTTTTAAGGTTACTGAGGGGGAGACTGCTTAAACTTAGTACAAACGTTCAATACGATAATAAAAAAACCATTACTTGCAAATACTATGGGTAAGTCACAAAATAAAGTAGATAACGACAAACAAAACAAAAAAGGGTCAAATATGGACAAAGTCAATGCGTAGACTTCGAGAAAATAGTTTTACAAAAAAAAATAATTTTGAAGTTTGATAACTTTTGAAATCCATGAATTGCGTCAAGTCGAATCAGCTGACCAAAAAGTATAACACAAAAAAAATATAAATCGCTTACCATAATATTCGGAATTTGGTTAGAATGACCCTCATAGATCAGACTGCTGCTTTTAGAAATCCTGGGAATACCACTGATTGAACGGAATTTGTGTTTTTAGCTCTCACTGAAGAGAGCTTATGCAGAGCCTCTGTCTGTCCGTCCGTCTGTCCGTATACAAAAGATAGCCAAAACCACAGGTGCTAGAGAAAAACTAAATACAGATTCGGAAAAATCCGGTTTTGTCAATATCGCTTCCGGTTAAAAAGAACTTCACCTTTTCGACATCAGCTTCTGAGTATGCCGACCACTCGTGTTGGCGAAACGTCAAGCCAGTGGCGTGCCGAAAGGGCCCGCAGGGCCCGCGGTGCGGGGGGGCCCCGGGCATCCAGGTAGCCCCAGGTTAGACTTGACTACCTCAAGTAAACTTTTTACATAGAATACTTAATTTCATAGCAGCGGAATAAGTCTATACCTCATAATTTTCCATATAAATAATCAAATTAAATATATTTAGCCTTGTCAGTAAATTTGACAACATGACAACATGGTCCAGAATCCAGAACCACTAGAACAAATGGCAACGTTACACTGACGCGATGCGTATCTGTGCCGTCAGTCGATGTATAATCATATTGTACGTAGGGTCTATGAATTCTTATTCCTCGGGACCTCGGAAGAAAAAAATCAAAATATAAATGTTAGGTCACACCAAATTTTTCTATCTATAAACCTATTTGAAATATCACTGTAGACAGTATTTTCGTTTTCACTCAGTATATGCAGTATATTTTTTATGTAGAGGGGGGTCCCGTGAAAAAATTGCGGGGGGACCCCCGAAGACCTTGGCACGCTACTGCGTCAAGCAGCGAAGCGCGCCGACGCCAAGGCGCCGGAGTGTGTCGACACCATTATATGTAAAATGTTTATCAAAAACCTAATCAACATGTACCTACCGCCTACGTCAACAAACTTAGCTTAGTTGTGTAGTTAAAGAACTTTATCAGTACATTCGAGTTCTGCGAATTACCCAAAGCTGTACCAAGACCAAAGGAAAGATCAAGACATAAGGGTAAACATATGATTGCAAATGACACTCTACAAAGAAAAAAGGAGTAGAACAAAGCGTGGTTTTAGTGATTTAGATATCTCACGTCGACACGCTCCGCCGGCCGAACAGCCCAAGAACCAACAGTTCATCGTATCATGGTCGCGAAAGTCTTACACAATACATTTAAATTTGTATACCAACAAATTCCACAGTGAGAGCACCGTTTGAATTTACTCAAGTAAATTCTTTCCTACTTTTTCATATTGCAGAGAGGATGAAGCATGGAGGTGGGTGAAGGAAAATGGGATAAAAATAAATAGCACTTTCCAGACACTAGATGCATCGTCGTCGTCTGATACAGACAGAGATTCGATCAGCAGCTACCCTGAAGAAGAATATTCTCCTGTACCACCGCTAGATGTCGAACATGTGACCATCAAAATATCCGAGGTAATTGTCCTTTTTGTTCAACGGTATCTTGTAATTCTGTTTCTTTTAAGTCTTATCGGAAGCTTCAACGAAGTTATTGTTGCATTGCAAAAAATGATGCAGGTAGGAATCAGATTTGCAGTTATTGACACAATTATTAAAATGCAAATAAAAATTAGATTTTGTTTAGTCTCGTTTATAACTGGATAATAGTTTAATCGATTCGAGAGTTGCTCTACATCTCCGTCAATCCACTAGTACGCAGACAGCTGTTTCACGCTAATTATTAATACGCTTATTTATTAATAAGCGTGAAACTGCTGTCTGCGTACTGGTGGATTGACGGAGATGTAGAGCAACCCTCGTATATCGGCTCTCATATGCAGCAGCATATAAAAACCGCGCTTCTGGCCGGCCAAGCGGCCGCGCCGTGGCGTTCCACCAAGAAGTCTGCTGCTGTTTAGCAGCGATTTTCTTTGGTTTGCCTTCGGGTACCAGATGGCGCACAAGGCAGATCTTTTCTGTCGCCTGCTCTCAGTTTAATAGATTGTTTCAAACCCTACATGTGTTTCGCTATATTAGCATCTTCAGGCAACGACTATACAGGGTGTTTTGAATGTTGGGACTTTCCTTTTCAGAAACTTAGAAATTTTGTTTTCGGTGAATCAGCAGCAGGAAAATAAAAAAATTATAAGAAAATACTTACTATTAATTCGCTGCGAAGTTTTAAGTGCGGTCCTGTCTTATAGATACAGTTTGAATTTCGCGCCGCAAGACTGAAGAGCGCAAGCATTTCTTCTTCAATAGGGGCCATTCGAGGTAGTCTAGCTTCCAGCTCGTCCACCATGATGTGGATACAGACATCCTGTGTTTCTAGCTCTTTGCACGAGATAGACAAATCGATGGGGTGCAGGATGAATACGGTTAGGGAAACGATTAGCATACACTCGCGAAGTCTGGGAGGTATTTTTACTATATTCACCGTACACTAAAATCATGTCCACCAGTTCATTGCAGTTATAACGGTTGCACCATTTTTGTTGTTTTTAAGGACCCATGTAGCATGTCAACGATTCGAGAGAGCTCAAACGCGCGCTGCTACATACGTCTGTTTTGATCTCATCGCACAGGTACGGGATTAGAAATGACGATTTCATTATCGATCAATATCTGATATCCCTAAGCATTTCGTGTATATGTTACTGGGAAAAATCACTCCCTTTGTCTAAGTGCTATGTATATGCCCTATGAAGAAAAGTCACAACTTAGGAAACACCCTGTATAGCTTCTTATCATTACCTTAGACACAGTGGCGTAAATTCGAGGCCCCCCGCAGGATACTTCCCGGGGCCCCCTGCAAGAAATTTTCCGTGGCCTCTTTTTTTGTCATAATATTTTACGTATATATACAGGGTGAGACCTAAGTTGATTCTTTTTTCAAACTGTGTATAGAACTATTTAACTAGACTAGCAATAAACCACTTTTTCAAATAACTTTTATCCGAAAACTGCGGAATAAGATACAGAATCAAAAAAGTATGTCTATACCCTGGTCTGGTCTTGTGTATTAAGATGTACGTAATCTCAGTATGTTTAGTTTTTTGCTCGATTTTTTGTTATATCATCAGGCATTGTACCTTTTAATAATAACTAGTCACTTTCAGTTTATCGTAGTTTGTTTTAAATTGGTAAATCCTAAAATTTGCGTTTATAATAATTTGTCGCTTTTAGGAGTTGCCAATTTAAAATTAACAAATTTAAACAGAAAGTGACTACTGCACTATCTGACAGGTGTAATGCCTAATAGATAAGACAAAAATCCGAACAAAAAACTAGACATAAACAGACTAGGGTAGGTACGTCTTGATACACAAGCCTAGATTTACAGTTTTTGTTTTGAAGCTCGCATATTTTTCAGTTTTTTGAAATAAAATTATATGAAAAACTAGTTTATTTCAACGATTTCTGTACAGAGTTAAAAAAAAAGTATCATCTTAGGACTCACCCTGTATATATTGAAGAGAAAATCTTAGGGTTGTGGCCAAAATTTTGAAAAGAAACACGGACCACTGCATAAAGGAAACTGCCAAGCTTTCGGCAATGTTTATTGCCATCTTCGGGGCTTTATCGTTGAGGTTTGCTCGCAAAAAACAGAAAAAATCTGCATTGTGTCACAGATTTTCAAATGCAATTCTGAAGCAAAAAAAAAAATTTAACTCGGTGTCTTCCACAACACTGGTCACAGAAACAACCAACACATCGGTGTAAAATACAAACTAAACAACGACATTAACATGTTTAAATCACCCGAAAAACTACAAAATTTGTAGTTTGAAAACACAAATTTTTGGATTTAAATTTTTTTTAGAACGTCGTTGTTTAGTTTGTATTTTACACCTATGTGTTGGTTGTTTGTGTGACCTATGTTGTGAAAGACATCGCGTTAGATTATGCAAAAAAATGTTGACGTATGCTGTCTTACCGTATTTTTCTATTTACTGCAGATACTGCGTCAATTTTTAGGGTTTATTTTAAAATGCTGTCCCACTTTTTCAATGATAGGCATGTATCATAGGGTTAATAGGTATTTTTTTTTTTTGTAAAATATACTAACAACAAGGGAAGCGACCTTTTAATTTAGTATCTACTGTTGCACAAAGGATGGCACTTGAGGACCCTGGGCCTCCAAGACTACGGGGCCCCCAAAACGACGCCCCCTCCCCCGCAGCTGCAGGCCCTGCGGACCCTTGGTTACGCCACTGCTTAGACAGGGTCGGGCACAAATGACGGACGTTTATGTGTATATAGCTATCAATCTTCAACTTTTAAAAATCTTATCAAGGCGCTTTGTATATTTTGGATCGAAGTGTTTTCATATGCTTCTCTTTCTACTTGTAAGGTTGTGGAATTGCATAACTATTTTCTTACTTGGCCTGTGCCTGTGTCATATTCATTCCGCATAAGAAAAGTCGCCAATATTGATAAACAACAACCAAGTTTTATCATAATTAACAAATATATAATGTATCTTTTATTTTTGTAGTTTGTTGACGCGTCCCACTTTTGGGTGAATTCGTTCGAGAGCGAGAACTATTTGGCTCAGATTGACCAAGCCTTGAACAAGACTGTGCTGAGGAATGTGCTGGAAGTCAGAGAGAATGTGAGCGTAGGAAAAAGATATGCGGCTAGATACGCCGATGATAATCTCTTCTACAGATGCCAAGTATTGTCACTTACGAAGAAAACTGCTCAGGTATTATTTTTCAGATGAAAGTGGTAAGGGATAGCCTAACAGTAGATGTTTAAAAAGTCATGAAGTAGGAGATTCCACAAAACTATGTACCGGAGCTGGGTTTTAATTATACAAACTAGATAATAAAATGTTATCATCCTTGACATATATAGTAACTGGTAACAATTGGGAGTGCGGCAAATAAACGCAAAGGCATACATTTTAATGTGTTTTAAATCTTTAATGTCCTTTTTATTATCACTCCAATGTTTCATAATAATGAATTTGTGTTTCCACACAAATTGTGCTATTTATGTGAAGTCTTTCACTTTTGACATCATTACGCATCAATTTCGATAACTTTTGTATTTTAACATCCTTTTTGAGATCGTTGCTCATGTTTAAAATTCTATTGTAGCCCTGATGATGGAATCATAAGTTTCCGAAAGCTTGGAATAAAGTTGAAAGAGTCCACCTTTTCGTTTATTTGCCGCATTCCCAATGATTAACCATTTTGTTATCTAACTGGTTTTTGTTTCGGCAATGACTACTCACCCTCGTAACTCGTGACATACATATGAATATAAATTCAGACTGTCAGATGTAAATTTGGTGTGAATTTAAAATTGACGCTTTAGAAATGTAATTTGACCCTTTTGAAACTACTGCTGGAATCGGTATAGTAATATTGAACGAATTCTATAATGCGGTTTTAACAACGTACACATCCTAGTTGGAAATTAATTACTCCAATTTGTCGGGAAGTATAGCTTTAAGAATGGGTCTTTTGCGATTTGGGCTTTAAGGGTCTAGGGTATAGCGCGCGAAATTGAGAATTCAAGAAAATACGTCTTACCGTGTTAGCGAGGAGGCGTGGCCGCCTGTTCCCTTTCTCCAGTATGTGTGTCTAAAATGAGGAGAGGTAAGTCCAAAAGTCCAAAGTTCTCGTCAAAAGGTTCAAAGGTACGGCTCAAAGGTCGCCATAAAAATGAATTTCGCATTCAGGAACACCTGACGTTACCTTTAAACTTACAGTAATGATTCAAAAAGCAAATTGAAGAAAAAAGCTTGCGTTATGTCAGTTCTGTGTCCTTGTTTGGATATCGTGTTTGGTTGTTAAATTGCAGACATTTGAAGAATATATTATTTTGAATTGTGAGTTTTTTGCACACTAAAAAACATTTTTGGAAAATTTGTTCTGAGATGTTGTTTCATTAAGGTCTTAACTATCACCTTCTGAAATACTATGTATGTAGTGTGAAAAACAAGTGTTGAGGGTTTATTTGCGAATCCGTGTTTTCATGACAAATCGACGTATTGTGGTTTTTGGTGTGCCAAAGTGTCGAAAGAAAATTAAAAAATGCGTCAAGTAGTGCGACTCTATACTTCGCGTCCAATTTTGAGGGTCAGAAAAAGCTCTGGACACTTGACCGTATCGTGTTGTTTGGTGTTCCAAAGGGTCAAAATAAAATCAAACAATTTCGCCAAGTACTGCGACTGTATACTTCGCGTCCATTTTTAAGTATCAGAAAAAGCTCTGGACACTGGTGCACTTGAACGTATCGTGCCTTTTGGTGTTCCAAAGCGTCGAAAGAAAATGACAAAAATTGCGTGAAGTGGTGCGACTGTATACTTCGCGTCCATTTTTGAGTGTCAGAAAAAGCTCTGGACACTGGTGCACTTGAACGTATCGTGCTTTTTGGTGTCCCACAACGATCAAGATAAGCATATCGTAACTGGGGAGTAGTAGAGAATTATAATTTTAGGGATGTAAATTAGAACAAATAATGTGTGTTTTCTTGTTATTGTGTTACCCAATGAGGTATTTGTTTTTGGGTATATGACGTCCGATTCCAAATTTTTAATGAGATATATAATTATATAATTATTTTCGATACCGATACCGCTACAAAAGCTTGGAATCGCTCAAAAAGTAAAAAGATAAAAATACTCGATATAAGTACAGAAGTATCGATACATTTCAAGTATCGAAGTATTGTTAGGCTCCCTACAAATAATCATCCAAAAGGGGGGGATGCGCGTGTAATCGGCGCCAACCTGAGATATTGTGATGCTGTGTGCCTGCTACGCTGACAAATTTATGAAGCTTCCCGATCCCATAGTACATAGAACATAAAAACACGTGGCCAAGTTACAGAGTACTGGTGCTGGCCCCTCAGAACCACTGAACTGACTTCATATTATTCAGTTGTCAAACTAAGGGGGCGAAATATCGAAGATATTAGACCTTGTAACCTACGAGTTTTATTTTACTCTTATTTGCTTAATAAAAGTAGCTACCATCACAAGTTTCATTCTTTCCAGTATTCGCAAAAATAATTGAACATTGGACAGTTTCCTTCAAATAAATTTTGTTTCAGGTGATGTTTATCGATTACGGCAACATCCAAGTGGTGAGAACCGACGAATTGTACATTTTACCCAACAACTCCATTTGTAAAGTGGCTCCACTGGCGTTGGAGTGCGTCCTTCATGGCGTCCAGCCCTCTAGAAAGATGAATCCCAAGGGCGTTTGGTCAGAGAACCTCAACATGTATTGGAAGAGGCAGCTGGTCGGAATCTTGTTGTACGGCAAGGTTAGAGAGTAAAGCTACGTTTTCCTACAAATGAGGAAGCTTCCATTTTTTTCAAATTCAAATCAGATAGTCCTAAAGAGTTAGAGAACAACGGCGAAAAAATTTTGTAATTATCTCCATTAATAGAAAAGTTATAGTCCTTCAAAGTTTGAATTGCCGTATCATCCGCGCGAAGCCGGTGTGACGTCACACGTCACACGACACAACGCAAGCCTGTGTATGCCCTGTCGAGGATGCTGCTCCCGCAAGCCACCGCGCCCCCGCCGGCCTCCTCGTTCATGTTGTTATTCCTTGTTTTCAGTAGGGTAGGCTGGGTGGGCTACGCCGACGGTGAGAAAACGATACACTGCAGTTTATTGGTACTCGTATTATTAGAATATGTCTAGCAGACCGAGAAAAACCACCATAAAAACACCAAACAAATATTTCAATGGATAGCCTATTATGAATACAAAAAATTGAGTTTTATGTTTTTAGTAATACTGTGTGAAAATTTAATTGAAATCAATACTATAGTTTCCTAGTTACACCATACAGAATGATCAGAAGCAATACTCTCGCATGTATACATCAGAAAATTCTAAGTCGACGATCCGTAATAGCCAAGGTAGTGTTCGGAGATGCACCTAAAAAAGTGTATTATGACGCTAGGCCTTTCTTTCACCGGTTAGTGGACGGCCTGTTATGAATACAATAATTTTTCAGCTTCCCCCCAACCACCCCAATATCACCCCCAGCCAAAAAAGTAGAAAATGATCAGGAACGTCTAAAACGCCTAAAAAAGTTTGAGGAATATTTAAAATGTTTGGTTTCTTGCTAATTACTCCACCGCCCATGCACCGATTTTCAAACTTATAAGAACATTACCTACTACTACCCCACAGCATATCGCTGCCAAATTTCATAAGAATCCATGCAGCGGTTACTGAGATTACGTGGCTAGAAAAACGCGTACAGACAGACCGACGAAAATGAGTTGTGTGGATTTTCGTTATGTAGACATCATAAAACACCCAAAAAGCGTATTATCTCAAAATCGAAAATTTTCACGATCACAATACTCCCCTCAATTATCGGTGTGGGAAGTAAAAGTCCATAATCATGTCATCATCCACTTTAGGAAGATTACTAGAATCACCACGAACGTAACCTTCGTACATACTTCAAAAATATACTGGCATCTGCCCGTTACAACAAACACCTTCGCCGTTCCACTAAAGTCCAAACTGTGGCTGCCGCGAACAGTTAATAACATGTGACTTGTGACGTCATACAGATTTTCACCTCAGCGGTCGCTTTACACAAATATAAGATTGAATAACTCCGCCGTTTTGTGGAATATTCAGATGATTTTTGCGACGTTACTCAAGTGAAGAAATAGACTATCAGATAATAATGAATTTTCCAAATTTTATTTTTTGGAAACTTCTCCATTCGCCAGTCGTAGGTAGCCGCGATTGGGTAGCTGCTACCGGTTCTTTAGACCTCGGTTAACGTAAATTAATTCAATTAATGATAATTATATTTATTTGCATTTATACATCGTGAATCAGAATAAAATCGAATACAGAGAAAGTAAAACCCTAAACGATAAATGCAAAAAGGACTAATAACAGTCTAGGATTGATCAAAGTATTAGCCATAGGGGGAAACCTGTCTACGCCATAAATTCCACAAAAAAAAAAATTAACTAAAACACTAAGCACATACAATTAAAACATACAATGCTAAGTAACAATTACTGCTTTAAACACTAGTTCCAGAGATGAGGATATTCTTAAAACTACGTTTAAATGCTGATACAGACATAAGTTTGAGGTTGACGCGAACGTGATTGTACAAAACACAGATATTATATGAAGAAGACCTATTGAAAATAGCTGAACGGTGAGGTGGCTGAGAAATTGGACCTTTGAACCTAACATTGATATTGTGAATATCAGTTCTAAAAGTGCAGCGTCCTAGTCGCAGCGAATTCATGAATATTTCTATTGTGTTTCGAAGGTGACTTCTAATAATGAGTGTATTTACTGTAGAAAATGATGAAATGCTTGTCTTGTTAGTAACAACCCAGAATCATATAATTGAATATCACGTTGTATCAGATTTAAAATATAATTAAACTGATACCGCGAAATTCAAAAAAAATTCTTTAAATTTTGTTCCATTATCTATTAGATGCTTTTCAATTAAAATAGACTGAGAACTTTCTATTTGCCTGTTTTTAAACATGGCCAGTTCTTTCTGCCTGTATCTCTCATTTTGTAGTGCCAAATGTAAAATTAAACTTTCCTCTTCGGCCTGATAATAAAATAACATTAAGATAACCGCTCTTTTACTAATATTCATCTTCAATATGTGACTTTTCGGTTTACTAGTACTTTAAAGGATATTTAGTATGTCTGTAGGAATACAATCTTGGCAACTGTACACCTACCATGTAGTGGCTACCAGTGACCAGCGAATCTGTAGGAGAACATAATAGTCGTGGCGATTCGGTAGTAGCTACCCAGTCGCTGCTACCAACTATTGGAAAATTTGTAGGAAAACGTACCTTAATATTAATAATAGTGTAATAGAAAATTTGTTCAGCGACAGGAATCATTCCATACATATTCGTGCTTTTGAGCTTGATGCCTGTTCTGTATTATGAGGAAGTATCAGAAAAGAGGGGGTAGCTGTGAAAATGAGATTCGACGGCGCATTCAACAGGCACGTGTGGCCATGACAAGGCTTACGAAAATATGGCGTGACCATAACATCACTAAAGCTACAAAAATGTTGCTGGTTCAGTCTTTTGAAATGTGGACGTGGAGGAAAATGCTGAGAGTTCCTTATATCGCCCATTGAACCAACGTTTCCATACTGGATGAGCTCGGTAATCCAAAGAGACTATCCTCCATTGTGTCGACGAGAATGCTTACATTCTTCGGACATATACACAGAAGCGATAATATGGAGAAACTTTTAGTTCAGGGCCATGCCCCGAGTGGGCGGCGCTGTGGTCGTCCCCCTACGCTGGGTGGATACGACGAAACAGTTGCTGGATATGAGTATCAAGAGCGCCACTGAACTGAATAAATCGCGAACGATGGCGAGCTACAGTTTTCAAAACACTATTGATAATATTCGTGTCGGCAATACTCTAGCTCCGACTTAATGCATTTTACGAGTTCACAACATGTCTGTAGGAAGTACCTAGAACAGTGTTGAACCTTTTATAGATCCTCACTCCTCCGATATATGGATAAATATAAATATATGAAACTATAAATTTCGGGACTGTTCCTTTATTTGAAGACATTTTTTACGGATTCTATTTTTTCAATCTGAAGCCGGCCGGTAGTGAAAGTTCCAAATACAAGAAGATCTGTCTTCATGAGATTTAGCCGATGTATACAGTGGCGGCTTATGCCAATTTAGAAAGGTGCCAGAATGAGAGCCAACATTTTAAACCGATATAAACTTTTTTTCTCATATACAGGGTGTCTGGATATTCGACCGACAACGTTGGAGAGGTGGTAGACAGCACATTTTTATAAACATTGAGACAGGAACATGCCGCCTTAAAATGCTTAATTTTCAAGACACTTGGTGTCAAAGTTTTACTTTTGTTTTCGCTTTTTTTTTCGATTATTCCGCAATAAAAGGGCACAACGGTCCAAAATTACGTATCGGGGGTTTTTTAAAACGAGAAAACCAAATTCAACAACGCTTTTCCTACCATGAATAGAACGCGCCACCTACGGCACATCGAACTCTTTTAAATCAACAAAACTTTTTTCCGGCTTAGTGCATCAATGTGAATATTAAAAAAAAATCGTTTCCGCAATATGTTTCACTTAAAAAAGGTATACTTTGTTTAAGTCGCCAGACGTAACCGTTTTCGAAATAACTTTTATTGAAACTTCCCGGGTACCCCAATTCGTTGTAAAATGTGATAGAAATAATTATCGGTATTTTCGAACGAATAATAATGGCACTACCCCACCAGCCGCCACTGTATTTATATCGTAACTGGATTACTTCCTAATTCCTATCTCTTTTAAAAAATACTAACCTTCTCTTTCTCAAAGCTTTTTTGCAAAATTTCTCTATGTGGTGAGTAAGAGTTACTTTCCAATCAAATATCGTTCCTACATCTCTAATAAACTGAATGTTTATTAAAACAGCCCCACCAATAACATATGATTTACCTAACCCTCAGAGTAACATAGAATAGAAGTAGTAAACAAACCACTTCAGCATGGCGTGCTCAAAGCCATCATCTTTGACACTTCAGCCTCCAAACATTGATCAGCTGTGACCTCGCAGTGACAGTTCAAATTGTAAACAATGCTGTTTAACGCCAACTAACCTGAAAATTCTTCCAATGCAACCCATGAGACTACGACTTTAGAAGGTATGCTCACGCGCATGATGTCTTCCGTCTCGCTTCCACCTGTGACGTCAGCGTGTGACAAACGGGGTTTGTTTACTTGTTTAGTTACAGGTTATAGCCGAACATTTTCAGTTTATTTTCTTGAGTTTACTCGTTTCATTGCATTTAAGTTGAAAAATAAGGAGAAACTGGGTTATATCCCAGATTGCATAGATACTTTTCTCACTTGGGTCAACCATTTAACAGAAGGTGGACTACAAAAACATACAGATGAGTTCTTGGCAAAATGTAATAAGCTCGGCCATATATTTTCCAACTATAACGGAAACGCTTTGAAAATTGAAAAAAACTATCTTGCGAATTTAAACAAATTATCAGAGAATGTTTATGTGATTGATGAAGCAGAGATGAGCTTGTTTTCTAGATGTAAAATGTATTTCAGAATACGAATTCTTGATAGGGGTATTAGAGAGACCTCGAATATTAGAAAACTGAAATTCACTAAGATTGTAAAATAGTATAAAGTAATAAGTATACAGGGTCCTGCGACGGTGCATCCAGCTTTCCTAGCGTCTTTCCTATTTGGAATAAAAAAAATGCCACATAAAATAAAAGTGCGCTAAAAGATGGTTGGAGATTTACCGGTTGCAGAACGTATTTTGATATATCATTTTCAGTTCATATAGAGAAAGGCTAGTTCTATATGCTCTCATTCACCCCTTCTTCAGTTCTTATTGTCTGTCCAAAATATATTTCCCCATAGACTCATATAGACAGAATCAATACCTAACTACAACACAAGAGCGCAACAAATAATGTGCCCTATACCCAGGCCATCAGAAACCATCACTACAGGTGCATCAAACTTTTTAATTCAAACATATTATTAAACAGTTACATGGTGTGAAAAAAAATGAGGAAAAACCTGTTATTACTAGGAATCTTTAGTATACGAGAATTCACCTGTACTAGTTAAATACAATGCCCAGAAAGATATTGTATTGTTGTATTGTGAGATGTTTTTATTTTATGTTTAACATATACGCGGTTGTGACATATATTTGAATAAATAAAAAATAAGAAAATTTGGTAATGTATTTTTCCACCAATCATTAGCAGAAAAAAGTCAATATTCATTCGCCATAAACATAATGCCATTATGCTTGTTCATGATTTTTAAAAATCTCTAATGACAAAATCATGTTATTTATTTCTTGTCTACCTTTTATTAAGAGAATTATACAGTAAATACATATGCAAATTGGCTTGAAGAGTTGGCGACGCAACATCATAATCTATATATAAAAAATAAGAACGGTAATCAAAGGCTCCTGAATGGAGTATATAAAAATTCCACCCTCTACCCGAGACATTTTTCCACAAAAAGATGGTTTCACTAGGCACTCCAATCGACCTCTCATATGAGATTTCAGAAAAATACGTCCAGACCGCTCTGGCTCTATTCTTTTTCCACAATGTAATTTTTTTTGAGTACATACATTCAAATTTTTGTATCTGAAATTCAGAACGCTCGGAACTACTGCAAACGGGTCAGGCGTCGAGTAATATTAATTCTCTGTATAACTATTTCACCAATTATTTATTCAGATACAGAGCAATATGTATCGTTTATATTCTATAGTCTTATACCGTGCATGAGCTATTTTCATTTTGTATAAATATTAAATATCTAAGACAGATATAACAAGAAACGAAATAAAACTTTCAAAAATCAATGCTTTGGCGCCATGTGCTTGTACACTTTTGTCACGCGGTGACGTCATGCGCAGACCGGTTCGAAATCTGCCCGCCAAGTGATCATATCTGTCAGTGTCGTAGTATCATGAATGCAACCCATGTTACAAACACTGCACTTTTTGAGTTCCATCTCGAAAAACTGTTAAACTACACTCGAATATAGCATAGCAAGTCCGTAAAGCTTCACTACAGTTACCAACAAATAGCGAATTCGATTTTACTGACCAAGCATAAAAGACGCACAAACAAAACAAACATTTGACAGTCGAGCTTCTACCGTAAATAAGTAACATGAAACTGATGTCGGCGTTGCCAGCTCCTCAAAATTTATGCAAGACAATTTGCGTTTATGATGAAGAAATATGCAGTAATGCAATAGAGGTCAACATATCTATTGATTTTGCGGTAATCATTCCTGAACCATTAAAATACCGTAGAATGGAATATTTCTGGGTACTATACTATAATTAAGACGATAGTAAATAATTATGATTGCCGTATCTGGTGGTCAATATGACAACGTAAGAAAAGATGTCGGTCTATTAGAATTAGTTGTTCACTACTTCTATGTTCAGTTGTTACCCTGAGACCTAACCACGTTTCCACTGTGAAATAAAGTCTTTTCTCCTAGGTACATTCAGTCGTCGATAATGTAGCAAATTTGATCATCTACAAGAAACAACGCGAGTCTTTATCGGTAAATGAGGTCATGCTACAAATGGGACATGCAGAACCCGCAGCCGAAAGTTTCCTTTCAAAGGTAAGACTTGAGATTACACAATAGGCATTTTCCAGGCTATTTTGTTTTTGTTTATGCAATACAATACAATGTATTATGCAAAAATCGCCACCTCGAAAGGCCAGGCCTAGTATGAGGCATTTACAATATTTTACACGTTGAATGTACACATTACAACGTGCAGTGCTGCATCTACCTGGGCTGTTTCTGTTTCTCCCAACATTGGTAGACATTGTCATCCTTCTTGATATTTAATATATCCACCTTGACCTGCAACATGCCTCCTTCAACATTATTGATGTTTTTATACCTATAGTATTGTTACATTTTTATGTACGATGTTTTACAACAGAACATCATTATGAGCGTCCACAGGGATCTGTTTTGGGACCGTTAAGGTGGATCGTGTCTTTATCTGCAGTCTGTTTGGAATTGAAATCATAGGACATGCGGATGAGGTAGCGATACTAGTCGCAAGTATGGAAAAAGGAACATTGGAATAGTTTGTAGACCACAAACTTGCCAGAATTAATCCAGTAAAAACGGACATGGTGATACTGTCTGGCCGACAGGAACTTACCTCCCTGGGGGCCTAAACCGAACCGCAGATAAACCTGTGTTTAAGGTTCAAGCAGCGAAAAGAGATGTACACTGGCAAAGGTTGTGAATTCAAGTACGCTATCTTGAAAACCCCACGTACCCGTATGCCTCTCTGTCTAAAAAGAAACGAACTAATATTGTAATTTTGAAAAAGTATATTATTGATTTTTTTATGAATTTTGAAAATTTATTATCAATGATATTGATATTTAATGCGAAAATCCTAAAAATGTTTGTCTTCAATTATAAATAATTAAAAATTGATAAATTTTGAAACAATATCACATAGCTATGAATGCGCCAGGATTGGTCACCATAGTTGTGACGACATAATGTTAAAACTCGATCTCGGACAATGGCGCACGAAAATCACGAGACCAACCCAGTCCAGTCTTCAGACTATTTATGTGCTATTTCCTCACGTCCGATCGTGACCGTGATACCGCCCGGCACTTTTGTTTTCTGTACGTCTTAGGTTATGTGCCAAAAGTTTTTAAACTAAACCTCAGATGTTATGTGCAAATTGGCAAGATCCTTACTAGATGCTAGTGAAAGTGATAATTTGCTATAAAGTGAAAATATAAGATGAAGAACGTCAGTACCTTTCCATTCTCTGTGTATATTTGTATACATATCATAGCCCATAACAAGTATGCATCCAGCAGATTCAAGTATCTAATTATAAATGTATGTGTGAATGGTATGTATAACCAGTTTCTGACTGAGGTGGGATTCTATTGCTATAATTTTGTTACAAACTATCGCAATTAATAATTATAACTATGCATTTATTTACATCTCAAGTTTTTTTCCATCATTATAAGTTGATTTTCTGCTGTGATTCTGCAACATGACTTCATAAACCTTTTTGACAATTATTGTGTCTCCAATTTTGACGTATTTACACTTCAAGTTTTTTCAATCAGTATAAGTCGATTACCTGCCATGATTTTGCAACATGGATTCAAAAACCTTTATGACAATTATTGTGTCTCCAGTGTTGACGTATTCACACCTCAAGTTTTTTCAATCATTATAAGTTGATTTTCAGATATGATTTTGCAACATGGATTCAAAAACTTTTTTGACAATTCTATCTCCAGTGTTGACGAATTTACACCTCAAGTTGTTTGATTCATTATAAGTTGATTTTCGGCTATGATTTTGCAACATGAGTTCAAATACATGTTTGACAATTATCTCTCCAGTGTTGACGTTTTGTTTTCAACAATGATAGTTAGCTATAGCCCACAACATCCAATAGAATTCTTTCGTCAGACAACATCCAGTAAAAAGTGTTTTTCAGAAGCCTCTTTAAAATATGCAAGTTGATAAAATCGGCCCTTGGATAAATAATAATTAAAAACATTAGTGATATAAAATACCTACTTACATCGAAATGGTCTTCATAACAAAAAATCGACTTTGTTTTTAGATCATCTCGGTGCACTGCTTGAAACCATATTGTTTTGACGTTTTTTTTTGTGGAACATTTGTCAGGAGCTGGTTTTGTAGTATTCGTACATAATGGCACAAAACAAGAACAACAACTTCTGAGGTTCAACATTTTAAACATATATTTAAGTATTTAACAAAGACAACATAATTTAGTAGATCAATGCACTGTACTTATTATCTCTGTATGAACTATAATGAGTCTAACATTATGACGTCACACGTGCTCGGTTAAGTTCGGGAGCTCTCAGCGTGTTTTCGGGACTGGATTCAAAAACTTATTTTATTTTGATACACCTTTTAACTTATTGCGAAAAAAAGAAAAAAAATAGGTTCGCTATAAAACTTATAGATATTTCCATTTATCACAAAATGTTTTGTTTCAAAAACCCAATTGACGAATAGCCAACCTCATAACGTAAATTCCAATTTTCAGGCCGACCACGAGAAGCGTCAAATGGTGATGGGTTCTGCGAACCCGACAGGCGAAGCGGCCCGTTACCGTTTCGACAAAGTGGTGAACTACAGTGATTTTGAAACGCCCCAAATGCACGGGTCTCACTATAGGCGTATACCGCTGAAGGGGCCCTACAATCCGCTGGAAATGAAGCTTTTCGGATGTTTGCAAAGCTCGGGCAACAAAATGGTCGAGGTCGAGGGACAGTCCGTCAACACGGTGCTTTTGGACAGTGATCCCGAAGACAATCATACAAGGTACTTAATTTGTCTGTGTCTATCAGTTTCGTCGAAAAGCCAGAGAGCATTATTTTCCCGTTTTTATCTGCTTTGTGGACTATTCTAATGCGTTTGATAACGTAAAGTGGCCCAAACTGTGGGAAATCCTTATCTCTATGGGAGTTCCTTACCACTTACTATTTCTCATACAGCAACTCTATGAGTCTAGCTCGGCTCGTGTAAGTATTGATGGTAACCTGTCTGGTCAAACAGCAACCAGAAAAGGAGTTCGTCAGGGATGTGTATTATCTCCGATGTTATTTAACATTTACTCTGAATTTGTGATGAGAAAAGTATTGGACAACTGGAATGGCGATATAACTATTGGCGGAAAATATCCAACACAAGATTTGCTCACGATACAACCATCATTGCTGCTTCTCAGGAAGAACTAGTAGCTCTATTAAACATCTTAGAATAACACAGTGCAGCGTATGGTCTTGGTATTAACTACAACAAGACCAAGGTTGTGATAGTAGATAGCACGATAATCATCGACAAATGAAGTCAGATTTGACGGCGCATTCAGCAGGCACGCGTGGCCATGACAAAGCTTACTAAAATATGGCGTGACCATAACATCACTAGAGCTACCAAAATGTCGTTGGTTCAGTCTCTTGTGTTCTCTAGATTTCTGTATGCCTCGGAAACTTGAACTGTTAAAAAGCAGATCGAGCTCGCATAGATGCTTTTGAAGCGTGAACGTGGAGGAGAATGCTGAGAGTTCCTTATACCGCCCATCGCACTAACGCTTCCATACTGGATGAGCTCGGTAATCCAAAGAAACTATCCTCCATTGTGTCGACGAGAATGCTTACATTCTTCGGACATATAAACAGAAGCGATAATATGGAGAAACTTGTAGTTCAGGGTCACGCCCCGAGTGGGCGGCGCTGTGGCCGTCCTCCTACACACTGGGTGGCTACGACGAACCAGTTGCTGGATATGAGTATCAAGAGCGCCACTGAATTGACAGTAAATCGCGAACGATGGCGAGCTACAGTTCTCAAAACCATTGATAATATTCGTGAGGGCAATACTCTAGCTCCGACTTAAGGCATTTTAAGAGTTCACAACATGTCTGTTAAGACATTGTGACTATGATGATGTCAGTTTCTTAAAAGTTTGTGTCGAAAATTCAGTACGGTATACATTTTGTTCCGTAACGAGTGGAAGATACTTTAGGAGAAGACTGTCCAGCTCATTTTCATCAAAAAAATGTCATATAAAGTAGGGTCCCATTTTCAACTGTTTCAGATATATTTAATTTTCTTTCATTAGTCGATTTCCAACGACTTCGGCGCATGGTTGGTAAATTTACTACCGCCCAATGTTATGTAGCAAAGTACTTAATACATAGTGTGGAAAGGCATGAAATTTGTTATCAAACGGTACTTTCGTAGCACTGTAGCGTCGTCTGAGAATCTTATTAAAAGAGTTTAAAGGGACGAATTACTGCTTCTGTTAGTTTGTGCTGATAATTTTTGTGAATTTGTGCCCGTAAGTTCAAAGCCAAAACTTCAGCAAAATACAGGAAAAATACGTCATTTGGCAGTGACGACTCGTGACCTAAATTTATTGGCACCTTAAAAAATGTAATGAAACAACAGTAAAAACACTTACCCAAAATTTTATCTGGATATAACCCATGTACAAAAACAAAAAATACACTTTTAAATTGTCTGGTATGTAATATCAAACCGTCTTTCCTTATTTTTTGCAAAAGTATCATTGACTTGTTTGTTACAATTATCAATGCTATTTAAAAACTTTTTTCGGCCGATAACATTCCAAGAGCACTGAGTTCTTTCATAGTTTCTTAGAAACGTCTTAACCTTTATTAGCATGGAAAAGGATCGTTCTACTTCCGATGTGGACATTCTTCGTCCAGGTAGGATCGCCACCAAACAAAATACATGAGAAACAACAAAAAAATGCGTTTTTCTTATCACATCCACAAATCCAATTGTTTTTATTATACCTATTTTGATTGAACTTCCGTACTCGGCTTTTAACATTCGACGAACTTTTTGAATAAACCGGGAAGCGGTCTTCCCAATTCCTTGATTTTAATTTTTGCCTCAATCGAGTATGTGGAAAACGGATTTAAGAAAAATTACTAATACTATTCATTTTGGCAATAGTCCCTCACTTATTACGAGTCACCACTAAATATTATTAAAATAACTAGCATCTTTCACGTCGGGGCGCGAAACAAACAGCAGAAGACCTCCTTTAACCTTTCGGCCTCGATGTATCTTTTTGGCTCCCACACCTCACTCCTTGCTATCATAGCAATAGTCTGGACGTGTTTGGCGAAAAAGTAGGATAATATATTGGATTTTTGTCAATGTTTAATGTTTGCTAAATAATTAAAAAAAATAGGATGCAATATAACAGAACTCACGAAACACAGAATGTCACATCCCAATGCGTGCAAGGAAAGGCTGACCGTAGACAGAAAACAAGGGGGCATAGGAATTATAGACATACAGTCTCTTCACACAAGGCAACTAAAAACACTCAGACATTTCTTCCAAAGCAAACAAACAAACTTACATGGAGCAATAGTAGAAGCAGACAAAAACTATACACCACTTAACCTCTCTTGCCCAGATCACGTAGCAGATACATACAATCACATCCAATCACAACAACAAAAAATAAACACCTGGTTGCAGAAAGCACGGCAAACATAGATACCGTGTCACACAAGACCACATTAACGAAAAACAAGTCATACACCTGGTTACAGGACGGCCAGCTGTTCCCAGAAACGGAGGGTTTCATGCTTGCCATCCAAGACCAAGTGATTGCAACACGAAACTACAAAAAATACAGAATTAAAGATCCATCCATAACAGACGATAATTGCAGAAAATGTCACCAACAAAGAGAAACAATAGATCACATAACAAGCGGGTGCAAAACTCTTACCGGCACCGAATACACAGCCAGACATAACTCTCATAACTCATAACTCTGCGGCCAAGGTGATACACCAAGCACTAGCCACAACAAACAAACTAATAGAAAACACAGATCCATATTACAATTACACTCTGATATCAGTACTCGAGAACGATCGATACAAACTATACTGGGACGTTGAAATACATACAGACAAGACTATCCCAGCCAATAGACCAGATATTGTTTTCCAGTCAAAGGCCGACAACATTATCTATTTGATAGATATAGCCATTCCCAATGATGTGAATATCCAAAACACCTACGCTGGGAAGATATCTAAATACACGGACCTTGCTATGGAAAGAAAACGACTTTGGAAACAAAACAAAGTCACTATTGTCCCCCTCATTATGTCGGTCTCAGGCCTTACACCAGACACGTTCACACAACATCTTCAACAGTTAGGCCTGGACGAAAAGTTACACAAAGCATTCCAAAAGTCTGTAATCCTAAAGACCTGTAATATTGTGCGATCCTTCCTAAATTCCGTACAATAGTCAGGGTGTTGACTTGGCACAGCCCGTCAACACTTGTCGCTACCGCAGTTATGCAAGAGGAACTTAGAAAGGCGGATAATAATAATAATTTATTCACCAACAATACAGGGCAAATAAATTGTTTGACCCACAGAAGGTACTGACCTTGTGCGTGGGTTATAATACATACATATATTTTACAATACGGTAATTAAAACTAATACTAACTATATTAAAAACTTGTAAGTGTGTCAGTTCAAAATCGTCTTAAAAACATTTGAAAAAATATCTCTGGGTGTGTGCATTATCGATTTTTTTGACTTTTTTTTGTATACGAGATTTTATGGATTTCAGTGAAGCAGGAAGTAAATCGTATGTGCAGCAACGTAAATATATTTAAAAGTAGCACAAAAAAAGTACTCGATTTATTGTGGTGGTGCCATGGCTCCTTAAGGCGAGCCGCCTCCATCCATAGCCGGATTAAGCTTTCATGGGGCCCGGGGCTTATAATTTTAAGGGGCCATTTATAAATAAAATGCAAATCTATTATTTATGAAACTATATTCCCGATATAACAAAAGAAACTACTATACACTTTTTTATAAGTACGTCATGAGTCCCGCTTATAGTATCAGCACTGCTCTCAATGTTTGCGTTTGCTTAGTAATCAGAACTATTTTCAGTGCAATCCTTTTCAAGCGGAGCGTTAGGTTTGCTTAAAAAACTTATTTTGGGCAATTTTTTCACTGCTTTTAATTTATCCCCAGCAGCCTTAAAATAGTTATTTAGGTTGTAGGGAATTTTTATAACCTTGCTCCTTTAGTTATCTGTATCTTTCTGCTATGTTATTTGCTTCTATCTGAACACGTTTTTATTTATATCTCATGGCCTGATGGTTTGCTTATAGGTAGGGAAATTGAAAAACACCGTTTTGATTGAAATCTCGAAATTAAGTTTTTAGTAGATCTACTGATTTTATTGTTCATCTATTGACCTAATATTTGCTCTGTCACATTACATAAAAGCAGGGCCCCTGCGGGGCCCCTCTGAACCGCGGGGCCCGGGGCTCCAGCCCCTTTAGCCCCATGGTTAATCCAGGCATGCCTCCATCATTAGGTATTTCGAGTTCACCATTCTTCCGTTCACTTTCAGATTATTGGTAGCCTCTAGCGTGAATCAAACAACAAAAGGAGACAGACTAAGGCTTCGCCAAACCACGTTGATGCCCAACATCCCCGGTCTTCCAATGCTGCTAATGTTAATCTTCTGCCCTACAATGGAGGTAAAGGTTACTGAAGACGGCACAAGAGTGGCTTCTATTTTATGTGGTTTGGGATTCAACAAATACACGAAGAAAGCCCTATACCCTGCTCATGATCTGGTTCTTATGTTGGACACTGAACTCACGGAAGAAGAGATCACTAAGGTAGGATGCACCTAACTATTGTTTATTTTTTGCTTCGCCGGTCAGGTATAAATTGGGCGGTCAAACTGCTGTACAAAATTGTGCAATCTTAGGGTACTTGCAGAGGTCGTGAAATCGCCTCGGGAGTATACATAGCGTAAAGAAAACTATATCAAGAAGCAGTAGGAAACAAAAAACATGATTTTACTGACGGCCAAAAAGAAATATTTGCAAAATAAAATAAGGATATATTCAAATTTTTCCACGTGACCTAAAACAAGGACTGACGTCACAGGTATCTTAGGTGAGTCAGGGTCAGGTCAGTGAGATTCAACTGCAAACTAGAGATAATCTGAATTCTTTAACAATGCGACTCAATTTATTGATACTTAAACATATTTGAAACAGGCAATTAACCCACTAGCATTTTCGTTGCAATACATTTTTATATCTGATAGGTATCACAGTTCATCCTGTTTGTGACCGAGTTTCGCAACTAATCGAAGCCATCATTTTATTTCGGCGCATCCCATTATGAATGAATCCAAAGATAGAATCTAATTCAAGCCCATCCCTACAAAGTGAATTATATTATAGTAATCTAGCCTAACTTTTATTCTTTTGACTTTTGTACTTTTGTGTGTGCCTGTGTTTTGTGCTTAGACAAGGAAAGAGAGAGGACGGAACCCGCGACTGACATTTCTGATACCAAATGGCACCAAAGCGCTATTCCCAGTGGCGTAACTAATGGGATTAACGTTATGGTTGAGCTATTTGTAGAAATAATCTTTTTCAAATAAAATTTAATGAAATATTGTTATTCAGGGTTTCTATATGGCCAATTTCGCCATCCACAATTAAAATTTAAGTGACTAACATTACCGTAACCGTGATTTTCATTCGACTGCTGTTTTGTGGCCAATAATATATAAAAATTGATAACGTATATATTTTATTCAGTCATGAACATGTTATGTTCATTTGCAGTATATGACTGATGAAAGACACGATTATACTTCTACCCAGAAAGAAAAAAACTGCTTGTAGTTTGTAGTAAATCAATTTTTTATTATTAAAGAACACATAATACCTATAGTATATTTATATTTATTGACATTATGTTTATATATAAAATACTGTCTATTACATACTGTAAACAGAAGCAGCAATAAAACATTTTTATTATTATAGATTAGCTTACGAGATTGAGGAATTTGATGCCTTCAATCTCGAAGTCCCCATATGCAGTAAAAAAATCTACTTGCTGTTACGCTGTTACTTGCTGTTTGTAGTGTGTAATGAAGAGCAGTATTTTTAATTACTCCAACGAGGCTTTTTTATACTTAACTTCTTTTTGCGACGGTGGCAATAATTAATGAAAAAGCTGGAGGGTTAAACATAAAAATTATCTCAGACATGAAATAAAGTAAGTTTTGGGCTAGAAATACAAAGGTCCTTTAATCTTATCCAAAATCAAAACATTTACAAAATTAGAAAATGACCCCTAGATTAGCTAGGAGTAAATAAAAACGAACAATTCATTCAATATAGGTGAGGTCCTATAACTTACATAGAAATTACAACTCTATTTTATCACTTAACCCCTTGCTTCCAGTATGTCCTAATTTATTGCAGTTATGTATTTACTTATGGGGAAGTTTGGGTGAAACTCAGTATTGTGTGCTTCAACAAAAATAAATTTTTTGTAGGAACGTGGCATTTCGCTTGCCCCTGCAATTGATGGCAGTCAATATTACAGTCATGAAGGTCAAAAACTACCAATATTTTACTGCCCTTTAAACAGAATCATTTTTGTTAATTGGCTCCGAACTGGATTGTCCTGTTGTGATCGAGATTTTACAATAAAATGGATTCTGATATTTAAGTATTTTGTGCATACAGCTTTTATTAAAAAATATATATGATTTACATCATTTTCTAATACGTGACGTTCTAAGCAGCTGAAAATAGGGGTCCTAGAAAACTTGATATTATTTTGCTTATCAGCAAAGGTACAAAATGTTTGGTGTGAATACAATTTTCATTAACTCTCAGAAAATGTTCCGATTTCAAACATATCTTGATAACGTCATTTGATGGGTAAGTCAGACCGCCGTGGCTTTTAAATTCAATTAGGGAATTGAGAAACCGATCTCTAGTACCAATCAATGCTGTGACACATGTTTCACATTTTATTGTTTTTTGTAATTGGTGCGAAACATAACCAGCAATATATTGCAAATTTGGGATGAACATTCACTTATCACAGGTGCATTCATGATGTAGTCATGATCCTTCCAAATAGTTTCTAGATCATCAGAAGGCTCATTTATGTCTATTAAACTATGGTTCGATAAACTACTATTAATTACATCTTCAGACCTTACATTTTTTGTAGAACTACTTAGAATAGGGATTTGATCTAATGGAATACAGTTACCCATACCGCCCTCTCTAATTTCTGCTCGAAAGAAGCCTTTTGTAAGCAGCTAGAAACTGTCGAGCGGTTGGGTTATTATTCCAGCCACCTCTTGATCTAATTGACGAAAAGAATAATTCTAAATGATCTTGACTAATCTTATACAACGGAAGGTACAGTAATGTTTTTCTCTCAGAAACAAGTTCTTTGTACAATCCTAAAGAACTTGATAATGAAATTATTAATCCAATAAACCCAGTTTTTCTGTTAGACATGATTACTTGCTCATTATTAGATAATTTCAACTTTGAAAGATAAAAAATTGCACTATTGATAAATTCCGTAGATCGATCTATATTTTTTTGACATAATGCTTTTTTATAACCTGGTGCTACTAGGTTTCTGCTGTTTAAAATATCGAAAATGCTATTTACAATTCTAATAAATTTAACTGTTGCCTGACTACCTTTAAAATCCTCAAGATTCAGCTTTTTTTCGCAATACTCAATAGCATCGGCTACTGATGCACTAAGTAACTGAACTGCAAGCCGAACCTTCATTTTTTGTTTGAAAAAAATAATATGAGCGCGACGTAACTTATTCCCTAAATGTAAGCCCTCGCTAGTTTGCAGCTTCTCTAGATGTATTTCCATTGAATAAAATTGTTATCACAATCAATTAGGATTTTCTTTTCACCAAATGCATTGCGAACAAGTTTTATCATATGACATGGATCATAAAAAATATATACATTGTGATCTGTAACTCTGAAACTTGTCTGTATATTTGAAATGTTAAATAATAATCCAAAGTTATGACACATAGCGGTATTAGATGGAGCACCATCGAATGTGAGACATAACTTTGGCTCCCGTATCTTCAATCAGATGGATGCATTGAGATACAATTGAATGTTTTTGACTGCCATTCAAATAATCTGTAAGAAAGTAACCGACAGGTAATTTCCAAGTTCCATTGATGCAAACCAACATTATAACAAAAGCTTCTTTGGCTAAAGCATTAGAGTCATCGTTTAAATTTGTACCACAGTTCACATAACCATGGAATTTTTTTCCATCCCATTCTAAATGTTTCCGTATGGCTATTTCATCGATAATTAATGAACAAATTATTGGTCTGTCAGATAATTGAACCTTATTTCTTAAGGTATTTATTGATTCCTTGGTAAAACCAGGCTCAGCATCCACATTCTGAAACCATTTAGCAATAGTTTTGCTATGCGGGAGACAAGTGTCAAAAACATCTCTCACATAGTTGTATGCCTTTGGTGAAAAAAAATTTAATGTCAGGGCAAATTTCCTAAGTTCAGGTGAATATTGAACATTTCTCCCCATTTTTCTATTCAATATTTCTATATTAACCTTGCTCATATTTTGAACTAAAACTAAATTTTCTTGAGATAGTAAATTTTGTCGCTTTAATTCCTCAGCAATTATTTTTAAAGAGGCTACTTTTTTGTGTGCTCTTTTCAGTGACTGACCAAGGGCACGGATTTTTTTCGTTTTTTCCTTATTCTTATCTTTTTGCAGCAGCAGTTCTCTTCTAAGTTTCTTTTTCTGGGGAGAGTCGTCCTGTGCAGCCAGAGCTGAGGTTGATGGCGTTGGTTCTGGATGAACATCACGTTCACGGGGTCTTTTTATTTCTTTTGCCTAAAATAACAGAGCTGTATATTAGACAATGTTTGAAACATTATTTCCGAAAGAAAGACGACAGAACAAATTAATTTATGATTTAAGTAGATGTGAATGAGTGACTGAATCTTATAGGAAAAGTGACAGTAACATTTTGTTTTGATTTCGTATCGAGTAAACACACCTAAATATAGTTGTTTAATAATGTAACTGTAACACAAGAAATTATTACATTTTTGAGGTTAGCTGCCTTTTGATTTTCATAGCTATCAATTTTTAAATGGTTATTCAGCCATTCGTAATCGTATTTCTCCTTACTTTATTGCACTGTTTATTTTGGAAACGTCATCACTAATACTCAAATATAAAACCAAATTTGAGACCATAAATATAGAATATAGGCATAAGGCATAAGAATGATTTTAAATTAATATCACACCCAAATCATAACTCATTAATGATCCAATTATATACAGTGGAGTGAAGATTTATAACAAACTTCCTCCTCACAGGTTTTAGTGAATATCCCAAAAGTTTTGTTTGTTATTATATAGCTTTGTCAATAAGAATCTTGTAAATTCTTAGACTATAAAGTATATCTATCTATCTATCTGTCTATCCATCTATCCATCTATCCATCTATCCATCTATCCATCTATCCATCTATCCATCTATCCATCTATCCATCTATCCATCTACCCATCTATCCATCTATCCATCTATCATAATCCTAGGATGTTTATTATTTTAATATTGATTAAGCGTAGACAATGTAAGCTAGGAATTATAACTTACAATTTTTGGACGTAAGTATTCCGGAAGCTCGTCAAATATGGTGGGGACTGCTCCTTTCAGAAGATATACTTTTTGATTTGTTTGATGAAGGAAATTCTGTTCAAAATGCTTAGAACAAAGCCTATCGTTGCTTGTAGGCTTCCAACCTTCGATCCTCATATTTTTGATCCATAAATCATGTCTAGGAAAATCTTTAGGAAACCTGTCGAGGAAGAAAGAAAATTAATTTTATTTTTCATACAACTACAAATAAAGGCCACCCTTGAAATGCACACCTTGTATAAGGGTATTGGTATATTATATATTACAATGCAAAGTCATAATATTTCTATTCAAAATGTAAGCTATAATAGATACGCCACTGGAAAACTGATTGTATTTGAACCAAAAAATCCCTTAAAAACATAATTTTTAGACTTTACGTGCTCAAAAACATTATGATTCGCATGTTAGTGGTACATTCCAAATTATATTTCGGATACACATATATCTTTGAACTAGTTATCGAGATATTTGCATGAATTTCGGATACACCAAAAAAATAAGATCATAAATTTACCTGTGAAAAGTGATTCCTGGCTCCTTCCTGCTGCTGTGGCTTTTACAACGGTAAGCTGCACACCCCACCATTACGCTCACCACAATATTTTACAATTATTGGTCTTAAAAACGTTAAATATCGCAAAAAACACCACCTTGACACTACCGTCAGTTTTCCACCAGCATTTTGACAGCTATTCATTTTCGGTATCAGCTAATCCATATAGCATCAAATGGGCGTGCGGTATCCCCTCTCTTTCCTTATCTAAGGTTTTGTGGTTATAATGATCAATGTCAAAATGTTAGGTTAGCACTGGCTATCGATATCGAATATCAATACTTTACATCCCATCACTATAGGATATCACTGACGTCAGAGGTTGTTTGCGCGGCAAAACCAAACGAGTGATTTTGTCATGTGTATTAGGCTCTAAGGAACGCGTAAACGACATAATATTTTTTTTCTGCAAGTACCCTGTTATCTAAGATATCAGAATGAATTGGAGGAGGACCAGAACCTCCTTACCCAGGTTCCCGTTTTTTTTATGGTCAGCCTCCCGCAAAGGCAGAAAGCCTATTGCGCTGTAGAAGCGCTGCGAGAAGATAAGTCTTGGTTCACGTTAGATTTGAAACGCTGCAGATCGTAGCCGTCGGGAAACAAATTCCCCGGCAGCTGATTCCACAGCGTCGAAGTTCTCCAAAAGAAGGAATGCTGGAGGAGACTGGCTCGGGGGGTAAGGAACTCAACTTGGTAAGGATGAGCTCGCGCTCTCTAGTGTTCCTGGTTCGGACGGCCTTTGGTGTTATTATCTGGGAGAGCTCACTCGAACATCTTCCGTGATAGAATCTGTAAAACAGGGATAGGTCAGCCACCCTCCTTCGATGTTCCAAGCTGTGGAGGTCCTTTGTGAGGTTAGGCGTATCGATTAATCTAATTGCTCTTTTCTGGATAATGTCCAGAAGCTTAAGAGAGTGCTTCGGAGCGCATCCCCACACATGGGAGCAATACTCCAGCGATGGTCGGATCTGTGCCTTGTAGAGCAGCAGCAGTTGCTCTGGTGTATACAACTTCCTACAGCGAAACAAAACTCCAAGCTTCTGGGATGCCGTTTTAGCAATACTGACGGCGTGGTCGTGCCAAGACATGTTATTATTGATGTTGATGATCCCCAAAAGCTTGACGGAAGGTGATTCGACTATGGGGTGGCCCTCCATTTCCACGGTTGGTAAGCCATCGTGAAACTTCTTTGTAAGTGTTGTTGTCTGAGTTTTTTTTACGTTGATCTGTACTTTATTTGCTAATCCCCACTCGACAATTGTTTTGATATCTGCGTTGATCTGTGAGGCATGCTGCTGTCGCCAACGTACCGTCTCCTGGGATGATAGTGGCTTGCCTGGTTCCATGCGCGACACTAATGTACTGTCATCTGCGAAGCTGTAGATTGGATTGGATGTTATTTCCAGCAGCTCGTTGATGTACAGCAGAAACAGTGTAGGGGATAGGACAGATCCCTGAGGAACACCGGCGTTTATTGAAAATACGTCTGATGAACAGCCCTCGACTACAACAAACAGAGATCGGTCGTTGTTCAAAAACCTATTCAGCCACTGGCGCAGGCCAGGTGGTAGTCCATAAGCAGCAAGCTTGCCCAGAAGTCCCTCATGCAACACTCTGTCGAAAGCTTTCGATATGTCAAGTGCAACAACACGGGATTCGCCATGATTTTCTATTGCTCTGTTCCACAAGTGAGTGACGAAGGCAAGGAGGTCCAACCCTCATCACAAAGGTGAGGATAACCTTGGGCCCTGTTCATCTTATGTCTTCATGTTCAAGGACCCTTGAACCTAGTAGTCTGCCTGTGATATCCAAGGGCTTCACAGCGACATAGAATGTGTGCTGAGGACTTCCTCATCGCCACAGCGCAGCGTGGACTCGTCGGGTCGCTTGCCACACAAGTGAAGGTGTAGTGCCAGATAGCAGGCTCTGAGTCGGTTTCTGTCTAGTGACAGACAGAACAGCCTACATCGGCCAGAAGTCCTAAAAGAGGTTCTCTAGCTTGGAAATAATCTCCAGAGATTCCTTTGGTGTGGAGGTTGATTTTGCAACCACACCGTCTTTTTTTCCTTCTAATGGTGCCTGCTGCCAGCCTTACAGCCGGCTCAGGAAATAATACCTCGACCCTCGCCTTGCTAAGGTATAAGGTGTCCGCCGTTTCATCACCTCAAGCTCCACAGAAGTGATACCTGATGTCTTGCCGAAGTGTCATCTAAGACCTTTCTACAGTGCAGAACGAGCCTTGATGTAAACCTGCAAGCACTCCATGCTTTTAATGCTGCCTTGCTGTCAGATGAGGTAGTAATAATCCGCTTCTTAGGCCTCTGAATTTCGTAAATACGTGAGTCACAAGCTAAAATCGCATATATTTCTTTCACGCTTTGAAAACTTGAGCCCGTTCAACCTGGTTCTCAAGATTTTTGAATTGTATCATTGGTGGGTCTTCCGTATTTTATTATGTATTAAAAGGAGCGAGTTAACTTGCAACCTACGAGACCATAGAAGTTAACTTTTTACAGTTTTAAAAGGGATTTTTTGCTTTAAAGTATCTATCCAATGATTGGAATATTTTGCATACCAAAGCAGCCGCGAAGGTTTTTGGAGTACCGGCAAAAAAATTGAAGGGCTATCAACCGCCCGCCGATGATAAAGAAGCTGGATGTGGCCCATCAAAGTAGTTACAGATTAGTCAATTTGCTTGTTTTTAAACTGCGTTGAGAATGGATAGGCTAGTAGATAGTAGAAACAGCAACTATCCAGAAATGAGAGCAATACTCAGAGCGACTTACCTTGGTTGGCAAAAAGTAATTTGTGGCCCTATTTAAGTCGTCTTCATGCCAGATTATATTATTTGCAGTTTTGACTCGTACAATCTTGAATTTTAAAACTAACCCAAAAATATTTTAACCCTTTGGTGGGCTTATTGACTTATTCTATTATCAATTTTATATAGGTAAATGGCATCCGCTTTTATATGAACCAAGGTGTTAACCTCATGCAAGAAATATCCAACAGAATGTCAAGTCAGGAGGAGATGATCACTACTCAACAAGCACTCAAAAAAAGTATTCTAGAGTAAGTATAATTCAGTCGAACCAAGTAGACAAAGTTTGATAGTTTTTTTATGACTTACTTTTAAAAAAAAAAGTAGGTGCCATAAATTTATCCTGATCAAAAGAACTCAGAAGAACTTTAAAAACGCCATTTTTCATGTCATGAATTATTGGTTGCGATAGTTTGTTGTTAAACAATATTCTTTCCTATTAGTGCCGATTTCTACATCAATTTTTTTGTTTTTTTGTAGTGTAGTGCAGAAGTAGCTGAAACTTCTTTGAATGTACAATTATTTATGGTTTTAGTTAATTCTTATACAGGGTGTCCCAGGATAAAGTGCACAAACGGAACGGTAAAAATAAACCCAATTTTTCGACAAAAAAATATCTAAAAAAATCTCAAAAAAGTGTTTGCCTTACATTGACAGTACAATACTTTCAAAAATAAAAACATTAATAATCTCTAATATTAGATGATGCTTAGCGAAAAAAAAATCCGCAAAAGAAAGTAAGCTTCAGAAAAAAAATGTCTTTAGAAATGTTAGATCTTTTTTTGAACTATGTTTCAATTTTCAAGAAAATACCCCCATAACTATACTTTTTTATCTCATCCTATTGATCCCCATCCAACATCCTGTCTAATAAAAAACTATGTTATATGTTTAGCACAAGGTTTTTTTACATAACGTTAAACAAAGCGTCGCTGGTCATTATTTATCATCGCTCAATTTAACGTCTTGTAGAAAAGCATCGCTTACACTTTTTTGCACTAAATTTCGATTTTGAAGGAAATACCCCCATAAACATACTTTTTTTGTCTCTTCTCATTAATCCCTATCCAATATCCTGTCTAATAAAAAAAACTGCTACGTTTTATGTCTTGTACAAAAAGCTATGATGATTTCTAATAAAAAGAACAAAAAAAATATTTCCACTAAAAGGCAAACACATTTTTTTTAGTTTGGTTTTTTTCGTCGTTAAATTGTGGTCTAGTTTCCCCAGTTTCGTATGTGCACTTTGTGCTGGCAAAACCCTTTATTAAGCGTGAAGTCAAAAAAAAACCATATCCTAACTCATCGTTTTATTTTACAGTTTAATATATACAGACAGGCAGGTAATTCCGCGAACAGGAGTGAAGCACGCGAATATTTGGGGTCTTACTGACGAGAACTTGATTATGCTGAAGCCAAACATGCCAGATCAAATGGAAGACATCTGGCCGTTACATTGGTTCGTCAAACTGAAACGATCTGACCGGTTCAACATGAATGTTTCGAGGAATTTGGATGACATGGACCAGATGGCTAGAAAGTAAGTGTTGATTTTGTAGCTTGTGCTATATTAATTCATCATGCCACTCATTTTTTTAAAATGAAAAACACTAAAGTAATTTTGATGAAATACTCAGGGGTTTACTGCTATGGCAAGGACAAAAAGCAGCTTTAGTTTTAAATAATCCATTCAGTGGCGGCATAGTAATCATTGAAAAACGGGTGCTGCTTCTCTCCCATGTAACTTTGCGGAAGGATTGATATGCTATCTTTGCAACTTTTACGATAAGTTACTGAGGAACCTGCAAGTAACAAAATGAACAAAACAAAAAACATTACTCTTTCCTTTCCCTCGTAAGGTAGGTGCAGGTAGTATTGTTCATTTATTGGGAGGCCTGGTAGGTTTGACAAAAAGGAGTTATTGAGAGAGTTTTTAGCATTGGTTATGGGTTCAGCAAATCACTGATGCCCTACGAGTCAATATGCCTGGCTCACCTCCCCATCACTACTAAAAAACGATCTATTGGTTGTGAGTGAACAATTAAAAAAACTTAAAAGATCCTCAATGCTACCTCTGAGATTTTGATTTATAGGTCATTGCAAGCATGTTTGTTACATTCCATTTTTCTTTTTAGCATGATACCTATGCAGCAGATTGAATGCTGCCTGTGTATGGTACCCTGCTTCACAGTACATGAGGTCAGGCTACACCTATCCTCAGACCAACACAAACAAAAGAAGTCAGAGTACTTGGCTTCTTTAGAGTATGAAGAAGACGAATAAATTTAAGTCTGTTTATAACTGAAAAGGCTTCAAGGATTTCAAATTCATTAGCCTGAATGTTAGAACCTAGAAAGTATTCTAGATATCACTGTTTTTATGTTTGTATGCTGTTTTTGTGTTTCTACTGTGATTTATCATTAGAATTACCCTTATTTTTGTATGAAAATATCCATAGTTTGTTCTGATGACTGGTATCTGTAATGCTGTTTTGAAGTTAGTTTTTAGTTTAATGTTTTCTTGAGAATAGTACTTCTTTTTTATACCAATGAGAAAATAAACCTGATTATATTGTTATTGTAGGTTTTATTCACATTTTACAACATAAAAAAGCTTAAAATTAATCTGTCGTAATATCCACATCTCTAGTCCAGCTGTAACAGAGGAAAAAAATATATAGAATTCAATACTCATAAACATGCTAAAAATGAAAGATTTATTGATAGCCACATACAAATTTCTAACCATTATCCATCCTGTTCAGTTGAATAAAAGAATTGTTTTCTAATCAACAATTATGCATAAAAATATAATTAGAAAAGTACTCATTACTTTAAAGGAGAAAGAAGTAAAAAAGTTTCTTTCATTGCTTATTAAGGTTCAAAATCTTTTCATTATGTACAATTTACATTGGAACTTGTCACATGAATTTAATACATCTCTCGAGATAACAGAAATGACATGAATTGTCAAAAATATCCTAATGTGATTTTGGTAGATCATTTATTATATGACAGTGTTGAAAAACATTAAAAAAAGTTATATTTCCAAATAAAAGGAACAGAGAAAAAACTAAACTCAGTGTGGCTATCATTTTACATCTAAACTGCTACTAAAACTAACAAATAAGTGAAAATACAAAAAGAGGAACAGAACTTTTGGTGAATAGGCTCATACAATAGCTAAATGTAATAAAATTTGATGCAGGTCAAACATTTTCGACACAACATACACATACTATTTTCGCATGTTGGAGGCACTATCGGCTTGTTGAATACATGACAGAGATATTTAGTCATTCTTCATTTGCTACTTGGACAAATGGAGCATATTTTTGTTCTCTATGGTATGTTCAGAAGCTGGATCTATGAAAAAGGAAGGAGAGGAAAGATCATGCTGACCCTTCGACTGCTGGACGATGGATCATTTTCGAATTTGGATATCACTGGAACTAATTGACTCAAACCACTGTTGCTAAGGCAGAGTACTTATGGTGTCTTAGTTTGAGAGTAAGTATATAGAAAAAAAATGCATATTATAAACAACAAAAATACATACATTTAAAGAACATGTGTAGTCTATCTGACGAAGGGTCAGTATTTAAGGCTTAAGACAGGCTCAAGGTAAGATGAGAACTGTGTTTACTACAAACTCAATTTTGGTACTGAATATTTATATGCAGGCACAACAAAATTTGGTTAAAATAAATTGAGTTTCAAGGTCTATACTGACCGTTTCTAGCTGTCACAGGTGAACATTTATGTTAATGGGCAACCATATTGACTAGGTGTGATTAGACAGATCAGACTGTTAAGCACATAAAAACATAAAAGAATTGCAGGATTTCAATTTCCATTCAAACAGCAAGAATGGAAAAGAAATTGCTTGCCTTTTCCGCTCCTGTCAAAAGCCACATTTCATAAAGGGGTGACACACGTACGAACTTTAAGTATGGGGTTTTTAAGTTTGCAAACTTACTCGGCTCGACGCGGTGACACACGTGAAGCTGAAATCACTCATTTTGATCATTTTCCTAAATAAACAAAACTTTTAACAAACGCTAAACACAACAAGCATTGCGCATCGATGGCCTGCCGAAACGAAGTGGTGGCTCGCGGCTCGCAATATGAGCCGAGACAAGCTACGAGCAAAATTTCAAACCAGTTGGATCGCCGGCGACTTGCACGATGGTTTTAACCCTTAACTGGTAACGTGCAAGTTCGGGACATAGCTGGTAATGTGCAGTCTGTGAGACTGTAACCTCTTTGAAGCTTAAAAAATCAAATTCTCCTAATTATTTTTTGGAAAAAATGCATGAAGATTTGTAGGATATATATCCTTTAATAATAATTTTGAATAAAGTAGCAGAACATGTGATGTAAACAAAAAAAAATAGATAATTATTAACTAGAACACAAATTACCATGCCATGACTACCAGTTGAGAAAAATCATAACGTAAACCATAACGTCCCGTCTCGCAGACTGAACCAAACTAACAACTAAGCACATCTGAAATGTTGTTTATGCAAACTTATTGATAAACGGGATATAAAAGGGATACCAATGGCTGGTAGATTAGATGAGGTCATTTACAAGAAATGCGGTAAGGTTTTGTTGTAGGGTCAAATTTAAGATTGCTTGCAGTCTCACAGACGGCAGGTTACCAGTTAAGGGTTAAAGTACGCGCACTTACGGTGACACACAGGCGAAAAAGGTCGTCGAGCCATAAGTACTCGTACTTGCTCGTACGTGTATCACCCCTTTTAGAAGGCATTATTGTCTGCTCATAAATTTAATTATTTAACTTACCTTTTTGAATCCAATGTCTGCTGCATACTCCCTGAAGCACTGACGGCAGATGTTCAGGCCATATTTGCGAATCAAACCGTGTCTGTTGGAACACGCACGGCTATAATAAAAAATAATGTAAATTCTACGAGCCCCAAAATTAGAACCATGCTACAATTTGAGGTTATGGTTTGGATTTGAGCCTAATATAACTTACCAGGACCTAGATCCTTGACCATATTTACGAGGATGTGAGTACCAGATGTTTTGGAAACCCATTTTTTATTTTCCGATAGGATATTTGCCTATTCAAGGAATAATCAGGATTTTCAAAATCTTAGCTTGCCTGCCTCGATTTTTGACGTACGAAAAAGACATTCAAGGAATTGACGTTTGACATTGTTGACTTGAATCACAAAACAGGTACGGTTAACTTGAGTCATAGAGCAATCATAGAAGGCTACACAAAACAGGTACGGAAGGCTATATAGAATGACAACCTTCATGAAAAATTAAGTAACTTTCATTGGCGCCCTCTAATGCCCTTTTGTGAAAAATACCTTCTTCGTCTAGAAAAATACCTGTTTTCTTAAATCCAACTATTTGCAAAAAAGTAATACCATTTACAAAACATATAATTGAGGTATAAAAATACCACAGGCCATAAATTTTATTTTGTGGTCTGTGAAACTACAATTTATCTTAAATCCAGCTCAGAGATAATACCCCCTCTTATCCAGCTTCATGCATCAAAGTATTAATCATTTGTAATTTGTAGGACATAACAAATAAAACAAGTAGTTCAGGTATGTGCAGATTATAAACATAATAAATCACAAAATAATGTACAACAGTCCATATACCAGATTTACACTTATTTATTCAAATCTATAAAATATACCATATATAGTTTCGACCCTAACACTTATTCTACAATGAATTATAGATAAGATAAAACAATGTACAAATTTTGCATATACATATTATGATGTATACATATTAGGATGTACATTTTAAAACAGAACTTATAGTACTGTGTGGCCATTGTAAATTGACCAGCATGGCATGAGGAAGAGGACCGGGAGGCTCCCTTAGGCCTAGGTAGGGATCGTCATTATCATGCAGAGTCTAAAAAGGGATAGAAAATACATGTATAACAGAGACATTAAATCGCCTGCTGTGATTATCCAATCCCGATGCTGGACCCTCTTTAAGGAGGGGAATAAAATCTGCTGTTGCCAATTGTACTTAAAGGGTATTAAGTGAATATGCATTTTTTGCCATTTCCTTTACATACATATAAAATAAAAGAAGTTATGAAATAAAGGAAATAGGCTGAAATTATTGAGAGTTATGGCAACGCCCTCACTTCTTTCACCACATTTTTGTCGCTGGTCAATTTACGTTGGTCACACAGTACCTAGCATTTCCACATATTCATTCTTATTTATTTATAAAACACACACTGGAATGCTGAAAAATAAATTAATAAAGTCAGTTGTTGAATTAATTTCCTGTCCCAAATTTTTACCTAAATCCCTCCCTAATCACTTTTAATCTGACTTGGTGCAAACCACTGAAAGAGTACTATGCTTATGCATCAGTTTTATTGTAGAAATGAAGATTATTTTCCAAATTATAGAGAGCCAACATCTTTTATGTGAGCCTTTAAAAGAAATGAGACAAATAAGGCAAACTATTACTAGTGTTGCAGTGCTGTGTTGCCATTTCAACAATATATGTTGAGTATAGTTAGTCAATCATATTCAGCCAATTAGTAAAAGGAGCTTGCTGCAGGGAAAAAATTTCTGTTGATACACATATCAGTAATCCTATTGATAAAATGATTAACTTTTGTTAAAATTTTTGGTTGTTTATAAATTATGAGCATATTCAACTTTAAACTTATGCAAAACAGTTTCCAGTAATATTGTGAAATGGATATTGCAAGCTCAAGTAGTAGCTGTAAGATTATTTCAAAATGTTCAATAAGTATCCGAGGCAAAGTACAGCTATAACTATGCAATCAAAGCTATATGGTCTCATTCCTTCAAAGGATTTCGCTGTGCAAATACTTAAGATTAACCTTGTAGAATAATAAAGACCAAACTTCGCTCAGCTCATCCTAAAACCACTGTATCACCAGGACATCCTAACCTAAGTTTAAGTATAGGTACTTATAAATAACTCTCATATATGTTAGCACTCAGTGTACTGAGCTTATCATTCAGCGATAGATTTTGCACTAGAAGGTATGGAAATGACTGCTTTGAGAGCAGCCCATTGAGAATAGGTATGAGCTTGGCAAGGGGTTTGGCCTCATTGAAAGGGTTCTGAAATCCATCCCCAATAGAGCTATCCATCGAGGCATTAGCATTGTAGAATTCTGCAAGCTGGTCACCTAGGAGGATAAAGCTGCGGTTCACACAGTGGGTTGTTATTGATTTCACCTCATCACTTTCCAATAAATCTGCTGTTTCCAAGAGCTGAAAGAAGATGAAGTTCTGTTTGTGATGGATTTTTTCTTAAAGAGTCCATAATACTAGTAGTTACAGAATTAATATTGCTAATCAAAAAATTAGAAACAACACCCCAAGGTTCCAAAACTCACCAGTTTCTCATGTGTACCACTGGTACTTTCTACATCATTGATGATGTAATTTTTGAAGTTTTCTATTGGACTCTGATCATGAGATGCTAAGGAAGTCTGTAAACTCCAAAATATTGCTTCTAAGTCACTCAATTTTAATCGCTTTGTTAATTCTATTCCTTGTAATAGCTTTTCCATCTGAAATAATTATATAGATTTATTAGATTAAGAAAACTTTTCTGTAGATCTACCATTATGAGGTATTTTAATTCAATACTGAATGTATAGCTTTTATGTTATTACTTATAAAAAAATGATAAGTACCTCTTTTTCAACCAACTTAACAATCTTATTTATGCTATTATCCAGAAACTTCTGACATAAAGACAGATACTTCTCTTGTAGTTCTATGCTCATGGAATTTGGGTCTCTATACAAATATCCTCCGATTATACTCAACTGAATCTTTAAAGTTACCATTAACATCACTGTTGAATATATTATAGTTGCTGTTTTGGAGAACACAGATATCTGAAAGCAATTTCTTGGATATAGGTATTAAGTAAACACAGTGTTTTCAAAAATTCAATTCAAGAAATAATTGGGGTTAATAATCAAGTAGATCCAGATTGGTCTCAGGACTCTCAGGTTGTCACATCTCCTGATTTCACTGGAAGTCTCTTGGTTTCAAGACAAATCTATCAGCTCCTGGTTAAACTTAATTAACTCCTAATGAAATAATCATTTAAAAAAGTAATGACTAAACAAAGCAATAGACATAATACTTGCTCTTACAAAGAAGCTTATTTAGCAAGATCTCAAGGTGGCAAGACTTGGCACCCCCCACCCCCTGGATATTTTGTTATGCTGATCATGTTCCCAAAGTTATAAGAATATTGACTAGTCATACTATAAACAAATATTAAATTAATCTGTGGCTTTTTTTATTGTTATTGAACAAATTAATATGTCTATGTACTTACCTTGAGTTTATTCCATAGTTCAACTTTGGCTTCTGGATTCTTCTTGATATTCTCAACAATATCACCAGTATTAAAATGTTTGGAAATAACTTCATACAAAGCCCCAGACAAATTAGCTATTGTTTGATTGCTTGTCCTTGCAATGCTTTCGAAATGGTTTAGCTTGCGATTTCTCTCTATAAACTCTGTAGTCTCTTTTTCTTGCCATTCTTTCAGACGTTGCTGAGCATATTTAGTTAAATACACGGATCCAACAAGTAGGGCTCCGCTAACAATAAACTTGTTTTTGTAACGACTGAAAAATCCACGGATTTTTGAAAAGGTAGACATGATTTGGGCAGGTTATGGACAGGACATACTAATTTGCAAATTACTTCGGTCACTCCTCAATCACACTGTGATAAAGAACTTTTCAATATTATTTTTAATAAAAGTATAAATTATAACCTAGAATTATCAAAAAAACCTTAGATAAGGAAAGAGAGGGGATACCGCACGCCCATTTGATGCTATATGGATTAGCCGATACCGAAAATGAATAGCTGTCAAAATGCTGGTGGAAAACTGACGGTAGTGTCAAGGTGGTGTTTTTTGCGATATTTAACGTTTTTAAGACCAATAATTGTGAAATATTGTGGTGAGCGTAATGGTGGGGTGTGCAGCTTACCGTTGTAAAAGCCACAGCAGCAGGAAGGAGCCAGGAATTACTTTTCACAGGTAAATTTATGATCTTATTTTTTGGTGTATCCGAAATTCATGCAAATATCTCGATATCTAGTTCAAAGATATATTTGTATCCGAAATATAATTTGGAATGTACCACTAACATGCGAATCATAATGTTTTTGAGCACGTAAAGTCTAAAAATTATGTTTTTAAGGGATTTTTTGGTTCAAATACAATCAGTTTTCCAGTGGCGTATCTATTATAGCTTACATTTTGAATAGAAATATTATGACTTTGCATTGTAATATATAATATACCAATACCCTTATACAAGGTGTGCATTTTAAGGGTGGCCTTTATTTGTAGTTGTATGAATAATAAAATTAATTTTCTTTCTTCCTCGACAGGTTTCCTAAAGATCTTCCTAGACATGATTTATGGATCAAAAATATGAGGATCGAAGGTTGGAAGCCTACAAGCAACGATAGGCTTTGTTCTAAGCATTTTAAACAGAATTTCCTTCATCAAACAAATCAAAAAGTATATCTTCTGAAAGGAGCAGCCCCCACCATATTTGACGAGCTTCCGGAATACTTACGTCCAAAAATTGTAAGTTATAATTCCTAGCTTACATTGTCTACGCTTAATCAATATTAAAATAATAAACATCCTAGGACTATGACAGATCGATAGATGGATAGATGGATAGATGGATAGATGGATAGATGGATAGTTGGATAGATGGATAGATAGATAGATAGATATACTTTATAGTCTAAGAATTTACAAGATTCTTATTGCCAAAGCTATATAATAACAAACAAAACTTTTGGGATATTCACTAAAACCTGTGAGGAGGAAGTTTGTTATAAATCTTCACTCCATTGTATATAATTGGATCATTAATGAGTTATGATTTGGGTGTGATATTAATTTAAAATCATTCTTATGCCTTATGCCTATATTCTATATTTATGGTCTCAAATTTCGTTTTATATTTGAGTATTAGTGATGATGTTTCCAAAATAAACAGTGCAATAAAGTAAGGAGAAATGCGATTACGAATGGCTGAATAACCATTTAAAAATTGATAGCTATGAAAATCAAAAGGCAGCTAACCTCAAAGATGTAATAATTTCTTGTGTTACAGTTACATTATTAAACAACTATATTTAGGTGTGTTTACTCGATACGAAATCAAAACAAAATGTTACTGTCACTTTTCCTATAAGATTCAGTCACTCATTCACATCTACTTAAATCATAAATTAATTTGTTCTGTCTTTCTTTCGGAAATAATGTTTCAAACATTGTCTAATATACAGCTCTGTTATTTTAGGCAAAAGAAAGAAAAAGACCCCGTGAACGTGATGTTCATCCAGAACCATCGCCATCAACCTCAGCTCTGGCTGCACAGGACGACTCTCCCCGGAAAAAGAAACTTAGAAGAGAACTGCTGCTGCAAAAAGATAAGAATAAGGAAAAAACGAAAAAAATCCGTGCCCTTGGTCAGTCACTGAAAAGAGCACACAAAAAAGTAGCCTCTTTAAAAATAATTGCTGAGGAATTAGAGCGACAAAATTTACTATCTCAAGAAAATTTAGTTTTAGTTCAAAATATGAGCAAGGTTAATATAGAAATATTGAACAGAAAAATGGGGAGAAATGTTCAATATTCACCTGAACTTAGGAAATTTGCCCTGACATTAAATTTTTTTTCACCAAAGGCATACAACTATGTGAGAGATGTTTTTGACACTTGTCTCCCGCATAGCAAAACTATTGCTAAATGGTTTCAGAATGTGGATGCTGAGCCTGGTTTTACCAAGGAATCAATAAATACCTTAATAAAGAAGGTTCAATCATCTGACAGACCGAAAATTTGTTCATTAATTATCGATGAAATAGCCATACGGAAACATTTAGAATGGGATGGAAAAAAATTCCATGGTTATGTGAACTATGGTACAAATTTAAACGATGACTCTAATGCTTTAGCCAACGAAGCTTTTGTTATAATGTTGGTTTGCATCAATGGAACTTGGAAATTACCTGTCGGTTACTTTCTTACAGATTCTTTGAATGGCAGTCAAAAACATTCAATTGTATCTCAATGCATCCATCTGATTAAAGATACGGGAGCCAAAGTTATGTCAATCACATTCGATGGTGCTCCATCTAATACCGCTATGTGTCATAACTTTGGATTCCTATTTAACATTTCAAATATACAGACAAGTTTCAGAGTTACAGATCATAATGTATATATTTTTTATGATCCATGTCATATGATAAAACTTGTTCGCAATGCATTTGGTGAAAAGAAAATCCTAATTGATTGTGATAACAATTTTATTCAATGGAAATACATAGCGCTTCTAGAGAAGCTGCAAACTAGCGAGGGCTTACATTTAGGGAATAAGTTACGTCGCGCTCATATTATTTTTGTCAAACAAAAAATGAAGGTTCGGCTTGCAGTTCAGTTACTTAGTGCATCAGTAGCCGATGCTATTGAGTATTGCGAAAAAAAGCTGAATCTTGAGGATTTTAAAGGTAGTCAGGCAACAGTTAAATTTATTAGAATTGTAAATAGCATTTTCGATATTTTAAACAGCAGAAACCTAGTAGCACCAGGTTATAAAAAAGCATTATGTCAAAAAAATATAGATCGATCTGCGGAATTTATCAATAGTGCAATTTTTTATCTTTCAAAGTTGAAATTATCTAATAATGAGCAAGTAATCATGTCTAACAGAAAAACTGGGTTTATTGGATTAATAATTTCATTATCAAGTTCTTTAGGATTGTACAAAGAACTTATTTCTGAGAGAAAAACATTACTGTACCTTCCGTTGTATAAGATTAGTCAAGATCATTTAGAATTATTCTTTTCGTCAATTAGATCAAGAGGTGGCTGGAATAATAACCCAACCGCTCGACAGTTTCTAGCTGCTTACAAAAGGCTTCTGGTTCGAGCAGAAATTAGAGAGGGCGGTATGGGTAACTGTATTCCATTAGATCAAATCCCTATTCTAAGTAGTTCTACAAAAAATGTAAGGTCTGAAGATGTAATTAATAGTAGTTTATCGAACCATAGTTTAATAGACATAAATGAGCCTTCTGATGATCTAGAAACTATTTGGAAGGATCATGACTACATCATGAATGCACCTGTGATAAGTGAATGTTCATCCCAAATTGTGCAATATATTGCTGGTTATGTTTCGCACCAATTACAAAAAACAATAAAATGTGAAACATGTGTCACAGCATTGATTGGTACTAGAGATCGGTTTCTCAATTCCCTAATTGAATTTAAAAGCCACGGCGGTCTGACTTACCCATCAAATGATGTTATCAAGATATGTTTGAAATCGGAACATTTTCTGAGAGATAATGAAAATTGTATTCACACCAAACATTTTGTACCTTTGCTGATAAGCAAAATAATATCAAGTTTTCTAGGCACCCCTATTTTCAGCTGCTTAGAACGTCACGTATTAGAAAATGATGTAAATCATATATATTTTTTAATAAAAGCTGTATGCACAAAATACTTAAATATCAGAATCCATTTTATTGTAAAATCTCGATCACAACAGGACAATCCAGTTCGGAGCCAATTAACAAAAATGATTCTGTTTAAAGGGCAGTAAAATATTGGTAGTTTTTGACCTTCATGACTGTAATATTGACTGCCATCAATTGTAGGAGCAAGCGAAATGCCACGTTCCTACAAAAAATTTATTTTTGTTGAAGCACACAATACTGAGTTTCACCCAAACTTCCCCATAAGTAAATACATAACTGCAATAAATTAGAACTTACTGGAAGCAAGGGGTTAAGTGATAAAATAGAGTTGTAATTTCTATGTAAGTTATAGGACCTCACCTATATTGAATGAATTGTTCGTTTTTATTTACTAGCTAATCTAGGGGTCATTTTCTAATTTTGTAAATGTTTTGATTTTGGATAAGATTAAAGGACCTTTGTATTTCTAGCCCAAAACTTACTTTATTTCATGTCTGAGATAATTTTTATGTTTAACCCTCCAGCTTTTTCATTGATTATTGCCACCGTCGCAAAAAGAAGTTAAGTATAAAAAAGCCTCGTTGGAGTAATTAAAAATACTGCTCTTCAGTACACACTACAAACAGCAAGTAACAGCGTAACAGCAAGTAGATTTTTTCACTGCATATGGGGACTTCGAGATTGAAGGCATCAAATTCCTCAATCTCGTAAGCTAATCTATAATAATAAAAATGTTTTATTGCTGCTTCTGTTTACAGTATGTAATAGACAGTATTTTATATATAAACATAATGTCAATAAATATAAATATACTATAGGTATGATGTGTTCTTTAATAATAAAAAATTGATTTACTACAAACTACAAGCAGTTTTTTTCTTTCTGGGTAGAAGTATAATCGTGTCTTTCATCAGTCATATACTGCAAATGAACATAACATGTTCATGACTGAATAAAATATATACATTATCAATTTTTATATATTATTGGCCACAAAACAGCAGTCGAATGAAAATCACGGTTACGGTAATGTTAGTCACTTAAATTTTAATTGTGGATGGCGAAATTGGCCATATAGAAACCCTGAATAACAATATTTCATTAAATTTTATTTGAAAAAGATTATTTCTACAAATAGCTCAACCATAACGTTAATCCCATTAGTTACGCCACTGGGAATAGCGCTTTGGTGCCATTTGGTATCAGAAATGTCAGTCGCGGGTTCCGTCCTCTCTCTTTCCTTGTCTAAGAAAAAAACAATAAAACCAGAGATAAAGATAACATAACACGCAAACCAAACAGAACATCCACCAATGAAGTGTCATGTGTCAATACCTCAGAGTAATAATTCTTACTCTGAGGTCAATACCCCCTGTTTTATGGTCTGTGGTCAATACCATCGAGGTAGAATCCCATGGAGGCGCGATAACGTGGCTGAAAGCAGGTGCAAGTTGGCCATATTGATTCGACACTTATGTCAAACAGCTGACGGTTCTTTGACAATTTCGTGTTTGCTTTTTTTGAGTGTGTTTACCGAGATTTTTAGTTATTTTTAAGTGATATTCTAGTGAATTCATAAAGGAAATAATGGTTTCACGTGCTTATAGTAGTTGCTGTAGCAGAGATGGCATGGATAAGGAGAAATCGACAGGAATTACATTTTATAGGTATGTGTGCAAAAAAATAACAATGTACAGGACCGCATTTGTAATCTTTATCTCAATAAAGTCTAACGTATCGCAGCAATAATACAGTTGTATTATTCAGTTGATGATGAATGTCGTCTCTACAAATAAGCCTGTTTTTTCATATACTTAACTATGAATTTCATATTAGATTGAAAAATCAACCCAAATCATCATTGTAATGAATTTTCAAAATTGTTTACATAAGAAAGTAATCCGGCTCTGGCGAGGCGTCCATATTGTTACCACGCTTAGCCACGCCTCCTGCTACCGTTTTTGTTATGCAAAATTGAACCTTATAGCGTCTCTTAGAAATTCTACCTCGATGGTCAATACCTATGGAATATGGAAGGGCATGGCCGACTCTACACCTGTTTTGTGCTCTACACTAGGCCGGAGCCTTAGATGTGGCAACGTGGCTTAGCTGTCAAATAGTTGGCCTATAATTTCAGAATAATTATTACATTTTATATGTATTAGAGTTCATCTGGGTTAATAAATCAAGAAAAATACCTTTTAGAACTACTACTACTACCACCACTTACATCTGATGTCTGGTTCATCACAGTCAGACACTACAAAATAAAAATAAACGCAACCTGTTTCCTGCTGCCACTTCCACTTCCACTTAAATGAACACTCAATTTACTTTGTAAATTGTCACTTGAGCTAGAAAAATTCACTATTAGGTCACTGTGAAGCCATTCTTGCTGGTCTTGATTCCCTTTCACTACCAAATCTTTTCGTAGGTATGCCCAGCTGCATGCCCTCGTTGGCATGCCCAGATGAGTTCTATTAACTGTCTTTTTCTGTGATATTTGGGAGGTCCAGAAAACATTGTAGGTACCACATTGTGGTTTAAAATAGGTCTTATCCTTTGAAATGTTTGTAAATTATTGTCTTGATTCTTATAAATATAACCAGCCCTTATCTTTTTATCTTTATAGTTTCGTTTATGCAGGTAAATAATTATTTGGAAACACATTAAAAATCACCTTCAGCAACACATTAAAAATCACCTTCCACTCTTCGTTGTTACTCTGGAAGGTTATGTTGGTATCTCCTTGTTTGGAAGCCCCAATTGCTATTGCAACCTGGTACTACACACTTTGCAGGCATCTTTTTATCTTTATAGTTTCGTTTGTGCAGGTAAATAATTAGAAACACATTAAAAATCACCTTCCACTCTTCGTTGTTACACTGGAAGGTTATGTTGGTATATCCTTGTTTGGAAGCCCCAATTGCTATTGCAACCTGGTACTACACACTTTGCAGGCATCTTTTTATCTTTATAGTTTCGTTTGTGCAGGTAAATAATTAGAAACACATTAAAAATCACCTTCCAATCTTATTTTTCACTCTGGAAGATTACACTAATGACTTCACAACAAACAAAAGCTCGGCCCGATACCAGTGTTGCCCCATTTCAATGCTCCGGCCTAGTGAGTAAAGTCGGCCATGGGAAGGGGCATGCGTGCACTCGTTTGCGGCTAGAATGAGATAGCGCTAGTCAGGGAAAACAGCAGAAGATTTGCCGATGCGCCACATCATGGCCGACTCTACACCACAAACTCTACACTAGGCTGAAGCCTTCGATGTGGCAACGTCACTTTGCTGTCAAATAGTGAGCCGGTTACCGTGGGCCGAACGGCGGACATTCCGCGGAAAATTTAAATTGTTTTATAGTTTTAGAATAATTATTACATTTTATATGTATTAGAGTTCATCTCGGTTGATAAATTAAGAACAATACTTTTTGAAAAAAGAAAAATACTGAATGGTGAAAAATGCCAGTAGTATCAGTACAAAAATGTACATGTATTTAGATTTAGAGATTGTCCCTTCTGTTGGACATTTCTTATATTTTCATTAGATTTCCTCTTTTTAGTTTTATCAGTCTGTATTTTGTCTTGAATTGTTTCAGTGTGATTCTGAGCTTGATTACCGCAGACAGAGCAGGCATGGAAGGAGGAAAAGTTTTCTACTACTATTTTAAGAAACTAGTGGGAATTGGGAATATTATTTTTTTGAATGAGTACATCTCTCATCTTAAAAACCTGATCTTAAAAATATTTTTCTTAAATACTCTTTCCTTCAGCATCTCACATTTTCATGTAGAGGATATTTTTGATACCAACTAAAATGAAAAACCAGAATTGTTGGAAACATTGAATTTATTGAACATTCAACACTCAATGGAAACATTATCTGAACACCCTAACCTATAGGTGTTTGTGTGCCATTAAATAAAAATCAATATAAACTATAGATATATTAACATTTGTTCAAAATGAGAAACAAAGTAGCGTTAAGTTTGTACCCCTGATGTTTAAAAATTTCAAATATTTTGCTGAAATTCCTTTGGCATAATTTTCTAATATTAAAATGTTCGAAGAGCATAACCATCAGTATGAGCAGATCGTTATTTTAAAAATGTAGTACTACTGTATTTTTTGTACAACAAATTTGAGAGGAATTTTTGTGTTTCGTCAAATAATTTTAATATAATTTAATTAACGTATCTTATACACGTAATAAGGTTAATTATTACCTAGCAAAGTTTTACAATCAACATTCAACATCAATAAATATCTGTAAATTAGTTATAAAGCACAAAGATCTAACTTTTATTAATCATACTTTTTAAATCAAGTATTGAACATATATGTATAAGTGAAGAGCTTATGTTGTGCAATTTTTTTAATATCGACATTATCGAGATTAACAGTATTTGTATATTTGTAAAAATCAAATCCTTGCGCCAGATATTTTTTTCACACACAGATCCATCAATATAAGACTGAAGCAAGATGAAAATAGTCATGAAAAAAATATTGATGGACTAATCAACAATACAATATATATGTTTTCAGATACAATAATACGTTTTACTTTCCAAGATCACAGTAATCAATCACACTTATTCGGTATTTTTATAACATTTTTTTTTCATAAAACTTGCCATTTAGATGACAAAAATTACTTACTTTTATTATTTACATAAATATACCTTAATCTCAACTTACTTAACACAGCTTGCTGTGGAAACTGCTTTTGGAACCTATTTTTCAAGGATTATTAAAAAATAACTTTGCATAGTTAAATGAGCTGTAGTTTATTATGTATCTAGGTTCCTCTGGTCTATCAATCAAACTGCATCAATAAAAACGCTAATACTTCTGTTGTTGCTACAACTTTTCTTAAAAGAACTTTCACTTAATACACTGGGGAACATGTTATCTCTAAATAAAAAAAAGGTATACAGTTAATCCTGAAAATTGATCTTTTAATTTAACTATCTACTTGTTTTTCAAATAACGTAATACAAAAAACACCTGAGTGTTTTGTGTTATTGTTAGAGCATAGTAGACCGTGTGAAAAAACAATAATTAGGAGTCCATATCAATATGAACTAATATTTTTATTTATTTTCCCTTTTCAGATAATAGGGTACTTGCAGAGGTCGTGAAATCGCCTCGGGAGTATACATAGCGTAAAGAAAACCATATCAAGAAGCAGTAGGAAACAAAAAACATGATTTTATTGACGGCCAAAAAAGATATTTGCAAAATAAAATAAGGATATATTCAAATTTTTCCACGTGACTTAAAACAAGGGCTGACGTCACAGGTATCTTATCCATATCGACAATCGATACTGCTACAGCGCAGTTCAGTGAGATTCAACTGCGCATTCGACTAGAGATGATCTGAATTCTTTAACAATGCGACTCAATTTATTGATACTCAAAACATATTTGAAACAGGCAATTAACCCACTAGCATTTTCGTTGCAATACATTTTTATATCTAATAGGTATCACAGTTCATCCTGTTTGTGACCGAGATTCGCAACTAATGGAAGCCATCATTTTATTTCGGCGCATTCTATTATGAATGAATTCAAAGATAGAATCTAATTCAAGCCCATCCCTACAAAGTGAATTAGTAATCTAGCCTAATTTTTATTCTTTTGACTTTTGTACTTTTGTGTGTGACTGTGTTTTGTGGTTATAATGATCAATGTCAAAATGTTAGGTTAGCACTGGCTATCGATATCGAATATCAATACTTTACATCCCATCACTATAGGATATCACTGACGTCAGAGGTTGTTTGCGCGGGATTTTCCGGCATTTGAAATAATTTTTGGAATATCTCTCACAGCCGACACCAGAAAACCAAACAAGTGATTTTGTCATGTTTACTAGGCTCTAAGGAACGCGTAAATGACATAACATTTTTTTCTGCACCTATTACCCTATTATTCCATGAAGTAGTAAAACATTAGGAACCCTCTCTTCATCTCTTCTGTTTTTATAAAATACTTTTACTGACTGATAAAAAAGGTAAGTCCCCCGTATAAGGGTTAGTAAAAAGTACAGGATCACTTCAATACCTTACAAAGTGCCAAAGCAGAAACGATAAAATTCAATACGTAATTCAATACGTGACGGTTTTTAAGCAGAATTCAAAAATGCGAATACCCGTTTTATATCAACAACAAATCCATGGTTTTATTCATGAATTCAGATCGTGGTCAGATTTGACAAGTGTAAAACAGGAATTTGACATCAAATAAGTCCATGGATTTATTGTGGATTTCTTCACGGATTTAGAACCTGCTCTGATTTGTGGTCAACTGGTCAAGTTTGACGTCAAATTCAGTAGTGCCAACCATAAAAATTATATGATGCATGTAAAGCATGTTGAATACCCGTCTCCGTGTATTATTAAATTCTAATTAAAAATTCGTAATCAAATTAAGAATTTTACTGTTAAGACCACAAAAAATACGAATTGAATAGATCTTCCGAAAACCGCCAAATCATATGGCAGCAACGGTGTTGGCAACACTGCAAGCTGTCACAAAATCCATAGTTTTATTCACAGATGTAAAACACAATCATGAATAAATTCGCCAACAAATTGTCGATGTAAACGGGTATAACAACAATGTTGTCAGATATACCACTTTTAGGTTACATGTCATAATTTTATTTATTTTCGTTGCAAAGAATTTGCTCATATCGAATTTAGTAGTAGAAAGTACGCTTATATTATAAAGTCTCTAAAACTGCCACAGCTGGAGCGATAAGATTCGATGACTGGTGTTTTTGAACATGTAGAGTTCAAAAATGCCAACAGCAGTGTTGTCACGTTTACCACTTTTACGTTACATGTTATAAATAAGGCAGTTCATTTAAAATAAATTATGACGTAAAACGTAAAAGTCATTTTTGAATTCAGTATGTTCAAAAATCCCCAGGTATAGGATTTTATCGTGCCAGCTTTGGAGATATTTAAGGGTTCCTGTACTTTTTACTGAAAAAACGGAGATGCCGTATCTCAGTAATAGGAACGAAATTTTGAAATTGTGAAGCCTTGCTAAATATGGCATTCTGTTTATAATAACAAAACTATGACGTGTAATGTAAAAGAGATAAATCTGGCAACATTGGTGATAGCATTTTAGAATTCTCCATGTTCAAAAACCCTCAGGTGTTGACAGTGGCGTACACACACGGGGGGGGGTGTCAGGGTTCGAACCCCCCCCATGGGCTTGGAATTAGGTAAAATTATATTTATTCCTATCTAAACTTCCTATTCTCAATGATTTGGGGTTCTTAAATATCCATTGTGCTATGCCAGTTGCTCCAGAAGCAGTTTTAGGACAGCCTTCTAATCAATGAACGAAGAATGAATATACATTTATAACATTATTACATTGTGCGTTACTGTAACCCCCCCTACAGATTAAGCTGTGTACGCCACTGGGTGTTGAATTTTATCGTTCCAGCTTGGGCAGTAGTACTTTTTATTAACCTGGTATGATGTTTCAACAAGACCAATATATGGTTTGTAAGCAAAATTATAGCCTTCATAGGCCAACATTGAAATACACCCCTGAACAATTTCAGTTGTCTAATGATATTCAAAGTCTAATAATTTACTAAGTAAGAAACACTGAAGATGCGTACCAAAAAATTATTAGAGAGACTTTGAGCCACTAAAAATTGGGACGACGCTATTCGTAAAACATTATTCTGAGCATGCGCAGTACGTTTCGAATAACGGATAAGCGTGTGCCTTGTGTACAGTTTATGTAACCGAAATCTGTGACGTGTGTCGTTGCGTTATTTGACAATTGACATCAACAATTATTGGACCTATTTGATTTTAACTTAACCTCACATTATGATCGGTCTGGTCGGAAATGTCCAAGCAATGTGACGTGCAACAAGTAAACACCACAAGCAAATAGATCACATCACAAGTAAAATAAAAAATAGGTTATGCAGGATCCCCGAAGCATGACATTTTCACTACTATGGTTCAGTCCCGTGATGATCACACTCTGTTGCCGGGGATGCCTAACTTTGTAGCTTTTATTGGATAATAGTGTCAAATAAAATTGATGGTAGAAAACCTGATCCTTTTGTACAATGATAAGCCACAAAATAAGTGTTGGTGCTATCAAAATCATTACGGTTTTTTTCTCATTACCGCATAGTGGTTTAGACCTGGCAATACCGCACGTAATCATATCATACCGTAAACTTCCGTAGCTAACGTACAACTTTATCGTTTATTCCCCGATTCGGTTATTTCGGAAGAACTACGCATGCGCATACCACAAATAGCCGATAACGTGCAATACCATCAGGAAACGGACGTCCAAAAACTCTCTATTAAAATTGAATAAACATAATATGGGTGATTTAACTTTTTTGTCAGTCAGTATATGTGAATATTAAAAAATCTATTTTGTTTGAATAAACAGCACCAATGACAATGACAACACTAAAAACAACAATGCAACAGATATAACACAGATATTGACACAACAACAATGAAACACATAATGCCATATATCCATAGATGTGACAGTTGCCAAATGCTAGCTTGACTCCAGGAATCATGCTTTAATTACCTGCCTGCCAAAAGGTGTAAATACTCTGTTGCCTCAGTCTTCAACCTTGGACTTTTACTTTGATACTTCTTCAAATATCTAAGAAGCTCACGGATTATATATGATCTTACAACAGAATTTATCAATGCAGTATGGATGGTCCCTTTCAAGTTGCCTATGTACGGCATACAACAGTCATACGTCCATATCTTCATTCTGGTACAATCGCCTTGAACTGGTTTCTTTTAGAGCACCGCTTAGAGGTTCTATACTGTCGAATACTACCCTGACAACACCTCCGGCCATTTTGCTGCCATAATGCCCCTTCCAGAACTGTGTATCTTGTCCTGCATGTTCAAACACCAACACTGCCACATTTTTGGGATACTCTTCTATTAAAATTTCTACCTTTTGCCATGTTCTGCCCTGCCATTGGTCAATCAGTACTTTTTTGGACATTTGGAACAAGGGCATCAAGGTAGGCTCCTCAGATTGCAGTTCTTCATAGGTATGCTCATCATATTGGTCATTGTAGCCCCTAAACGAGATGATGATATAGAAATTCAGAATGAAATCAATCCAGTGTAAGAATGTTGTCGTAGGATGACAGCTGTAGAGTTTTAATTTGCTTACTAAGAATTAAGAAATTGAGAGTGAATGAATGAATAAGGACCAGAGGCTCTCCAGTCCCGACGTTATTTTCCAAGCATTCAGTGCGTTGATGGCTGCCTGACTGTCAGAGCAGATAGTAATCCGCCTCCTAGACCCGTCAATTTCCTGAATACGATTTACACAGGCAAGTATCGCATAGACCTCAGCCTGGAATACTGTGGTGTGCCCCCCAAGAGGGAATGGAAGTCTTGTATGGGGTCCGTAGACTGCCGAGCCCGAGCCCTCGCGCACTGCACAAATTGAGAGTGAGAGAGAGTAAGAGAAAGTATTTCAGAAACAGTTGCAAACATTTTGGATCACCAATTTAAAAAACATTGGGGGGGGAATCAAAACCATATTTTTATTGTTTCTCTAACTTTTACCGAAATCAACGTGCGAGGTGTCAGTTCCAAGATAAAATCACCTCCTGACTCATTTTCTGAACAGAAAATGCTATGTTATATTATTATTTTTCCGAGTAAACCCCTACCCTCCCCCCCCCCATTAAATCATATATTTGCACCAAAAGTGGACCAAAAGATAGAGAACAAAAACCTCTTTATGACAGTAAAGTTTGAAACTATTTGGAACATTTTTGTGACAGTTACTGCCATTTTGGCGTTCGAAAATTTGCTACTTATTATGAATTATGATTCCATTTTGAAAATTCTGCAGTATGCGCAGTAACGTTTTCGTCTAAGAAAATATGCTCTTTATTGTGGTAGCATTAGAATTTCACATTACGACATTATTTTTGAGTTACCCCCATCCCCACCCCTTTTTACTTCCCACACCGATAGGTGAGGGGAGTATTATGATCCCGAAAATTTTCGATCTTGAGATAATATGCTTTTTGGGCGTTTTATGATGTCTACATAACGAAAATCCACGTCACTCATTTACGTCGGCCTGTCTGTCTGTCGCGTTTTTCTACCCTCGTAATCTCAGTAACCGCTGCATGGATTGTGATGAAATTTGGATACCGACATGCTGTGAGGTCCTAGTAGGTAATGCTGCTAAAATTTTGAAAATCGGTGCATTGGCGGCGGAGTAATTAGCAAAAAAACAAAAAAAGAATAAAAATTCTCCTCATACTTCGTTTTTAGGCGTTTTAGGAGTCCCTGATCATTTTCTACTTTTTTTTTGGGTGGAGGTGAATTTGGGGTGGTTGGGAGTGGGGGTCTGTGTGTGCCTCTCTTTACATCCGCGATTTCGTTCTCCAACGATTACTCAAAAACGCCTCAAGCGATTGCTCCCAAATTTGGCCAACTTAAATTAATAAAGGACCTTTTGAGTTGAAAAGGTTTTGGTGCCGATCGGACAATGGGGGGTGGAAAAGGGTGGAGCGTACACAAAAAAATTTAATACAACATATAAATTTGATAGCACTAGTTGAAATATCTATAAGGAAATATAATTAGTCAATTTTTGCAGAAATGGAGACTAAAAAAATTAGGCAGTGGATTAGGTCCTGGCAGCCGGGACCTGAAAATTACAATCAAAATCCCGGCAACCGGGATTTTTTACATTTTAATTTGAAATCCCGGCATCCGGGATTTTGACTGTAATTTTTAGGTCCCGGCACCCGGCATTTTTTACATTAAAAAAGTAATACCGGCACCCGACATTTCCACATAAGAAGTTTGAGGTTATCTTCATGCGTTGTTTATCTTCAGACTTTGGTGAATGGTGTTTTTGGTTCTAACCTCGGTTTTTACTATTATTACTGGTGAAAATGAAGCTTAGAGATAAGTTTAATTCATCTGAAGATTTCATAAAGGAACTAGAAGTGCATAAAAAGCAAACATTAACCCAATACTGGATGAGAGATAATAGAACCTTTAGGTACTTCTGCCCGAAAACGTGTACCAAATATTATAGAGAAAGCTAATGTAAATTTAAAGCATTACCACATGAAATACTGTGGTATACATGGGGTTCAAAAGCTAAATATTAAGGAAAAAAAAAGAGTAACAGAAAGACAAGGTAATAATTCTATAAACAATTATATTTCATCGAATTAATGAGTATACCCAAGAAAAGAAAAGCTATTATTGTCCTGGATTATCAAAGACACAGATAAAGTTGGCAACATATCCTCACCTAGTTAGCTTATATAGGACTATGATATAAAAGAACCAGATCTTATCAACAACAAAATTATTAATGAGTCAATTGTGAACGTTTTTTATATTCGAAGATATTTCATAAATGAAGTATGGAATACTCTAGAGTCCATCATTAAGAAGAAAAAAGAATTGAACCAGTGGATATGTGCTGTTTGTAATCATGATCTCAATGAAAGTTTCATCAGATGTAGCAGCTGCTTGAATTGGTACCATTTGATATGTGTTTCTTTGGCAAGAAGACCTAAACAGAAGTATTGGTGTTGTCGGATGTGTTAGTTTAATAAACAAAAAATAAGTGTTAAATAAAACTGTATTCATATGTTAAATAATAATAACTGAAAGTTTGTCGTCTGTATATGAAATAAAAACGTACTACTTTGTACAAACGTGTTAAATATAGTCATTTGTATAACTAGTGTTGTCTTTGTCTATCAAACGTAGATTTTCATTTGTTTATTCTCCAAAGGTAATGCACAGTTTTACTATAAAACCAACAACGGTTGTTTGGTTGTTTTTTTTTTCATTTAAGTACAACTTACAATTATATTAGAATTGCAAAATTGTTGATGAAATAAATGCGCTGCCAGGATTTATTTTCTGATGTAAAAAATCTCGGCAGCCGGGACCTCAAAATTACAATAAAAATCCCGGATGCCGGGATTTCAAATTAAAATGTAAAAAATCCCGGTTGCCGGGATTTAGATTGTAATTTTTAGGTCCCGGCTGCCGGGATCTGATCCATTGCCAAAAAATTAAATACATTGAGATACTCAAATAAATTGAAGTACACAAATGTCATTAACATCAACAGCATAATGTAATTGAGATTATATACAAGACACATTATCACAAGGTAACACATGCTAAAACAAGGACACAGGATGAACAACAACCACTTGACTCGGGAGAGTTTCGTTCCAAGTCCACATTTTTAATTGTAGCATTTGCCTTTTAATTTAATACATCCCTACAGCTGCCATCTGCCATCATGACCACCTTTTAGAATTATGTTGATTTTTTACCTTATTCCTAGTTTATAAGCACATCCACAGTCAAATCGTCCCGCCATCCATTCACTAACATAAATATGTGGCATGAATTTATTGAGAATGTAACGCAATAGGCGTTTTTCTCTTAGGCTTATTTCTTGTATCTTGTTACATTCATAGAAAGAAGTTACAAAGCAGCTAGTTTTGCCATTGAAATCTGGTACATCTGATGGCAGAGGATCACATCCTAAAACAAAATAATACTTCGATGTTAGTAAATGCTAACAGAATCATAAATTGTAATTGAGGTTTTGAATAAAAATTTTTTTTGTCACAAATGGAAAGATCATATATAAGTTTTATAACAAAACTGTTTTTGTTTTCTTTTTTTTGCAATAATCCAAAAGTTATATCAAAATAAAAATGGGTTTTTGAATCGAGTACCGAAAACACGCCGACGGCTCCCGAACCCGTGTGACGTCACCATGGCGGTAAGGATGCTTCTTTGACCAACGACGTCCTACTCCGGTACTAGATTCTGGATTCCCAGCCAATTGCGAAAATACGTACTGGTAAACTGATAACTAGTGTATATTTGTTACAACACAGTCGACGAATGAAGTTTGCAGCTCGAGACGAAGTCTACGATCGAAATAAATATGTTTTTGAATGTTTGAAGTTGAAGTCAGATTACAGATTCCAGTATAAGTAAGTACCTAATCAAATATGTTTCGTTGAAAAGATCTCCTCAATCGAAGGATGGCCCAGTGGTTAGAGAGTCCGCTAGTGGATCTCAGGGTCTTTGGATCAAAACCCAGGCCTTCCAACTTTTTTTTAATTTTTTTTATCAAAAAATTTATCGATACGCTTTTTGCACTTGTTAACGCACATTTTTTTCTACGATCAACATAAATATGTGTTTGAATCAAATTTTGTTAGACATGATACTTGCACTGCACAGTGCTTGTTAAATTTTTATGAAAATTTAATATTTAATTTAATATATATGATCTTTCCATTTATCACAAAAAAGGTACTTTTTTCTTAATTCAAAACCTCAATTGTACATTGGGCAATATTTTTGTATAAACATATTATATACATTTAGTGCATGCGGTAGAGGTTTTTTTAGTCCTACAAAAGGCTTTTGAGTGCAAAAGCTCGGAATAAATGAAATTTGGTGGTATGGTAGACAGTGGTCCCCTGAACGTACACCTAAGTTTGCGACCTCTCGGGGTTGCCGCTCGAATTTTTTTCTCTCCATGAATCATTTGAACCTTTTTTGATAGAACCTGTCAAAACGGCAGCTGCAGATAATAGAGATATGAGAAATGTTACAGAACTTTTTGATAGCGTTTTTCGACAAAATTCTGATTTTAGTAAAAATTACAAACCACCCCCCAAACTTTGGGGCACTGTGGAACAGTAGCGTAGCAGTAGGGGCCCCCGCAAGATTCTTCCCGGAGCCCCCCGCAAGAAATTTTCCGTGGCTTTTCTTTTCATAATATATTATGTATATATACAGGGTGAGCCCTAAGTTAAAATAAACATCTTTCTCGAATAACTTTTTTCCCCGAAAACTGAAAAATAAGTGAGATACAGAATCAAATCACCTAGTCTGTTTATGTTTAGTTTTTCGCTCAAATTTTTGTCTTATTATCAGGCAATGAATGCACTAGTCACATTCAGTTTATTGTATCGTTAATTCTAAGTTGGTAAATCCTAAAAGTTGCGTTCCCAATAATGTGCCGCTTTTAGTATTTACCAATTTAAAATCAACAAAGGTGAACAGAAAGTGACTATTGCACTATCGACAGGTGCAATGCCTAATCGATAAGACAAATATCGGACAAAAAACTGAAGATAAACAGACTAGGGTCTTTGATACACTAGCCCAGATTTACATTTTATATTTTGTTTATCTCGTTTATTTTTCAGTTTTCTGAAGAGTTATTTGAAAAAGTAGTTAATTTCAATTACTTCTATGAACAGTTAAAAAAGTTATCAACTCATTCTTTAAAGAAAATATTGGGGTTGTGGGCAAAATTTTGAAAATAAACACAGGTCACTGCATAAAGGAGACTATGGCGTTAACTGTCACGCTTTCGACAATTTTTATTGCCAGCTTCAGGCCTTAACGTTGAGATTTGCTCACCAAAATAGCAATGTGCATTGAGTCGCAGGCTTTAAAATGCAATTCTAGAAACAAAAAAAACGTCAAAAAATATTTGGCTAATTGAACTCTCTCTTCCACAAGACAGGTCACACAAACAACCAACACATATTATGTAGGTGTAAAATAAACAAAGACCTTATATGTTTTAATCACCCGAAAAATTACAAAATTCGTGGTATGAAAACACAGATTTTTTTGATTTAATTTTTTTTAGAAGGTTGTTGTTTAGTTTGTATTTTACACATATGGGTTAGTTGTTAATGTGACGTGTGTTGTGGAAGACAGCGAATTAAATTAGCCAAAAATTTTTTGACGTTTGCTGTATTCCCGTATTTTTCCATTTACTGCGGATTCTCGGCCGATTTTCAGGGTTTAGTTTAAAATTCAATACTGTCCCACTTTTTCACTGATGGGTATGCGTCTTGGGGTTCATAGGTTGAAGTATTATTTGTAAAACATACTAACATCCAAGGAAAGTGACTTTTAATTTAGTACTTTTTGGTTGCACAAATGATGGTGGTTGAGCAGCCTGGGCCTCAAGGGCTACGGGGCCCCCAAAACCTCTAGGCCCTTAGTTACGCCACTGCTGTGGAATAGAAACTTTGGTCGCACACCAAAAATGTAAAGATCAGAATTGTGAAAAACATTTTTCTCTCCATATATAATTAGAAGTTTTTTCGATAGCACTTACCACAACGGCGCTATTTGTGAAAAGCGTCACAAAACAATTTTCACCCCCGTTCACCTCACCCTCGAGCGGCAACCCTCAGAGGTAAATTTGAATCTTATCTTAATTAATTAAACAATGCCGAGGTAGTGTCATTTCCACTAAAAGCATGTACAAATAAGATATTTTTCGCAGCAGCACATATCGGTAGTAGATAGTGGTGTGATCCTAAATGTCATATTTTTTATTAAAACAAATGCATGAGTTTAAGCAGCTGCTGATAATAGAGATATGAGAAGATATCATTCTGTTAGGGAAACAAAAATTTTACACGACTTCTTAATAAAGTTCTTTGTCTTAATCTGTGATGAAATTCTGGTTTCAGTGAAAATCAAAACCAACCCCTAACTTTGGCGCAGTGTAGGATGGAAACTATTGGTCGCACACAAAAAATGTAAAGACCAAAATTATGCAAAATTGTGTTCTCTCCATAAATCATTTCGTCAATAGCGTCAAAACGACGCGATTTTCAGAAAATCGTCACGAAGCAGAGTTTTCAACCTCCCCCCCTCGAGCCGACACCAGGGGACCACTGTCTACCATCCCACCAAATTTCAATTCTTTCTGACCTTTTGCTGTCAAAAGCTTTTTTTTACCACATAATGATTGGACTAATTATGGCTGTTCAATATACCTTTGTTGAGAAAGTTATTTCACATTTATCACTTTATTTCTTTATTTATAACTAAGGTGATACATTTTTTGTTTATTAAAATAAGTCATATGGAAGTTAGCATTATAATGACCAAAATAAGGAGTTGTGGTTCAGTAGTGATTGCAATTCAGTTCAAAACACTTAATAAACTTTAAAAAGTACATACTAAGTAAGTGAAAACATACTGCATTTTAGTTCAAGATAAAATAAAATGAAGCTTGTTAAAATAAATGCTCACACAAATGTAGTAATTTTTTATCTATACCTAGAGCATATTAACTAACTAAAATTTTGAAAGGAGAATTAAGAATATGAATAACATTCTTATACTTTATATGTCTCTCTAACCATTCTATATATTTGATGTAACTCGTTTTTCTAAAGGAATATTTACCTTTTGGTGGATTTTCAATCTGAAACTGATCCCCTTCATTACTGACAACCTTCCAATGCTTGTACTTCTCTTGCCCATTTCCATTTTTTAGCATATTCTTAAAACTATCTGTGGTATGATAGCAGTAATAGATATACCAGGGTAACTTTTTCCTTTGCCAATTTGGATGTTTCTTCTTGTGGATCTCCATCCATAGAGCCTCTGATTTTATAATGTTGCACCATTTTTTACAAACCAGAGTTAGAGGCAGGAGATTCTTAGGGGGTACGTAGCTGAGGATATTCAGAAGGACTTCTTCTGGCAAGTAGATGTCATTGAAGCATAGGCCATTTGTTGATTCTTGCTAATTGATTATAAGGAAAAATATCAGATTATTGCGAGTGTTTTTAAAACATACATATAAAAATTCAATACAAAATCAAATAAAATGTGATTTAGTGCTTAATACAAAACCAATTTTATTTCATGTCTGTTTGGTCACTTATAAGTTGTAACATATTGATTGAAATATGCTAATACCCACTTTACATCAACATTTTCTTGTAGAATTTATTCATGGATTAATCCATGGTTGTCTTCAGTCTTTTGGCAGTTCTCACGAGATCTATTTAATTAGTATTTTTTGTGGCCTTATTTATTTATTTATTTTATACTCCCAGATAACACATAAAGTAATTACAATGTAAATTATGACAGTAATACTCTCAATTTCATTGTGAATTTTTATTTAGAAAATGTTTAATAATATACAGAGAATAGTATGCAACACACATGACATGCATCATATGATTTTGTTGTTGGCACCAAAGGATTTGACACCAAACTATACCAAAAATTAGAGCATGTTCTAAATTGAATTCAATATGCTATGGATTACTGGTTATGGGAGGTATATAAATAAGAAAACAGAAAATAGTATACCATGCCAATTATGAATCTGTCATGAAATATGGTCTGATATTTTGAGGTCAGGACATTTTTGTGATCCAAAAATGGTCATTGAAATTAATTTATGACCTCAAATATAATGAAACAAGCAGAAACCTATTTAGATCAGAAGGCATATTAACACTGTATGGTTTGTATATATTTGATTGTTTAGTTTTTTTTGTATAAAGTTTTGCCTTGCTACCAAACATGAATATATATAATACAAGAGCCCAGCAACACATAAACTTACACTCACACAAAGATACCTCCACTATGTTTTAAACTATTCAACACACTACCTGACAACATTAAACAGATACAAAGTATATAATATTTCAAAAAAAAAAATTATGGAAATATCTGGAACATCTAGAGCCCTACAGCATAACAGAATTCACCTCAACATGTTTTTCATTTTATGTTTTAACATATGTACTATGTTGTGGCATAGATTTGAAAGAATAAAATATTTATTATTATTATCATTAAATATCAAATAGTAGGCAAATAGGTTAGCCAACATAATAATTATTATTACAATTTTATTTGTGTTATTTTTCATTATATACAGGGTGTCCAACTATGATTAAGACAAGCAATATATCAGAACTGGGCAGTAGTAGCGAATCATAATTTTGGGGGTGTAAATTAGAGCAAACATAGTATCTTTTCTTATTATTGTGTCACCCAATGAGGTATTTGTTTTTGGTCATGTGACGTCAGATTCAATTTGTTTAATGGGACACCCTGTATATTTGTGACTTTTTGTGTTCCTCCCGATAAAACAATTCCAACAAACTGGCACACTTGGGGTCTAAAGTGATTAATTCAAGAGCTACAGGTACTTAAAGGACTGTACCACTACCATTATGAAGCACTACCAAAGTAATTTAACTGTATGGGTACATGTTATAATCAATGGTAGTGGTACCATCCTTTAAGTACCTGTGTCTCTTCAATTACTCACTTTAGACCCTAAGTGTGCTAGTTTGTTGGAATTGTTTTATCGGAAGGGACACAAAAATCGCAAATATACAGGGTGTCCCATTAAATTTTTTGAATCGGACGTCACATGATCAAAAACAAATGCATCATTGGGTGACACAGTAATAAGAAAAGATACTATATTTTCTCTAATATACACCCCCAAAATTATAATTTGCTACTACTGCCCAGTTCCGATATATTGCTTGTCTTAATCGTTGTGGGACACCCTGTCAAAGGTATGTTCATGATTAGTAATAAATAAGTCACATAAAAGTGTATAAGATTATCAGTGATTGTTAATTGAAATAAATAGCCAAGAAATTTTGATTTATTTATTCTGAAAATCAACTTTTACCAAGCATCACTGGTAAAATCTAGCATTTACCAAATTATATTGGCTGGAGCCTAAAAAAAGAATTCTTTTGTCATAGCTATTACCAGCTGATGTTGGTAAATTCTAAGATTTGCTGGTAAATCCTAAGATTAACCAATACACAGGATTTTACAGTAACATATGCCAGGCATGTATTTAGAGGAGGGCCCAGGGGGTCTGGAACCCCCGAAACATTATATAATGCCATCTAAAAAATGGAATCCACAAATTTTTGCTTTGCACCTCCCCCTCGACAAGAGCAAATTTAAGGTGACAACTCTAATCTGAACCCCCCCCCCAAAAGGGACACCCATAATCTGGACCACCCCAAAACCTGGATGCCTGACATATGCATATAATCAATAAATCTTGAGTATTACAGTGATACTGAAAACTGGTACTCTATCAGCATTATGTTTTGAGTTTTCCCTATACAAATCAGCTAGAAGAAAATGCTCACTGTGTAAAGTCTATATGACAGTAGAACACTGAATTAATTGGGTGAAATTGTTGGGAATATTGATCAGAAATTATGAAACATAAGCAATACCTCAGATATTTCGAGAAGTCCCATAAACTCGAATTTATCAACTGGAGTAAAGTGATCGGTGTTGGTCATTTTTGTAGCGCCTTTGAACTTTTTTGTTTCAGATGACGAACTGCTAGAACCACTGTTGTGATTATTGCCCATAATTAGAGAATGTGTTAAAATTTTTACGACGTACTAGAAATGTTTTTCCTAGAAAACTAATCTTGTCTGACTCATCTCACGCAAAAGCAACTAAGGTTAACTAGGGTTATGTTTATTTGTCTTGTCAAATCTCAAAATGTCAACACAGGATGACGCATTAAGCTTAATTCAGATGCACACGACATCCGACAATACGATGGTACGAAACTGCTCCTATTGGTTGAAATATTCAAAATGGATTGGCGCCAAACTAAATGTCCGATGATTTTAACTTTTATACGACTGTCGGATAAGTTGAAAATATTTTAACTTTTTATCCGATGTCGTATGTAATTTGACAGCTGACAATCTCCATGAAGTTGTATTCGAAAATGATAATTCAGCGAGCGCAATACATAAATTCAATAAATATTTTACTTTTATCCCTCTTATCGATAAAAATGAAGAAAACAGGAAGAACGCGAAGAATTTGGGTTCGAGACATTTTTAAAAATAGGAAGAAGCAAAGAGCGTACCATAATATGTTGCAGGAGATGAAGCTAACTGACACAGAAAAATATTTTAATTATTTGGGAATGTCAAGTAATGCATTTAAATATTTGCTTCAAATCATTGGTCCACGGGTCAGTAGAATTTATTGTGTTCGCGAACCTATTTCTTCAGGGCAAATACTTGCTTTAACTTTAATAGGTACCAACTATGAAAATACAAATTTCCCAAGTTTTTAACCAAATTTCGTACGAAAATTTCGGACTCATGTGAATGGATACATTTTAGATTATACGACAGAATCAGTTCGTCGTGTGTCGTATGTCGGATGTCGTATGCATCTGAATTTAGCTTTAGGGGTTGTATAAATCTGTTAAGCCCTGTGTAAAATATTGTGGTGTGCATAATGGTAGAGTATGCAGCTTACGGTTGTAAAAGCCACAGCAGCAGGAAGGAGCCAGAAATCCCGTATCACAGGTAAATTTTGGTACTTTTTTGGTGCCATTTGGTAACAGAAATGTCAGTCGTGCGTCCCGTCCTCTCTCCTTGTCTCTGTCGAGATATTTTTATTTTTAGCGTTTAGCATAGGCCTTAGCATTATCTATAAAGCTCTACAAATACATAAATTCAATAATTGGAATTTTAAATTGAATTTAATTATTTGTATACATTCTTTGAGAATTTTAATTGATTATAGGAGATCATAGTGAATTTTAAATAAAGACGTATTACAATATTTAGAAGGAATGCGAGACATCACCCGCATCAATGGAATGGACTAGTATCACGAGGTTAAGAACAATGATTTAATTATTATGGCCGCTTAGTGCATACACAAATAAACGTTCTGCTGCATTTCGTTACTTTCTACATCATTTTGTTTTTTAGTAATTCCATTCTAAAGTTTAAAGAAAGGAATTCAAATTCAGCCAATCAGTGCCAACCGCGCGAATTATCAGCAGTGCATTGTTGCCAAGAACAGCTCCGACTCGCAAAACATTTACATTTCACATAAACATGTTATTTGCTATCCAAAGTGTTATAAATAATTTGAAACTCACTTCTTAGCTTTCACATTTCTCATCTTCGTATTGAAGAACTGCATATTATCCACATAAAAGTCGTTCACCATAGCCATATCAACTTTAGGCAGGTTATCTGAATCGGCGTTTGTGAATCCACTATCGATTTTACCCATACTTGTTGGTTATGTTATGATAAAATAACTTGAAACCTACTAAAATGAAATAAAAGGATATCCTGTACAAATAAACGCAAACAAATAATAATAACTTTAAGATTGTTGAAAATTACAGCCAAAGCCCAATGGAATTTGGAAATGACAATGACCCAATGACGATTGATTGACAGGATTGACGGATCAGGAACCTTAACTTAGCTTTCGGAAGGCCTGTTCCAAATTATGGTTCTATCACCGTCCTAGAACTGTTTTCATCATGCCCCGCCCATTTTACAGTTCTCAAAACGATGATTGGTTGGTCCACCAGCGTACCAACCAATCATCGATTCTAGAATCACAAAATGGGTGGGGCATGATGAAAACAGTTCTAGGACGGTGATAGAACCGTAATTTGGAACAGCCCTGGAATTTCGGATCACGGGACATTAAAACCACAAAACATATCAGACGGGAACAGAAGACAAGATAGATGAGCCAGCCCGCGTACAGCTCCGCGCGCCATCAGAATGCGGCAACACAGCACACATATCTGTCTTTTGATTGGCTGTTCGCCTATAGGGCAGTGACGTCACTGCCCTAGGAGAATTCAAATATTTTCCTCATTTTCACGGCTTTCCTGTGCCCAAAAAAATCGGAGAAAAAAATGAGATGGTTTTTATGACGTACTCTATCATATGCAACCAGAAATAAAATTCATGATACTAGTCCATTATGGAAGCTGCGCCGCTGTCATCGATAGTAGATAGCAAATAATTTCTGAAAACAAAGGATACGGAGATGATTGTGTTATTTATCTCTTGTAAATTGTCAGAAGATTTACAGATGCCTTAGTAGAATAACAAAATTGGCGAGAAGCGATAACTGGGGGCATATTTGATTTTTCTTTCATGTCGCAGTGGTCGTCTTCGATGACCTTGAATGCTATTGTTTGATATGCTGCTTGACGTGACACGAATACTGATACCAGAGGAAAACAAATATTCTTCATAGATAACCCCCTCATATTCTTGACTGACACCGAGCTATAAGTTAGTAAAACAGCATATTTAGCGCCTGCGCATACAGGATTGAAATTATTCCACCGCTTCTCATCAGTTTTGTTATACTCGTCGGTAAAATCTAAAAGAACTCTCAGTATTCGAACCCCAATAAAGCAAATACTAGCACTACCATACCTACCAACAAGGGTTAATCAAATAAGTAGTGTCATTTAGCGTTAAACGTCACATTTACGTATCATTCCATTCAACTCATCCAATATCAACATGCAAAATTTATCGTGAAAACTTAGCAATGCGATACTGTCCATCCTTATCATCATGAAACTACCATCGTTCCCCCGCTTGCTCAACTTTTACCGATGCATCCACAAAATTCCCAAACCCCAGATCAAAGCAGACTCAAATCAAAAGCATGATCAAAACATTAGAATGCTGGCACGAGTAGGTCTCACAAGCATTTATGCAGTCATAATCAGTTCGTACCTGTGGGTCAAGAAAAGTCATGACAATGATTATAGTGCTATCGACGAGTACTGTTTGGGTGATAGTCCAGCAATTGCTTTCAAAGATCTGACAGAGAAGCCAGCAGCAATTTCAGGTAGGGTTCAGGATATTGCAGATGAAACTAGAAGCTTACCAAGTCAGCAACAAAGAGAGGCCCACCACGGTTCACGAAAATTACAAATCTTTAAAATAAAGCTTCACTTGACAAATAAAAAGTTTAACGCAAATTTAAGTGGTACTACAGTAAAATTGTTGTGTGTTGTAAAATTTATGCGTAGGGGTTGAATGTGTATTCAAGGCCGCGCAAAATTTTTGAACCAGGCCCGAAAGGTCACGCTGTCCCAGCATATAAGTGGGCCACCTTAGACCCTTTTTGCACTAAAAAGGCCCTATATCTTCTTGGTAAACACCTCTTTGTCGATCCCACTATAAACCCGATGAAGCCAGTACGTTCGACCCGTGTACAGACCATGGTGATTCTTTTTTATACTCCGTCGTGCCAAACCTAGGAGTTTTGTTCCGCTGTAGGAAGTTGTATACTCCAGAGCAAAAACTACTGCTCTACAAGGCAGAGCTCGTTGGAGTATTGTTCACATGTGTGGGAATGCGCACCGAAGCACTCTGTAAAGCTTTTGGTCACTATTCATAAGAGAGCAATTAGACTAATCGATACGCCTAACTGGCTAACCTGAAAAAGGACCTCCACAGCCTGGAACATCGAAGAAGTGTGGTCCTGTCCCTGTTTTACAGATTCTATCACGGAATATGTTCGAGTGAGATCTCTCAGATAATAACACCATAAGCCGTCCGAACGAGAAACACTAGAGAGGCTGTGCAGCGCATCCTTACCAGGTCGACGTCCCTGGAGCAGATGGGATCCGTTATCACTTTCAAGAACCAGCCGGCAATAACATGTGAGGTCCCCAAGAGCTCGAGCGTCTCTCTGCCTTTGTTCAAAAGCAATATCGTCCCGATCATGTCAGAGCTCCCGTTAAACCTTTTGGCTTGCATGTGGTGATCTCTTTCTCTAACGAAGCGAAAGTTGAATATGACTATTGCCGTATAAAGCCAATTTATTGACTTGTCAACGTGGTCAACATGTTATATCGATTTGAATCTCCTGTCAATCACTATTTTCAGGTATTTGATCACTTAAATTAATATTAGTGCAGGGTGGGTGGTTTACATTTACATTGCTTCTTTGAGTCTTTGAAAGGATTGACCATTTCGTTACAAATATTTCAGCGGTAGGGATAGAAGCAAAAGGAAATGGTAGTGCCGAGCCTCCCGTAGCAGTGAGTCAACCAGAAATCAAGAACGACCCTAAAGAAGAAACGCTCCGTCATCGCTACAACTTCATTAATAAAGTGGTGAATCACTGCGCACCCGCCGTGTTTTACCTGGAGATCAGAGATCCCTACAAGAAAGACCTGGAAACCGGCGAATCGGTCATAACCTCAAACGGCTCTGGATTCATCATAAGCGAGGATGGATGGGCTCTAACTAATGCGCACGTAGTACTGAACAAGCCACAGTCAACCATTACCGCGGTTATGAGGGATGGGAGGAGCTTTAGGGTAAGGAATGCTTCTTGATTTATTTTCTATGTAATAAGTAGAGTCCATATTTTAAGGCGTTATGCTTTTTCTGAATAATATTACAAGCAAATATTAGACATCCTGAAATATTAATGAATTAGACAAAAAAAAAATTCAAAAAGCACGGCTTATAACATTGATTATCGTTATTTAGGGGCTTAAAATGAATATTTTGCTTGTTTTAAAATGTCATGCGTATTTTATGGTTTGTGCTTCTTTATACTCTTTTTATAGATTTTTTGTACATGCTTCAAAAGTTTTGGCAAAAGTGTATTCGTATCGCATCAGTGTTGCCGTCGGCTTAACTTGAAGTTTTGCAGTAAAGTGTACTAAGTACACCGAATGTAAATATGGAATATGTAAGAAGAAACTGGCGCCCAAGGATGAACAGTTTCTGAAGAGCAAAAATAAAGATCTCTAAGTTATTATGATGCCATAACCTCTTTCTCTTTGTCATTTCTAATCTAGTTCTAAGTACTAAGACCAAGTAGAGGTACTAGCGTTTATGCAAATAAGTTTGAAAATTTCAAGCTAATTTTAGTTTTGTGAGTACCACCATAAAGTCCTTGAAGAAACAAGGACTGACATTAGATACCGTCATCAAAATTATTAATGATTTCGGAAATACCATTGACAATTATTATCCTGGAGTAACTGCCCAAATAGTACAAAAAACGTTGAACGATACACTATCTAGGAATGAAGGTTTTCAGAAATTAAAAAAAAATGCTTTGATATTCGTAGAGAGTACAGAAATTAATTAATAAATATATACACGTCACATGTAATATATTAAGTTCGCATACAACCCTTAATACAACAGCTATTTTTCAAGAACGATGACATATGCAACTGCCGATGGTTTTGCGTGATACGTAAGCCTGCAGTTCTATACTGTATATTGCATGGAAGCTGAAATTTGTGAAAAAAAAAACAGCATTGAGGCAGGGCTTAGAGTGACCCTCCTTAAAGGCCCGGTCAAACAGAGAACGCGGCGTTCCGGCGTTCTCTAACAATACAATGGAACGCTGTAACGCGGCGGTCTAGAACGCGGCGTTCGGCGTTCCATTCTATTGTTAGAGAACGCCGGACTGCCGCGTTCTCTGTTTGACCAGGCCTTAATTATATGTCATCTTCGGTGTAACTACATATGTAGAGAATAAATTCAGTATTTCTATTAGTTAGCTACCTAGTTGACTTCAAATATTAATATATTGACACAGTCTTACTACTCATCAAACTGATGTTTTCAAACGCAACATGTGTATCGCTAACCGTGTTAAAACCTGGAGAGATTTGGTCTTCAGTCAAGTACAGCGAAGAACGTGTGTAGTTTGACGAGTATATTCCTTTTTTAAATTATACATATTTTATCAGCATGTGTTTGAAACATGCTCATTTGTTTACCAGGCCTATGTGGAAGATGTAGACATGAATCTGGACCTCGCCTTGTTAAAGCTGGAGTCATTAGAAAAGCTACCCAGCTTGCAGTTTGCTCCTCCCGGCGATACAGCTATCGGAGAATGGGTAGTGGCCTTGGGAAGCCCTTTGTCCCTTAGTAACTCCGTTACTGTCGGTATAGTAAGTATATTCTTATTTAAAGGAGTCATAGTTTGGTTGTCAGTCTGTTTTCCTGATACGTTTTCTGATTTTTCGCTTACCTATAATAACGAATACCGATAAGCTCCATATTTTTGCAGATTAGAATATGAACAACTAGTGATTCATCAAGCCAAGTAGCTTGAGTTTTTTCTTTAATACTTGACTTGACTTGAAAGCTCAAGCTTTTGAAAATTTGATATTTGACTTGACTTGATTTTCGATCTGAACTACTTGACTTGATATCAAGTAAGATCAAACTTGATATTACTTGATGTCGATCTGTAAAATGCGAATCGAAGCGTTAAAATAGAGGAATCACCGAGGTTACGACAGCAAGCAAGCATCCGATGACTTTAAGACTTTAAAACCAACCGACACAGAATGGTCGTTAATTGAACGAATTTGCCAGTACCTTAATGTTTTTAAGAGTATTTGCATTGTTTTTGCATTAATATTCTGCTCGATAGACTAGATTCGTGGGCTATGGAACTTGACAATAAACCTGATCGAGATGAAACCGATGAACAGATTATAAATAGTATTTAAGCGGCAAGGGACAGTACTGAAGATATTTTAGAATGGTGGAAAAGACACGAATGTATTTTTCCAAACCTTGCCCCAATGGCCAAAGACTTTTTGGCCACGCCAGCTTCTTCAGCTCTAGTCTAGAGCTACCTTAACTCTTACCAAAACAAGAAATCGATTAGGTGATAACTCCGTTAGAAGTCATAAGTGTCTCAAATCATGGATGGCAAATGAGGATATACATTTTTTTTACTTCTGTGTCATCGGCATCGATTGCTCATTAGCGTCGTGTTCTGTGTAGGCTTTGTTACTGTTTCCCGGCGCCACTCTAGGAATAGCACTGTTAATGGAGAAGTCTCATGATACTCATAATGAAATAAGCAGTTACGTATCCGTAAAATTTAGATGAAAGATAATTAGTCAGTGAAAACATTTTTGAAATACGTCAATAAATGGCAGAGAAATCAATAATTAAAGTTTGCATATTTAGCGCGAAGTAGTTGCCGCCTTCAATTTGACTGTGACGTCACGTCTCCGCAATCCGCTTAGCCAGCCGTCTGTGCCGTGCGTTGCCCTAGATCTGTGTATCGTGGAAGCTGTAGTGTATTGTATGTACAGCTTGTGCAAAACGCATTAGAGCTCAACGCATCAGACGTAATTTATTTTTGATTTTTAAATAAGTGTTTTTTAGTTTTTGACCATAACGGAAGAAGGGCTTGTAAAAGGACAAAGTGATATTAAAATATCTCTGATTGATCTAGAAACGCTTTAAGATAATAGTTTCGTGAGAAAATAAACGTCTTCCGGTAAACGCAAATAAAAACCAGCATTTGTTGATATTTTTGTTATTGTCTGTGCAATACTGAGGAATGACTGTTGTATTTAAAGTATAACTAACTGAACTGTAGCAACTCTTAGAAGATACTGATTCTTTTGAAGGAGAACTCTCGGGTGATTGGGGGATGGTCATCAGACACTTATATTCTGTATCGTTTGTTTTTTTTTCTTCTTAGATTGTTTGCACTTTTTGATCTTTTTGCTTAACTTTGATGTCAACTTGCACTTTGTTTAAATTTTGTTGTCGGGATTATCTGATACATTCACTTAGATAGTGCATTTTCTAGTACATCCGGCTCTTTGTATATTGAATCACACTGAATTACTTCGAAAGGTTGCCAACTTGAGGTCGATTAAGCATCGTTCTGCAATAAATTTTCTAAACATTCTGCGCGTCGCCTTTTTCCGTATGCTCCGAGTTTTCTTCTAGGATGAACAACTTTTTGACAGTCAAACTTATGAGGGCAGCCTTCAGTTTTCAGCTTTAATGTACCACCAACTAGTTTATATTTGATTAGATTTTCAGTATCATTTTCAAGCTGTAACAACAAAGACATCAGTTACGAATCCGAAAATATAGAAATATATAACACAATAAAGTAATTCAGAATACATATTACATTATAAATGTTACTAACTAATTTGCTATTAGGTAAAGTAATCTTTAACAACCAGTAAAGCTATCCATATACAAAAATGATCGTCACAAACATATTAATTTACACTTTTTGGTATTATTAAATCCCGTTTCATCACTTTGCACCACTTCTTTTGCATGGAAAGGTACGTGGGAAAAAAAACTTTATTAGGTGTTTTATTATAATCGTTGTGCTCACACACTTTGGAACAATGCAATATTTTTTATAACATCCTTTTTTAATGGTACTCATCATAGCAATATTATTTGATATGCACTAAACTAGAAAACAAATGAGACGATTGGTTGCTCAGCTCAGGTCACCACCACGCTGTGCCTGTGTGCGTTGTCTGATACGTGCGTCACGTCGTATGGCTCAGCGGCAGCGGCCGCCCGCACTGGCTACGGAGACATGACGTCACACCACTCGATCAGTCGCGCCAAAAATATTTCTGCGGAGCGCGACTTAACATTACAACTTTTTTGTCTTTAGAGATATATTCATATTTCTTTCACGCTTTTCTTTTATTTTTCTTATATTTTCTTTTGAATCGATAAAAAAAATTTAGTAAACTTCTCCATTAGAAGCCAACAGTGAAGGCTCAGGTGGGGATTCTTCGCTGAGCTTTTTTTATGGATATTTATTTTTGATTGAAAAAAACCAGAAATAAATTTCCGCCTCTAACGAGAATCGAACCCGGGGCCTTCCGGTCACGAGCCCTCGACTCTAACCACTGAGCCAACCCACCCCCATTTGAGTTTGTTGTTTTTTTATGTATTATGGTCATGGTATTTCGTATTTTTATTTCACATTATTACATTCATTCAAAAGATTACATCTTTATATACACAGACTTTTACTATTATTGCGTTTTGGCAATTAATCAGGTTAATATCAAAAAAGAATTATTTTTTCAAGAAAAATCAAGTAGTCAGCTTGAAAAACTTGATTTTCAAGTTGCTTGATGTGTAACTTTGACTTGACTTGAATTTCGAAAACAAATACTTGACTTGATCTTGACTTGATATAAAGTCAAGCCAAGTCAAGTAGCTTGAAAATCAAGTCAAGTCTTGAATCTCTATGAACAACATTCCTGTCTATTTCATAAGATGCTGATTTTGCAATCACATTTCTGTTTTCCTTCTGATGGAAGACCCTGGAACTTATTGCTCGACCTGCGCCTTGCGAGCGCGTCCGCTGTGTCATTACTGCAAACTTCAGCATGACCACATAAGCGACACTTGATGTCTTGCCCAAATGTCATTCAAGACCTTTCTACAATGCAGAACGAGCTTTGACGTAAACCTACTAGCACTCAATGCTTTTATAATGCTGTCTGGATGTTAGAGCAGGTAGTAGTCCGCCTCCTAGGCCGCTGAATTTCGTGAATCCGAGAGGCACAACCTAAAATCGCTTACATTTCTGCTAGGAATACTGTGGTGTATCCCCAAGAGAAAGGGAGAGCTTTGTTTTTGGCCCACAGACCCCAGCGCCGGAGCCTTCGTAAGTAAGCCGTCTGTGTACCAGACTGGCCCTCTCTCCTCAAAAGACTGCCTGCCGCTTGACCCCCACTCTTCCCTTGTAGGATACTTAACCGTAAATTTTTAGTCGAAGCAATATGTAGGAGAAATAATATCACTCCTCACATGTAGGATAGGGTCATCTTTTTGCAGTTCTGAGAAGATGACAGAGTGTCCCCTGCCAGGATTCATAAAAGACCAACCATCATAGGTATGGGTCTAGGGGATCACAGGCCTCGCAAAATCAGCCAACGATTTTGGTTGACTGCCTGCGGCCCGAACCTATCAATAAAACCTCGTGATCCAGATACACTGCAGTCACTTGACATTAATAAGGCGAATGGGCCCGACATGATCCCCTACATTGTTGTCAAGAAGTGCGCACCGGAGGTCGCTCCCATATTTACCCGCCTCTTTCGGATGCCTTACGATTCCGGCATTTTCCCAAAAGACTGGAAAACAGCTTGCATCCAGCCGGTGCCAAAAAAGGGATCCAAAACTGATCCGACCAACTACAGACCTATAGCTCTGCTTTCTGTAATCAGTAAAGTTATGGAGAGATGCGTCAACCAATATACCTAGAGCTCCATCACATAATCAACGACAGACAATATGGATTCCGACATCAAAGATCAACTGGAGATCTCCTGGCTTACGTCACACATGTGTGGAGCAAACTCATTCAGTCATTTGGCGAGGCTCACGTCGTTGCTCTCGATATTTCAAAGGCATTCGATCAACTGTGGCATGCAGTTCTCCTAAACAAGGTCCCGTCTTATGGGCTCCCTGTCAAGCTTTGCGGTTGGCTCGCAGACTTCCTCTCAGGTCGGAAAATCTCTGTCGTGGTAGACGGCTTTTCCTCTTCTTTCCATAGCATCAATTCCGGGGTTCCGCAGGGATCGGTATTGGCTCCGACATTGTTTCTGCTTCACATTAATGACCTACTCTCTAGCACTACAAACCCAATCCACAGTTTTGCGGATGACAGTACGCTGCATGCAAGCATTATGAGCAATAGACCGATTTCTGTGGTCGAGCTGGAACGCAGAAGGCTGGCAGTGGCAGCTTCACTTTTAAAGGATCTCGATACCATTACCGCTTGGGGGCTTAAGAATATGGTTAAATTTAATGCCTCCGAGACCCAGTATTGTACGCTATCAAACAAGAAGTGCCTAAGCCAACACCAGGTTCTAATGAACAACCAGGCTCTGCTAAGGAGCCACTCATTCAAGCTGTCAACATTACAGAAAATCTGATCTAGCACGAACACGTCGCGTCAATTGCAAAAGCTGCTGGTAAAAAGCTTGGGTACCTATTTAGAGCCAGAAAGTATTTCTCACCATGTAACCTCCTCACGCTATATAAAGCCCAGATAAGACCTTGCCTGGAGTATTGCTCTCATGTCTAGGGAGCTGCTGCCCCTACTACCCTGTCTATACTAGATGCCGTCCAGAGAAGGGCAATTCGACTAATTGGCGATCCGGCCTTAGCGCGCCACCTTCAGTCACTTTCTCACCGGCGTGTTGTTGGTGACCTCTCACTCTTCTACCGATATTCCAACGGAATCTGCTCCTCTGAGCTATCCGCTATCGTTCCGCCGCTCACTGCTCCTATCAGATGTACCCGTGCGACCGCTGCATCTCATCCTACGACGGTCGTTCTTCATACATCAAGAACTGAGCGGTACAACCGCACATTTATTCCCAGGGTGTCCAAGGCTTGGAATGGACTGCCAGAAGATGTATTTATTGGGCCTGCGGGTATTGGCCCATTCAAATCTCGCGTTAACAAACTTCCCCTAACATAACCCTTTCACAGCAGCCGCGGTACTCTGGTATTTAGGCTCTGCCTGCGCGGTCTGCTCAGTTATAAAAAAAACACTCACGGCTCCTTTTCCTAATGCTGCAGCATTAATGCAGTATCTATTTCATGTGTGCCAGATGTTCATTCTTTCTGCTAGAAGCTTGGTTTATCAAACTCTCTCTTCCAGCAAGTAAACACAAGTTCTACTTTAGGTGAGCTGTGTCGATCGTCCAGCAGAGGAGCTCGGCTTGAAGAATTATTCGATGACGTACATCCAAACGGACGCTTCGATCACATTCGGAAACTCCGGAGGCCCATTGGTCAACCTGGACGGTCACGTGATCGGCATCAACAACCTCAGGCTGACGTCCGGGATCTCTTTCGCCATACCAGTCGAATATGCTAACAAGTTTTTGGAGCACAGCAGGTATCGGATCAAGAACGGGAAGCACAAAGGGCCTCTGGGAAAAACGCTCTTCGGCATCACCACCATCTCATTATCTGCTGATGTTTTGGCAGATCTGCTCAGAGATAACGTCAATATACCGACCGATATTGAGAATGGGCTGCTTGTCTGGAAGATTGTCGGTGACAGTGCGGCCGCTCAGTAAGTCATGATCTTTTTTGTGAAAAATTGAAGTTATTCGAAATATTTTTTTAAATAAGCATGTATGTAAAGATTTCTTGATATAAACGCCAGTGGCAGTTAATGAATTTTTGAAAAAGGAGGCTTACAAAATTTAAGATAAAAAAACTACACCAAAATTCTACCAGAGATTGTTGAGGCTATAGCCGCTGCCTGCACCTAATAAGAGTTTTTAGTTTCCACAGTTATGTCTTAGAAGTTTTATCTATCCCTAAACCCTAATTGAAATGCCTCAGCGCAACCTATTGAACCACGCAGCTGTCTGTTTCATTTTTCAAACCATTTTTGGGTGCCTACTTATTTTCATCTTTGTAATGTTATTCATAATTATTCCTTAATTTGTATTTTGTCTTCGAAGGAGAGTTGGCCAAAGTTACTTATTTTCATCTTTGTAATGTTATTCATAATTATTCCTTAATTTGTAATTTGTCCTCGAAAGAGAGTTGGCCAAAGTTCATCTCAAACAACGCGTCCACCCGATTATCCATTTTAAATAATGGGTTATAGTCTAAGATCCGAATATAAGACGACCTTCACCGAACTGGTTAATAGATGAAAAGCATTTTATATTAAATTTAGTATATTAAAAAGCATATCGCGAGTGGGTTGGCTGTGTGTGTGTGTGATATTAAAATATATTCATATTTTTTAAATCAAAAAGTGATACATATATAATACTTATCTCAAAAATTGTGTTTGTTCTATCAGCTGCGTAAATAAAAACCAAAAAAGCAAAAGTTCAAAGTCATCAAAAAACTAAAACGAATAAATAAATAAAAAAATAAATAAATAAATGTATATTTACACCAATAATAAATATGTTTTGTTGTATACAAAAATTTTTATCTAAATATAAATACAGAGGTATTTTAATTTAAAGAAAAAATAAAAAAATTAATGAACATTAATCTGCATCAGATTCATCTGAAGTAAAAGTTCGATCTTCAACTTCTGAGAGTTCTTCGTCATCGACTTCTTTATCTGTCGTTTCTATTCTGTCTTCTATGTTTAAAGGCGCTTGATCCCCAATAAACCCTGTTGGTTTTAAATAACCGTCGATAAACCAGCCACAGTTTTAAGGCTGCAGTTTCACGCATACATCAGGGTCCGTTGCATTAAGCCACATGGAATTGACAAAAATGGTTCTGAAAATTTTTTGTTGCAGAGATCTCCAGCATGGTGGTATTGTGTTAAGAGTCAAAACTTTTGATTTTCTTTAAAAACTGTTCGCTGTCTTCTCTTGCGGGGTAATTTTAAAAAAAACCTAAATCTCGCATCATTTACCCTGGTGCAGTTCTTTATGCCATATATATTAGAATTAAATTCTTGAACGATGTCCATTTTTTCTTCTATGAAAATATCGGCTTTATCTGTTAACGACGTGAAAACCGTTTGGAACTCTTCATTTTTGGAAAATAGCTTGAAAGGTTTTGCTTTTTTTTTCCTTTATTATAAAATGCTGCCGTATAATCGCAGCCTGTAGATGCATGGAACGCAGGTAAACTTTCACATAACATCGATCCCAACTTCAATGCTAACTCGGTGCAATTAATGCAACCAAGATGCTGGTTATTTGTCTTCTTTGTTGCTGAATTCGCTAGCCAAATTTCTGACTCCGAAATTTTGCGCATATTTCCCAACAAAATTATCAAAACTTCATAGCAGAGGCTTTTACTGAAATTCTTGAGCCTGGTGCCACCTTATGAGCATCAAAAATTAAAAACTGGTATGTGATTTGTCTATTAACCAAACCAGTGAAATGTTTAAAAAAAATTAATTTTTCAATATTTAATTAATCATATCCTGGACTGAAATTTTTCAGCCAACCCACTCGCGATATGTTTTTTAACATATTAAATTTAATATAAAATGCTTTTCATCCATTAACCGGTTCGGTGAAGGCCGCCTTATATTCGGATCTTAGAAATGTTAGAATCGCCGATGCAGCGACTCGAACAACAGAAGATGACTGAGGCGCGTTTGCAGAACCGGCTTCTGTTCATATATCACCTGTAACCCTTTGGCCTTCATTGACCAATAAATAGGAGCACTCTCGGTGCGCTACTCGTTCCTTGGCCTTCAGTCGATCACGTGACGTGACACTGCTTATAGTCCAATCTTAGTGTGCTGCGAGTGTCAGTTTTCATAGTCTGAGTACCTATTTTGTGCTACCTACAGATCAGGCAACCGATTGTAGCTAAAAATAGGTACTTGCACTGCATACAGGCCTACTAATTTCTTTTTTGCTCTTTTGATGAGAGGGGGTGCGCGGCATTGTGTCTCAAGGAGGAACCGCCCATGATAAAAGGTTTTAATGTACCTATATTTCAAAATTATTTATAGTTGGCCACTTGGCCGTTTTTTAAGTTCTATATCTAAAAATTACGTTTTAGGAGCGGTTTACAGACAGGAGACATAATAACTCATGTGAACGGAGTACCAGCAAAAGAAGTTTCAGACATATACCTGCAATCCAATTCTGATGATGTGCTTGAAGTCAGCGTAGTACAGAAGGGTCAAAAAAAGAAAATAATAATTGATCCCAAGAATATACCAGAAGAATCTTCATAAGCTATGCAAATGCTAAGTCAACTCATATTTGTGCGATGTGTTATTTCAATCATTAAAGCTATCATTCACACAGATGAATAGTTACATCATTCAAATACTTGGGTCATCAATCTGCGTGCATATATTAGAAACATATAACATACATCTTTATCTCAGATTACATGGCCGACTCTACTTTATGATAAATATTTGAGTACATGGATTTATATGTATGATGAGAGTCTAGATTGAAATACTATGGTGAGGCTATTATTTTTAGACAATGTTTTGTCTTATACCGAAAAAAAAACCAACATCGTAAACTGTAACGTGTAAGCTACAAAATAATGTATCAGTGCAGTGTAAGCTGTAACTCCAATGAAAGATACTTGTTACAAACTTGTCTCTAAACTCGTCGGCGCGAAAAAGGTTTTCGTGTGAACTTACCTTAATGAAAAATGCATTACAGCGCCGCAGTGAGAATTTTTTTGAATTATGGGTTTCTGTCAGTTGTCACCGTTGTCACTGTCAAAAAATTAACCTCGAAATAAAATGACAAAAAAATTTGAATTTTAAGTTTAAAGGCCGATTCATAAACTCGACGTTGGCGTTGCCGTTGGCGTTGCCCGTTGCAACATAATAACATGGAAACGCCTAAGACCATTCATATTGGGCCGTTCGACATAACTATCTTTTAACTTTTGCCGTCCGCCGTTCGTAGCCACCGTCGTAGCCGGCGAATAAGCCAATCATAGTCGTCGGTTACCGGTCATGTGATATTGTTATTATTGTTGAAACCTAGCTGTCAAAAAATTTCTGGGTTTTCTCAAGTCTTCTGTATTGACTATTGGTTCTGACTATGGCCATTTTCACCAGGAAAATTCAAAGATCTGTCACAAAGCCAAAAACACATGATAAATCGCATTAGAACATGTTTACAAACACGATGGGAAAGCTAGGTTAACGGCACGAACGTCGAGTTTATGAATTGGACTTTAATTTTTGCCGCCCGCCGTTCGTAGCCACCGTCGTAGCCGGCATATAAGCCAATCATAGTCGTCGGTACCCGTCATGTGATATTGTTATTATTGTTGACGTCTAGCTGTCAAAAGGTTTCTGGGTTTTCTCAAGTTTTCTGTATTGGTTGTTGGTTCTATGTCCATTTTCACCAGAAACATTCAAAGATCTTACACAAAGCCTAAAAGGCTGCAATAAAACATGTTTACAAACACGGTGGAAAAGCTAGGTTAACGGCACAACGTCGAGTTTATGAATAGCAGCCCTGTGCTACGAACGTTGAACGTCAACGCCAACGGCAACGCCAATGTCGAGTTTATGAATCGGACATGATCGGACTTAATAACTATCATTTAACTTTTGCCGTCCGCCGTTCGTAGCCACCGTCGTAGCGGTCGTAGCCGGCGTATAAGCCAATCATAGTCGTCGGTACCGGTCATGTGATATTGTTATTATTGTTGACGTCTGCTGTCAAAAGGTTTCTGGGTTTTCTGAAGTTTTCTATATTGATTATTGGTTCTGACTATGTCCATTTTCACCAGGAAAATTCAAAGATCTGTCACAAAGCCAAAAACACTGATGATAAATCGCAATAGAACATGTTTACAAACACGATGGGAAAGCTAGGTTAACGGCGCGAACGTCGAGTTTATGAATTGGACTTTATGAATAGCAGCCTTGTGCTACGAACGTCAACGCCAACGCCAACGTCGAGTTTATGAATTGTCAATTGGACTTAAACTTTTGTCGTCCGCCGTTCGTAGCCACCCATGGCCGGCTCTACACTAGGCCGGAACCTTAGATGTGGCAACGTGGCTTAGCTGTCAAATAGTGGGCCTATATTACATTTTATATGTATTAGAGTTCATCTGGATTAATAAATTAAGAAAAAAATGCTTTTTAGAACTACTACTACTAATACCACTTACATCTGATGTCTGGTTCATCATAGTCAGACACTACAAAATAAAAATAAAGCAACCTGTTTCCTGCTGCCACTTCCATTTAAATGCACACTCAATTTACTTTGTAAATTGTCACTTGAGCTAGAAAAATTCACTATTAGGTCACTGTGAAGTCATTCTTGCTGGTCTTGATTCCCTTTCACTATCAAACCGTACCTGTTTTGACGTTTTGTGGTGTAGAGCACAAAACAGGTGTAGAGACGGCCATGCCTCAAATAAAAACTCGGCCCGCTGATTCAGTGTTACCATATTTCATTTGTGTATTTCATGCTCCGGCCTACTGAGTAAAGTCGGCCATGAGCCACCGTATTAGCCGGCGTATAAAGCTTAATTCAGACGCACACGACATCCAACGATACGACGTTTGACGACGGTACCAAACTGTCTTTATTACACTATGGTTGAAATATTTCGATTTGACATCATTTTGAATACTTCAACCAATAGAAATAGTCGGTACCGGTCATTTTGTGGCTTGGTGTGTTAAGTGTTTATTGTTTTTTTTCGACTTTCTCCGATTTATCTCTTATTTATATTTGTTTGAATACTTTGCATTTATAATAATTATTAGTATTTTTTGTGCTGTTTGTATGTTCATTGTTTTTTCAATTGTTTAGTTAGATCCACAGCTGATCCTTCATCCAATTATTAATTATTAGTCTTTCTCTCTTCGTGTTGTTACTGTTGTTTGTTGTTTTTTAAAATGGAGGAAACATACACGGAATATGAGGAGATTCCAGAAGCCACTGGTAAAAAAGTTAATATTTTTCTTCTAGTACATAAAAAATGATTAATCAATAAACTATTGGTTCCTTAAAATAACGTTTCATTACAGGCCAACATGAACTAGATCGTGGCTTATTAATCGAGTACATCCAAGGATATCCGCATCTGTATGATGTGAAGGATCAACTTTATAAAAATGTAAATAAAAAAGCTGAGGCCTGGGAGATTATAGCCGGTGTGTTAGATTCTACTGGTAAATAGCATTAAATTTGAGATTTCTATTGATACTTTCTGCATAAACTGAGCATAATTTGTTTTAGTAGAAGACTGTATGAAGGCATGGAAAAGCCTCCGTGACCGGTATGTGAAGGAAAAAAACAGATGTGCCTCAGGTTCAGAGGCACCCGAAAGCAGTTGGAAGTACTTTGATGCCATGCGATTTTATGCAAAATTTACCAAACCTCGCAAGTAAGATACATACAGTGGTATTCTTTTGTAATGGCAAGGCTACTCAAATTACTCTATTAAGGGCTGGTAAATGTCAGATAGCTTAACTGTAATAGCATTTTCGACTTACTGCACTGATTTTAACCACGATTGCACTGCAGTGCACATTGAACACTCGTCTCGTGCCCAGAAGTGCAATAAATCTGAACTGGTAAGTCGAACATACACCAAATTTCAGTGCAATTCAAGTAACTGTTCTGTCAGCCAACTGATTACAGTTTGATGTCATTTTGCATCCTGAGCCTAATTTCATTCTGTGATAGTTTTAGAATTTGAATAGTTTGAATCCGCCTTATTCAATCATTTATTCTATTTATCGACATAAAAACTAACAGCATTTTGTGCAATATGGCTTTTGCACTAAAAATGAATATCTATATCGGTAAATACTTTTATCTGTATATCTTGTTATATCTCTTCTTCCGTCAGTTTATGAACAACATCTGCAACAAATATTCATATTTTTGGGACACCAGCAGCCGTTGTTTGTAATTTAACTAGATATGCTTTAATTTCCTCATCATCCGAAGATGACAATATTCACAGTTCCTTCAACTACACCTTCCGTAACCTATCATGGCATCCATGCTACTATGTATACTACCCCACTACCCAGTTCTTAATTCGAAAAAATGATTATCTGACAAATAAAATAGGTTATAATGAATATTTTATAGACGTCAAAAGTGCACTGAAATCCCCACGAGCTCAGAGAGTCTATGGCGATAATTTGCACTCAAGTGCAATTAAGGGGATAAGTCGAAAACAAAAAACCACACTAGTTTTGCACTCAAATCTAAGTCGAACATAATTTTGACACTCAGTTCCTATGAGTGCAGTAATAGGGCAATAAGTTGAAAATGCTATAAGATAGGCCTATGTTATTTATATGGTATTTTCTAACAGATAGGTTATCTGACACCTTTCAGCAATATTCCTTTCAGGGACCAGTGAAACCGGCCCTAAATTAGTTGTTTTTCTTTTCAATGTCAAATAAGCATTAATGAAGTTCCCTGAAATACTACCAAACTTCAATACTACTTTGTGATATGCTTTTCGTTACATATTTATAAAAATGAATAAAGTTTTAGATAATAATAGTAATGTTTGCTTCTGATATTCATTGTTTTGTTTATAGAACACATACAAAGCCCATGAAAAGCACACAAAGTGGCCGATCATCAGACAGTAGTACAGCTACAAAGCCCCTGAAAAGCACACAAAGTGACCCATCATCAGACAGTAGCCGGCCCTCATCTACAATGTCCATGTGGTCACCTATTGATGAGGTGTGTGAGGTTACAATAACAAACACACCAAGGTCGGAGGAAGGACCAGGTCCCTCACGAAGGAAGCGACAGCAAAGCCTGGATACACCAATTTCATCTGGTGAGAGTTGCTCCAAGAGTATAATTTTTTTATTTACATAATATTTCTTTTCTTTTCTGTGTTGGGCACTTTAAAATGACATATTCCTTACTGACTATATCTAAATTTATTTTAGCCATATAATTTTATATATATAACTTTATTGTTTATCTTACTGATTTTTAGAAAACAATTTAATTATTTGGCTATGGTCGATTTCTGATTTATTTACTAAATATGAAAGCTGGTATTGTAACTGTGAACATTATTTGTCATTATAATACTGCTATATAAGATACTTTGTATTTCTAGGCAAATCGGCTAAGAGGTCTGAGAACTCATTCCTTGAGGTTGCAAAAGAAATTATGAAGAAAATCGATGAGAAGCAGCAGATGAATCCTAATAAAGCTTTCTGCGAGTATCTTTTTACTGAATTGGAAAAACTACCAGAAGCAGAAGCCAAAGAAAAAAGAAAAAAAATTTTAATGATTGTATTTTCCGATTAAGTTTGAAGTTCGTTATTTAGCTGCCGAACAGTGAAGACGTGTTTTTGGATAGCAGTTTTTTGTGGTGTGTCTGTTGCTTGTTCTCCAGGCCGAATTATGTAATTGTTCAACCTGTGATGCAGATTTGTGCCTTGGCCTGTTGATTGGATCGTCTGGGTTTGTGAAGTGTGGAATTGCACTTTCCTCGTCGTAGTTTTCGCCGTATTACAGCGATTTAATCGATCATAACTCAGTTTTTTATTTTGTTGGCGGTTTTTATACGAAATTCCCGCGAATTCCTGATGTAATAGTACAAGCATTTTAGGCAAAATAATGAAGAAAAAAGTACACATATGTTCAAAGTGCAAATCAGCAATAACAAAGACACATTATGGCCTGCAGTGTGCTGGTAGCTGTGCCAACTGGTACCATAAGCTCACCAGGGCTCACTGAGTTTTTGGCCTTTGAGAAGAGGAAAACAGAGGTCAAGTGGGTCTGTCAGAGCTTAATCAAGTTCGGATTGCTCGGATGATGAAAACTCAAATAATCCCTCAAATAAGGATATTTTAAAGACCATTAATAAAAAGTTTGCAGAGCTCGAGGCTGCTGTTACTTTCAATGGTAATATAATGGTGGATTTACAGAAAACTATAAAATCATTAGCAGAAGAGAACAAACAGTTGAAAGCAGAACAGAATGCCATGAAGAATAAAATTATAATAATGGAGAAAGAGATCAACTCACTTAAAAGTAGCATGAAAAAAGAAGAAAGGGCTGAGTGGAGGAAGAACATTGTTATCAGTGGTTTGAAAGGTGATGGTGATCTGAAGACAAACCTCAAGAAAGTTTTACCAAAGCTATCAGTTACAGATACCGAATATGAAATGTTAATACTGCCAACTACTGATAGCAATAAACCCTTCATAATGGTTAAATTTCCATCTGCTGAGATCAGGGACAGATTACTAGAAAAACAAAACGCTAAGGCTCAATACAGAAGTTTGCGGTATAGGTGGTAATCTATCCCCTATATATGTTAATGAGGATCTGCCCAGACCAATCAGAGCTGTTCAAGAAGGCGAGAGAGCTGAAGATGAAGGGATACAAATACATTTGGTGCAGGAACAGTCAACAAGCTTATGCGAGAGAAAAGGAAGGAGGAAGTGTCATCAAAATTAGCTCTGTCAGTCAAGTAGACACTCTTCTGGGCTAGGGTGTGTGAAGTGTATGTGCTCCATTTTAACAGTAAACATGATTAACTTATATTGTAAGTGATTTTTCTATCATTGCAATGGGTCAAAATAATAATCAAAGAATAGCAAGTGTGAATAATTGCTCGTTGTGCTCAAAAGATAACGAAACTTGTGACTTGCTAAAACAACACGATATTTCAGTCTTAGGGATAACTGAAACATGGCTTTCTGCTGACATTGATAATAGCTTGGTAGCAATCGAGGGTTATACATTTTATTGAAGTGATCGGGTTGGTAGAGGTGGTGGTGTTGGTGTATATTTTCGTTATACGGTAAAGGGGCTGTAGTTGAACCGTGTATTTTTGACATACGATTAGAACATATATATGTGTTATACTCCATTTGCCTAATATAAAGCTGACTCTTTTTGTAATTTACCGTCCTCCGCACACAAACCTTCCAGCTTCATTATCTATTCTCGATAAATTGTTAGCTGATAATATACCATATAGTAATGAATTTGTAGTCATGGGTGATGTTAATATTAACATGCTTAATTTGAACAGAAATAGCAGTCACTTACAAGATATTTTTGAAACATATAATTTGTGCCAAATTGTATGTGAGCCTATGAGGAAAAACAATTTGTTAGACATCTTAGCTATATCTAAGGCAGAACTAGTTATTTCTTCTGTCTCCCATATCGACGTGCATGAATTATCTGATCACCAAATGATATACTGTGACTTAAAGATCAAATGTTCCAAACCTTCACCCAAGTTTGTAACTTATAGAAATTATAAATATTTCAACTCTTGTGCTTTTGCACAGCCCGTCAATACTTGTTACTACCGCAGTACCGCAATCATGCGAGAAAAAATAATGATAATAATAATAGTGTTTATTTGCCCAACAGAAATGAATCCCTTTACAGGGCAAAATACATTGGTTAAAATAAATAGAAACAAAGTTGTACAGAGAGTAATTTACAAAAACAGTTATTTACAAAAATAAATGCAAGCAATTTGCTTATCTCATTATAAGAGCATATAAAAGGGTCGACACGATTTGACAATCTATTGAAATTAGTGCACATTACAGTAATAGGCGATTTTAACAACCTATTAGTCCTAGCAGCTTTGCAATAAAATATAGGGTTGCATCATGAGTTATATTTGGGAACTTTAAAGTAAATGCAAGCCAAGAGATCAGAGCAATCAATGTTATTATGCATTAACTTATATAAAGAGGACAGTACCCTTCTGAATTGTAGGAACTCCATATCATGTTGATTCAACAGCAATTGATACTCAGTACCTCGTTCAAGATAAATATGATGAATCTGAAATGATCGATATTAAAGGAATCTTCTTTGTATGTTTTTTAATTCTATCAATTTTGTATTTGTAATTTTCAAGGCTGCAATATTATCAAATTTATGACAGTTCCTCACAACAAATCCATACATCGTACTAGCTTCAGATATTTTCAAGTTTATATCTTTGTTAAAGTTCAGTAGAGAATCAAATATCACTCCTAAATCTTTGGAGAAGGTAGACGATCTAATAATGTTCCCTGTATATTATAATTGTAAGATACTACAGCTTTTTTTCTGGAGAATGTTACAGTGTGTTACAATGTTGCACTTAATAGGATTTAAAAATAACTTATTGTCTGCACACCATCTGTTAGTGTGATGATAAAATGACAGTTTTGAGTCAAAGTAAACTCAAAGGTCTCTGACAGTTGTGACATTTCTCATTAAATATGTGCTGAGTTTGTAGGTGCTTACATCTAATATCAATAAAAAAAGTATTAGAATCCTCAGATAAACGAAAGTATATACATATACACTAAACCTAATGTTTAAAAAAAATAAAAGTATTCAAATGTTTAAATATCAATAAAAATAATGTCCGCCTATAACGAACCCGCTTTTTGCGAACTTTCGTTTATAACGAACCAACTCTAGAGGTACGAAACTTCGGTATTACTAAACGTGTGTTAATTTTTTCGCAAATAACGAACCCATTTATAACGAACTTTCGGATAAAACGAACCTTAAACTTTGATATTGTCGTAAGATCTGTCTTTTATAACGAACCTGAAACGGGATTTTATCGCTGGGGAAATTTAACTGCATCAAGTTAGTGTTCATGCCACCAAATACCAGTTCCAAACCACAGCCTATGGATCAGGGTGTCATCCATAGCTTAAAGAGCCATTCTTCTTTCGAAAATGGTACATTTTATTGATAGTGGGGGTGAAAATTTTCCTATCAACCTCTTAGATGGAATAAACTTCCTTCATATGGTATGACAGGGGGTATCAAAACAAACAATTTTTAATTGTTTTCAACATGGTAGTTTCCTGAAAGTGGAAAATGATTTGGATTCAGACGATGACTTGACATTAGCCGAATGTCTGAAAGAAGTTGGACAGGAAGATGATAAAAATATTCTAGTCAATCTTCCTTGTCCTGAAAATGAGTTCAATGAATTTGTCTGTATTGATGATAATCTTGTAAGTGTTGAATACTTGAATGACGATGCCATTGTCGTTTCTGTGTCTTCTTCAGTTTATATTAATGATGAGTAGGCAGAAGATGAGGAACCTGTGAGTTCAGAATTGATACCAGTTCCAACCACATCATAGGCACTTGAACATATTGATAACATTTGTTATTTTCTTCTGTAATGAAATACTCCGCTAAGTGTTTTTAATCATTTAGCCAAAGTAGAATTACATATTAATGATATTCATTTCGCAAAAATAAAACAAACTAAAATAAAAGATTTTTTTTTAAATTAGACTCTTAAGAACAGTTGTTAATGTAACTAATATATTACAAAATATATTTTTGTACCCTCATATCTATGTATTAATAGGTGTATTAATAAAAATACCACATTTTTTATTTATCGTTTATAGCGAACTTCGCTTATAATGAACCGTTTTCGCCGACCCCACAAGGTTCGTCATAACCGAACATTACTGTATATTGTTAAAGGTGGGCTGTTACTGCCCTTTCCTGCCAAGAAACTTTACCTTCATCAGAGAGGAAGTAATGTGCCAAAGTATTTCTTAAATCATAAACAAAACGCTTTGCCACATTAGCACCCAATCGGCCAACAGAGGGTAAAGATTCTTGCTCAGCTCTCCAGCCTCCATTTTCCTCACCTTCTTTGTCTACAAAATTAGGTGGGCAATATATATCATTTCCAGGACCAGAGAGCTCAGTTTGGCAATAGTTATGCAATATAACTATACCTTTAACAATATTTTCTATGTTTTCAACCTGGACATTTATTGGTGCTTTCAAAATTCCCCATCTGGACACCATTATCCCAAAAGTATTTTCAATTACCTGACGTGCTCGAGATAGTCTGTAATTAAAAATCGTTTGGGTATTGCTTAAATGCTGTCCAGGATAAGGCCTCATAATATATTTTTTAAGAGGAAAAGCTTCACCTCCCACAAAGAAATATGGCATAACAATATTTGTGCCTGGTAAACATTTGTCTCTGGGAATATTAATGTCATTGTTCTCCATTCTTTGCCAAAACACACTATTTTTAAGTACTCCACCATCACTTTGGGAGCCGTATGCCCCAATATCTATATATGTAAATTTATATTGAGCATCACATGCTCCTAACAATACTATGCTGAAGTGCTTCTTGTAATTGTAAAACGATGACCCGCTTCCAGGTGGAGCCTGTATATGTATATGCTTCCCATCAATGCTCCCAAGGCAGTGAGGAAAGTTCCACCTCTCCTGAAATCCTCTAGAAATTTCCTCCCAGTTTTCTGGAGTTTCGGGTGTTTCAAGATATTCCGGAGCCACAACATCCCACAAAGCCTTACAAGTTTCATGGATAATGTAATGTATTGTGGAATGTCCTGTATGGAATGTCTGTGCTAGGGCCCGCATACTAGTGCCTTGGGATAAGTATCTGAAATAATAATAAAATTAATCCAGTTTTTCAAAACTAAAGATCAAGAACTCACTGCAGAGTGATAACAAGTCTCTCTTCAGGTGATATACCATCTGACCTGTATTGTCGTTGAATTTTTGATCGGATTTTTGACAGCAATTTTTCAAACACTGGAATCGTCATTCTTGTATACTTGAAAAACTGGTCGGTGTCCCACTGTTTCATTTTCAAGTAATAGGAATAATTTCCAGTGCGCCTTTTGTCTCTATTGATTGGTCTTCTCTTGAACCTACGTGCTCTCCCTTTCGCTAGATAGGCAGCATACCCACATAATAACACCCCTAAGGCAGCTAATACATAAGAGTCCTCGTCTATGTCCATTTTCACCAGGAAAATTCAAAAATCTTTCACAAGTCAAAAACACTGATGATTAAAATCACGTCATAAACATAACATCATAACAACAAAGCATAACCGGCATAACCTCTAAAGTCGGCCATCACAAAACATTCGGCCATCCTCTGTGGCAAGGCAATGAAGCACAAAACATATACACTGACAATGAAGTGTCATAGCATGGCCGACTGTGAGTAGAGACGGCCATGGTCATAGGCATGGCCGACTCTACACTAGGCCGGAGCCTTAGATGTGGCAACGTGGCTTAGCTGTCAAATAGTGGGCCTATAGTTTCAGAATAATTATTATATTTTATATGTATTAGAGATCTTCTTATTTTTATTAACCATAAATTAAGAAAAATACTTTTTAGAACTACTACTACTAATACCACTTATATCTGATGTCTGGTTCATCGTAGTCAAACACTACAAAATCAAAATAAATGCAACCTGTTTCCTCCTGCCACTTCCACTTAAATGAACACTCCATTTACTTTGTAAATTGTCACTTGGGCTAGCAGAATTCACTATTAAATCACTGTGAAGCCATTCTTGCTGGTCTTGATTCCCTTTCACTATCAAATCTTTTCCTAGGTATGCCCAGATGCATGCCCAGATGAGTTCTATTAACTGTATTTTTCTGTGATATTTGGGAGGCCCAGAAAACGTTGTAGGTACCACATTGTGCAAAATACTTTTTAGAACTACTATACTACTAATATCACTTACATCTGATGTCGGGTTCATCGTAGTCAAACACTACAAAATAAAAATAAACGCAACCTGTTTCCTGCTGCCACTTCCACTTCCACTTAAATGAACACTCAATTTACTTTGTAAATTGTCACTTGAGCTAGAAAAATTCACTATTAGGTCACTGTGAAGCCATTCTTGCTGGTCTTGATTCCCTTCCATTATAAAATCTTTTCGCAGGTATGCCCAGATGAGCTCTATTAACTGTATTTTCTGTGATATTTGGGAGGTCCAGAAAACATTGTAGGTACCACATTGTGCTTTAAAAAAGGTCTTATCCTTTGAAATGTTTGTAAATTATTGTCTTTATTCTTATAGATATAATCAGCCCTTCCGAGGAATACCTTTCACACACTTTTGTTTATGTCCTTTATTGGAAGCACGATTGCTAGTGCAACCTGGTACTACACACTTTGCAGGCATCTTCTTATCTTTATAGTTTCGTTTGTGCAGGTAAATAATTAGAAACACATTAAAAATCACCTTCCAATCTCCTTTTTTGCTCTGGAAGATTACACTAATGACTTAAAGACAAATAAAAGCTCGGCTCCCGCTTCAGTTTTGCCATATTTCAATGCTCCGGCCTAGTGAGTAAAGTCGGCCATGTCATAGGTATTGATACTTCATTGCTCTGTGGCCTTGTGGCATAACCTTGAACCTGTCAAATACGTCATCAAGTGTCAAACACGATGGGGGATGGGGAAAATAGATCAATGGCGCGAATGACGAGTAAGTCGAGTTTATGAATCGGCCTTTAAGCAAATAATTAATAATAATAATTATCAACAATGGAATTGCCATCATTAGGAAAACAGTGCGCAGAACCTACCTGCAACCAGCTGGATTTTCTTCCAATAAATTGCAAATGTGGAAAGATATTTTGCTCAAATCATTTTAAAGTTCATACACAAATTTGTCAGGTTTCCAAACACCTGACTGAGGAGGAACTTAAACAAATAGAAAATGTATTTGTGTGTTCACATCCAAACTGTACTGAAAGAAGTGTTGTACCATTAGTTTGTGAAAGGTGTCATAAGCATTTTTGTATCAAACACAGACATTTAACAGAATGTGAAGAAAAAAGTGCTGAAAAAATTGCTGCTGAAAAGGAAAAATACCATGCACCTGTTAGGCAGTTTAATGAGGCCAAAGATATTGTAGATAAACAGGTAAGGTGGCTCAGTAGTATTCAAGAAATGGGGTCAGTTTGTTTAGTTCAATTTCACAAAAAAATGATCCATGTTCCATGTTTAATATTTCAGCTTGAAACCAAATTAGAAGCAGCCAAAAGGAAAGTTAAAAACCGTGCTACTGCCAATAAGGTCCAATTGATGAAACTGAAAGGGAAAGCTGTAGGATTGAAGTCAATTCCACAAATAAATAGGTTATATTTCAATGTGACCAAAGTAGATGCTAGTACTGAGAAATCAGTAGCTGTTTTTGTCTCAAATCAGTGGTCATTAGGCAGAGCAATAGATGGAATTGCTGACGAAATGAAGCTGCAGAATAATAACAACAAGAGTGGTGAGAAAAAACTGAGATTGTTCAAGAAGGAAGACAAAGAAATTCTTTCACAAAATATGTCAGTTACTATGAGTGCTCTATTAGAGCACAATATTATTATTGATGGTGATAACCTTATTATTGAATATGTTGATGATGACTGTGTACATCTTTAGTAAAATTTCTGTTCATCTTAAGTAGATTTTTTGTATTTTTGTACCTACCATACCTAACTAAAAATGATGTTGTCATTGCTGGCTTTATGAACAAAAAATTAAATCACAAAATTTAGTAGGTACAGTGGAAATTAAAGCATTTTGCTAAAATTAAAGTAAAATTAAATTTGAGGACATTTTAGAGGAACTTGTTGAAACATTTAAAAACATGCCTGACAGGGTTCTTAGACTGAAGAGATATGGGAACTGGTGCTGATACTATGCCACAAGAGCTAGAGTCCCACAGACCATTTTGACAATCAACGATGATTTGACCGACTAGGCTTATCTTTGATTCAAAGTTTAATAGCACTTATGTCAACTTGAGAAAAATCTTTATATGTACTTCATAAAAAATTATGATCAACATCAATTTGTCTGAAACAATTACAGTAATAGTTTTGGACTCAAACTAGGCACTGATTTTTCGAACATCGGTGAAGCCTCTTTATCAAAAAATTATCATTTTGTCTTGAATAGTGTTATTGGACTATTTTTTTTTTCAGTAAAAAATTATATCGAACTACCCATTGTTTGTATTGAAGGGCTTCTTACAATGTTATCAAGCATGCAGGTCATCAATATGCTGATACTCCCTTCACAAATTATTTATTATTCACAAATTTATCAAAACTACCAGCATGTGCTACCCTAACTGTAACTATCTGTTGTATAAAGGATCACCTTCCTATCTAATAAGCATTACATATTGAACATGTGGTTCTTCATTGCATTAATATTGCTTAAAGAAAATGCTTGTGAACAGTTTTCTAAAGGGAGTCTTCACAATATTATGACCAAGAAAGAATTGGAATATTATTTCCAAACTAGTGATGAAGACTTGGTTCCTCAATATGAAATTGTTGATTTACCTACATCATATCCAGTATATGAAGCTTTGGATTTGGAAGGGAAAGGAATTGAGGAAATTGATTACAGCTTTTCTGCTTTTAGCAGGTAAGACAATATTAAATCTCATATAATAATCTCATATATATGGTACCTTTTTTTGTACCCTGTATATACAGGGTACAAAAAAAGGTTGGAAATAGTCAATAATTAGGTTAAATATTCAAGGTATCAAAATATTTTTTAATAAGAATTACCTACGATTTTTAGTGTTTATTTAGATTATATAATTATGAGTAGTGAAAATTTCGATTGTACAGCAATGGTCAGAAAATTGCATTTTTTTAATGAAACTCCATGAAATAAATTCAATCACTCTTGAGACAAAAAAACATTATGAATAGTATTTTTAATAGTGCTAACTAGTGACAGATCTGTGAAAAATTGACTCAAAAGAGGTGAAAATGTTAAAGAATATTGCAAAAAACATAACAGGCTCAAAAAATACTAAATACACACTTGAGGTCTTCATGAAAAGTTATATAAACAATTTATTTTCAGACCTATCAGCCTTAAATTGAAGAAAAACGAGGAGATTGTTTCACCTGCGCTTAAAATATTTGTTCATGATGATGATGGTATAGATACATTGTCTATGCCAACAAAAAACTGTAATTATCTCTATCAGGGAGATCTTATGACAGCCGCCCTGAGTATTTGTTCACCAAAAAATGTGGTAAGTATACAGGGAGTAAAACAATTTATCACTACTAAGACTACATCCAGAAGGTATGAAAATGAATGGGACGTCATCGTCGTAGAGTCTCGTAATACAATATAGAGCAGTCCATTGCTTTTTTTAATTTTAGGATGGGCTGATATTCTCAGACAATTCGACGTTTGAAATAAAGCCTCTAACTGAGAGATTGCGAACAATTTTGGGAATACAGGAGGCTCTAGGAAATTCTGTTGCTCTAAAGAATCCTCATTTAATGAAAAAAGCCAGTTTTACCAGCAATTTTTTATATGACCACATATATCCTTCAGGCCGTAGAATGTGGTCAGATAGCCAAGAGACCTTAGAAGATATTTTTGGAAAAAATGGACAGAACAGGTAAAATTATGTTACCATCATCTATGAAAACTGCAAGAAATTCTAGTTGTAAATAGATGAAATGACACTTTTGGCTGGTTAGAATTATTATTGTACTATATTGTATTAGCCCTCATTCTACATTCAAGTATTAATCCATTGTAGGAAGCATAATGAACATACTCTGGAATCACAAGCTGTAACATCAAGATCCGATAGGAAAATGACTCTGGAACTAGCTATGTTTTTTGATGAAGCAGCTTATAAAATATTTGCACCACACTTAGACCACGACACCAATATATTGCGAGATATGCTGTTAGCTTATCTGAACGGGGTAATAATATATTCTTTTTTGTAGTATTCCATATATCATAGTCTTTCATAGCTTGTTAGTCTTTTTATCATTAACTTTTTGAATTCAATTACCTTTCATGACATATGCATATATTTACGTAACTTTTCAATTTCATTTTAAATCTTACAAAAAAATTGGGTTGTAAAAATCATGTTATATTTCGTTGATATTTTCTTAATAAATATACCGATTTTTCCCAGTACAAAAATATAATTCAAATTTGATCATCTCACTTACGCTCACGCATTTCATGCTTAGTTAGCCGCAAATAATTCATATTCTTTTAAATTTTATAATTGCTGTGTTATTAATTTTTTTCTGATATCTACTTATACCTAAAAATGGTGATTTGCGCTTAAACGGTCCCTGTGTGATACATTCAAGTCACATCAAATTTGACCAAGGAATCCAAATATGCAATAATTTATTTATTTATTTTATTTATTATTTATTTATTCATTTTAAAAGCTACATGAGTCAATGAAGGTCATTCATTTAAAAAAATGTAACTTTGATTCTTTGATATGAAACCCTGTATAAAAATACCCAAATTTAAGTGAAAATACTTTAAGGTTATAGTCTCCAAGACCGTGTCTGAATGAGAAATTTCACAAGTATGTTTCAATACTCACTCACTGTCTCCTGTTCACGACGTCTGTTGGTCCACGCTGTATAGTTTTTTCTAATATTAACATACTTTATTTCACCAATTTTAGGTTCAAGCACTATACCACCATCCTAGTTTAGGTGCAGCTATTGATTTGGTTTTAGTAAGGTTGGATATAATGAAAGTTCAACCTGAAGATTTACCCCATTACGATGGAGAAAGAGGCAAGCTGCTGGATAGCTTTTGTGCATATCAAGAAAATCTGAATCCTGAATCAGACAGAGACCCAGATCATTGGGATATGGCACTCTACATTTCAGGGTAATTACCTATGTACCGAATATTTGTACCCTTAGAAATACTCTGACCTTTATTTTTAAGAATTTAAAGCCCGGTCAAAAAGAGGGCGTTCTAGAACGCGGCCTTAAGGTGTTTCGTTATTTGTACCAAATAGGTCTGTTTGACGGGCTGATACTGAAATAATACAACCGGGCCTTTAAGATATTTACAAGACCGCTTCTTATGTCTACTAGACTAGGTTGTAATATAAATCCACGTCCACATCAATACTTACCTATATTGTTGCTAGAAATTGTTGATACTAAATCTCCGCTAAAATATGTCCCAGGAAATAAGACCGTGGGATTAGGGTCCGGAACGGTAGGAGAGTGTTTAATCCGAGCGCCAATATTATTAATTTTTTTGTAAAAATCAAATTAAAAGACGAAGCAAGGAATTTTCATTGCTTCTTTCATCAAAAACAGTATCTCCTCTACAGACAAAAAATATCCAATAACCTCGCGAATGAGATAATGAGTTTCTACTACTCACTGGACTTTAGTAAAGAAAATGTCATGTTGGTACTCTTTTACCCATTGGCTTCACCCTTTTGAGCACACGGTATATAACAGAAGGTCGAAACATGTGAGTGCCAGCACATATCTCGTAAACTTGTAGCACCCACGTTGGGCGCCAATTGTATAATCCTCTCTGTAGCTGAAAACACTGCTGTTGCAATGCAGCTCCATAGATAACTATCTAGCACACGGTAGCTCAGATGATTGCTCGGACCCAACTCAGGTGGTAAGTGATGAGTGCCAAGAGCAGTTGCAAGAGGTTCAACAAAATTTCAGGTAAATGTTTTCTTAAAGAATGGATATGTTTGAATGAATGAAAGGGAGAGAGAGAGAGACTTTTTTGTGACTAGAACCACCAGTGCATAGGCCTACAACCGGGCCCTTATACACCACCTCTCATTACCCTAACTCCCAAGTCCAGCCCTAATGGCAAAGCGACATAGAATATGTGTGCTGAGGACTCTCCGTCCCCACCACATAAAAGTGACGTTTGAGGATCTTATGACAGATAGCAGGCCAGTAAGTAACCTTAGCCGCCTTCTGTCCAGTGAGACCCACCTTGGCCAGAGGCCCTAAAATAGGTTCTCTAGCTTGACGGAGAGGTCCAGAGATTCCTTTCCGTCTCATAAGATGCAGATTTTGCAATCACACTTCTGTTTTCCTTCTAATGGTACCTGCTGCCAGCCCCACAGCCGGCTCAACATCCAGGAAATTAATCCTCGACCCTCGCCTAGCGAGCGTGTCCGCCATTTCATTGCCGCAAACTCCAGCATGATTCGGCACCCACATAAGTGACACCTGATGTCCTGCCGAAATGTCTTCAAAGTACCTTCTATTACGAAGAATGTGATATAGCTTGTAGCTCAACTCAGGGCGAGAAATGGACTTATTTACGAACCGGAACGCATTGTTGCTAGTGGCGTAACTTCAATTTCGCCCCCCCCGCAAGACACTTCACGGGGCCCCCCGCAAGAAAATTTCTGTGGCTCCTTTTTTCATTATATATTATTCAGGGGAGTTCCAAGTTGATTCTTTTTTTCCCTGTGTGTAGAAGTCATTGAACAACATTTCCAAATAACTTTTATTTGAAAACTGAAAAATAAGTGAGAGCGAGATACAGAATAAAAAAAAAATAAATCACCCTTGGTCTGGACTTGTGTATTACGACGTACATAGTCTATTTATGACTATGTTTAGTTTTTAGTGCACTAGTCACTTCGTTTATCGTAGGTCATTCTAAATTGGTAAAACCTAAAAGTTGTGTTCATAATAATGTGCCTCTATTAGGAATTACAGTTACCAATTTAAAATTAACAATTATAAATAGAAAGTAATTACTGCATTATCAGATAGGTGCAATGCCTAGTAGATGAGACCAGAATACGAGCAAAAGACTAAAAAAAGTAATTTGAAAAACCAGTTTATTTCAACAACTTCTATACACAGTTAATAAACTTAGGACTCACCCTGTATATATTAAAGAGAAAATCTTGTGATTCTGGCCAAAATTTTGAAAAGAAACACGGGTCACTGCATAAAGGAGACTACCAAGCTTTCACCAATGTTTATTGCTATCTTCAGGCACTTCAGGGCTTTAAAGTTGAGTTTTGCTCGCAAAAATACCAGTATGCATTGAGTCACAGACTTTCAAATGCAATTCTCAAACAAAAAACATCAAAAAATATTTGGCTAGTTTAACTCGGTGTCTTCAACGGCATAGGTCACATAAACAACCAACACAGGTGCAAAATACAAACTAAACAACGACCTTTACATGTTTAAACCACACAAAAATTACAAAATTCGTGGTTTGAAGACAGATTTTTTGATTTAGTTTTTTGTTGCTTAGTCTGTATTTTACACCTATGTGTTTTTTTTTGTGTTTAGCAGCATCGACTACTGTGGTCATTAGGTGCGTAGTATTGTTGATTAGATATTAGTCAGTCAGTACATCTCAAACTTGATTTAATTGTTACTGAGATTGGTGTTGAGGTAGGTACACTTTACAGTTTAAATTTTCCAATATAGTCCTATGACTTTCAGGTACAGAAGGACGGTACTGTAATTCTACGATAGTCAGACATTGTTTCAGGTCGTTGAGGATACCAAGCTGTCCACGTTGTGTACTATATTGTTGACATTCAAGAAGAATATGGCAGACTGTAATGGCAGTATTGCATGTTTCACACATGGCGGGATCTTGACCAAGAAGGAGGTACGCATGTGTTAGTGCAGTATGTCCAATTCTCAGACGCTGTAAACGTACCCTTTCATTGCGGGATAGTGGGGTATTAGGAGTCCAGCGTCCAATCCTGGGTTCAAACCTACGTAGCTGTGTGTCCGTTCCCTCCCACAGTTCTGTTCTGATACCTTGATGCAGTCTATATCGATGGAAGTCATGGACGCAGCACGGCGAGCGGCTTCATCAGCTCTTTCATTGCCTTCTATGTTAGGTGTTGATTGTTGACCTGTAGTGTGGACCACATCGAATTAAAATAGGCAAAAAATTCTTGACACGTACACATATGCTGCCGTATTTTTCCATTTACTGCGGATACTGCGTCGATTTTTAGGGTTTAGTTTAGAATGCAATACTGTCCTACTTTGTTAATAATAGGTATCATGGTGTACATAGGTATTATTTGTAAAAAAATACTAACATACAAGGAAAGCGACCTTTTAGTTTAGTACTTTATGGGCCTGGGCCTCCAAGACTACGGGGCTCCCCCGCGGCTGATGCCATTAGCGCCAGTACATATCTTTTAAACTTGAAGCCCCACGTTGGGCGCCAATTGTATAATCCTCTATGTAGCTGAAAACATTGCTGTCCCAATGCAACCCCATAGAAGTTACCTAACATCTGGTGTCTCAGATGATTGTTTAGATCCAACTCAGGTGGTAAGAGGTGATGGGGTGCTAAGGTTAGGAGCAAGAGGTTCAACATAGTTTTTGGTAAAGCTTTTTTTAAAGAACGGATATGTTTACAAAAAATCTTCCAAATCAAGTGCTAGCTACCGGTTGCTAGATAACTTTTCCGCTACAAAAAGAAGGTTACATTATCGTGAATTTCCATCATTGCAGGTTGGATTTTTATGCATACGAAAAGGGTAGGAAGAGTGGCGTTACTATGGGATTAGCACCAGTGGGAGGCGTATGTTCAAATACATACGCATGCGTCATTGCAGAGTTTGGAACAACTAATGCCTTCGGGAAACCTTATCCAAGTGCTGGATTTACTAGTGTTTATATTTTGGCTCATGAGATTGGTCACAAGTAAGTATCCTTTCAACAGAGTCACATAATACTGACTAATGCCACTCAGAGTTCAGGATATAAATATCCAACAAAATATACAGGACAAGCCAAATGATTTCTTTTTTTTTATTTTAGTCTAGGAATGCATCATGATAGCAGTGGAAATTACTGCGCAAAAGAAGGATACATCATGTCACCTTCAAGAGGCACTAATGGAGAGACACAGTGGTCTACTTGTAGTGCAGAAGTTGTAGCCGATTTGAAGTGAGTTGTTTTCTTAAATAAGTCGAACTACCTGACGTAAGCGCTCTACGTAAGTCAGATTGTTGATGTATGCACGCATGGAGATTTCTCGAAGTCTCAAAGTTAGGTTTAGAAATTGGTGGAAAATGTCTAGATCGAAATTCGTGTAGGTATACAGGGTGGGCCAATAGTGCGTGGACGGAAGATTGAGGGCTTACTAAAAAATATTTCAAAAATCTGTCACCTGATTATGGTAGGGACCCTTGAGAGCTATAATGTAAAAATATTTTCACTTAAATTTTGACGTTTATACATGGTGATTCATATCAAACTTACCTTTTTTTGAATGGAACCCCCTATATATTATTGCATATTTGGATTCCTTGGCCAATTCTAGTGTGACTTTACGTATCATACATGGAACTTTAAGGGAACCGTTTAGGCGCAAATGACCATTTTTGGTATAAGTAGGTATCAGAAAAAAGTTGAAAATCGCAGCGATTATAAAACTTAGAAGGCCGTGACTTTGCGGCACGACTAAGCATGAAATGCGTCACCTTAGGTCAGATGACTAAATTTGAATTCTTTTTGTACTTGGAGAAATCAGTAGAGTAATTAAGGAAACTTCAATCACAGATAACTTGATTTTTTCAAATAGGAATGCCTATTTTGGTTTAAAGAATCAAATGTAAAATTTGATTACCCTTCTAACGATATAGCATTCTCGATATCAATCTTTTTTGGTTTTCATTTTATTTCAAATTTTCAGTCAAATCGTTGTTTTTCGATTTTCCTGCGTGCAAGCGACCTAGCAGGCCATGGAAAATAATCAAAAACCCGTTAATATGGAAGAAACCAACTAACTTAGTAGAAAGATGCAAACTAACTAGAGTAACGAGGCAAGATTATGACAACATATTAGGGGGTTCCATTCAAAAAAATGTAAGTTTGATATGAATCACCCTGTATAATCGTCAAAATTTAAGTCAAAATATTTTTACGTTATAGCCCTAAAGGGTCCCTACCATAATCAGGTGACAGATTTTTGAAATATTTGTTAGTAAGCCCACAATCTTCCGTCCACGCACTATTGGCCCACCCTGTATAGGTTACAGTAAAACTAGAGCTAAAGTAAAGCAAAGTTGTGGTCAGTTGCGAAAACATTGAAAAGCAATGTGTTTGCTACACAGTAATTAATTATAATAAACGTACTTCTGCACACTAGAATTAGCTAATATAATTATCTTTTCTTGTTTTGTGACTAACTTTACAGCTATTTTAAAATTCTGGAACTGTAATTTTTGCTTGGTGTTTTTGGTTCAAAATATCTTTATGATCATGCAAATAGTGTCCAAACGCTGTTCTTTCAAAGAATCGCAATTTGGACAAAATTCAAAATATACAAACCCTCTAATGTTTACTGTAAATCTGCCAATAGCATACAAAGACATTTGAGAAAAGTTACTGCACAGGAAGGTCTTTGAGGAACCGCATTTATGAAACTCTTTTTGAAGCAGTTTATAATCGAATGATCCATCAAAAAAAAAAAAACGTCGGGTTCTGAAATCCCTGAGATTTTTTATAGTAAAATTTTACCAGAAAGGCCAGACTGTACCGGGGAACCGCTTGTTGGCCTGGAGCCCGTTATAGGATTAAGTAGGCAGCAAGTAACGTCAGCCCTTAAAAAGTGGGTAAACGATACCGAAGATGAACAGTGGAGGCCAAGTGAGGGATGCAAACATGGCAAGGATTTTAAGCCGGTAGCCTTATCACGTATCTTGTAGACGACAAGCGGCAGGCGACAATCGCACAATATCTACTGTCAAACGTATATTTCGTATTATACAAAGACGTCATCGTGACGGACAACAACGTATAACCTACAATTTTGACAGTCCTGTTGCTGTCATGTCGCTATTGCTCGGCATCTGCCCAGCGACGCTGTCGCGAAATTTTACGTAATAAGGCTGCGGGTTGAACACATCTAGATCTGCATGGCTAAAGGAACCAAGACCGATGGGCGGTGTTTTGACGGGCCTTGCAGGCTCGGGCGCCATCTATCACTGACTATCAGATGACCACCTATGTAAGGGCTGTGGAAAGGCCGATCAAACGGCCTACCACTTCTTTGCGGAATGTCAGTTGCTTGGCGGGCTGAGATACGAGCAGGGCCGCGCCAAGTGTTTCTGCCGCCCGTGTGCAAATGATAAGTGGCTGCCCCCTATTACCCCAAGCACAATGAGAGACGGTAATAAAATTTCAGAGACGTTTACTTTTAAGTTTTGTTAAAAATTTAATACTTTTTTACACAAATACCACATAAATAAAAATCCTTAAAACTAAGCAACAAAAAAAAACGAAACATATAATTATGTACTTTAACCTTAAAAACAAAAACTTCCAGAAAACAAAATTAAATATTTTAAAAACCTTAAGTTTAACGTTTTAAGCTTAAACAGTGAAAAAACAAAACATAATTATGTACTTCAAACTTAAAAACAAAGCTGCTACAAAATAATATAAAATATTTTTTAAAACCTTAAGTTTAATATTTTAAACATAAACAAAAACAAACAGAACAGATAATTATGTACTTTAAACTTAAAAACAAAAACTCCTAGAAAATAAAATATGATGCACCTATCTTTTTATAAAATTTATAGAAAAGACACTTGCCTTGCTTTAAGTGCTGCAAAATCCTTCATAATTTGGTCTGTATTTAGTTTTTCACATAATTCAAATTCAATGGAAATTAATGCCATTGAGTCCTTCTAGGTTCATCGAGGATCTTAAGTAATTTTTAATGAGCTTTAGCTTTCTCCGCTTGTAACTGATAATGGAAGCGTTAAAAGGATTCTAAGAGCAATCAAAATATTGGGGAATGTATCAAATAAATCATTTTTAAATATATATTGTAACACCTCTAAATGATAGCCGAATGGCTGGTATCAGTGGCATGTCCCATAGTGGGCGGTACTTAACAGTAACAGGTGTATCGAGCGGGAAGCGGGACAAGAGAATGGTCGCAAAATAATGGAGTTTAAAAAAGACAGAGTTATCCAGATGAACAAAATATCATGTGCGCCGCGCCGCCGCCCTTTTAGGCTTGCTGCCCGTGTGCGGTGCACACTGTGTACGCGAGGTTGGCGCGGCCCTGGATACGAGATCTTTGGATCCGATAGGCTCCAGCCAGAGGAATTACCCTTTCTAAGCTGGGCCGACATACTTGCCTTTGTTAAAAAAGGTCGGCAAGGTTTGGCACGGAGAGGAAGGCTGGCAGTGGTGGCTGAGGGGTGAAATTAGGGGATGGCAAAAAGGGCCTACTGGGGCCTACTTGCCAGGCGCGGTCGCCCTACAGCTACTACTACTACTTAACGACTTTCAGAATAAACGTTTATTTTGAATTTGCAATCTTGCCCTTGAAATGATCTCTCATATCAATGACAAATTTGGTAATTCAATATAACTCAATATCTTCCTTATAGATGGGCAAAATGTCTGCAAGATACCGCAAAGCCGAAAAAATTAATGGACCACAGCACATTCAGGAACAATCCAGGACAAATGTATACCGCTAAAAAACAATGTGAGATATTGCTGCGGGATAAAGATGCCGTCGTTCTACCACTTCAAGAACTATCTACGATTTGCTACAATCTTCAGTGCAAGACACCAAACAGAAGCGGATTTTACTTTGCGGGACCAGCGTTGGAAGGAACTGAGTGCGGCAATGGCAGGGTAACTACCCCTATATACATATTTTTTAATAGGTTAATGGGCAGTTCAGATAATCTTGCAATAATAATTGTTCGTATTAGGGTAGGGGCTAAGTGGTAGAACAGACGTGCATCGTCTGTCATGTATAGCTGAATCTCGCCCATTCGTCATCTTTATTCTTTTTTTTTTAAATTTACTGCTCATCTTGTTAATGTCGAATAAAGACGTTTATTGTTATTATCCTGATTTTCCAAGTTTATCTCGCATGACTGCGGTAGCAACAAATGTTGACGGGCTGTGCCAAGTCTACACCTGCACTATCACTGATCTGAATTTAGGAAGGACCTTACAATATATTACAGGTCTTCAGAATTACAGACTTTTCTAATATTTTGTGTAACCTTTCGTCCAGGCCTAACCTAACTGCTGAAGGTGAGGTGTAAAAGTGTTTGTTGTAAGGCCCACACTGACTATTGATTTAATGGTCGGTGGTAAGGCCTTAGACCGACATAAAGGGGGGATACTAGTAAGTTTGTTTTGCTATTCGTATCGCTGGGAATAACAATATCTATCAAATAGGTAACTTTGTTTGCCTTTGAAAAACTATATCTGGCCTAGTTGCTGGAATAGTCTTGTCTGTATGTATTTCAACGTTCTAGTATAGTTTGTATTGATTATTTTTGAGTACTGATGTCGGTGTGTAATTGTAATACGGATCTGTGTTTTCTATTCAATTGTTTGTTGTGGCTAGTGCTTGGTGTATGACTTTGACTGCAGAGTTATGTCTGGCTGTGTACTCGGTTCCAGCGAGAGTTTTGCATGCGCTCGTTAGGTGGTCTATTGTTTCTTTCTGTTGGTGGCACTTCCTGCAGCTATCGTCGGTTATGGATGGATCTTTAATTATGCATTTCATGTAGTTCATGTCGCAATCACGTGGTCCGGATAGCAAGCATAAAACCCTCTGTTTCTGGAAAGAGTTTGCCATCCTGCAGTCAGATGTATGATTCATGTGCTCTTGTGCTTTTTGTGACCAGGTGTTTAGTTTTTCTTGTTGTAGTTGTATGTGATTGTGTGCGTCTGCTGCGTGGTCTGGGGTGTGAAGTGACTGTATGTATATAATACCTCGACCCCCTTGTTTCCTGTCTATGGTAAGCCTTTTCTTGCACGGTTTCGGATGTGACATTCTGAGTTTTGTGAGTGAGTATGAGTATGTTGATGTTTTCGATATTAGTGTGCGACCACTTGATGATGCCAAACGAGTGTGTGAGGACCGGTATCGCAAATGTGTTAATGGCTTTCGTGCGATTTCTGGAATTCAATTTTGTTTTTAATCGTCCAGTGAGGCGGTCTCTAAACTCTTGCGTTAGTTGAGCCTTGACTTGCGTGTGGCTATTATTATTGTAAAAAACAAAACAAAAATGCAGCCTGGGCTCTGACCCACCTAGCTGCTGTTCCATTACCCAGTTACTACTCCTCACACCGTGTGGTGAGCAATCACTGGGTCTGCGAATCGTGCGCCCTAAGTAGACAAAGACTACCTTCTGCATTCTGGCGACTAACATTTTCGCCGCCGAACGGCATACCGGCATTTTGCGCCATGCAGAGAGTAGCGTATACCTCACTCCACCTAGGGATCCAATGACTAAACCAGGAGACATACAGCGTAGTCTGACCAGAGTCTGCAAAGTTGTCGCAGCAACTCTTGATATTTGGTCCGCTTGTCCTCCTTCTTAGAGACGATGTTCACCTCGGTAGGTGCCGAAAACTCTACAACGAACATCGTCTTCTGTTGGTGGTCGAGAAGGGCTATGTCGGGCTTGTTTGCCGATACCAGCTGGAGCGTGGGGAACCAGTAGTTCCGGCATCTCTCGTTCTCCATAAGAGACTCCATGTCCCCTAGAGCGTATGGCAGCACCTGTGTCTTATCTATACCGTATGAGTGCCTTAAATGATAGTAGAGCTCTCGTAGAGCCCCGTTGTGCCGATGGACGGAAGCCGTCCCAGCGTACGACTTACACGCCGACAAGAGATGCATACGCGTCTCTGGCACCTGTCGGCGAGCCCTACAACGGGTGTCAGGTACATCTACATCCATAACCTTATTACGGTATACCAAGGTGTTGAAGGCACCGTCTTGGCAAGCAATTATAAAGCCCTCAGTCTCCGACTTCAACCCACTAGACCTTAGGAAAGAGAAGGTCAACTGCGCAGACAAGCCAAGCTCTTCTAGAGGTTTGTAGAAGATTCCATGCACTGGCTTATAAGAAGTCGACTTCGGCAGTTTTAATGTGGGATTTTAATTGTGCGGGAGCAACTTCCGTAAAATGGACTGCTGACACGTCCGCTTGAAGTCGAGTGTAAGGCTGAGTTCTCGGCTGCTCGTTTTGCTGCGCTAAAAAGATATTATCTTTTATATAATATAAATATCCAATTTGTGGCTTAAACACTTTTATTTTCAGTATTGTGAAGGTGGAGAATGCGTTAAAAAAACTCTTCCTAAACCAACTAGTACCAAACCTGGAGGCTGGGGACCCTGGAAACAGGGTGAATGCAAGTCAGGATGCATAGAAAAATCTGCGGGATATTTTATCAAACGTAGATTTTGCAACAACCCAAAACCACTGAACTCAGATGAAGGATGTGTTGGGTCAAACGTAGAACGTGGACTTTGCAGTGATCAAAAGGTAATTTGACTTCTGGTCTGAAAATTATTTTCAAAAGGTGTATGGCACTTTTTCCTACGGTGTTTTATCAAATCTGCAACTGATTCAGTAAAATGTGCACTGGGTAATCAAATCGATGTCAAGAAGTATCGACTCTTCCTTGAAAAAATGAAGTCAACCTGATTGACTCAGTACTTCCCACACATTACTGTGATACCAGTTTATTATTTTCCCATAGCATGAAGCTTTAGTCTGAGATCCTCTTGCAACCAAATCATCGGCAGCCCTCCCTCTAAAATTGTCTTATGCCCTATGTCTTTCCTTCACAGGTCAATGGACAGCCTATTATCGATACTACAGACTTTGCAGTTTTACAACCCACCACCCCCCAACCACCCCAATTTCATACCCATCCCAAAAAAGGTAGAAAATGATCAGGAACCCCTAAAACGCCTAAAAACGAAGTTTGAGCGATATTTATTTTTTTTTTGTTTTTGCTAATTACTCCACCGCCCATGCACCGATTTTGAAAATTATAGGAACATTACCTACTACGATCCCACAGCATATCGCTGCCCAAATTTCATCACAATCCATGCAGTGGTTGCTGAGATTACGTGGCTAGAAAAACGCGTACAGACAGACCGACGGAAATGATTGACGTGGATTTTCGTTAGGTAGACATCATAAAACGCTCAAAAAGTGTATTATCTGAAAATCGAAAATTTTCGCGATCAGAATACTCCTCTCACCTATCGGTGTGGGAAGTAAAAACCTAGTTGGACGATAATTCAAAGTTCACAATTGCAAAGATCTACAATCTGGTACTTTAGGGGTTTTGTTTTCATTTCTTTTATAGATTTGCACGACCAAAAAAATATCTGCTGTAGATTACGCGAGTCACAAATGCAAAGAGTTTGCCCAATTGTTAGAAGAGTTAGATCCAGATGGTGGAGGATTACAGGCGCCACATGAGGAAGGTGAATGACCTATATGATGTTGATGGTAGATGGAAAGATAACACTTTTGGTTTTAGGTCGTTTATGGATGGGATGTGCGATATTTTGCAAAAATAAAGAATTTGGTACATTCTATACACCCCGAATGGAGTTGAACGACCTTGGAATCTCATCTTATTTTCCTGATGGAACGTGGTGTCACAGAGAAAATAATATCAATTATTACTGCATGCTGCGCCATTGTTTACCAGAGGTAAGCTGAAAGCCTTTATCATGGAAAAAGTACACCTCAGTTTTTGAGTCAACTGCGCACTTATACTTCAAAACAGAATGTTTCAATACATGTTACTTTGACCTTAGATAAGGAAAGAGAGGGAATACCGCGCGCCTGTATGTTGCCATATGAATTAGCTGTGACAGAAAACGAATAGCTGTCAAAATTTTGGTGGACAATAAATAATTTGGTACCTAGTATTTTTTTTGTGATATTTAGCGTTTTTAAGACCGACGCGCTAGCAAGAGGAGGAACTGAATCTGTGTTCATAGGACTAGAATCATTTGCGGGCATTGCAAAAAGCACCGCTAAAAAGACCATCTCGGACTGGGCAGTGAGGGAAGCACTCCTGAACTGGCGAGATACACCAGGGCTACTGCACTCGAAGGCGTTTATAAGATACCCCTCGAGTCAGGCCCTCCGAGGATCATGGAATGTAACAGGTACGACCACCGCATACTGGTCGGTCTGCTGACGGGACATGGTCGTCTAAGGTACCACATGCGGAAGTTGGGTCTTGAACAAACCTCAGACTGTCGCTTCTGCTACGTGGAGGACGAAACAGGGGAGCATATTCTTTGCTCCTGTCCAGTACTGGATAATGCTAGGTTCCAGACATTCGGATTTGCCCAACTGGAACCTCATGACTTCAAGGAAGTTTCACCCTCCACGTTGATCGCCTTCGTAAAGAGGTGCGGACTGTACGGTGAACTCTAAAAAGGTGTGAGCCACAATAGACACAATTGAGTCGCAGTGGAAGGAGGCAGCTCTGCCGCACTCACTTTCAACCTAACCTAACCTAAGACCAGTCATTGTAAAACATTGTGGTGGAGCCAGGAATCACTTTTCACAGATAAATTTGTGTTAATATGTTTTGGTGCATCCGAAGTTTATGCAAATATCTCGATATCTAGTTCAGAGATATATATGTATCATATATCATCAATCATAATATTTTTGAGCATGTAAAGTGTAAAAATTATATTTTTTTAAGGCATGTTTTGGTTCAAATACAATCAGTTTTCCAGTGACGTATCTGTTATAGCTTACAATTTGCAAGACAAGATAACGGTCGAATGGAAATTCACAGTTAAGTTAATGTTAATTACTTAAATTTGAACTTTGGATGGTGAAATTGGCCATACAGAACCCGTGAATAACAATATTTTAATAAATTTTATTTGAAAATAGATTATTTCTCCAAATAGCTTAACCATAATGTTAATCCCATTAGCTACGGCAGCGCTTTGGTACTTTTTGGTAACAGGGATGTCAGCCACGCGTTCTCTCCTCTCTCTTTCCTTGTCAAAAACTTTGACAATCTTCAACTTGGCATCCACTAACCTGTTGAATACTGAAATTCTACGACTTCATTAGTATATTAACTGAGGACTGTATGCGCTAAAAGGCATAACATTTTCTGCGGCTTTTATAGGAATGCGTGTTGAATAAAATCAGATGGAAACATTCAAATTTTTACCGGATCTTGCGGCGAAGAAAGAAAATGTACTGTCAACTACTATGAATTCGTTAAAAGACAAGATTAGTCCTAATTATTTCTAATTGATTTTGTGATTTTTCACAGAACTTCCAGTTCACGAAAGCTTCTGGTATTGAAGACGTGCCTATTCTACAAAACGCTATGCCTCATCAAGACATACCTCAAAATGTTAAAGATTATTTTACATTGTTTCCAAGTGGCAAACCTTTCAAGACAGTCCTGGATGATATGAAAATTGGTATGAAAGAAGAGGAGTGGGAAACGGATGATTACGTAGAAGTGCCGGAGTTACAAAGACAAAGATTGGAGTGATCAATAACTTTAAAATAAAATTGATTTTCGACAAAATAAGGCTTTTTAATTTTCAATGCCAACCGAATTGGCGCCATGCAATTTATACAAGGTGTCTGCTCAGGAATAACTATTTTTAAAAATATAAAGTTCAATACGGTTACACAGAGGGGCGGCGCGTGCCTCGGAAAGGTGGTGGTACTTTGTTTCAAATTTGAGTAGGTTCAGCAATTCATCTTCTGAGTTGCTTACGGAACCGAGTCCATCAACTTGATTCCTTTTTTTTGTCATTTCATCGGTTGAGGTTCACACACAATCGAGCTTGAGTCTTGGGATGTTCCTTTACTATGGTTTTTGAATCCGCATAAATAGAATCGTTAATTCATCTTCCGAGTTGCTTAAGGAACTGAGTTTACCAACTTGATTCCTTTTTTTCGTGAATTTATTGGTCACACTTATACTTGAGCTTGAGATGTTCCTTTAATATAATTTTTTAAATTCGCATATAGATTCAGCAATTCATGTTGATTGTTGCTTACAGGACTGAGTCCATCAGCTTGATTGATTTTTTGTGAATTTATTGGTTAAGGCTCACAAACAGTCGATCTTGAGATGTTCCTTTACTATGATTTTTGAATTCCCGTCTAGATTCAGCAGTTCATCGTCAAAGTTGTTTTTAGAACTGAGTCCATCAACTTGATTCATCTTTTTGCAAAATTATCGACTGATACCAACGAATTGGCTGATGCACGTAAATAGTCAGGGGGGGAGGGGCAAAAAAAAACAATATACAGGGTGTCCCTGAATTTCCTTGGCACGTCACAAAAAAAATTTTCCAAACGAAAGTGGAGTGGAGTGTTTGAAAATATTACAGGGTCACTCATACCATGCGTTCAAAACATTTTTTTTATACTTCAACCCTTAAAACTCACCCCAGGTTAGTTTTTTCAAATAGCACCTAATAGTTTTTCCTGCACAAATTAAGTCGTTATTTTATTCAAAATTTTGTGGTACCTTTGATTTTATACAAAAACTTTTTTTTCTTAAATTCACAAGTAATAAAAACATGTCCAAACGAAAACTGAGTGCAGTGTTTGAAAATACTACCGGGTTCAAAACATTTTTTTGTACTTCAACCCTTAAAACTAACCCTTTAACTTAGTTTTTTCAAATAGCACCTAATAGTTTTTCCTACACAAATTAAGTCGTTATTTTATTCAAAATCTTGTGGTCCCTTTTACTATATACGCAAACTTATTTTTTTTCGTAAAATCACAAGTATAACATAAATAAAACAAGAACTTGCTTGCCGCAAGATTTTAAATATTATAAGGACGTAATTTGCGTACAAAAAACGTATTTGGTGCCATTTGAAAAACGAATGTTGGGGGTGAGTTTCAAGGGTTGACAGTAAGCAAACAGGAAACTCCTCATATAAAGTGGGAGGGCCTCGGCCCCCCCATGCCCCTCAGACGCGCCGCCGCTGGTGACACATCAGCGAAAAAATAGAGAAGAGATAGAAAATTGATGATATGACACGAAATTTTAAGTTTCTGCCCTGTTAAATATCACTGTGTTTACTTCTGACAACATAACACCTATTCATACACGAACAAGTTGAATACAACTACCTGGACAAGATGAATACATACGGAACAACATAGTTCCCTAACCCCTTTAGAAAAAAAATGGTGGCCTTGATATAGACGTCCCGTGAACTTTTATATCTAATCTTCTTCAGGTACCATACGCTCTGCAGCGTGTAGGTGTTCAAATGTTCATTACTTCTAATTAACTATCTGGAGAGAACCTTCCTCTGCACGTCGAAAAATGGTAGCCGCACTGTAAATGCTGCACCAATCTCTTATGTTCCTCAGCCAGGAATGTTGTTTGCGCCTCTCGGCCCTTAGATCTTTCCTGTCAGCACAAGTTTAAGTAATGAATATCTCGATCCTCGCAGAATGTGCCCCAGATAAGATAATTTACGGTGTTTAATATTATTGATCAGTTCTCTGTCCATGCCTGCTCTTCTCAGTACTTCTTCATTTGTAGCATGCTCCACCCACGAGATTCGCAGGAGCCTTCGCAACAGCCACATCTCCATCGCTTCAATTCTATTCATGGATCTTACTTTCAAGGACCACGTTTCTATACAATATAGAAGAATTGGCCATATCTAGCATTTTACCACCCTCAATCTAAGGCTCAAAGGGACTTCACGACGAATTAGGAACTTGCTGAATTTTGTAAAAGCTGTTTTTGCCATAGCCACCCGGATTTTTACTTCCTGGTCATTATATCTAATAGCTGATTTATAATCTATTTAATAGTAAAAAAATTATATCTTTTACGTTCTGATTTAAGGGCTGTAAAATGTCAATACGAATTTCAGATAAGTTCGCAATTTACATTACATGATTTCGATATTTTTTTGATAAGAAATAAAACCACCATACTGATTTGATATGTTCCATATCATTTAATTAAGAGAATCAACCATGGAAGTAGGTCAGTATTACAAATCATTGATTGTACTCCCAGTTACCAATCTGAGGCAAGTTAATATAAAATTTTACATAAATCATATGAACTTATAGAATACATAGTATCTTTCATTCAATCGAAGAAAAATTATGGGCCTTGAAAATATCTGATCACCCTATATATAACATACAACTCCAAATAAAAAATATGTACAATAATACTCTAAAAATTAAACTCTTAATGTAATGCTGTCTTGCTTTGCACATTCGTAAAATATTTTACATTGAAATAAAGTTACATTACAAAGAAAAGTATCAATAAATGCTTCCCAAGTTTCAGATACCAAAATGGGGACTATTTACAGGCATATATTTTTTAGGGGGGAAATCGGGAAACACGACAGTTTCCTTAGAGAAACAAATATCTGTACAAAAGGGTTGGGCAACTGAAAATCATCAACTAAACCTAGCTTATCAAAACTATTATCGGTTATATTATTAATTCTGAAAAATTATCTGGTGTGCATATAGGTACATGAGGTGATTTATTGCTGTAATTTTGGTCAAGCTGGTTAAAGACGTGGTAATCTAACTACCATGTGGGGTCGAGTGATATTGGTAAAAGGTTAAATGATGCAGTGAGAAAGTATAGCTTCACTTTGAGGATAATACTGTACAATTTGAGCTAACTCTATTTTTTATTATTGGTCTATGAAAAATGATCAAATCGATTCGAAAAAATTGAAGACGGATTAATCTTGAGCTAGAATTGGTTTGCCTTTTTTTATTTTTAAGGCTTAATGATCCATTAATACGTTTTGGAGACTAAATCGCTGAACTATTATTTTATTGTGGAATTAAAAACATAAAAATCTAGATGTTATATACTATTGTTTAGATGAAAAAATCTTGAGGATGTGGCCAAAATTTTGAAAAGAAACCACGGGTTACCGAATGAAGAAGACTCTGGCGTTAACGACCAAGCTTTCGACAATGTTTATTGCCATCTTCAGGGCTTTTTACAATAGAGAAAAAAATGAGTATAAACTAATATTAAAATTAAGTTTATAATAATTAATTAATTAATAATTAAGTATAATTATTATCTTTACTCAAAACCTTGAGGTTTTTCGCAAAAACAGCAATGCGCATTGAGTCACAGACTTAAAATGCAAGTTCTTTAACAAAAAACGTCAAAAAATATTCGTTTAACTCGGTGTCTTCCACAACAACAGGTCACACAAACAACCAACATATAGGTGTAAAATACAAACTTCAATAACGATATTTACATCACCCAAAAATTACAACAACAAAATTACAAAGGTCGTTGTTGAAGTTTGTATTTAACACCCATATGTTGGTTGTCTGTGTGACCTGTTATTGTGGAAGACATCGAGCTAAACCGACATTTTTTGTGTTTTTTGTTAATGAACATTTTAAGTCTATGACTCTATGCGCAATGCTGTTATTGCGAGAAAACCTCAACGTTGTGAGTACAGTTATGATAACTTGATTTTAATATTAATTTAAACACATTTTTTTCTGTATCGTAGAAAGCCCTGAGATGGCAATAAACATTGTCGAAAGCTTTATAGTTAACACCAGCGTCTTTCTTATGCAGTGACACGTGGTTTGTTTTCAAAATTTTGGCAACAACTCCAAGATTGTCTCATCTTTACTAATGTTTATGTATATCTTTTAGAAGTATACTTGAGGGAAATATTGTCTACTTAAAAATAATCATATACTATCAGTTCTTAATTCACTGATTTGGCAGGAAATTTGGGATACATAATTATAATAATATTTGAAGTTATCGTCTAATAGATAGGTCATTAATATTAATAAGCAATCACTTAAAAATTGGACACGCCTTCTCAATATTTTTTTGGACCTAATTTTATGAAATTATATGATTAATTCCTCAAAATAAGAAGCTTTATTACATTAAAGTACAATGGAGAATGGATTGGACTATTCCTTAAAGTTTAATGTCAAAAAAATCATTAACTATTCTTAATTTCATCATTTAATAAATGATACGAGTATTAGTACCACTTTCAGGGAGAAACCAATATCAATCTATGCTTTAATATAAGCTTTGCACCCTTTAACTAAAAGAGATCACCAGTTAACTGATTGCATGTAGTTGATCTCTCACTATTAGGAAATTGTATATTATAGGGGCATCACCATCACGTGGAACTGGCAATACTGTATTGCGATGGAAATTGGGTGATTGTAAAAAACGGTTTTTTAGGGAAAAAATATATGACACTTTCGGGTTATAGTTTAAATGAAAAGCGTTGTACAATTATAGCTAACCACTTCTGTTATGAGAGACCCTCTAAATTTTACCATGACGGTATATCAAAAATCAAAAATTTTTCCTAGCATATACGTATCTTCAGTAAATGTGCCCACGGACACTTTTTATAGCTAAATTTCACTATTTTAAACATTATCCACTGCTTTTCTGTAATGTCCCCCCCCCCTTTATTTTTGGAACGGGTGAAGAATGGAACTTGAAATAATGAAATTGGTGCATGGATACTATATTTTGGAGTAAAATTGACAAATAAAACTTTCAAGATGGCGCCATTTTTGAAAAAAAAAATTAAATCAAAATTGAAAGGGGGTTCTTGTGATACATATTTTTAAAGTTCCTGACGAATATTTCACAACCCTAGAATATAAAGTCAATATCTTCACCTACTACAAAATGGTCAAACATTTAATAATTACCTGATACAAACATTAATATCGATACATCTAGAAATATTTGTTTATAGTTTGAAGTTAAACATAGAAAAGAAAAGAGAATTTAAAGTTTATGTTGAGGATTCAATTTTATTTTAATTTAGATAAAACAACATGTTTGTAATACAATGATGTTTCTGTAACAATGTATTCGGGCAATTATTATAATATTCCGCTATTTTGTAGTAGGCGAAAATATTGCAGGGTTGTCAAGTATTCGTCAGGAGCTTTAAAAAGATGTGTCGCAAACTCACTTTCAATTTAATTTTTTTTAAAGATGGCGCCCAGTCGCCTTTTTGAAAGTTTCCTCTTCATCTGCCAATTCATGCATCAATTTCATTATCCAAGGTTTTTCTTTTGAGTTGACTCGTTCAAAAAATAAAAGGGGGGGGGGGGGGACATTAAAGAAAAGTACTGTATAAAACTTCGGACAGTGGTGAAGGGCTATATTAATTTCTGTAAAAGCGTTGCAAATTTTGGTTGTGACATCTCGGAAGATGACCATAGCTGTAGAATCCCAATTTGACGGAAGCTTATATTCCCAAAAGCAATGTGTGGTGCGCTAAAATTTGTATTGCCACATCGGTGAGCGAAACCCCAACCTAATTTATTCTGGCCAATGATTGGCTTTTAGACCGACAAATCGGTCCGTTTTCAGCTGCCCAACCATCACGCAGTGGGCGGAATAGATTTAGCGCCTAAGCTCAATCTCTACGCAAAAATGATCATTTACCTAGCATAAAGGCTAGTGCAGACGCTACGATTCAACAACCTTTGGTCACAGAGGAGGGAAATACCAGAGCGGATACTCAGACAAGGAAACGAAGATATTGCCACGTATTGCCAAAGCATAAAGAGTAAACCAGCAGCGCAACTCTTCAAATTGATGCGAGAAACATGCACAAACTTTTTCGGCTACTTCCCGATGCGTTCCCGATGCAGAGCGATAGGTCGGTCTCAGTATACGCTTTGCCGTTGACGAGTGTACATCGTGAATTCCAGGGCCGTATTCAGTTGCTTTGTTGTGCGTTTGCCAGTGTTATTATGGATGTGATGGAACGAAGAATGCATCGTTGTTCAGCTTCGCTCTGCACAAACACGTCAAGAAACTGTAAATTCAGCTTTTTTGCGTTTCCGCCAGACGTTGGAAGGTGTGTAAGAATTGCTTTATTAAAAATAATGTATTCATTATTGTTTCATCCAATATTAGTTGTTTGATTGTTTACTATGCTTTTTAATTGTGTATCAAAAGAAACATTCTCAGTCCTTAAGCATGCGCTTGGATTACAAAATAATGTTATACATTTGTAAGTTTTGTTTTATATTTAACTATATACACATACGGACATTTTATTGATATTAGAATGCTGGGATAAGTTAATTCATCCATCAAAAGCATATGATATTTTATTATCTAACGATTTGCAGTTTAAGGTATTGTCATCCATGTGATAACTTCCCACTAAATTATATTTTAAGACTATATATGCCTGTATTATACAATAAAAAATATTAATAGGAATTTCAAAATACCTAATCGAAATAGGAAATTAGTTATATGGAAAAACGAGTATTAAAATGTAAATCGTTTAAATTGTGAATGTCCATTATACGTACGAATTTTGCTGGTTATGAAATCAAAATATGTGCTAACCTTACAGCAGTTTTGTAATTTTATCATTTAGTATTTACTTACTAATTATAAATTATATTATATATAATATATTATATCGAAATTGTATAAATAAAGATTGTTATTTTTGGAGAAATCTGAAATACCATCATTAATGATCCCTTTATGTCCTTTTTTGACCAGCCTTTTGCCCTAGAATTTCATTATTCGCCGATTACATAATTCGAAAAGAGGCATTCCGAAAATATATTCATACCTTACACAATGGGGTTTTTTCCGTGCTATTACCTGAACAGATTCTTTCTGCATAATCTTTTCATAGTTGTCTTTTAAACGAAATGCCGACCACTGTACCCGAACGTGCATATAATTATCACTATGGGATTTCTACGGATATAATATTCTCGCTCAGGTCCTGTACCAGTCGCTTCTCTAACGCGACGTGAGACCCGAAAGATTCAAGGTCGTCAATACGTCCCTGAAAGATTGGGCTTGAGTTTCGCTGCTGGTTCTCTCTTTATGCTGTGGTATTGCTGTCGTTACGGAAACCACGTCCATTCCAACTAAGAGGAGATTAAACAAGGCTTTGGTATGAAGTCAATCGTGGCACTCGAAATATATTGAAATCACTTCTGTAATTATAACTGTTATGGTTTCCCCTTCAACTAAATAGTCTGTCATTTTTCAAGAAGATGATAGGGCGCTATTTGACAACATTGTATTGGGTAGTATACGTCTCATCACCGAATATGTTGTGGTAGGTCAGTTCCAGTATCCAAACAACTTTTCTGTATATGATATTCAGCTTATGTGAAAAATAGTTTGTTGTTTTTTTTGTACTTTTGTGATTTCTTACGTTGATTTATCATCAATAAGGACTGTTTAACCGTTTTACAGTGTTTGAGTTTGAGAATTTTACGTTACTGAGGTCTGTTATCGCCATTCTAACCTAAAACTTTCATTTTTTATGTTTTATTGGAGAATTGGTATGTTTCTCAGTTATTATTATTTATTTTTATATTTTAGCACGACTGAGAAAGCTTCAGTTGAATACACTGCTTTTATATTATATAATCCCTTACGAGTTTTTAGGTTGGATTTGTTTTTGTTTGGATACAGAACGCTGAAACTGACAGAAGTGACGTCAGAGTTATGTGGCGTATTGATATTGACAATCAGCAGGTTGGCGTCACAGCGTCATTTTATTTTGTCCAAAAAAAGTGAGGTTATATGTACTAATTAGTGCTTGGGCGAATGCAACATTGCATTTAAGAAATATCTTGTAGATTACTCTCCACCTGATGCCTTTTTGTATTTAATTTTACGCAGTCTTGGTGTCATTGATCATGGAGCAAGATCTACTCTAGTCAATGTTTGCATGTTGCGTAACTCAGTCAAAAACTGTCCGGAAGTTGTCGAAGGTGTATCGGAAGATGAAGCCAATGTCTACATGTACTGATTTGTCCGCACAGATCTCCTATCCACACCCGTGTTGAACTGTACAGACATAACGTGGCGTCTGAACCAGCCTTTAGTAGACCGCAATGGTCTACAATCAGCAGTGAATGATATCACTTTCTGCATAAACCTCGTCTTTGTCAGTTATACATCCAAAATTTGTCTACGTTAATTCGACGAATTCCTGACAATGTGACGTAAACCTTCATTTGTGCGAGTTTTATAGTTATCGATCCCGTACCAGAAAGCCACGCCAAGAGCACGCCAATGACAAAGCTTTGTAACGTATCGACGCCGACCAAATAGCCCAAAAGCCTCTAGATAATCCCCCACATGGCCGCGAAAGCCTTACGAATATAGGTTAGATCACTGTTGGCAGCTAAGCCAACTATTTCGCCCACTACGCGTCGGGTATAAACCTAAAGCATACCGTTTTGTTTCATATCACAGTTCACTAATAACTCAGACATAATGCGTGGGCGTCTTCCGGGAAACACTCCAGAAAAGCACAGTAGGTGTGTGTATGTGTGTGTGGTGGTGACGTCTCGACTTAGCAGTCCGTCGCCGATTCCCCATCTCAAGTGTTCGATGTTTGCGAGTGTAACCTCTGCCACAAAGGCTTTTTGTACACGTACGAATCTTCGCCTAACTTCGTGAATAGCTGAAACAAATAAATTTTAATTTAGAGACTGCTTTAAACTAAAGTATTTCTTAAATAAGATTCGGCTGAATGGACCTTTTCAAGTCTAGTGATAATTCAAAACGGTCAAGTTAATTTTCCAACTCGTTACTTGTAATTTCAAACTGTCAGGTGTAATTTATACCTGTCAGTTTGAATTTACAATTGATGAGTTGGAAAATTAACTTGACCGTTTTGATTTATTCCTTCGCGCTTTAGAAACTACAGCTGGAAAAGGTGCAGTATCATGGGTTTAGAAGCAATGATTATATCATTATAACCTCTTAGTATATACAAAAATATGTATACTGATGCATTTCGTTACTCTGTGCATTATTTTGTTTACTAGTAATTTCATTTTAAAGTTTAAAAAAGGAATTCAAATTTAGCCAATCAGTGCGAAGCACGCTATACATCAGCAGTACATTGTTGCCTCGTCAGCTCCCAAATCGCGCTATTGACAAAATTGTCACGAAACAAACTACCGTTTTGTGATTTGTCTTCCGTCAAAGGGATGCTCTGTGGATTTCTTTCGTCTCTTGGCTGTCACATAAAGAAAGGTTCTTTGAGAGAAAGCTTTGTTGCATGGCCGACTCTACACTAGGCCGGAGCCTTAGATGTAGCAACGTGGCTTAGCTGTCAAATAGTAGACCTATAGTTTCAGAATAATTATTACATTTTATATGTATTAGAGTTTATCTCGGTTAATCAGTTAAGAAAAATACTTTTTAGAACTACTACTACTAATACCACTTACATCTGATTTCTGGTTCATCGTAGTCAAACACTACAAAATAAAAATAAACGCAACCTGTTTTCTGCTGCCACTTCCACTTAAATGAACACTCAATTTACTTTGTAAATTGTCACTTGAGCTAGAAAAATTCACTATTAGGTCACTGTGAAGCCATTATTGCTGGTCTCGATTCCCTTTCACTATCAAATTTTTTCGTAGGTATGCCCAGATGCATGCCCAGATGAGTTCTATTAACTGTATTTTTCTGTGACATTTGGGAGGTCCAGAAAACATTGTAGGTACCACATTGTGCTTTAAAATAGGTGTTATCCTTTGAAATGTTTGTAAAGTATTGTCTTCATTCTTATAAATATAACCAGCCCATACGAGGAATACCGTTCACCCACTTCTGTTTATGTCCTTTATTGGAAGCACAATTGCTTTTACTTTGTAAATTGTCACTTGAGCTAGAAAAATTCACTATTAGGTCACTGTGAAGCCATTCTTGCTAGTCTTGATTCCCTTTCACTATCAAATCTTTTCGTAGGTATGCCCAGATGCATGCCCAGATGAGTTCTATTAACTGTATTTTTCTGTGATATTTGGGAGGTTCAGAAAACATTGTAGGTACCACATTGTACTTTAAAATAGGTCTTATCCTTTGAAATGTTTGTAAAGTATTGTCTTTATTCTTATAAATGTAACCAGCCCATACGAGAAATACCCACCATTAGATTTCGTCTTTTTAGTTTTGTCAGTCTGTATTTTGTCTTGAACTGTTTCAGTGTAATTATTAATAAAAATATTTGCTACATTAACAACATTAATTCAAGCAGAATTTCATCAGTTTAGGGTTGATTGCTTGAACAAATGTGTCTAAAACAAACTCATCTATATGTATATTGATGTATTCTTTTGCAATTTCCATTAAAACTGCTTTGTGAAATTGCCCAAAAACTTACTTTTATACCTATTGGCCTGAAATCAAAATTTTAACAATACCTATTGTGAATAAGGACTGTAATTTGAGCTGTATACTCTGATGGAAGGGTTACGCCTACTATAAGCCAACTATAAGCTGTATGTATTTAATATACCTATCAAATAATTCTGTCCTTCATGTTCCACCTATATAATTTTTGTAATGACAAGAACATTTATACAGGCTGATATTCCATCAATTTGTAAAACAATGTACTTCTCCAAGAACAATAAACCCTCTGCAACAATTTTAATGTCAGGCGCAATTTTTAAAGAACTGCAAAGTTTTGAGGAATATTTAGGATTGTAAAATTGGCAACTTATTCTATCTCACAAAATTGTAAACCTTCTTTGGCTGGACATAGAAAAGGTTTTAACATTAAATCAACAGAAAACCTATTTGAAAATAGTGTGCCAAAATATTTTGTATATGAGACCAACAGGATATTCTTAATGACAGTGGCAAAATCTAACTCAAATCACCAACAAATTATGATTTATTGATTTAAAGGAATGTCTATATTCGTTGATACTAATACCACCTACATCCGATGTCTGGGTCATCGTAGTCAAACACTACAAAATAAAAATAAACACAACCTGTTTCCTGCTGCCTTCCACTTCCACTTCCACTTAAATTAACACTCAATTCACTTTGTAAATTTTCACTTAAGCTAGAAAAATTCACTATTAGGTCACTTTGAAGCTATTCCTGCTGGTCTTGATTCCCCTTCACTATCAAATCTTTTCGTAGGTGTGTATTTTTCTGTGATATTTCCGAGGTCCAGAAAACATTGTAGGTACCACATTGTGCTTTAAAATAGGTCTTATCCTTGGAAATGTTTGTAAATTATTGTCTTTATTCTTATAAATATAACCAGCCCTTACGAGGAATACCTTTCACCCACTTCTGTTTGAAATGCTTGTCTTGAGGAAAATTTACAGGCATCTTTTTATTTTTATAGTTTCGTTTATGCAGGTAAATAGAAACACATTAAAAATCACCTTCCAATCTTCTTTTTTACTCTGGAAAATTACACTAATGACTCAAAAACTAACTTGAAAAATAATGTAACTAAAATACTGATAAAGAATATTCTATAATAAAAAGGGAAACAGTCATGAGGCGAGACGAAAAAGCGCAGCAAAAAACACAACTACTGATGTCTGACGGCAGTGACGAGACGGATTGACGGATCACGAACCTTAAAGCGTTTTCGACTTACTGCACCGATTTTAACCGCGAGGTTACTACACTACACTATAAAAATAAAATAGGTTATCATTTATGATACTCTCCAAAATGCACTGAAATCGCCACGAGCTCAGAGAGTCCGCGACTACAGCAAGAAAAGTCCAAGGTAAAAGGTCTGTCGCCAAATTCTTGGTTGAAGGACATCCAAAGATGGTTGCTTTTCGCTTGACATTTTCCGCTGGCTCTAGTTATAGTAGCAGATCCGAATATAAGACGACCTTTACCGAACTGGTTAATGGATGAAAAGCATTTTATATTAAATTTAATATGTTAAGAAACATACCGCGAGTGGGTTGGCTGAAAAATTTCAGTCCAGGATATGATTAATTAAATATTGAAAAATTAATTTTTTTTTAAACATTTCACTGGTTTGGTTAATATAGACAAATCACATACCAATCGAAAGTATGAAGCCCATAGAATATGCAAAAGTTAGGTTGGTATAAACAGGTAAATCAATAATAGTAATTTGCACCGGTGTGGTTAATGCATGAAACTTATATCAAAATAAAGATAATTTTATTGCAAACTCGTCGATATAGGGTTGTCTGCAAAAAATCAGTCTGGAATTAAGGTTGTCGAATTTTAAAGATCAAAATAATGCTGCCAGTGAATACGTGCGCCAAAGAGGTCCGAGCGAACTATCCCGTGTATTAACAAAGTGCGCGTGTCATGTGTCCGTGAAATTGAAAAGGATAGCGATACACTCGTAAATGCTGTGCATCATTGTATTGGAAGTTTGCCTTATTCTTCTGAACTGAAAAAGCGTGCTACTACTACTATACTGATTTTTGTTATTTATAAACATTAAATTGTGATAAAAAAATGGCTAAAAAGTATTTTCTATGCAACTCGGATGATGATGTTCTTGATTTTAACGATGAAACGTATAAAAACTGTTCGTTGAAATTAAATTTTCGTAAAAAGAAAAAAATTAAATACAGTGGCGTTGAGTTAACCAATGCATCACTCGATTTTGTAGGTTATCATACCACGTGCTTAAAAAAAGTGACTGCTTTGGGTAAAAAATATAATGAACAGTTTAATAACTTTCTTGGTGAGAATACGGTAAGTGCATAATAATTTAACCTTCAAAACTATCTTAGTAAATACATCTTTTAAATTTTTTTAATTGTGAAATAATGACATGGAAGATTCATAAATTCATACATTTTTGATTATGTTTCATTCAAATAAATTATTTCAATTTCACGGTCAAATGGCATGCACACTCTCATCCATTCAATGCATTCATACACGCAGCTGCTATGCTGCGTCCTTTGTTAATACACGGGATAGTTCGCTCGGACCTCTCTGGCGCACGTATTCACTGGCAGCAATATTTTGATCTTTAAAATTCGACAACCCGAATTCCAGACTGATTTTTTGCAGACAACCCTATATCGACGTGTTTGTAATAAAATTATCTTTATTTTGATATAAGTTTCATGCATTAACCACACCGGTGCAAATTACTATTATTGATTTACCTGTTTATACCTGCCTACCCTATAGTTGGGACGGGAAAAATGTAGCCAACCTAACGTTTGCATTTTCTATGGGCTTCATACTTTCGATTGGTATGTGATTTGTCTATTAACCAAACCAGTGAAATGTTTTAAAAAAATTAATTTTTCAATATTTAATTAATCATATCCTGGACTGAAATATTTCAGCCAACCCTCGCGCGATATGTTTTTTAACACATTAAATTTAATTTAAAATGCTTTTCATCCATTAACCAGTTCGGTGAAGGTCGTTCTATATTCGGATCTTAGACTATTAGGTATTTGGATCGCCAACCCTGGTAAAGAGACGGCGTCATAAGAAGAAAGAAGCCCTTAGTACTTCTTTTGATAAACTCGCCTACGAATTTCAAACAACTCACCCTAGTATTCCACTCTTGACCTCGATCCTTCCTGTCCTTCGCTTCATCGCGTTGCTTTTGTTCTAGCGCTTGCTTGGCGTTGGTAGCCTTGTCGATCTCGTTGAACCTCAGGCCGGCTGTCACTTCCTTCCAAAGCCGCCTGGATTCGTTCTCGTCCTGCTCTCGGATCGGTCTCACTTGTTTCTTGATGACGCTCAGGTTGTTCACGTCTATATGTTCTTCCATCTCCTGAAAGTAGCGAAAATAGTTCAGAATACTTCGAACGAAGTTTTGAGGGAGGAATTATGAGCAGGATCACTTTAGCATACGGCCGTCACGATGTCTGATAACAACTCTCTAAAAACCAAACTTTAGCGATAGCAAATAGTTACCTCATATACAGAGTGTCTTTGAGTTTCCTTGACACGTGATCATCTCGTAACAAAAACAGCTCAAACAAAAACTGAGTGGAATCATTGAAAGTAGCAGTAGCACCCAATAGGTTTTCCTACACAAATGGGGTACTTATTTTATTTAAAAAATTGTAGTAGCTTTGATTTTATACACAAACAATTTTTTTGTAAAGTAATTAGCATGCGTTAAATAAATTAGGGATTTATTTGAGGCGTAATATTTTCGTAAGAAAAACAGATAAAAAGCAAACTAAGTGGGCGTTTTAAGGGTACTGGATGTCTTATCATACCATGCTTTCTAAACATTTTTTTTGTACTTCAACCCCTAAATCTCACCCCAACTGGTTTTTTAAAAAAGCGCCTCACAGTTTTCTCTACATAAATGAGGTCATTATTTTATTCGACGTCTTGCAGAGACTTTGATTTCATCCATAAACCAATTTTTTTCCAAATTTCATAAGCATAAGATAACTAAATAAGGATTTATTTGAGGAGTAATATTTTTTATGCATCAAACAATTCTTTATATTTATATTATGCTTATGGTTTCACGAAAAAAATGGAGTCAAGTTGATTGACTCAGTACTTCCCACATATAACGATGATACCATTTTATTATTTCCCATTGCATGAAGGCCATGAAGCTATAGTCTGAAATCTCCTTGCAACTAAATCATCGCCCACCCGCCCGCAAAAAAAAACATCCAACACAACAACCCTCGTAAATAGTTTCTTACGTCTCCCTCTTCAGGAAATATGCATTAAAAATCAATTGAACAATTTTCACGTTACGCAATCTAGAACGATCTAAAACAATACTTGTATGTATACATCACAAATACTCGTGGTCCCGTGGGTTCTATAATAAGCATGCAACGTTCGGATGGACCTAAAAAGTGTATCACGCCGCTAGGTTTTTCATTCGCATATCAATGAACAGCCCATTACGAATACAGCAAAATTTCCAGTTTTACAACCCCCCAACCACCCTAAATTCACCCACACCCAAAAAAAGTATAAAATGATCAGGAACCCCTAAAACGTCTAAAAACGAAGTTGAGCTGTTTTCATATTTTTAGTTTTTTTAATATTGCTGCGCCGCCACTGAGACGATTTCTAAAAATCATACGCGTTTTCCATCCTTGCCAAAGTAGTAATACTGTACCGAAATTTCATTAACACCAATTCAGTAGTTTCTACATTATAAAATACAGAACGATCTAAAGCAATACTCGTATGTCATACATCGGAAAAAATTCTAAGTTCTTTGTTTTCTGTAATAGGCATAAGGCAATGTTCAGATAGACCTAAAAAAGTTATTTATGTCGCTAGGTCTTCCTTCATAGGTCAGTGGGCAGTCTATTATGAATACAACAAATTTTTCAATTTTACAACCCCCCAACCCCCAACCACCCCAATTTTCACCCCCACCCAAAAAAAGGTATAAAATGATCAGGAACCCCTAAAACGTCTAAAAACGAAGTTTGAGCTGTTTTCATATTTTTAGTTTTTTTAATATTGCTGCGCCGCCACTGAGGCGATTTCCAAAAATCAGACGCGTTTTCCATCCTCGCCAAACTAGTAATACTGTGCCGAAATTTCATTAAAATCAATTCAGTTATTTCAACATTATAAAATACAGAACGATCTAAAGCAATACTCGTATGTATACATCGGAAAATTCTCTAAGTCCCTTGGTTCCTGTAATACAAAAGGCAATGTTCGGATGGACCTAAAAAAGTGTATTATACCGCTAGGTCTTTCTCTCTCAGGTCAGTAGACAGCCCATTATAAGTACAACAATTTTTTTAGATTTACAACCCCCCACCCCCCCAACCACCCCAATTTCACCCCCACCCAAAAAAAAGTAGAAAATGATCAGGAACCCCTAAAACACCTAAAAACGAAGTTTGAGGCATATTTGAAATTTTTCGTTTTTTGCTAATTACTCCGCCGCCTATGCACCGATTTTCAAAATTGTAGCAACATTACCTACTACGACCCTACACCATATCACTACCTAAATTTCATCAAAATCTATACAGCGGTTACTGAGATTAGGAGGCTAGAAAAACGCCAACAGACAGACAGACCGACAGACAGACCGACAGACAGACAGACCGACAGACAGACAGACCGACAGACAGACCGACGGAAATGAGTGACGTGGATTTTCGTGATGTAGGCATCATAAAACGCCCAAAAAGTGTATTATCTCAAAATCGAAAATTTTCGCGATCACAATACTCCCCTCACCTATCGGTGTGGGAAGTAAAATATGTTTGCGTAGTATAAGATCAAAGGTACCACAAGATTTTAAACAAAATAGGAACAATGTAGGAAAACCTATGGGGTGCTATTTGAAAAAAAAAAAGTTGGGGGTGAGTTTTAAGGGTTGAAGCATAAAAAAATATTTTCAATGTGTTCAAAAATTTCACTCAGTTTACGTTTGACCTTTTTTTTGTTACGAGAATATTATGAAAAATTATTGTATTCATAATAGGCTATCCATTGAAATATTTGTTTGGTGTTTTTATGGTGGTGTTAGTACACCTGAGTACAATGCAATATTTATAGTTTCTCGGTTTGCTAGACATATTCTAATAATACGAGTACCAATAAACTGCAGTGTATCGTTTTGTCACCGTCGGCGTCGCCTACCCTACTGAAAACAAGGAATAACAACATGAACGAGGAGGCCGGCGGCGGCGGCGCGGTGGCTTGCGGGAGAAGCATCCTCGACAGGGCACACACAGGCTTGCGTTATGTCGTGTGACGACACAGCGGCTTCGCGTGGAGGATACTACAATTCAAACTTTGAAAGACTATAACGTTTCTATTAATGGAGATAATTACAAAATTTTTTTGCCGTTGTTCTCTAACTCTTTAGGACTATCTGATTAACTAAAATTTGAAAAAATGGAAACTTCCTCATTAGAAAATAGAAGTACCACACTTATTTCTAGTTAACCTACATTTTCACTATTTATTCGATCAGTACAAAATATAGAAACATATGAAGCAAAATGACTCAAATTAATTAATTTTCCCACTAACCCTTTCAGTCCATTTGTATTCCATGACACCATTCCATTCCCCAGAAATCGTAAGAAAAGGTTTCTTTTCGTCTGGTCCAAACACTTCTGCAGATATCTTGTTCTTTTTGTTGCCATAAAAAGGCTTTGTTATAAATTCTACTGTACAATTATACCCGGTTTTAGGACAGTTTATCGTTACTGTACCTCCTAGTTCTATCCATGGCACTGTTAAAATGGACCTGAAATATAGACAATGTCACAGAATCTCAAATTAACCATTAAAAATAAGATAAATTGAAAAATGAGTTTTTCCGATGTATTTATGATCCAAGTTATTTATCATTCAGCATTCTGCACATCATTTACTTTATAACATTTTTTTAATTTTTTTTCTACTGAACTAAATTCTTTATTTATTTGATGATCTAAGCTCAGACGGACTTTTGCAATGAATATACCTTAGATGCATTACAAAAAAGGAGACTGTACAAATACATATAGTGTTTTACTATCCTCTACTTGTTTGATTTATAATTTCTTTATAGATTTATATTTCATTTGTAAAAAGGTTTCCCTTTAATGACAAGTTTATTTTTTCCAATCAAAATTAATTTCTACCGATCTTGTTACTTTCCAAAAAAGTCTATCGAAAAATTGCATCATAATATTAACTTTTTTATAGTACATTTGACTAAATTCAACACATTTTCAAAACAATTAGTGGGTCTTCAAAGCAGAAAACTCTTCATTTCAAACTTTCTGGAAGATAAAATTGATAGTTTACCTGCCATAACCATTAGGAAACGTGACGATGTATTCTTCATCGTAGTCTATAACGTTGACAACACCTTGTCCAATATTGTAGACGCAGACAGACAGTCCAAGAAATTTGGACTTTGTGTATATGTGAGCATTGAAACTGATCCGTTTATTGTAGTGTTCGGCGTAGAACGCAGATACTAAAAAAAATACATAAGTTTTTTTTATGCAAAAATTTGTACATCACAGAAATCACATGAGCCAAACCCTCCATAGTACTAAACCAAAGCATCAGCCTCCTGAATTTTAAAATCTAATCTAAAGACTAAAAGAGCGTTTGGGATCTTATTTTTTTAGGATTAGGTCAGAATTAAAACAAAAACTTCTTATATTTCTTTATGCAACGGTTGTCTATGTAGACATATCTATAGACCAATCCCCGTCTACGGGCCTGTTGTGAGACCATTAATCGCAGGTCTACGGTCTCCCGGCAGGAATGGGAGACTTCATGCAATATTAGACATGTTGTGCAACATTCCCAATTCCAGTCTATCTCCAGCTACCGAGTGGTGTGGTTCTACTTTACATATTGTTTTAATGTGGAGATGTTCGCATTGCAAACTTCTGGTATCATTTTTGATATAGCCTGCTTCTGTAGGCAGGTATTCTGAACGTGTACATGAGACTCGTGGATGAGTCTTCACTTGCTAGGAAACGCAGTGTGACTGCGAGTCCAACAGAGACTGGGATGGTTTCTCTAAATTTTGTTTCTTGCTTCATTATCAACCACCCGACAATCAGAAGCAATTCTTCAAATTCAGTAGGGGTCAGATGGGTGAAATTCCGAATCCCCATGGGGCCTACCAGTCTTAAATTGTTTAGTAATGTATCGCCGAACGAAGGTCGTTCTGCTAACACTTCCCGCGTCCACCAACGTTTACGTTTCCGCTTTCTTTCACTATTAATAATTATCACTAAACAGGAACTTATTCCGCATAATGGCCTCCATAGTGCTGCACATTGTAGTGTAGACGCTAGACGAGACAAAAAATGGTCTATAGACCATATCTCGAGACTGTCTATAGAGGGTCTATAGGCAAATCGCGCAATGTGGTCTACTAGTGTGTACAAGGCTTTAGAGACTAATATGTTAGTCATCATCACCATCAGGCATCCGAAAGCCAAAGTTTTCGTTCTGTGAAAAAGCACGGTAAGAGTATGGCTAGATATTAGATAAAAGACTGCCCACAGTACTAAATTCAACGAAAATTTAACTCTACAGGCCATATGTATACAATTAAAATTTAATCAAAAAAAGAGACTAGTATATGTCTGCACTCGACAGAAGAAGGTTAATGAGAAGGTTACTGCAATGGCGTATTCAGATTTCAATCGTCATGGCATGAGGGGTGTTGGGATAGCAGGGAATGAAGTTTGTGTATGCTTTCGCCATTCTTTGTAACACCCTCGTCGAGAGTAATATAATGCCGGAGCAATAAGCAATGTCTACAAATCCTCATCCCTGAAGAAGTTAAAACGTGAAAACCAAATCAATCAATCAAATCAATACAAACTAGTTTTTATTATTTTCACTAAAAAATGTGAAGCAATAAAATTAAGGCCCAGTTTCACAATCACTGGTAACCCCTGGTAGTCACTTAACCGACAAATGGAAGTTAACCAGTAGTTATCGGATCGCTCTGTTTCAGAAAGAAAACTAGTGGTTAAGCTGATTTATAGTTATAGTTGACAGCACAGATGGGCTTCAGAGCACTGCCATAGTAATTGTGTTCTGCGAATACAACCTAACCCTTTGGCAAATAAACCTAACCTTTATATTCATATTTTTGACTTGCGTCACAACAGACTATAAAATCAAAATCCATCGGCGTCTTGGACGTCAATGTCAAAACGCATGTTTTTATAACCACCAACGCAAGGTTATGTGTCATCGGTTGACCACAACAAACGTCAGAGATAACCCATACTTTATACTTGGGTTAACTTGACTACTGGACAGAGCTGTGACAAGTACTAGTAAATAGTATTTCAAATACCAATTACCAATTACTAGAGTCGCATGCGTCAAAGTACAAATACCAAGTAATTTTATTTTTGAAAGTACTTCAAGTATCAAATACTTTAATTTGGTACTTGATTTTTCAAATAAAGTAATTCAAATACGATACTAATATTTCAAGTACTTAAAAAAGTAATTCAAATACCATACTAATACTTGAATTACTTGATATAGTATTTCAAATACGGCGATGGATATTTCAAGTATTTCATAATTATTGTTGAGTAATAAAAAGCATATCCACTTGTTTGATTCTTGCATACATTCATTCACAGAACTCGTGAAAAGTATAACAGAAATACCAAGCAATGACAACAATTCAAATTCATTCATCAAGGGAATCCAAATGTCAATCCAAATGTGTGAAAAAATATATAGGGTGTCATTGAAAATTCAGAGCCTAACCTCACTTCCGGCTATACCAAAATAAGCATACATTGGTTTTCTCATGGCTATTGTGCATCTCCGTTAACCATATAATTCTCCAAAATTTCAAACCTCCATCTAGGATTGTAAAAGAAGGGAGCTCTGTATAACGATTCCATTGCCACCCGGTATATGAATTTTTTCTTAAAGAGAGAGCTTGAGAAAAATTACCTTTTTACATCTGCAATTCGTAACCACCACGACAAAGTACAGAGTTTTGAAGATTGTTATTATAATGGCAGTAAATTCACAGATTATTTTAACCTCAATCAACATCAACAACGCATTTTGTTGAACGCAACAAGACGAACTGATATTTTGTGATTGTGTCGATTGTGATGAGACTGTCCTGTAGAGTCAGAGTGTCGCGTAGACTATCCTATGTGTACGACAGAGACAGAGCGCAAGGCGACGCGATGCGTAATGTTGATTTGTCCATACTTGTCTAGACTTGAGCATTTACACCCGTATGCACCGTTTGGCGATTCTAGTCCTAGTTCCCTAATCGCGTTTTGGTAATCTTTGACATCTTGCCATGCACCGTCAAGAGATTAACTAATCCAGATTAGAGATACGGCAAGGCTGTGGTCGCAAGATTGTTTTGACAGTGACAGTGTCAAATTTGTCAGTTTGCGGTGCATAGTAAACGAGTAATCTAATCCAAGTTTACGTAACTAATCGCGCAATTGACTTACGGTGCATACGGGTGTAAATGCTTGAAATGTGTATTTCAAGTATTTTTATATTTTCATCGAGCTATACTAATATGTATTTCTTACTCACTTTAGTATTTCGAGTATAAATGTATAAATTTGAATTATATTTTTTGTGTGGAAGTAACTAACTACTACTACTAGCATTTGGGAAATAAAATTAATTTGAAATACAGTACTTCAAATACCAGAAAGTAATTGAAATAAATTTTTCAAGTACTTTACTTCTTTAGTATTTCAAATAAAAATGCCAGGTATTTGAAATATATTTTTTGTGCTACAAGTACCAAATACAAATACTTCTTAGAGAGTATTTGGGGAATCAAGTACAAATATCACAAAAACAATGTATTTGAAGTACAGTACTTCAAATACCAGAAAGTAATTGAAATACATTTTTCAAGTACTTTACTTGAAGTAATGACAGCTCTGCTACTGGATAACCAGAACTTTTGACGTAAACCGCCGATTATGAAACGCAAAGTGTTCGCTAAATACTAGTTTTCTTTTAACCTCTAGTTAACTGCCGATTGTAAAACTGGACCTAAGAAGTAGAAGAACCTTAACATGTAAGGGCATTAAACAAAAAATGTCTTACTTGGCGGATGGTGCGAAACTTGTTCGGCAACAAACGTCAGCTGGCTCCTTCTACACCACGGAACTGGCCCATCGTCCACTGCATCGTCTTTGCTGTCCCCATTCCCATTGGGTACATCCCAGTGACACCGGAAAATCTCACCTAGGATGGGGTTGTACGGTTTTTTGGCCACCGTACTCTTACGACCCGCATGGTACGACGACAGGTACCATTTCACTACTTGTATCATCCGATCTCTAGGTTCTTTCAAATCTGCTATTCTGGAAGATTATAAAAAATGTCAGTTATGCCTTGAGCCAATTGCAATACACTATTTTTGGATCATTAAGTTTAAACTACCGAGACGTCAAGTCAAAATTTGTTGTATAAAATATCGTATAAATGCATTTATATAAAAAAACGACCAGGAAGCTAGGAGGAAGGAGGAAGAATAAATCATCTTCAAAACTGAGCCACTTGGATGGGATGCAAGCAATAGGTTAGATAAATTATAGTGTCTCTATTTCATATACCTCATACAAGGCATTGCCTTCGAGGTGGAAATATTTGTAGTTCATTGATACAAACAAATTGAATTGAATTGAATCTTGTTACATTTCAGTCATTCACTGAGGTGTGTAATTTCTCTGTTTACTATTTCAACATGTTTAATATTGGAACACTTACTTAATGAACATGTCAGGATGTGCGAAGTAGTCTGCATACATTTCTAACAAGGATCTCCTTTCTAATATAAATGTAGGCAATACAACTTTAGTTAGGTCCATTCCAATTTTCACTTGAGACAGAAGGTGCCTGATCACAGAACCATGACTCTCCAATTCTATATCATCTTCGTCATGATCTTCATACAGAGCTGCAAAAAAGCATATGTTTAATGTTACATTTGGGACTTGAGTGGTTATTTCTCTGTGTATGTATTCGAAAAAGTAAAGTAAAACTGTTGATTAAACATTTATACTTAGAAGTTATATAAAAACTATATCGTCAATCCGCATTCTCAAAAAAATGTTTAAAACTAATTGTTAATGTTACATTTGGGACTTGACTGGTTATTTCTCTGCGTATGTATTCAAAAAAATGTTTAAAACTAATTGAAAGATCAAACATCACATTTATACAGGGTTGGGATGAGGTATGGAACCAAGCAAATAACTTTGGAGCGGAAAGAATATTGCTGAAAATTTGCAGGCAAGTGTAGTGACGTATACTGCATCCGAAGACATTATGTTAGCTATTAATTTACTTCCGGTTTAACCGGAAGTACCGTCAACTTTTTCAATTTAAATGGGACACCCTGTATAATTTTGCAGATTTTAATAAATCTTTTTCTTCCGAATACGTCGATAGTGGGTTTAGTATTAGTTTCTGTAAAAACGGGAAAGATAAAGCTTCTTCATCCTTTCAGATGTTTAAAATGCCGGCCATTTAAAGACTAATCTCGCAAAGAAGTGTGTCAACTTTTCAATGATTTACATCCCGACAGGGGTCCTATAACACGTTCGACGGTGACTAAAACACTAAAACGTTTTAATTTAACTGGGAATTTTAAAAATTTACCTGAATCCGGAGGGCCACAGACCGCCACGGACGAATTTGTGAGACAATCAAAAAAGCTTTATCTTTCCCATTTTAACAGAAACAAATACTAAACCCACTATGGACGTATTCGGAAAAAAAGATGTACTGAAATCTACAAAAATATACAGGGTGTCCCATTCAAATTAAAAAAGTTGACGGTACTTCCGGTTAAACCGGCTAACATAATGTCTTCGGATGCATTATGCGTCACTACATTTACCTGCAAATTTTCAGCAACCTTGAAATTTCTTGGATGCGGAGTCGAAAAAGTAAAGTCTACATTCTAAATGTTCTTACCATCGTAATCTAATTCCCCTTCGTCGAGTTTCCTAATTTCTGTCCTTCCTGCTTGGGATGGCTGCCGTGCACTACTGTTAAGCGTGGTTGGTTTTGTTGTTACAGGTACAGGTGTTGCCGCGTCTGAGTCGAACGACCTTAAGCTACTGCAAAAAAAAGAACGGAGTAAAGTAGATTGACTTACGTCGCAGGCATTTATACGATGTTGTATTTATGTCACTTTTCACACATTACGGTGTACCAGTTTATTATTTTTCCATAGCATAAAGCTATAGACTGAGATCCCCACTTGCAACCAAATCATCGCCTGCCCGCCCACAAAAAAGTGTATTATGCTGCTAGGTTTTTCTCTCAAAGAGTCTTTTTTGAACACAACAAGCTTTTCAGTTTGACAACTCCTCACCCCCCCAACCTCCCCCTTTTTACCCCCACCAAACAATAGCAGAATATGATCAGGGATCCCTAAAACGCCTAAAAAAGAAAATTCAGCTGTTTATATATTTTTGATTTTTTGATTATTGCTGCACCGCCACTGACACGATTTCTAAACACCATACCAAACCATACAAAAACCATCCTCGCCACGGTAATAATAGGGTGTCAAAATTTCATTAAAATAAATTTAATAGTTTCCACGTTACACAATAAAGAACGATCTAAAGCAATACTCGTATGTATATTTATGTTACGGCTACTGTTGTAAAATTGGGCATTGACGACATTGGCCGACCATTAACGTTAGAAGCCAATATCGTTATTGCCCAGGTTGTAACGAGAATGACCGTCAGTCGTGGGCAAGGTTGAAAACACTTTAGTTTTTGCATCTTTGTCCGCCCATTCACGACATCGACCATAAGTGCATGGGCAAAGTTGGTATTACCGATTAGGACAGCTATTTGAAAAAATATGAAGAAAATAAAAAAATATATATTTTCATCGCTTCACAAAACGTCGGAAGGAAACTTAAAATATCAAATACCTAATCATAAAAATAGAGATAAAAGGCAATACAACGCTATTAACAGAAGAATTAAACAGGAAATAAAGAAAGCCAAAGAAGACTGGATGGAAAAGCAATGCACAGAAAGTGAAGAACTACAAAAGAATCACGATACATTCAACTTGCACAAAAAATTAAAAGAAATAACCGGAAACACCAAGAAAAAAATACTCTGTGTAACGAGAGACAATCAAAACAATTTACTTTTAGAAGAAAATGATATCAAGAAGTATTGAGAAGAGTACATCGCAGAGTTATTTCACGACATTAGAGACAATAATACGGAAAGAACAAATGTAGACGAACGAAGCGAAGTCTTAGAAATACTAACATCTGAAGTCAAACATGCCCTAAAAAATTGTAAAAATAAAAAAGCTCCAGGTCGAGATGAAATACAAATTGAACTTCTAAAATCACTGGGAAATGAAAATTTAATCACACTCACCAACATACTTAACAACATTTATGTATCACAAAACATCCCACTAGAGTGGTCAACATCAACATTCATACCTATACCTAAAACAAACAATCCGAAATCAGGAAACGACTATAGACTCATAAGCCTCATGTGTCACCCCTTAAAAGTCTTACTGAAAATAATACAAAATAGAATATGCAGAAAATATGAAGAAAAGTTAGATAACTCACAGTTTGGCTTCAGAGGTGGCATGGGAACTAGAGAAGTTTTATTCGCCATGACAGTCCTCCTCCAAAAGAGTCGCGAATACAATAAAACGGTTTATATATGCTTCATAGACTACCAAAAGGCATTTGATAGAGTCCAGCATACGAAACTTATAGATGAACTAAAGACCATTCAGCTTGATGACAATGATATAGCGCTCATCAAAAAGATATATTGGAACCAAACAGCCACTGTGAAGATAAACGAAATAGTAACAGAAGAAGTGCCTATACAACGAGGCGTTAGGCAGGGCTGCGTACTCTCACCTGCACTCTTCAATTTATGTTCACAGATAATATTTCACCGGGCTCTTTGGGAAAGAGAAGAAGGTGTTAAGATAGGAGGGGAGGTAGTTAATAACATACGCTTCGCGGACGACACAGCAATCATGGCTGAATCTCTGGAAGACCTGCAATTACTGGTGGACAGGGTCAACAACGAAAGCATTAAAATGGGACTTACAATAAATACTGTAAAAACTAAATTTATGGTAGTCTCAAAAAACCCAGTCAATCAAGGTTAGCTGCTGATACAAGGAAAAGCCATAGAGCGCGTAGAGAAATATAGATCTTTAGGAACCTACATAACTTCAGACCTAGATCAAGATCAAGAAACAAAAACCAGAATTGAAATTGCGAGGCAGTCTTTCCTAAGATTTCGAGCACTATTTAGCAACAAAAATCTATGCCTTAAACTAAGATTGAAGTTTATCGAGTGCTACGTATGGTCACAACTACTGTACGGAGTAGAAACTTGGACTCTCAAGGCTCGGACCATCAAAAAGCTGGACTTTTGAAATGTGGCTTTATCGCAGAATATTAAACATACCCTGGACGGCTAGAGTTACCAACGAGGAGGTCTTGAGATGAATAGGACAAGAGAGGAAACTAATAATAACTATCAAACGGAGAAAGACAATATACCTCGGCCATATTCTAAGGAATAACAAATACGAACTACTGCAGACTATCATGCAAGGACCAGTAGATGGAAAAAAGGGCATAGGAAGAAAAAAGAAATCCTGGCTGAGAAACATTAGAGAATGGACTGATATGAGTGTAGGAGAACTGTTCCACATTGCAAAAGACAAAGATGCATTCAGAGAAGCGGTCGCCAACCTCTGTCAGGAGACGTCACTAGAAGAAGAAGAATCATTAAATATGAAAATTTAAAATATTAAAACATGTGTAAAAACTACATCAAAGCATGAACTAAGCATTTTTATTATAACGTGGCACATTTTTTGTTTTTGCAGCCGCCCTTACAGCTATGCTTTATATCCTTGCCAACATACACACAAGTCTGTCTGACAGACCGACAGACAAACAGACGGACGGAAATGACTGACGTCGATTTTCGTTATGTATGTAGATATCGTAATCGCCCAAGAAGCGTATTGTCCCAAAATCGAGAATTTTCGTGATCGGGAGTACCTGTCAATCTTATGAATTGTACTAAAACGTAAAGGACCATTTTTAGCGGCATTACATGATCAACAATCAAGCATTCGTCGTAGAGGTGTAATTTTTTGGGGATTAGATTATATTTACGGCATTATATAACGTTTATTCAAAAATTGTAGACTATAATAATTTTACAAAAGAGACAAAACTGCTATTTACATTTTATACGCTTTTTTATTGATATGATTGTCTCATGGGCGAGACTTTCGCTCTTCAGACGCTTTTACATATCAGAAGGCTCAATATGATCCCTCATAGATAATAAATATAGTAAATATGACAATGCTGGATTATTTTGTAGAACAGTGATTATATAAATGAAAAAAAAAGATAGCAGTAAAGAGGTGTGCAACTTCCTAAAACGAATATGTTCTCTCTACTATTGCCCTTTATTGCAGCATGGTACAATACCGTTCAATTTGCCAGTTCTCAGCCCCATCAGCTTATATTGCTATCATTATTTAAGAACATCTCGTAATCAAGGCTTTTATTTAAGACTGCTCATTAAAATTGATTTTATTTATCTTACTTGCTTCAGTAAATGCAAACTAGAAGAGCTAAGATATTACGTGTATATTCATCATACTCTCACATTAGTGTACTTCCACTCAAAGTACAATTTACCTCAATACCAGCAACTGCTGACTCTCCATAAATCATATCTTATTGCAACTTCTTCAGTAACAGTTTTAAGGCTTCTTGTATTGGTTTTTTGACTATTTGTGACAATGACACCAAATGACACCCTTCAGATGAAGATACGCCTAGTGAAATTAGTTAGTATATAGACGTATCCTTTCAGCAAATCTGACAGCCTAAAGAGTTATTTTTTCAACATTCAACTCTTGTGATTCAACCGATGTGCTGTCAATATTTTACTGATTTTTGCCCTTTTAGGTTAGACACCTTCCCTGCAGATATCAAACAAAACATTTTTGACAAAAGAACAGCAGTTAAACGGGCAAAAAGGTCTTGCTATTCCGACGACATCCATAGGGCAACGAATCTTGCCTATGAAGTGATAAACGCACTTCATGGATCTTGAAACGAGGAGTGGAGCGAATTCCTGGCGGGAATGCTTGACTCAAGTGTTCTGGGAAATAGAAAAATCGCTCAGAAATGGAAAACGTCTTCACGGCTGAGGAAAAGGTGGAGGCTTTTTCAGATGTAATTTAAGATCAGTTTTCATTCAACTATGATCTGGATAATGACCTCGAAGAGGAGCGACAAATTGTAAGATCCGTCAGGAGATATTTCAGAGCCAATGGCGTGAGTGGCGATGTTGCTTCTATTCGTGAATCCTCTTCTGAAGAGAAGCTCTACACCTCAAAGCCGAGCTAGTATAACAGCAGAGCTTCTGGGTCTTATTAAGCGTAAAGCACAGGAAGAGGACCAAATCACCTGTTGAAGTTACTTTCGCCAAACGCTTTGACATATCTGGTGGCAATAATTAACACAATCCTCAGAGCTAAGTACTTTCCAAAGGCGTGGAATGTCGCCGATGTTATGATGATAAAGAAGGTGGGTTCAATTTTTGCGGAGGATGTCGTCCCATTAGTCTATCGTCTGCTTCATCTAAGCTTGCCCAAAACGATGACGTCATATCATAACATGATTCCTGACATTCAATTTGGTTTTTGGTCTGAGCATAACACAAAATTGCATGCAGTCAGACTGGTAGAGCATACAACATATAACTAGTACTGCCACCTTGCTTCTGGATGTTTCAAAAGCTTTTGATAACATAATGTGTGGCATGAGGACCTCCTCTGTAAATTAATTCAAAAGGCCTAGTCATTTTGGCTTTTAAAGCTTTCAAAGTTGTATCTGCAGCGACTGAACCCATAACTCCGATTATCTTAGGTCTTTGTGTTGAACCATTGGACCACAATGCCACATCAAATACGGCTTACTAACAGAAAGTATATTGTAAGATATTAGCCCACTTACTAGTACTATACCTTATCCACCGAACAAACGGAGTAACCATGCACAATATATATGTACATTTTTACTGTATGGTCAAGGGTTATATGCACACCGTCTACAAAACTGCATACTGAGAGCAGTGATGTTATTATAAACAGAAAAATTAAGTTCGATTTATCCGAGTAAAGCCCCAAATTATGGGTTTGAATTAATTTTTTACTCCTTCTCTTCAGTGGATGCAGTATAGATTAGTATCATGATTTTTGTTTATTATTGTTTTTGATAGACCGTGTCATGACTGATGAGGCCTATCCTTGTGTTCCTGTTGAAGTTTTCCTCAAAATTTATCCATAGAAATAAAAATGGGTAAAGTAGAAAGTGGCAGGGTAGGATTCGCAACACTGGCTGTGCAATCAAAACCGCACTTTGCAACTGTTGGCTGCATTTAAATTTCAGTTCATGGATTTCAACACCATATCTGCGACTACTTTTGTATGGGACACAACGTCCTGCATGCGAAAATAGTTCTTTCATCTTCATGATACAAGTCCACTCTAAATGAACCTACATCTCCGACTATCTAGGCCGATGTATTAAACAAAGTGAACTTCAGTGCTACATAGTAAACGGATTACTAATACGAGTACGATTTACAGGAAAAGTGCAAATATATTGTAGGATGTAGGCCCACGTGGTTGGAATTCGGTCCTGTCTGTCTATTTCTGTGTGATATTTCAGCTTCATTGTTGATGGCCGTCGACACGTCATAAAATATTTAATAACCCTTGAGGGTAAAAGAGGAGGGTTCAATATGGGGGGATGTTTCGCAATTAGCGATATAGATTTTCCTTGATAAAATATTCGCGAACAGCTGACTAGAACTGATATTGAAATGCTTTATTTTTCATTGAATATAGATAGGGTTTAATATTTAATCAAATGAGATCGCTAGGAAATCAACCGGGCACTATAGTTTCCATCAGGGATGTTACGTGACACAACCAAAACTGTGAAAAATGGAAAAAGTAGATAAACCCGGTTATGAAAAAAAATCGGAACACGTTTCTGTCTATGCCTAAGAGTGAAAGCGAATTACAAAATTAATAAAATATATGAGGATGTAGGTATCATAAAATTATGAGACTGGTGTATACTACAGCACAATGAAAAGTGTATTCAAAAGACGTCACCAATTATTCTCAAAGTAGTCTTCATTCTGTTTAATACTCTTATTTATACTCGTGTCAAAAATATTGGGTATAAAATAGTCATACAGTTACAAACAATACATACAAGACAGTCACAAACATGAATGATAAATGACAAACAAAAATATATAAATAATAAACAATTTTTATATTTTGTTAGACCAGAAATCGCAGTTACTTCAATAGAACTCGCATTGGCCTGCAATAGGACGTCCAACGTGTAGTAGACTGAACTTTGAGAACAATTCAGTCTTTCCATAAGAATCAAATTGCCAACACCATCCGGAAAAAATATATGTGAGTGTTGTGGTATAATCTATCATTCATAACCTGACGATGACGCGCACTTAGTATATAGTATCTTTTCTTATTATTGTGTCACCCAATGAGGTATCTGTTTTTAATCAGGTGACGTCCGACTCAAAATTTTCAATGGGACACCCTGCACAAATATGACTTTTTGTGTTCCTCCCGATAAAACCATTCCACTAGCCCACTTGTGGTCTAAAGTGATTAATTCAAGAGCTACAGGTACTTAAAGGACTGTACCAAAGATTACAGAATAAAATATAAGATATTCTGTAATCTTTGACTGTACCAATATATTATGAAACACTACCAAAATAATTTAACTGTAGGGGTACATGTTATAATCAATGGTAGTGGTACCATACTTTAAGTACCTGTAGCTCATGAATTAATCACTTTAAACCCCAAGTGTGCTGGTTTGTTGGAATTGTTTTGTCGGACCACAAAAAATCACAAATATTCAGGGTATCCCACTGAAAATTTTGAGTCGGACGTCACGTGATCAAAAACAAATACCTCATTGGGTGACACAATAATAAGAAAAGAAACTAAATTTGCTCTAATTTACACCCCCAAAATTATAATTCGCTACTACTGCCCAGTTCCGATATATTGCTTGTCTTAATCGTCCTGGGATACCATGTATATATTTTTTGAAATCGTCCTGGGATACCATGTATATTTTTTGAAATATAATATTGACCGTATCCCAGGACTTTATTACTAAATGTTGAGAGTATAGGTACTTGGTGGTTTGATCGGCATCACATTCGCATGGTGTTGATGGCTCGTTTGGCCATATTGTCTTTTGTTCCGCCGACCTCACTTCTCAATCTAATGAGAGACTTCCATGTCTTCCACTGGAGGTCTCCGTCAGGAGGGAGAGCCTCTGAAGGTGGGATCCATGAGAAGTAATCTGCATTTTTGGCGGTTCACAAATTTTGTCACGCTATCGATGATGGCGGTTTTTAGAAAACTACTCAATACACTTGTCATAAACTTTTCTGAGAAACCATTTGTTGATAGTCTAGTATTTCCATCACAAAGTTATTGAACTCTAAATCTGACTCAAATCTTTGAACTCTTTAATCCTTTTTGACTTCGGGAAATAAATGGAAGCCAGATGGAGAAAGGTCGGGAGACTAGGGGGTGAACCATAATTTCTACCCTTGATTCTTCAATTGTTCGTTGACAAATTGCTGATCTGTGAGCCGGAGCATTGTCGTGGTGCAGCGTCCACCAAAATCTTGATAAAGCAACCGTTTTTTCTTTAATTCTGCCTTTGAGAGTGCTCGAAGTACATTATAATATCACTTCCCAGTTAATGCATGTCCTCCAGGTACAATGTGATTGTAGATAACTTCTACCTTTATAAAAAACATCGTGGATCACTTTACCAGCACTGCTAACAGTTCTGGCCTTCTACGGTCTTAGGCTGCCTTTGTACTTTATTGCATATTTCGAGACTGCATCTTGGGGTAGTAATGATGGGACCGACTTTCGTCAAAGATAACCACATTATCTATAAATTGCTCATCACAGTCACATTTGCAATTTACTACAGAAGAGTTACGTAAGATTAAGATTATTGTATGTGTTATGCTCAAGATCCGAATTCGGGCAATGCCTGAAAAAAATATGCAGAACTAGTGTTGAGCAAGGAATATTTCCCAAACCCGAAATATGAATTTTATACGGCTATTGAGCATTACCAAATAGGCAGAACTAGTTTTGCGCAACTTGAAATGCACAGGACTAGTTTTGTATATTTTCTGAATGACCAGCACACATTTTGCTTCTTCCATTTAATCAGCGTCAGCGACGGACTTAAATAAATATAAAGTTGGAGAAGTTAAATATATTTTAATGAATACCAACAAATAATAAATCGCCGACTGAGGCTGGTTTAAATTTTTTATTTGATTGTGTGGGCATCAAATTGGCTTGTGCTTCCAAACCTCTTTTTGCGTTTTCACGATTCGTACTTATATTGCAGGAACGTTGGCAAAGAAGCCTAACCTAACCTAAACGATAGCTTTTTGCTGGTTTTTGACACACAATGCATAACGAATGTTCACTTTAGTCGTCACTCCGTACCACAGAACTACAGTATATTCAATCCCAAGATAGACTTCAAATAAACAGTCGCATGCAACATTCGCGTGGTTACTGTCCGCTAACGTCTCCGAACGCGCCAGCTACAGTCCACTGCAATTATGAAATTTTGTATGACTATTTAAAGGAGTTGCCTTATGAGCCCATTGCAACTCAAAAGTAGCCAGTTACCAGTTTGAAACGATCATTAGGCAATGAACACTTGACATTGCACATTTGGATCTACTTTCCAGTCAGCCTTGGAGATTTTGACTTGCCAGATTATAACACATAATCTACACATAATGTACTGGACTATTAGGGACGCCACCGACACGAGCCGATCACACACGCGGGCTTGTTTTCATTTGGCCTAGCTTGGCTGTGAATACAGTATAGTTCTGTGCATTTCAAGATGCGCAAAACTAGTTCTGCCTATTTGAATGGTAATGCTCAATAGGAGTATGAAATTAATATTTCGGGTTTGGGAAATGTTCCTTGCTAGAAAATAGTTTTTTTCGGGCATTGCCCGAATTCGGCTATTGAGTGTAACATATGCAATAAATCGTTGTTAAATTTTAAGATTCGAAAGAAGTTATGTGAATGCCTGGTTGTCTGTATTTAGTTACTGCTGTATAGTGTAGTATCCCTGTCTTGACTATGCGTCTCGCTATAGGCTCTCTGTTGCACAAAATAATTGTCTACGATTTATATTTAATCTAAGAAAGTGTATCCAATAGCTAGTGGTTGAGAGTACCACACTTAATCAAATAATATTATCTAATATTTTTCAATAAATTAATACATACTGGCACACCTATGTACCTCAGAGGAATCTCCTGTTCAGATACAATGTTCATGATAGGACCATACGAAATTTCTCATTACTCACTGTCCCCCCCGTCATACTACATCTATTTTTGAAAGGAGTTTCAGTTATAATCCTGTCCATCTATATAACAGTATTGAACCATAATTATATAAGAAATATGTCTGTAAATAGATTTAAAAAACACATAAAGTTGTTATTCCTTCAGGGTTGATTTTAACATTACCTTTATAATTTTCTATCCCCCCCCCCCCGGCCCGCAATCGCGGTTTTTCTTGTTTTTTCTCTAGTTACTGATCGTATGTTTTTTTACCGATTACCTTTTCGTAAATTGGTATTGAAAATTATTCCGCATTTGATAATTTGAACTATTCCGACTAAACATCTTTTCATGGTGCAGCGGATGGTTAGGTGTAAGAATAGCTTTTTAGCTAAATCTCGCCATCATACTGCCTATCTCATGTAGTAGAATGATAATCTACCTGTTTAATAAAGATGATTATTATTGTTATTACTTCAAAAGTTTCAGTTGGTATTTTATCCAGCGGCAGATTCAGGCCTTGTCGTCCTGGGGCATATAAAAATCTGCAGCTCCTGTATGGCAACTCTTTCCACTACTAACTACCTGTCTCTTATCGTAAAAAGAGCAATCTTTAATTTTTAAAGCTATCATTTTATTTTGGGTACGCAAAAGAAAGGCTCTAGCGGTATCACTAGGAATTAGACGTATCATAGGTAATATGGATTTGATGGGACAATACATGTTTTTTCCAGTAAGACCAAGTTTGTTGAAATCCGTTTAGTCGTGTAGGAGTTATAGCTGTTTATTTATCAAAAAAAAACATTGCCCGCTAATTACCCCACATCAAAGTGCTGAACAAAAATTACTCCAGTAAATCCCAGCTTGGAAAAGCGCATATTTACTAAGTGGATTCCAGTGAAAAATCACTTAAAATGTTTAAGACGGCGGTTACGCCCCCTGGTGTCCATCTCGACCAACTGAAAATATTTTTCAGGGTCTTCTTATAACCACTTTAGTAACAATTTTTTCCGACCGCAAGTCTCTATGACGGGTAGTTTCCGATATACAGCACTTTGCAGTCTTATATGACCACCCGGTCCAATTGACTTTTGCCCACCTATATATTTTTAAAAAGTCACCGCTGTGCGGCGCTGCAGATGGATCAGATAGGAGGTAGGAGGGGACGCAACCCCTCCTCCCTCTCCCCACCAAATGTAAATCACGCTATAAAAATATACACAAATCTCTGAATCGATCACCGAATTATCGGCATGCTTCTCTTACCTCCTACGTCTAAAGTTAAGCCTATTTCCTAGTAGTCGGAACATCTTGACGTATGGCACGAGGGAACAATCACAAAAACAGAGACCGAACGGTATCACAGACTACAGAGATCGCGATGATTGCATTAAAGCTACCGGGGTAGTAGGAAGGTTCACGTTACCGTTTTTAACGGAGTAGGCGTTGGTGGTTTCGTTGTTTTTCGGGGGTTATTTTGAAGGACGGCAGCCGATTTTCGATTTTCGCCGACATTTGGGGGTTATGGACGGCCACCCGCGGTCGGTCTGACGGGGGTGGGAGGCTTGGCGCCGAAGCGAATCGCTGGCGCCGGCGTCTGGACGCCGACGACGCCTGTACGATCGCTAACGCACAGGGCCGGATTAGGCAGGGATTTACTAAGGGTAAATAGTTGACTGACTCAGTAAAGGGGCGGAGACAGACTATTTGTTGAGGGGGGGGGGGGTTGATCAGGGCCGATTTAAAGATTGAAATTTTATGAGATGTGTTGTTAGATCAGGCTTGTGAACAATGACATAAATCTAAAGACTCTATGGGTAGAGGAATAAATTACCCCCCAAGAATAACCTACTCCCGTATGTATGAAATATTCTGTACGTAAAGGTGGCTACAAATATGCGCGCCCTACGCGCGCAGTCTGTTCTCTACATAGTTTTTTTTACGGGGTTCACAAGAGGTTCGTCGAACGGGGCAATTTCACCGAACACCTAACCCGCAAAGAACACACGGCGTGTGTTCGCGGTACGCAGGTTTTTATCCACCTTTAGAATAATTGTTTCTTTTTGTTTCATAAATTTATTAAAAACCTGTTGATTATTGAGTATTTGTGTTTTGGTTGCCTAGTTATCATCAATAACAAAATTATATAAAAGACGGAGTCAAGTTCATTGACTCAATACCTCCTTCATATTACTGCATAGCAGTTTATTACTTTCCCATAGCATGAAGCTATAATCTGAGATCCCCCTTGCAACCAAATCATCGCCCGCCCGCCCGCAAAAAAGTGTGTTATCCCGCTAGGTCCCCAATCACCCCAATTTCACTCCCACGTAAAAAAAGTAGAAAATGATCAGGGACCCCTAGAACGGTCAAAAAGGATTTTTAAAAATTATAAGCGTTTTCCATCCTCGTGATGATAGTAACACTGTGTCAAAAATTCATTAAAATAGATTCAATAGTTTCCACGTTACAAATTACAGATCAATCAAAAGTAATACTCGTATGTATACATCAGACAAAAGTCCCTTGGTTTCTGTAATAGGCAAGACAACGTTCGGATGGACCTAAAAGTGTATTATCCACCCCAATTTCTGATGGTGTTAGTACTAGGGGAGGTCGCTTGTTATTTAACGATTTCTCGGAAAAGATATATAGTACGTGCACAACGAAATATGCTTCGACTCAGCATCTTACTTCGCTGGTCAATATTTTGTTCGAGAAACATATTATTAATCAGGGCTGTGGGGGGGGGGGGATCGCCCTCATCGCCCCACCCCCCCTGTATCCGCCACTGACTCAGTATTTCCCACATATTATAGTGCAACCCTTAACAACGAAACCATCGCTCTCCCCCACCTAAAATGATGAATATTGTGTTATTATAATAATGAGTAGATAGTGGGCTATGACTCAGCTATTAAAAACAAAAAAGCAAATCTGTAAAAAACTTGCGAGACTGTCAGCTTTTAATTTTATTTTTATTAAATATAGCTTTGTTGTTTCTGTGTTTTCATTTTAATTATTCTCAATTTTCTATAATAATGGCAGCTTAGATACCCAGAGAGACAGCAACCGTTTTCAGATATATTTGCTCGTCTAAAAATAAATATAGTTAGGTACGGATCCTTTATTCAACCAAGTCCTAAAACTCATTTCAAGGTGAATAGGGAGCAAAGGGAAACAAACGTATTAGGTTACATAGAAGCAACGCATTCATTATCTTGTATGCACAAAGAAGAAGCTGTAGGGGTACAAAAATCAACTGCAGAAATAATACTAAAAAAACACAATTACCATCCATACAAGTTTAAGATACTTCGACATTTGCATTTAATCGCCATAACACGAAGGAGACCAATAATTCTTTTAAAAGCCATTAAAAGAACAAGAAAGAATTTGTTTGCTGATTTGTTGTTTGTTCTTTTTTAACTATGTAACTTCATGTGACACATGCTGAATTCTAAGGTTTAAGGTTGGCTATATAATTAATAAAATTTGAAATTAGGTTTTCTCAGTATCAAATGTAAAATATTGTCTCTCCTCAAAATCGCTCTTCCGCCGTTAATTCCAACCGACTGACAGACAGACCGACGGAAATGACTGACGCGGATTTTCGTTATGTAGATATCATAAAATGCCCAAAAAGCCTATCGGAAGTAAAATGGTAGCATCAAATTTGATGATAAGTTATTAAAGCAAATTAGGTTAGAATTGAGCTTATGATATACTCTATTACCTGATACTTTAAGCTGGCTTGACGTCTATTTGATAGGTATCAGCTGACGAAGAAGTGTATCTCAAATTTAATTTTTTACTAGTGGTGTTGATTGGCAATTCTGCGATCAGGAACGTATTAGTAATACAGGTATTCTTACTGAATATCTCATTGTCAAAAAGTAATGACTATTTTTGTAAGTAAGAAATTGCTTCAATATCCAGAAATTTGCAGCAAAAGTGGTTGGTTAAAAGATATAGATTATTTTATTGATTTGTGTTAAGAGACTATCAAAATATTCCTATATTTAGCAATACGGACAATTCGATGACTAGCCTGCTATTTATATAGCCGTTGTGTTGCCCTTCAACGTTCTATTTTTCTTCAATTGCTTCAAAAAGAAATGTTAGGAACTCAGTGCTTGTGTATGGTTAAGCTAAAAATGCCTTTATCTTCATTCTTATCTCATTTAACGCGTAATCATCACCATTCAGACCAGCTATACTGATATACTGAAAGAAAAGCCGGATTTTCCAAGAAAATGTAAAATAAGCATAGACCTCACCATAGACGAAAACGTCACCAAGTGTCAATTACTCGTCATTAGCAATACTTGCACTCAGTACAGCCCTGTATTCCTTCAAAGTTTAAAATTGATACGTCAAGACTCAATCTGGAGTATTTTTAGTTATCACTAGCCGAACCCTGTTACCTGATACTTTAAACTGTCATCCGTGTCAACAGCGAACAGATGTTTGGCTAGTGATAACTAAAAATCCCCCAGAATGAATCTTGGCAGATGCTTGACGGCATACGTACAGGGCTGCATTCGGTGCTCGGTTTTTGATGTGAATTTTTAGATAGTGAATCAATTTATTTATCACAAAAATAGGCATTATTTTTTGGCCATAAGATATTTAGTAAAAATATTACTAAGAGAGTCCTGACTTGCAAGATTGCCAATTCAGACCACTACTAAAAAACTCAATCTGAGATGCACTTCTTCGTCAGCTGATATCTATCAAATAGACGTCAAGCCAGTTTAAAGTATCAGGTAACAGAGTATACTTCAACCATCACAACTACTTGTAGTTCACTTGAAAATACTTAAGCTTATCTGTTGTACAAAATGCGTTATCAACGCCTGACTGGCCTAATAACCAGAAGATCAAGATCCGGTCGAAGAAGGATCATCAGCCAAAGAGAGGATCGATTTTTGGTCCGCAAGTATGCGGAATAGGACAGCTTGTGGTGATTCGGAACGCGCTCCTGGCTGTCATAAGTTAGAACGCTCCTTTAGCTGTCAGGCTACCAAAGTTTGACATTGACGGCAGTGACAGATGGTAGAAGGAAAAGATTATAATTTGTTGTTATAATATAAGTGTATGAGTGTAGTCATTTGATGAAGTTCATATAAGTAATGTATTTGATTATTACTTCATCCTATATTGTTCAGATATTTTGATATATCTCAGATCATGGGTGATTTTTCATACAGTAAATAGTTCCGTATTAATTTTCAATCTGTGATTCAAATACTGTTCTGTAATGCGTCCTTCCCGGGGTCCTTCCTTTCTTTCATTCTGTAACAGTTCCGTGTTCACAGCACAAGATGCTGTTTTGTGATGCTTTTGGGTTTTGACTTGAATAAAGTAGTGGGTTGTGGTAATCGTTGCCATAGTTTTGTTGATATAGTTTGTTTATTAATTACGAGAGAGGATTGCTTTGAATGCTCTGTTCAGAACACTTTTCGACTTCCGTCGAGTATGCCGCCATCAATATCGCATACACTTCCGCCTGGAAGACAGTCGTGCAGGTTCCCAGAGCGAAACTCCGCCGCACTTCTTTACCCTCCAGACAGAAGCCCGCTCCCCCGGATCCTGACTCCTTTAAGAGCGATCCGTCAGTGAAGCATACCAGACTATTGGGCGGAAATTTGACTTTCCCTCTCATCCAGTCGTCTCATTCCGGGATGACTGGTGAGAATCCATTATCTAAATTTAAGATGTCTTTAGCTTTTTCCATCCTGAATGACGATATCGGGATATTACTCTCCGCGAATCGCTCTATTCTGGTGTGGCCAACCAATGGTTCTCGTGCTACCCACGTTCCCCCGTCACGCATTCTCAGGCAGGCCGACATCGCCTCTCTTTTTATCCAGAGGTGCAGAGGCGGCAAGCTCAAGAGTACCTCCAGGGCAGCGGTGGGTGTTGTCCTCATGGCACCTGTTATGCTCATTGCTGCAAGCCTCTGAATCTTTGCGAGCTTGAGCCTAACAGAGACCTTCCCTACGCTCGGCCACCAGACCGAGCAGCCATACTGGATCCTAGATCTGACTACTGCCGTATATAGCCAGTTTTGAACCTTGGGTTAGAGGCCCCAGGTTCCGCCGACTACCCGACGCAACTGCCACATGATAGCTATAGACTTTTTATACACATAGTTGATATGCTGTGCCCATGTGAGTTTATTATCAATTAACACCCCCAGGTACTTGACCTCCCGTGTTAGGGTCAGCGGTACACCGTGGAGAGTGGGGGCTTTAAAATCATCTATCTTCTTCCTGCGAGTGAATAGGAGCAGCTCAGTCTACACTGGGTTGATTGAGAGTCCTCATTCGCCACACTTTATGGCTAAATGGTGTAGTGTTAAGCAGACTTAAGACATTGCCAAAATGCAATATTTGGAAAACTCTCATTACAAAAAATTGGAAACCCTTCCCACGTTTCTGCGTGGGAATGGGAAATAAACGTGATCGATCCAGAAGAGCTGCGTGGAATGACGAGATGCGGCAGTTTCGCTGGGGGGGAACCACAACTGTGAATTTAGATTAAGCCGTAAACTCGGAGTTAGCGAGGTGGGAGGAGAATAGCTGCGGCGTAAAAACGACCTTTCAACTTCCCTGTTAATGGCGGGAAAGCCATCCTGCGGGAAAACGTTTTATAAGGTTGCGCGGCTCAAAGTTTTCATACAGGGCAATTTCGGATGAAGTAATGACTCTGACCGAATCACTTAGAGCGTGTTTATGGTATGAAGAGTAGCTTTAACATCCATAATATATCACATATTTTCATTAGTACGACATAGAGAGCATTATATTGTCTCCCCGCATGTTAGAACCGACTTGTTCTGCTTTTTCAAGAAAATTTTTATAATATAAGTTAGTTAGTTAGTTAGTTAGTTAAATAGTGATCTCAAAACCTTATCAGACATATCAAAAAAGCATTCTCTTCATCTTAATCCCAAAAAATCTGCAGCTATGATCTTTGCCAGAAAAAATGTTCGACCAATGTTAGAGTCAAATCTTAGAATCAATATTGGAAGTGAAAACATAAGCTTGGTTCAATCGGCAAAAAAAACTTAGGGCTGATAATTGATCAGGATCTCAGATTCAGAGAACAAGTCAGTCAAAATATTAAAAGGGCGTATGCTTCTCTTAGGCTACTTTATCCTCATAAGTCTTATATGACAATTGATACAAAGAAAACATTATGTGAAAGTTTAGTTTTGTCGCAGTTCTATTACTATTCATCGTTATATGGGCCCTGTCTAGATCATGAATGTTTGAGTAAGATTCAGCGCTTGCAGAACTCTTGCATAAGATTCATATATGGCATACGAAAATATGAGCATGTGTCCTATAAATTAAAAAAACTTAGATGGTTATCAATAAAAAACTTATTCCTCGTCAATGCTTTGTCACTGTATGTTAATCGTTCTCAAAGAGCCGCAATATCTTTTTCGTAAAATTAGATTTAGGTCGAGTTTACATATTGTTAATACTACAGTATATTCAATCCCAAGACAGACTTCACGTAAACAGTCGCAGGCAGCATTAGCGTGGTTACTTTCCGCTGCCATCTGCGAACGCGTCAGCTATAGTCCAGTGCAATTATGGAATTTTATATTACTATTTAAAAGAGTTGTCCTATTAACCCATTGTAACTTAAAAGTAGCCATTTGCCAGTTTCAAATGATCATTCAGGCAATGAACACTTGACATCGCATATTTGGATCTGATTTCCAGTCAGTCTTGGGGTTTTTTACTTGCCGGATTATAACATACAATTCACACACAGTGTACTGGACTATTAGGGCCCCTACCGACATGAGCCGATCACACACGCGGACTTGTTTTCATTTGGTCTAGCTTGGCTGTGAATACAGTATAGATACATGAATTTGTTAGTTGTGCCGTCACATAAAACTGTTTTATTCGAGCGTAGCTTTAAGTACAATATAAGTACAACAACCTCCCCCTTTCCTTAAAATCTTGTAGCTTAGTTACTTTCCGTGAAAGGGTCAAAGATCATTTCACGAACAAATCATAATTACATAGTACCAGTAGAAGTACATTTATAGCTCCCACAGACAGTATCGATGTGTTTAGTTTGTAGATTTAGTTTTTTAGTTCTCATCTTTCCATGTATACTTTTACAAGGATTGAGTGGAAGATTACTATTTAAGTGAACTCCTCCTTGAGGTTTTTGCAGTGGATTAGTATAGTCTAAGGATGCAATTTTCTTTTCTGTAAATCTCAAACTTACTGGGACAATAAAGTTTATTATTATTATTACAAATAATGATGTCAAAACCGAATGAACCTGCTGAAAATCCTTGCTAATAAGGCATGGGGTAGTGATACGATAAGCTTAATGAGGATCTACTACGCAACAATTCGGAGCAAAATTGACTATGGATGCATCTGTTATGACTCCGCAAATAGAAGTCTGTTGAACAAGCTTGAAACCGGTCAAAACGCAGCCATAAGGATCGCAACCGGAGCCTTCAAGACCAGTCCAGTCAGCAGTCTACGGGCATTGGTGAACGAATCCCCCCTAAACTTCCGCAGACAATACCTTTCACTGTGCTATGCAGGAAGAGTATCTGCGCCGGTACTCTGTAACTTAGAAACGTGTTTCTATGCACTCTGTGCTATGGGATCGGGTGGCCTCGTAAATATGACAGCGTGCCGTGACAGCGTAGTAGACACGTGATAGGCACCCGAAACTGGCCGATCGTCATGGTCGTCATGGTGATAGAAACATGTTTCTAGAGGGTACCGATGCTGGCCTCCCAGGCCAGAACACCCAATATACAAAATTACTATCCCAAGCAGTATCCCAGTTGCATACCAATCAAGAACACAGGTCCCTTTGAAAGAACTATGCCGCGAATGCTCTATTCACCTCAATGGAAAACTCCAACACCTGAAATAGACACCCCTGAAGCTGTACCCTAAAGAAATGACCGCCAACTCAATCATACGTAAGAAATTCTCCGAAGTCATCTCACGTCATAGTAACTACAAACTGATTTTCACTGATGCATCAAAGTCTGAAACAGGAGTAAGTGCGGCAGTAGTCAGTATGAACTACAACCACTAATAAAGCTTCCTGACCATTCCATTATATACACCGGAGACACAGCATAATAAACAACCAGCATAATATCTCTGAGGATTTCCTATATAAAAATGGTTCCCACAAAATTTGACCTTGGGAGGGTTTATGGATGATTTTACGGTTATGAAGTTTGGGTAGAGATGCGAAAATGAAAATATCGATGCCGGTACCAACTCGATATTTTCTAGCCAAATAGGCGCGTTTGGTTCGTACAGAGCATTTTGTGCAACTAATTGCACCCCTCAATAATTATATAATTATTTTCGATACCGATACAAAAGTATCGATACCAGCTTGGAATGCCTCAAAAAGTATCGATGACAAAAATACTCGATATTAGTGCAGAAGTATCGAAGTACCGTTACCATCCCTACAAAAAAATCATCCAAAAGTGGGGATGCGCGTGTAATTTCCGCCAACTTGGGTTATTGTACTGGTTGTTTATTATGCTGTGCCGGAGAGATCACTGCCATCAGAGAAGCACTGAGGTACGCGACCATATTAGAGGATCGGCAAATTATGATCGTTTCGGATTCATTGAGTGCAGAGAGCCTGAAGCGTCTGTACTCTGTCAACGAAATCCTGAAACAGATCAAGGAACGACTGAACAACTTAAATAACCACGGCAAAACGGTAAAGTTTCTTTCGGTGCCATCGCACTGTGGCATAGCAGGAAACGAAAAAGCCGACGAAGCTGCTGCGACAGCAATCACTGATGAAACTGCCTTAACGATTACTCAAACACTCCACTGTGACCTCAAGCCCTTTTTCAAAAATCATTTGCTTGATCAATGGCAAAGATTATGGAGCATCGGCAGTATGATGTACGAAATCAGGCAAACATCCCTACCAGACTGGAACTGCCGAAGAAAAGAAGGGATCAAGTGGTAATCTCTCGGCTCCGTATCGGACACTCGAACTTAACCCACGTGCACCTGTTTACAAGAAGCGTGGCACCATCATGTCCAACGTGTAACACAGCACTTACCGTAAAACACATAATCATCGAGTGTCCAACCTATTCCAACTACAGACGGATACATCATATACCTCTGGACCTTCGACAAGTACTAACTAAAGACTATAAATTTTATTTCTTTTCTGAAGCATATTGGACTGTATTATAGCATATAATATTCATGTATTTGTTATACCGCTAATAACCCTTTGCGGTTGATTTGGTTACTTGTTTAAATAAAAAAAATTATTAACATAAACAGGAATAAGTGTCTGGCTTTGAGTTTTTTAATAAAAATTCTATTCTTCAAGATGTTAAAACTGTAGACATGCTGCGATCACGAATTGGTAGTCAATTTTCAACAGAACCATAGTGGCTCTGAAACGGAGCCCTGTGGCACTTCTATCGTAATAAATTCGTTAATAACCAAAAGCTGTAACGCCGCTTTCCAGTCATAACGCAACAAGTAACAACAAGTCAGGCTTAAGACGTGTAATGGTGGCATGAAATGGAATTTTTTTTTATGGTCAGTCTCCCGCAAAGGATCAAAGCTCAAAGCCTATGGCGCTGTAGAAGCGCTGCGAGAAGATAGGTGGCTGTCCACATTAGATTTGAAACGCTGCAGGTCGTAGCCGCCGGGAAAAAAATTCCCCAGTAGTTCATTCCGCAGCGTCGAAGTTCTCCAAAAGAAGGAATGCTGGAGTAAGGACATCGACCTGGTAAGGATGAGCTCGCAGAGACACTATACTGTTCCTCGTCCGGACTGTATTCGGTATTATTATCTGGTAGAGCTCACTCGAACATCTTACGTGACATAATCTCTACAATAGGGACGATTCAGCCACCCTTCTTCGATATTCTAGGCTGTGGAGGTCCTTTGGGAGGTTAGGCGTATCGATTAGTCCAATTGCTTTTTTCTGGATAGTGTCCAGAAGCTTTAGAGAGTGCTTCGGAGCGTAACCCTACACATGGGAGGAATACTCCAGCGATGATCGGATCTGTGCCTTGTAGAGCAGCAGCAGTTGCTTTAGTGTATACAGCTTCCTACAGCGGACCAAAGCTCCGAGCTTCTGGGATGCCGTTTTAGCAATATTGGCGACACGGTCGTGCCAGGACATGTTGCTGTTGATGTTGACCACCAAAAGCTTGACGGAAGGTAACTCGACGATTGGGTGACCCTCCATTTCCACAGTTGGTAAGCCAACGTGAGATTTCTTTGTCACTATTGTTGCCTGAGTTTTCTTTAAGTTAAACTGTACTTTATTTACTATCGTATTTCCCGTCATTTTTTGCGACAATAGGGGCCCTAGTTGGGTTTTACTGAAGATATCGAATGCTTCTTGTTCGCTTTGAAAGTGCAGCAAACGCTTTTCCAAAGATCCTAGTACCAGCATAATTTAATTATTGGATTCAAGTTTTAGTGCATTAGTAACATTTTTTGCATACTCTAGTTGCTTCTTGCAAATCGTGCTGAGTCTAAAATAGGGGTGAAGTTATCGATTCGCGCAGAAAAACAACGTCTCTACAGAGATAAATTAAAGCAGAACCCAGAGTGGGTTGAAAAAGAGAAAAAAAAGAATCAGTAATCAGCATCAGCAAAAATATTGTGAAACATGTTGAGAAAAATAAAGTATTTTGAATAGCTGTGTTAGATGCAAACAACGAAATGGTCCTTGTAACGATAAAAAACGGAAAAACTCACGTAGGTGTTGGTATCTGACTTCCTGGCGTGAACGGAGAGTCATTCGCGTCAAAAAAGTCATCTTCTCCTTCTGAGCTGGAGTAGGACATGTCCGGGACTGCCAAAGAGGCCGTCGGTCCAGCAGGTACATATTCTGGAAAAAAAACATTGCGATTTATCGTTTTACATTATTATGCAATATTTGATCAAGTAGTATTTGAAACAGTATATGCAAAAAATAATGATTTCCATTTTTAACTAAACGAGCTTATTTGAAAAACGACATCTCCAATAATAAATATATCATACTTCTATGGCCTACTTCTGCTAACAATGATAAGGCATACTCTTTTAAGCTGTAAACAATACATTTACAGTTAAACCAAAAATGTAAGTTAGTTTTTTTGTTTTTACCAAATGTTACATATTTGCGATGTTTTTTAAAAACGAGCTTTTAGTTTTTTAAATTATAATTGCATTTATTTTTCAGTTAACTTCATCACTAAAGCGTGTTTTTTTAGTTTTTTTGAGTTGTATTTATTAATACACTATGTAATGAAAACTAACACTTGTTTTCAATCAGTACCGACACTTCTATAATGCAGTTACGTTATTATGTAGGCCTAAGTAATGATAAGTAATTATTTATACAAAATATATATTATACTAATTCAGAACGTGACAGGAGATCAAAATAATCGCAAATACCAATTTCCAATAGATAAAAACAAAATAAATTGATCTATTTATTGTATATTGACATCTGATTGTACCCAGACAATATACAATTTTGACTACACTAATAACCGCGCCAGCTCCCTAGCCAGCCCAGCAAAGAAGGTATACTTTGTAGTGTCGGCACTCGGTAGGAGCACAAAAAATGTAAACAACTCATATTTCTGACTTCATCTATACCTGTTAAGTGGTATACTGAAAAGCGCCTGAAGTCATTGGATCTATAAAGAACTTACGACCAAAGTGAAGAATGGACAGCTGGTTTCTCCACCTTGATAATGTTCGAGCAATGTTTCAAAATTTCTGGAAAAATTAGGTGATGGAGAAAACCAGATTTTTTTCCCGGAAAAATAGGAAAAAACGGCAAATTTCGGGAAAAATTAATTTTTCTTAGAAATAAAAAAACTACTTTAATATTCAGCCACTTATGCCAATTGCTTCTCATCATCATAGTCACAATGTGTTAACAGACATTTTGTGAACTCGTAAAATGTATTACGTCGGAGCTAGAGTATTGCCGACACGAATATTACGAATAGTTTTGAGAACTGTAGCTCGCCATCGTTCGCGATTTACTGTCAGTTCAGTGGCGCTCTTGATACTCATATCCAGCAACTGTTTCGTCGTATCCATCCAGGGAATGACCGCGGCGCCGCCCACTCGGGGCGTGACCCTGAACTACAAGTTTCTCCATAGTATTGTTTTTGTGAATATGTCCGAAGAATGTAAGCATTCTCGGCGACACAATAGAGGATAGTCTCTTTGGATTACCGAGCTCATCCAGTATGAAAACATTAGTTCGATGGACGGTATAAGGAACTCTCAGCATTCTCCTCCACGCCCACATTTCAAAAGCATTATGCGAGCAATTCAATCTAGCTTAGTTTTGGATAAAAATGAACAATTTTCCTGCAATGCTAGACCATTTTCGCTTTTAGAGCAGGCTGAAATAGCATATTCATGATTTCCAGGATGGCGATGCTAGGGAATCGCAACCAGAACCAGATTCTTTCTCCGAAGACTCAGATCCTGACGATGACTTCATCGTCAGGATCTGGCACTTGCCTGAAGTGCCTCTAAGTCTTTCGCTTTGGCCAAATAATGTGTTTTTACCCGTTTTATCAGTTCTTTTCAACCTTTTTTTGGTAATTTCTGTTTATTATATTACATGTTCTCAAGTTTGTTAACCTAATCAAGAGTTTCCTTTTGTTATGTATTTTGAAATAATGGTGGCTTTGACCAAGTATGTTTTTTACTCACTTTGGCAATTCTTTAAAAAAATGTTTCAGGTATTTTCTTATTATACAGGGTGGGGCATATTAATCAAGTGTTTTTGAAATAATCATAGAATTATTAGTTTTTCCTCTAAAAAAAAAAAATTATTGGTAGTAGAACATAGCTGATAATAAACCTTTTTGAAATATCTAAGTGCAAAAATTACATCTGGCATATGATGCAGCCGTTCACGAAAATTGCACTCCACTGTTTCCAGCATGTCTCTGTTGATTTTTGAGAGATTCCATGGCGAATCGCTTCCTTCTTGTGTCTAACGTACGGAGCTTGGCCCTTTAAACACGTGACTTGAGTTACCCCTATAGAAAAAAAATCACGAACTGATAAGTCGGGAGACCGAGGAGGTCATGAAATGCCACCAAACCTCGAAATTGAACGATTTGGAAACAGGTGACGAAGAACAGCCATGGTTGCTCTGGCGGTGTGTGCCGTGGCCCCATCTTGCTGGAACCGCAAATCTTTGATATCCACACCTCTTCTTTGCAATTCAGGTATGAAAAAGGTATTCACCATATGAATGTAACGTTTAGATGTTACTGTAGCGGTGACCCCATTTTTTCCAAAAAAATATGGGCCAATGATGCCACGCCATATGCCACGCGTTGTTCTAGCGCTCCATGATGGCAAGTGGTAAGTAAGAAAGTGAAATGGTTTGAGTCAAGGAATGGATTGTAATAAACCGCGCGCTCCTCTCTTTTTTTAATATATGAGTACTACACAAACCAAAAACACTTGGTTTTTATGCCCCACCCTGTATCTAAAGTTTATGTTATTTTCATCAGTCTTTTACTTTTTTTAAATATTACGAAATAGAGTTTTAATATATACAATAATAATACCTAATTTTAGTTTTTTCCATTTTTCCGGTTTTTTCCGAACCTTTAAACCTCTCTATACTTTGCACAGTTTTCCGCATGTAAAAAAGAAGCTAAAAGCGAGGCGATTTTCTAGTGATGAGGATCTTCTGCGGGCTTGTGCGGACGAGTGTACTTTGATCCCTAATGAGACTTGGCAAAAATGGCAGCCATTGTATAGCTTCACGGGACGTTGTAAATTATTTATATTACCACAAGTTGTAGCAGGTGACAGAAAGGTTCTGCCGGTGCGCCATCTGGTACCCGAAGGTAACGGCAAACCAAGGAAATCGCTGCTGAACAGCAGTAGATTTCTTGGTGGGACGCCAAGGTGCGGCCGCTTGGCCACCAGAGAGCGCGGGTTCTATACGCTGCTGCGTATGAAAGCCGATATACGAGGGTTGCTCTATACCTCCGTCAATCCACCAGTACGCAGACAGCTGTTTCACGCTTATTAGCGATCATCAGTGCGCCATAGGTCGATTGACGGAAATAGAGAGCATCAATTCTTTCATGTCTACCAGACATGTGAAGCATGTTGTAGCAGGCGACAGAAAGGTTCTGCCGGTGCGCCATCTGGTACCCGAAGATAACGGCAAACCAAGGAAATCGCTGCTGAACAGCAGTAGATTTCTTGGTGGGACGCTAAGGCGCGTCCGCTTGGCCACCAGAGAGTGCGGGTTCTATACGCTGCTGCGTATGAAAGTCGATATAGGAGGGCGCACTGATGATCGCTAATAAGCGTGAAACAGCTGTCTGCGTACTGGTGGATTGACGGAGGTATAGAGCAACCCTCGTATTACCACAAGTGTTTTATTTTCTGCCTAGCATAAGTACGGATGTATGTTTATCTGTCAGTCCGGGAATAAAAAAGAGAGTCGTAGTAATGCGACATACCTATCGACCTGCTGTGCCTCCTGGAATTCTCCACGCATTCCGATCCCAACTCAATCCCCTGTTGGACCGCAGCTTCCCCCGGGACCGAACTGATCTCTGCAACACCAAGTTACCCACATTGAGATACAAACATTTCAAACGGACGTACGTTGAGAGTTTAGATGTAAGATCAGATAGATAAAACTATCGAACAATTGTTATCTTATCTACGAGGGTGTTACCAGATAGAAAATACAAAAAATTTTGAAGAAAAATATATTTATTTTTTTTTTCAAGATAATCTACTTCCAGCTCTATACACTTTTCCCAGTTTTATAATAAAAACGATCTAGCTCCTCAAAATAGCCCTTAACTGCCAACACAACTTCCTCAGCTTTGGCACTGGTGTAGGTTAGGTTAGGCTGACAGATAGTGCGTGGGATGATTATGCCTCCTTCCACTGCGACCCTATTGTGTCTATTGTGGCTCACATATATTCAGTTCACCATACAATCCACACCTCTTGACGAAGGCGATGGTCGTGTGTTGTGAGACTCCCTTAAAGTCAGTAGGTTTTAGATGGGTGAATCCGAAAGTTCGCAATCTAGCTCTTTCCAGTAATTCCAGGAAAGAGCACAATATGTGCTCCGCTGTTGCGTCTTCCACATAGCAGAAACGATAGTCCGATTTTTATTCCTGACCTATCTCCCGCAAGTGATTTCTCAGGCGACAATGTCAACAGATCGACCAGAATGCACAGGTCATTCCTGCTTCATTCTAGGATTCCCGGGGCAAGGGGCAAGGGGAAGGGGGAAGGGGGAGAGTGGCTGAGTAGACGGGTATGGTATGAATGCCTTAAAGCCTCGTGTCCACTTGCAAGTAACTTGTGATAGATTTTACAGCAAGTACTACACGATCTTTTAATTGTTCGCAAATTTAATCTAGGAAATTGCTCTTGCAATTTCACTTGGGCTCGATTGTTCTGATTCCGTGTACACTATAGATAAGATGTCGTATGCAAAATCTGTAGCTGCTGCGGTAGTTGTGATATATTTAATTAAAAAAAAGAAAACAAGAGAAAGATAGTAAGAGGCGGAGAAAATGTTGGGTGAGAAAGTGAAGAGTGAAGAGAAATGAAGATCCGATGCAGCGTAAACATTTTTTGCGGATGTCAGCAGAAGACTTTGATTTTTTTGCTTAATTTAGTGAGAGACAAAATAAGCAGGAAGGATACAAAAATGCGACAAGCGATCAGTCCAGAGGAACGTTTCTCCTTTTTTTTATTTTTCTCTTGGTTAACTTGCGTTCTCAAATTATGTAGCTTCCTTTGGATTTCCACTGTAGAAGTATTAAATAAGTCGCCCAATTTTTGTAAGGCATTCTGCTTTTTGATTCTGTCCATAAATTCTGTAGTATGTAATTCAAAATTTTCAATTAACACGTGTCTTCTCTCGACCAGTTGAACTTCTCCACATTTGATTTAACAATACTCCTTGCTGCAAGTCTTTCGAAGCAGTCTCGAAATGTTTGTGGCAAACTAATTTCTTGAGAGTAACCGTGTACATTACAAGCTCTCAGCAAGTCGCAAGTCCTTTATATGCAAGTAATTTGCCGCAATATTTCTCTAATGACGTCGTGCACACGCTACGCAAGTGACTCGTGAGAGTAACTCTAACAATTTTATTTACGATTACGGTTGTCAACTTTTTTTTGTAACAAGAAAGTATAATAGAATTAAAGGAAGAAAAAAACCAGTATTTTGAAGAAAAAACAGTATTTTATTTTTTCGTGTTTTAAACACATACTTTTTGGAGCTTTTCGCAAAGCTTATCAATAAACAGTTCTGACTTATCACATTTGCCAATATTCGGTTTTATATTTATTAAAATAAAAGATCTAATTTTATTTTTGTTTGCTTAAAGTGTTAACTATTATGTAAAAAATAATTATATCTATAGTTTATTTATTGTAGAAGGATTCATTGGTTATTATTTATAGTTTTGTTCAAGAAGATCAATATAATATTAGAACTTCATAGAAGAATTACTTTTATTTGTTTACATTGCATTTAGTATATATTTTTGTTTGTTAAATTTGTATGAAAATCTAATTGTTAAGCTTTATTGCCCAAAGTTAAATATAAATAAATGATACCAAGCGATAAACAGAAGACTGATGTTTACGAGTTTTATTTTTTTATAATTATTTAACTTCGGAAATGAATGGATTTTATTTTATTAACCAACTATTACATTTAAAAAAATCTATACTCTAGTCTCACTTTAATTTGAAATATCTCATTTCACCTGAAAACGAATGCAGCTATAGCGACATTTTTCAAACAACTGTCGCCATCTCTATGTTATCCCGGGTACTTAAGGTACCACCTTCGTAAATCGTGACCGAATCGAGGAGTCCAGATTTTGAATCCGTAATGGCACGAAAAGACGAATCAAATTTTAGAGAAAAACGGATGATAAAAGTGTATATGTGCCACCTATGGAGTGACAGGCAGACAGGCGACAGACACGCATTTTCGTCATTGTAAAACATCCAAGATTTATTTCTCAAAATCCCAAATTTTCTGGACCATAATACATCCTTAATGTGGCTACACACACAACTGCAAGCTTGACTACAGGCACGTATTTAGGTATGGGGAGGGGGGTCGAGGGGGTCCGAATCCCCCGAAATGTTATATAATTGCCGTCCAAAAAAACTAATCCACAAATATGCACCCCCTTCGAGAGCAAATTTAAAAGATAAGCCTCAGTCTAGACCCTCACAAGTGTCCGACAAGTGTCCGGGACCCCCTCCCCTCGAAAGGTTATAAAAATCTAATCCGCAGAATGCACCCCCCCCTCCCGGGCGAGGGAAAATTGAAAAGGTGGCAAACCCTAATATGGACCCCCCCCCCCCCAAACAAAATCCTGGATACGTGCCCGCTTGACAAGCATATGCATGATCAAGCAGACCGTTGCGTCTGTAGGAAATATTTGCGCAATCATTTTAACTGTACAGGCCAAGCCGCTTGATTGATATAATTCAAATGATGCAACGTTGTGCAAGCAAAACTGAACGTGTGTAGTTGGAGACGTATCCACTTGTACAGACAAGCATTTAGCAGACGTGAAAAGCCTATGGTGAAATCATCGTTGAGTATTTTAGATCTTCATCCCTGCTTTTTCCAGTCGCGGGAAACCGTAATACTGCTGCTAATCTTTCGTGGGGGTTATAGCTTCTCTAATGATCGTATCCTTCTTTTTAATCAACGATGTGATGAGTGACGAAAGCTTCAGATAAGTCTCTTCATTTATTCTAAGACAGTTACGCCAGTTATGGGGATATATCTTCTAATCGCTCAGTAGTTTACATCAGAGCAGGTTTTTCTTTTTATTAACCACTTCGCACACGACATATTTCGTATTTTTCCGTTATGGACAAGGCAAAAAGCAACCAGATCAAGTGCATCGTCGCTCAAGTTGGTATTTTTACGAGAGAAAGTGATGCTTGTTCAAGCGTACTTGTATCGTGTGGTAGCGAAGGGAAATTATGCAAGGTTGTCCAAAATTTTTTTTTATGGTCAGCCTCCCGCAGAGTCTGGAAGCTTAGGGCGCTGTAGAAGCGCTGCTAGAAGATACGTGTCTGTGCACGTTAGATTTGAAACGCTGCAGGTTGAAGCCGTCGGAAAACAAATTCCTCAGCAGCTCATTCCACAGCGTCGAAATTTGCCAAAGGAAGGAACGCTGGAGAAGACTTGTTCTGGGAGTAGGGACCTCGACCTCGTAAGGATGAACTCGGAGAGCCTTTGTATGCATGCACAGTGAAAGCGGGTAGCCTGCTTTATCCAGCGGCGAACCGCTCGCAGGTAGAAGCAGACAAAGCGGGGAACCTTAAAATAAAATTTAGTACATGCATTATTTTTAATCTTATAGGCAGCGTCGACTACTGTGGTCATTGGCTGCCGCCGATATCACTATTTACACTATTGCGAGTTTTATTTTACAATTTCCAATAGAGTCCCAAATTTTTGATGTACGGCAGAATGTTCAAGCCACTTTTAGCGCCAGTCGGCGCGGGTTCACTGCATTCGTACACACAGTGAAAGCAGTCTGCCTGGTTGCGGGGACCCGCAAGCAGGAAACCGCTCCACTGTGTCTACGTCCTTTCTAATGTTCTTCATTCGGACGGCCTTCGGTGTTATTTTCTGTGAGAGCTCACTCGAATAGCTTCCGCAACGAAATCTATAAAACAGGCACAGGTCAGCCACCCTTCTATTCCAGGGTGTGGAGGTCCTTTGTGAGGTCAGGCGTATCGATTAGTCTAATTGCTCTCTTCTGGATAGTGTCCAGAAGCGTTAGAGAGTGCTTCCGAGCGCATCCACACACATGGGAGCAATATTCCAACGATGGTCGGATCTGTGCCTTGTAGAGCAGCAGTAGTTGCTCTGACGTATACAGCTTCCTACAGCGCAGCGGAACAAAACTTCAAGCTTCTGGGATGCCGTTTTAGCAATACTGGCGACGTGGTCGTGCCAGGACATGTTATTGTTGATGTTGATCCCCAAAAGCTTGACGGAAGGTGATTCGACTATTGGGTGACCCTCCATATCCACAGTTGGTAAGTCAACGTGAGACTTCTTTTTCAGTGTTGTTGCCTGAGTTTTCCGTACGTTAAACTGTACTTTATTTACTAATCTCCACTATTGTACATGAATGCTTGACAAGCTTGCAGTTGTGTGCGTACCCACCTTTACATTCGATTTTATTTGACGTTTACTACTTCCGTAGCCTATTATTGGTGTGGGAGTTACCAATTTCAATCAATTTTTCACCCACAACCTTTATTTGCCCAGACTATTGCGCTAGAAGTTCAGCTGAATGTAAACAAGTCAGTTACTACAGAAAAACTGCATTTGCCGCCATTTGGGTAGGTAAACATTGCGACGAAATATCAATAGTTTGCTTTCACCGATAGAATTTGAGTAAACACAGGAATGATGTACGTGATTGAATAATGATTTATGCATACTATAGTAGTGTACAACTGATGTATGTAGTTATGTACTTGATTGAATAACAATAGTTTATGTGTATACCAGAGCTGATGGTGTGTGTACAGACAGTAGGGCCTCTTGTAATATTGGTTTAACCAATCAACAGGTGTACAACACGGAAATTAAAGGAAGTGGTGTCAAGCAGATCGACTCAATAGTTCGCATGCATATTCAAGTTATGTAAATAACTTTGCTCAATTTTTGTCTAAACTTCTAGAATACCTGGACAAAACATCATAAATGATCGCCAGTATGGCTTCCGTAAACATATGTCTACGGGTGACCTCCGGGCCTATGTCACTCACTTGTGGAACAGAGCAATTCAAAATCATGGCAAATCCCGTGCTGTTGCACTTGACATATCGAAAGCCTTCAATAAAGTGTAGTATAAGGGTCTTTTGGTCAAGCTTGCTGCTTATGGATTACCACCTGGCCTGCGCCAGTGGCTGAATAGCTTCTTGAGCGACCGAACTCTGTTTGTTGTAATCGAAGGCTGTTCATCAGACGTATTTTTCAATAAACGCCGGTGTTCGTCAGGGATCTATGTTATACTGTACGCTGTTTCTGCTGTCCATCAACGAGCTGCTAGAAATAACGTCCAATCCAATCTACAGCTTCGCAGACGACTGTACATTAATGTCGTGCATGGAACCAGGAAAGCCACTACCATCCTAGAAGACGGCACGTCGGCGACAGCAACATGCCTCACAGATCAACGTAGATATCAAACCAATCGTCGAGTGGGGATTACTAAACAAAGTACAGTTTAGCGTACAGAAAACTCAGACAACAACGCTGACAAAAAAATCTCACGTTGGCTTACCAACTGTGGAAATGGAGGGTCACCCAATATTCGAATCACTTTCCGTCAAGCTTTGGGGGATCACCATCAGCAATAACACTTCCTAGCATGACTATGTTGTCAGTATTGCTGAAACGGCATCCCAGAAGCTTGGAGCTTAGTTCTGTTGTAGGAAGCTGTATAGACCAGAACAACTACTGCTGCACTATAAGGCACAGATCCGTCTATCGTTGGAGTATTGCTCCCATGTGTTGGGATGCGCTTCGAAGCACTCTCTAAGCTTCTGGACACTATCCAGAAGAGAGCAATTAGACTAATCTATACGCCTAACCGCACAAAGCATCTCCACTGCCTGGAACATCGGAGAAGGGTGGCTGACCTATTCCTGTTTTACAGATTCTATCAAGGAAGATGTTCGAGTTAGCTTTTCCAGATAGTAACACCAAAGGCCGCCCGAACGAGGAACACTAGAGAGGCTCTGCGAGCTCATCCTTACCAGGTCGAGGTCCCTACTCACCGAACCAGCCTTCTACAGCATTCCTCCCTTTGGCGAACTTCGACGCTGTGGAATGAGTTGCCGGGGAATTTGTTTCCCGACGGCTGCAACCTGCAGCGTTTCAAATCCAACGTGCACAGGCATTTATCCTCTCGCAGCGCTTCTACAGCACCATAGGCTTTCAACCTTTGCGGGAATTTGACCATAGAAAAGAAGGTACACTTCTTTCCAATTTACTTACGCAAAGAATTATTTTTTTGTCCACCAAAAAAAAAAAAAAAACAAAAAACAAATGCGTCAAGTAGATACAAGAAACAAAAAACAAATGCGTCAAGTAGATACAATCGGTAATTCCCCCATATTTTGAAGTGTCATATACAAACAATAAATTCTATAGATTATCAAAAGTTTTTGTCTCAGCCACAAATAAACGCGACTAGAAACAATAAAAAAATGTGTATCAAGTAGATCCACTCGGTACATTCCCCGCGTTTTCTGCAAGTCACTCAATAAAACAATGAAAAACATTTTATCAAGTAGAAGAACTTTGTAGTTAGCAAGCATTTTCAAGTTTCATCCGCAAACAACTATGCATGTTATAGACAATTTATTTTTAAGCTCAGAGGTGACATTGATAAGAAGCGATTAAAATAGTGTCAAGTAGACTGACTCCCGGGATCCCGGAGATGTTTTGGTTCCGAAAACCTCGGGATTGATAAAAGGGGACCCCGATAATCTCGATTTTTAAAATGATGAAATTTTAGACTGCTTTATTCTTTTTTTATCCGCGTATTATTTTAATTTTGCTCCAGCAGTAGCGCAACTTCAAACTCGGTTCCACCTCATACGAAATTTCCCGGGGCCCCCCAAAGTGACGTAAAATTTCGCGAGCAAAAAAAAATATCCTGCACATCTACCTACAAGTATGGAAGCTGAAACAGCCTTTTCTTTAGCGGTTTAATTTGTAAACAAACATAAATCCCGCTTAAACGACTCCAATTTAGTCTTTGGCTTTTCTGATGTCATATTTTATTATCACTATGCAAATCGCAGATGTTTAAAAAATATTTTAATTGCACATTTAAATGAAACTGTTCTTTCTATTTCTGTTTTTAGTTCCTGTTCCTAATTTTATGTTTTATAACCAAAATTGATTTAGTATGATATTCACCTTTCAAAAGCAAAAATAGTTTTTTTTTAGTTTTTCAATAAAAACGTACGTCTTACTATATTTTTGTATTTTTATCATTGCCGATACTGTATAACGTTATAAGTTAGCAGGTTGGTATTTTAAAAAAATAGTCCATTGAATTTGGGCGATACTGTATAAGGCAAAAATAAAAAGCTGACACTCGAATGGAACAACTTCACAACAGTGCGATATTTTTAATATAAGGCCACAAAGCTTTGGACGTAAAATTAAGGTCAAGCACTCTAAGAATCTTGGAGTAACAATGAAAACTTCAGCCTAATGATGTAAGAAGTGGTCATATACGACTGAAACGCCTGGAACTACAGATGTTATAATGATGTAGACAGAAAACTGTGCTTAGGGAAAGCTTCTGAATATACCGATGTGTCAGACTCTTTCATACAGGATATTCCGTGAAAATTCAAATCGTAGAATACAATAGAACAAAAGTAGGGTTGATTAATAGAGATAAAGGAATCATAATTATCCTTCCTAAACTAAAAGTGCAAACAACAAATTTTCAAGATTTGAATTCGCTTCACACATTATATAATATATGACGTATTTTATGGCATTACGCAAATTACATAAAAAACGTAAAACTAGCAAACGTTTATATATAATTCTGGCAATAGTGAAAAAAGACCTCAAACGCTCAACCTGAAAATTGGCAAAATAAAAGGCGCTATACAAATTCAAAATATTTTCAAACGACAATACTTATTATTTAGTAAAAATTATGCAACTACATAGTTTCAGTGCTTATCTAGAAATAAACTTGACAATTAGATATTTCCACGAAAACATAGGCGATCATCCAACCAAAAAAGCTGTACACTTCAAGATATTAAAACGGCAGACATGCTGCTTTCACATATTAAAAGTCAATCTTGACGTTTTTGGACATGCCCAAAGCAAACATTGTCGGGCATTTTGAGTCCTCATTTTACCTACACCAGGTGTAGTAGTATAAGATCCTAAGTCCTGACCCAGCTGCAGGTACCATCAGAAAGATAACAGATGTGTGGTTGCAAAATGAACATCTTAGAGAGCTTATTTTGGCACCTCTGGGTGCCGAGGTGGTTCTGTCTTGTCTCTCAATGGACAGAAGCCGGCTAAGGTTACCTGTTGGCCTGATATGACCATACCACATTCAGACGTCACTTGTATGTGATGGGAATGGCAAGCGTCACGACATGTGGACGCTATGACGAAGAAGAGAGTCCTCGGCACACATTTTATGCCGCTATGATGCCCTTGGGTATAACGTGCAGACTATACTAAGTACAAGAGTTCTGGAACCTGAGGATATACGGTGGGCAGGACTGAAGGCCATCGTTACTTTGCGATGAGGGCTGATCTTGGTAACTAGAGTAAGGAGAGGTGCAGAGGGTCTATGCACTGGTGACTCTTGTCAACAGAAACCGTGTTCCAGGTCGAATACCGAAAATTTTAATGGATTTTAATGGATGACTTCTGGCACCGAGTTATGTTATATGTTTAAATTATACGTTCATTATTAATAAATAATGTCAATGTCACTAGGACATCCCATCCAAGTGTTACGTTCAAATGACGAAATTATCAAAAAATATAGAAAAATGCATGCTATTTATAACAAAGCTTGGCGTTTCTTTTCTTAAAAATCGAAAAATAATGGATACATATTTAAAATTCTTAGAACATTATTTTTTTTAAGTTCAATTCCCTTTTTTTGCCAGACACCCAGTATCGTTTTTTTAGGTTAACAAGGGATACCCATTACATACAGTTGTCACCCTGAGACAGATGAGAAAGTCACCAAGGATATAACTAAACAAAAAAATATACCGTAATCGTTCCCCAAAATGAATATGGGCTATACTAGTAGTAGTTACCACTTACCTTGTGATGTGATGTTGGAGGGACCTGGCCTAGGATAGATGCCATTTACGGGGTGAGCGGTATTCTGAAACAAAGAACGAAATTTAAATGTTCCACAACCTGCTGAGCTGCAACTGCCCTCTCAAAAGTCTGCAGTCTTATACCTTGTGGATGGTACAATAGCGTTCAGATATTTAAGGGCCGGTTTCACAATGATGAGTTAACTCAAGGTTGTGTGTTGACCGGAGGTTAACCCTATATGTCATGTTTCACAAATGGTGGTTTTCGATTTTACTTGAGGTTAACTCTGAGTTAACTTGAGCCCAAGAAATTCTTGAGTTAACCCCAGGTTTCCGATGACGCATGCCCATCAGGTTATGTCACTTTGGTTTTGCTACTTGCTAGGTGTTTGAAGTTTCATATTTTATCGTTTACCTTAACGCTTTCCATCATTCTTTTTATTTGAAATGGATGGTTATGATGTAAATGCGTATAGCAGTGATGAAGAAGCAATGAGACCAAGAATATTTCGACAGAGAGTCAATTATTTTGAGGAATGTTATGACCATGACTCCTTGGTCATTTTTTAAATTTTTGTATTTTTCTTTCAGCACCTTAACAGATCTGCGGCTATTATTTGCACATTTGCAATTAAATTCTTCTCCTATATTTTCCCAGGCGTCTTATTCGCGCCACGTTGTTGCACCTTTTGTTTTGCATTCTATTACATGCCTGTACTTTTCTACTAACGAAATGAACGGATATTCTTCATCTTTTGAAAAGTTGTTCGCTCTTTTTGGTTTTTCCATGTTGAGACACGAGTACATGCACGGCTATTATTTGAAAAAGGCCCCAGAAACAACTACAACGCCAAGCAGTCCAAACACGTCTAGCCAAACACCAACCCAACCTAAAAATCTTTTATCTATGCCAAACACCAAATAACTGCGAATGAAATGAAAAAACGTCAGTGGAAAAAACCAAAATGAGGTTGGAAATCGCATGGATCTGACAACTCAAACGAACTCATTCTTTGACAGTCTTGACAGAAAAACACAAAACATCAGCACGAAACACCTAACGAAGGAAATAAGAAGAAAGAGATTTTAAATATTGCGGACACAGTACCACCAACCGCTAAAAATAAAATACAACTCGCGGTCAGTTAACCCTACGTCATTTTATGATTGTGAAACAAGAGGCGTTCCATTGTTCGAGTTAACTCGCAGGTCGAGGTTAGTAAACCGTCAGAGTGACCACTGATTGTGAAACTGGGCCTAAGTGGTTTGGGTACTAGATGGAAGATCAGAGACACTCATTCAGATTTATACATAGTCCAGGCGGTAGGGGTTTTTTGACAGCAAAAGGTCGGAAAGAAATGAAATTTGGTGGGATGGTAGGGGGGGGGGGAGGTGCCGCTCGAGGAGTGGGGGGATAAAAACTCTGCTTGGCGACGATTTATAAAACATAACGCCATTTTGGTAAGTGAGAACAAAGTTCTGCATAATTTGGGTCATCATTTTTTTCTGTGCGACCAATACTTTCCGTCCGTCACTGCGTCAAAGTTAGGGATTGGTTTGAGGCGAAGGACTTTGTAACATTTTTGTTTCCCTAAAAGAATGATATCTCCTTATGTTTTTATTATCTGCAGCTGCCTAAACTCGCGCATTTGGTTTAAAAAAAATACGGCATTTAGACACGCACCCCTACCTACTACCGATATGTACTGTTGCGAAAGTGAAAATGATACTACCCCGGCTTTGTTCAATTAAGATAAGATTCAATTTGCGACATTTGGGGGTTTCCGCTCGAGGGTGGGGGGAGGGGGGAGAAAAGTGTTTGGTGACGCTTTTTGGCAAATAGCGCCGTTGTGGTAAGTGCTATCGAAAAAAAGTTCAACTAATATATGGAGACAATAAAATTCTTCACAATTTTGGACATTTTTCGTGTACGGCCAATAGTTTCCATTCTACAGTACCCTAAAGTTAGGGGGTGGTTTGTGATTGTTACTAAAATCAGAATTTTATCGCGTATTAAGTCGAAGAACGCCATCAAAAAGTTCTGTACACTTTTTTTCCTAAGTGAATAACATTTGTCATATCACTATTATCTTCAATTTTTTAAATAACACATTTAGGCTTAAAAAAATTACGGTATTTAGGACGACATCGCTACCTACTATCGATCGCGAAGCAAACTTTTCAGCCCCCACCCCTTTAGTGGCAATCCCCCGAGATCCCAAACTTAGGTGAACATTCATGGGGGCCAATGTCTATCATCCCTCACGCTATATAAAGCCCAGATAAGACCTTGCCTGGAGTATTGCTCTCATGTCTGGGGAGCTGCTGTCCCTACTACCCTGTCTATACTAGATGCCGTCCAGAGAAGGGCAATTCGACTAATTGGCGATCCGGCCTTAACGCGTCACTTTCTCACCGGCGTGTTGTTGGTGACCTCTCACTCTTCTACCGATATTCCAACGGAATCTGCTCCTCTGAGCTATCCTCTATCGTTCTGCCGCTCATCTGTATCTCATCCTAAGACGGTCGTTCTTCATACATCAAGAACTGAGCGGTACAACCGCACATTTATTCCCAGGGTGTCCAAGGCTTGGAATGGACTGCCAGAAAATGTATTTATTGGGCCTGCGGGTATTGGCCCATTCAAATCTCGCGTTAACAAACTTCCCCTAACATAACCCTTTCACAGCAGCCGCGGTACTCTGGTCACAGTATATCCAATTATACAGTAGCGCAACTCTCGAGAATTTTGGTGGTTCGCGCATAGCATCCCGCGCATCGTTCGCAGGATGTTTAGCACGGCGATCGCCTGAGTCGTGTTCAGTCTATGAGAGTGAAGGTAGTGTCTTTGACAGAACCGGATTAAGGAATTTGGTGATACGCTGATATGGATATCGGGACACGTGAAGTCAAATGTTGCGCCGCTGTAGGCTGTATTAACAATTCCAAAAACTGTGACTATAGTTTTTTAAGCTTCTAGATACTGCCAGGTATGCGATTCCTCCAATCTTTAATATGCTTCTTTATTACCTAATAACATTAAAGTGTGATAGCATAGCTCTATTTGTCTCTAACAAAGTCTGTCGGGTATTAGGGTAGCTGTATGTTTTTTTTTCAGTTTTTAGAAGAGTTAGACGTTACGGAAAGTCGTTCTTTAATTATGAGCCTAAAGTCAGAATAATAATTTCTCACTGTTTCCTCACAGCACTACAACGCTCAAAAGATCTTTCACGACATATAACAAAATGAATGTGATTATGCATTCCAACATTATGAGAGAAGCAGGAAGTGAAGTCCATTTTAATGGATCCTCAAATAGAAACTTCACAATAAAAAGAATCAACAAGCTAGTTTCAAAAATATATCATTTTCCTCTATAAACATGGATTCCTTCCTTCAATATGCCTATTCATATGTAATATTCAAATACAGAAGGAAAGGTAGTCTTGGTAAACTAGATAAAAAACAGTTTTGCAAGTTTTTTATGAATAACGACTAGTTTAGTATATTTCATCGTTGTTATAAACATATTGATCATTATTTTTTATGTACACCTAACAAGTTTTCATCGGTTTTGCTGTTTACCACGTTTTCGTACCTTAAACGTTTTTCTATGATCATTGATGAAGATAAATTTAAAAGTTGTGATAACTAGACATAAATGTTATTTTGGACGCTACGTCGTTACATATACCCATACTTGAATCATATAAGATATTATAAAGTTTTTATATTTATTTAAATGTTTAAGGTTAAGTAAGCTCGCATTTTTGTAATTTACTTACAAACAACAAAGCCACCTATTTTCTCGGACTTAACAATTTTCTTTCATACACCGACTATTGTTTTGCTTCTAAGAAAAATGTTTACACCCCATTTATATGCAAAGAATCCATAATGAATTGGAAGAATCAGTACAAAACATTTTCATGTACAGTAAATGCGAATGCATGGATATAACTTACAAATTGTAATTCAGAATTCCAAAGGCAACTGCCTAACCATGATGAAGACTATGACATTACCACACTGCTTTCAAAATTTACTCTATTTACGAGACATATCGCGTCCATTAAACTTATTGCAACACAATAATTACGCTTCTTCATTCAATATTGCTAAGCCGACCCTGTGCTTAAAACGTAAACGGCAATACTCGCGGCTCGTGCTGAGGAGTCGACGTGGAGTTATAAGAGGCCAATTTTTCGGAGACAAATTGTCTGCATGATTTCTAGGGAGTTGCGCTACTGTATAATTGGATATACTGTGCTCTGGTATTTAGGCTCTACCTGCGCGGTCTGCTCAGTTATGTAGAACGTAGTAGAATGACGTATGTAAAAATAATAGAATAGAATAATAAAAGATACAATAAAATTCCAACGTAACACCCTGTACCAAAAAATTTGTTTTACGAGGGTGATACGAAAAGAACTCTGATACACTCGAATAGTCAGGAATTGAAGAGACCACTTACTTGGTGAAAAGACGACAGGGAAGATCTGCTGGACAAGAGGTGACGGAAACAGTCGGAGACGGGCCTGTATTTTGAAAACGCTCATGAGTAACTTCCACATTCAACCGCTACATTACATGCACAAAATTACTGTTATGTTAGTCTGCTCTGATACTGATATTATCTCCCAATCAATGCTGAGAGGCCCAGGATGCTTTCGAACTACATCCAAGGCTTCGAACATAGTCTGAGGATGATCTCAGTATTTTCTAAGATATAAGGCGCAATCCCTCAGTACCGCCACTTTGGTACTCGTCCGTTATATGTGCACACCAGAGGAGAGCGCAAACCCAAAGGTGCCACACGGACGGCTAAAAAGTGTGTCTTGGCTTCACAACTGACCACACCCGCCACATCGATTTACGGCACCTTACCTACGAATGTGACTCGCAACTCATATCTGCTTAGCGATAGATCTATCTAGGTACGCACCTCTATAAATAAGTGAAGACTTTGACCTGAGAACATGCCCTACAACTGACACAGGTAGAATTAGTGCGATCCACCTCCCATATCAAGGAGAACGGTAGCTTCCTACCGCATGGAAGACCTCCAAGATATGAATCCATGAGTGCAATGGGCGGACAGCATCCTACCCTCACGAATTGTCTAATATATCTTGTTCCCAGGCCGGACAAGTACGCCAGCTGGTGATTACTGCGGACATAATGAGGTGTTTATATTACTAACCACCTTCACCGTGCTCCTCAGGAATCGCCTGATTGTACCCAACTGTTTCAACTTTATCCCAGGTCCCATTAGGGAGTTGAGACAGTTCCCCAGGTCCCATTAGGGGGTCCTTAATTCATTAATTGAGCTGGAGCCAGACAGGTACGCTAATGCCAATGATTACTGCAGAGACGATGAGGTGTGTTTCATCGTGCTCCCCAGCAATCCCATGATCATACCTAACTGTTACTAAGTCCCAGGTCATATTAGGGACTTAAACAGTACCCCAAGTCCCATTAGGGGGTCCTCCAAGTCAATTAAAGTAGTGGGCTGGAGTTAGACAGGTACGCTATGACACTGATTACTTCGGAGAGGGTGAGGTATCCTGCTCCCAGTAATCTCACAATCATACCTAACTGTTTCAACTTTATCCCAGGTCCCATTAGGGAGTTGAGACAGTTCCCCAGATCCCATTAGGGGGTCCTCCGCAGAGACTCTATGTTAGCTACCTTTTATCTCAGTATTTCAATCAATAATGGCTTCAAAGCAAAGGTTAAAACATGCATGCAATGATATACGGACAAATGCAGAAATATACTCAGTGAACAACTCACCAATTGCAACCACAAGCAAAACTCACTGAACCACGCGTCACGAGGATTAGAGGGACACTGTGTTTACTTTCTTTTTTCATATTTTTCTCACAGGCATAAGGCGTAAGACCCTTATCCTATCTTTATTAAGTGCCTCAGAAAAATAAACATATGGCGTCCAACAAACTCTTCGTATGCATAGGCGGGTACTTACAGGGTGAGTGTCATGCAGAGAGATGGTTAAAATATAGTATGCTTACAGTTATATATACAGGGTGAGTTTTTAGTACCGGCTCGGTCGATAACTCCACTACTGTAGAAGATAGCGAAAAAAGTTGTATATAAAAGTTGTAGCCACGGATATGCTCCTTGCTCAGAAAATATTTCGATTTATACAGGGTGATCCATAACTACGTGGCGATGCAAACATGCATTTTTTTAAATGAGACACCCTATATATTATTCCATATTCAAATTCTACTAATGATTGCCGTTCTTCCAATATAGGGTATTGTTACATTATACAGGGTATTTCAAAAGTTATGACCATTTTTGTATCGAAATCACGGTCAAACGAACGTACTGTATATCAAAAAGTAATGAATCAAAAATTATTTTTTTTACATGAGAAGATTAGAAATATCCTCTTGTTTTAAAATAAGCTATAAAAAAATCCCGCCACGCATATTCGTATACAGGGTGATGTAGAATGCAAAATCTAGATTTTCTCTCTTTTTTTAAATGTAACCCCCAATATTTTATTATACCAAAGAATTGCATTTAATATGTTCTTTCATCTTTGTATAGCACTTATTATGGCTGCATTCATTAGTTTCTGAGATATTTCGATTTTTCTACAAATTTTAAATATACCTTCTATTTGTTTAATAAAATTTATCTATTTTGAGAAAATACTACCAAATTTTGTTTTTGCTTAACAAACAACTTAAATATAAGGCGATAATAATACTTGATCAAGTCAAAACACTGAACTAACGAGATAATATAGGTCAAAGCGTGCTGAGGAAACAATTTTATAGACGTCATGCATAATTATCAAGCAGATGTATCAGGTAGGCTATGAAATATGAAACGACACAGTCCAAATAAAACGATTCTTCAATCTTTCAAACGCATTAGTTTTAGGGTGCCTCCGTTCTGGATATTGCTATTCATAGTTGATATATTCTAGAGGCAAGTAGACAATTTCTCAAAGATTCTCCTAAATACCCTCAATGAAAAAATTAATTTTCAAAGCTGGTTTTTCACACAGTAAAGAATTATTGAGTAGGTTATGAAAACTGTCAATTTTTCAAAGCCTACCTGATAAAACTACTTGACAGTTATGCATGACGCCTACAAAATTGTTTCCTCGGCATACTTGACTTTATTATCTCGATGATTTAGGGTTTTGGCTTCATCAAATGCTTTCAAGACGTTATAATTTAGTTGTTCGTTAAATAAAGAACAAATCAGATAGTAGTTTCTCAAAATAAATAAATTTCAGTATACAAATAGAGGCTATGTTTTAAATTTACCGAAAAATCGAAATATCTCGGAAACTAATGGACGTAGGTACAACAAGTGCTATACAAAGATGAAAGAGCATATTATAAGCAATTCTCTGGGATAATAAAATATTGGGGGTTACATTTGAAAAAAAAGAGAAAATTTGGATTTTGCATTCTACATCACCCTGTATACGAATATGCGTCTCGGGCTTCTTTTGTAGCCGATTTTAAAACCAGAGGATATTTTTAATCTTCTCATGTAAAAAAAATAATTTTTGATTCATTACTTTTTGATATACAGTACGTTCATTCGTCCGCGATTTGGATATAAAAATGGTCATAACTTTTGAAACACCCTGTATAATGTAACAATGCCCTACATTGGAAGAACGGAAATCATTAGTAGAATCTGAATATGGAATAATATATAGGGTGTCTCATTTAAAAAAATGCATGTTTGCATCACCACGTAGTTATGGATCACCCTGTATAAATCTAAATATTTTCTGAGCAAGGAGCATATCCGTGGCTACAACTTTTATATACAACTTTTTTCACTATCTTCTATAGTAGTGGTGTTATCGACCGAGCCGGTACTAAAAACTCACCCTGCATATAAAAAAAAAATCCCACCAAATTTCATTTCTTTCCGACCTTTTACTGTCGAAAGCCTCTTTTTACGACATAACGATGGCACTATACACTGGTGTTATTACAATTATTTGCGAACCTGTGGTAGATTTGTTAGATGGGCGCATGGCAACATTGCTTTTGCTTAGCTTGCATTCTTTTACTGCCATCAATTTTGATAACAAGCATGCACAGCATGTGTGAAAAAGATTCCACTAGAGGGTCGGATAAAGCAGTTATCCATTAGAATTCCTGAAAATCCCACAGTTTTCACTAGAATACAATCTTTCTATTTGAACAGGCTTTGCAAGTTAACGATCTTTCTGCTTCCGAATTGCTTTGTCTTGGTAAAGCGCCAAAAGTCTCTTTCATACGAACCTCGATTTTTACTTATCATAAAAATCTGTTCCAACTTCGCAAATCGGCGTTTCTTTGCAGCTTTTCGTTCACAGGATCACTAACTATTTTTCTAATTATGCGAGAGGATGCTGCCGTTCAAGGTATTTAAAAAATGTATAAACACTTACTAAATATACAGGATGGGCTAACAGTGCGTGGAGGAAGATGGTGGGTTTGCTAAAACATATTTCAGAAATTTACTATTTGTTCATCGTAAGGACCCTTGAAGGCCTCGCTGCGATATACATTTTTTACGGTATCTACTTATACCTAAAATGGAGGTTTAAATCTAAACAGTTCGCTTTAACTACCAAGTGTGATACATAAAGTCACGCTAGAATTGACCAAGGATTCTAAATATGTAATAATATACAATGTGTCCGGTCATCGGTATCGGAACCTTTAGGGGGATAAAATACGGTAATTTTTATCGACAAATCACCCCTCAAAAGTAGTTTTTCTCCCGCCATAATAAAATGGCAGTCATTTTGTTTTTTGTTTAATTGATGCACGAGTGTTGCAGTAATTCGGCCATACCTACCCATGTAGAGGTTCTACAAACACAGAATAGATCTCATTCGAGAGCGAAACATGTAGACCATAAACTAATGGTGAGCATTTTCCAAATTTCATTTCATAGCAGGACAAAAAAAAATGTTATAAGAAATTTCAGTTCTTTCAAAAAATCTAAGCTGTTAAGCTATATTTCTCTAACTTGTAATTGATAGTACATGATGTTTCCTAAAACATATTAGCCCTAAGTAAAGTAGTTTAGAAGCTATGATGGTTTGAATATGAGCCTTTATTGACTAATCCGGCAGCTGAAAAGGCAATAAAACAAAATACTTAGTGGTTAGGACATTTATTTTGTGAAAAAAAAATAAACAAATAATGTTACAACCATAGTTCGGAATATCCTCCTTGGTGTTGCAGACATGCTGTTGCTCTTACTGACACATGTTGCGTAGAGCGACTAATTATCGCTTTTGTCATTCCGTAATTCAGTTACGACTTGAATAATTTTGCAAATAAGCTCCTCGCTTGTATTCAGCATGTGGACATAAATTTTTCATTGTACCTCACAAGAAAAGATCAAGTGGGGTCGACTCCGGTGAATGCGGCAACTTCCACCACCTGTGTTCTACTGGTAAGATACGATTTTATAAACTTGATGCTATCCGGGCTAAAGTTATAGGCTACGATTTTATTAATAAGGACGCAGTAGCGTAACTTCAAATTCGGGGCACCCCCGCAAGACACTTCCCGGGCCCCCCCTCAGGAAATTTTCCTAGGCTTCTCTTATCATATTATGTACCTATATATACAGGATGAATCTTGAGTTGATTCTTTTTTTCTTTGTACAGAAGTCGTTAAAATAAACAACTTTTTCAAATAATTTTTTTTCGAAAACTGAAAAATAAGCGAGATACAGAATCAATAAGTCTAGACTTTGTATTAAGACGTACCTACTCTGTTTATGTTTAGGTAGTTTTTTGCTCGAATTTTTGTCTTATCGTTTGGCATTTTGTACCAGTCAATTAGTTCACTAGTCGGTTTATGGTACCTATAGTTAATTCTAAATATGTAAATCCTAAAAGTTGCGTTTATTATAATAACGTGCCACTTTTTATTTTTAAATTAACAAAGATAAACAGAAAGTGACTGCTGCACTATCTGACAGGTGCAATGCCTAATCAATAATATAAAAATCTGAGCAAAAAACTAAACATAAACAGAGTAGGTACGTCTTGATACACAAGCCCAGATTTACATTTTTTATTCCGAATCTCGCCTATTTTCCAGTTTTCTGAAAATAGTTATTTGAAAACGTAGTTTATTTCGACGGCACAGTTAAAAAAGTACTAATTTAGAACTCACCCTGTATATATTAAAGATAAAATTTTGGTGTTGTGGCTAAAATTTTAAAAAGCAGCACGGGCCACTGCATAACATGACATTTTTAACAAAAAATGTCAAGCTTTCGGCAATGTGTATTGCCATCTTAAGGGCTTTACCGTTGAGGTTTGCTCGCAAAAAAGCAATGTGCACAGACTTTAAAATGCAATACTCAAACAAATTAAACCTCAAAAAATGTTTGGCTAATTTAGCTCGGTGTCTTCCACAACACAGGTCACACAAACAACCAACACATCTGTGTAAAATAAAAACTAAACAACAACCCTTGTTCACCCGAAATCACCCGAAAAATTACAAAATTCCTCGATTCCTTCGATGTATTTTTTATAGAAGGTCGTTGTTCAGTTTGTATTTTACACCTTTGTGTAGGCTACTTGTGTGACCTGTGTTGTGGAAGACACCGAGTTAAATCAGACAAAAAAGTTTTTGACGCATTCTGTCTTGCCGTATTTTTCCATTTACTGCGGATACTGTGACGATCTTTAGAGTTTAGCTTAAATTAAAATGCAATACTGTCCCACTTTTTGAAAGATAGGTATGTATCATGGTGTATCATTATTTGTAAAACATACAAGAAAAGTGATTTTTTAATTTAGTACTTTTTTGTTGCACAAACGATGGCGCTTGAGAACCCTGGGCCTCCAACACTACGGGCCCCAAAACCACGCCCCCCCACAGCTGCGGCCCCTTAGTTACGCCACTGTAAGGACGTCATTGCTAAAGGCGGGTTCTGACTGTTCAGTTTCGCTGAATCAGTTTGACTTTCGTTCGTCCCCACTGTTCCGATGAATCATTTTAACTGATTCAGCATTAATGAAAGCGACGTTTGTTCAACACATTTCATGTCTAACCTTGAAGTGCCAAAACTACTGTCAGTGCCAAAACTGATGACACCCGTGATGACGGAAAAGATTCTCACACGCCAGTTTGTATTCATTTTTCAAAACTGATTCAGTCAAAATGAATGAAAAGTAGGACTGGGTTTCGCTTTGACTGAAAGTACAAACCCATTGATCAGTTTTAATGAAAAGGTGTTCTCAGGTTCATTATTTGATCAGTATCACTGAAACTGTTAAACTGATTCAGCGAAACTGAATCGTGTAAAGCCGCCTTAACACAATCAAAGGCCTTAGTAATATCAATGTGAAACGGATGATCATAAAATCAAAATTAATGGTTCAGTTAGTGATAACAAAAAATCACATCAGTTTAATCAATTACTTAATTAAACAGACGTGATTAACATATGAATCAGTGGAGTGCAATTAAATCAGAAAGAAAGCTGCAGGATAAGTACATCACATAAGTCACACTTAAATAAAACAACTTTCCAAACTGTTTTCGGTTTTATTCTCAACTTGAATTTTCCTCACTTTGATAAAAAAATCTACGCTATTGTACTGTTTCACACCAACACTTTTCATGTTGTACTTGATTTTTAGTATATGCAATTCCCAAGAAATGGGCGCTAGCACCTAGGCAATACAGCCCGCTTTGCATGTCCACTTAAGAGAATTTCTTTGTAAAATTTACACTGAAATAAAGCTGCAGGTGTAGGAGAAAATGAGGAGAAAAATGCAAATATACAGCTGATTGAATGAGTTGGTGATATGAGAGCTATTCAGGAATTGTTATAGTTAAGAAAAACAAGCTTTCAGTTATTGATACCATCTGTCTAATATCTTGGTAAAAATGGATAGGCTTCAAAACAAGCTTTCAGTCATTGATATCATCTGTCTAATATCCTTGTAAAAATGGATAGGTTTCAATAATAAATGTTTTGACACAAGTTTTGAATCTTTTTAATGCTTGTGTCTGCCTCATTTTGTAAGTTACAATCTGAAAAATTTATGTAAGTCTGATAAGAATATCGTCCTTTGCGACTTACGTCACTTCTGGTGATAGACTTTTTTCACTTTGCGTATATCCTTATCATAGATTCATAGATACAGAGTGTTACTTATTGATAAGTCAAAATTCCAAAGGACGCAATTCTGACCTAAATTCAAGCAGAAAATTTCATATAAACAGCCTAATTTTCAAGATATAGGGCGACAAAAATAAAAGAAAGATAATTGGGCCGATTTTGTTGTAATTTGGCAACACTGCAATGTAACGCACTAACTAGAAGATAATGATGATTTCCAGTTGCGTCTAGGGTTGCAGCTCATGAATACTAACAAAAAATATACTGCACTGGCCCTAAAAAAATTAAATAATGCTTTTTCAGATGAAACTTCACTCACTTCCGCCGATCTGTCTGTCTGTTGTCGTTTTTCTACCCTCGTAATCTTATAGTAATTGCTGCACGGATTGTGATGGAATTTGAGGAGTGATATACTGTGGGGTCGCAGTGGATATTTAATTAATTAGCAAAAAACAAAAAAATCAAATGTTCCTCAAATTTAGTTTTTTCGTTTTAGGGGTTCGTGATCATTTTCTACTTTTTTTGGGTGGGGGTGAAATCGGAGTAGCTGGGGGTTGTAAAACTGAAAATTTTGTTGTATTGATAATATATTATCCATTGACCTGCGAAAAAAAGACCTAGCGGTATAACTTTTTTAGGTCCATCCGAAAATTGCCTTGTATATTAGAGAAACCAACGAACTTAGAATTTAGAAGCTTGGATGAGTATTGCTTTAGATCGTTCTGTATTGTGTATTATTACCGTGGCAAGAATGGAAAGCGCATAAGGTTTGTAAAAATCGTGTCAGTGATGGTGCAGCAATACTGTAAAAACATAAAATACAAAACAGCTCAAACCTAGTGTTTACGCGTTTTAGGGGTTCCTAATCATTTTTTTCTTCCATTTGGTGATGATGGGGTTGTATTTTTTTGGGGGGGGGGGGGGGGGGGGGGAGATTGTGAAATTGAAAAATTTGTTGTATTCACACATAGACCTAGTGGCGTAAGACACTTTTTTTGCGGGCTAGTGGGCGATGATTTGGTTGCAAGGGGGATCTCAGACTATAGCTGTGGGAAAATAATAAACCGGTAACACCGCAATGTGTGGGAAGCAAAACAAGTTAACTTTGTTTTGATACTGACGTCATAAGCCATTTGTACTTTCCACGCCGATAGGTGAGGGGAGTATTGTGATCGCGAAAATTTTCGATTTTGAGATGATACGCTTTTTGGGCGTTTCATGACGTCTACATAACGAAAATTCACGTCACTCATTTCCGTCGGTCCGTCGGTCTGTCTGTCTGTCTGTTTCTCTGTTCGCGTTTTTCTACCCTCGTAATCTCAGTAACCGCTGCATGGATTGCGATGAAACTTGTGTACCGATATGTGTGTAGTAGGTAATGCTGCTATCATTTTGAAAGTTGGTGCAAGGGCGGCGGAGTAATTAGCAAAAAGCAAAAAAAAAATTCTCTAACTTCGTTTTTAGGCGTTTTAAGTGTTCTTGATCATTTTTTGCTTTTTTTTGTTGGGGGTGAAATTTGGGGTTGTTGGGGGGTGGGGGGTTGTAAAATTGAAAAATTTGTTGTATTCGTAATAGACTGTCCACTGACCTTTGAAGGAAGACCTAGCGACATAAATAGCTTTTTTACGTCCACCCGAACATTGTCTTGCCTATTACAGAAACCATAGGACTTGTTTTTGATGTAAACATACGAGTATTGCTTTAGATCGTTCTGTATTCTGTAACGTGGAAACTGTTGAATTGATTTCAATGAAATTTTGACACAGTGTTACTACTGTGGCGAGGATGAAAATAAGTATGGTTGTTGTAGATCATGCCAGTGGCGGCGCAGAACCAATAAAAAACTAAAAATATAAAAACAGCTCGTACTCCGTTTTTAAGCGTTAATGATATCACTGTTATGTGTGGGAAGTACTGAATCAATCAACTTGACTCCATTTTTTAATCTAACAAATGGAAAGTAATAACGCTTCAACAGAATAGTACTTGTATTCACAAAAAATGTTAGAAATGGCCCCCTCCCGCTTCTATGTAGCTGTGGCAGCTCGTACGGCCTGGTTTAAACTCTATTACCCAGTATTTTACTGTTGTAAAGTTAGGAGCAGATTTACCAAGATTAGAATATAGTTCAGCTTTCATATGGATTGGACTGAAGCCTCTCAAATAAAAGTATTGCAAGACGTTCAGTACTGATGGCTGCCGAACCAGTACCAAACAACATGGGATCTTCAAACTTGAAACATATGGTTAATAGAATGTATGCTTTCTATACAGTAATATCTTTGAAATAACTACCGTCATCTCTAGGTCAGGCCAGGACAACCCTCGTATAAGACACTTCAGTTCTTATAAGCATGTGCAATATGAGGCAAGCATCAAAATCGAAATACTGTCTGAACACTTACCATCAACATTTTCTATATCATGACTAGCTATCACTGCACTATAGTAGTTTAGGTTTATGACCGATCTGAAGTGTCAATAATTCACATGTGTAGAAGGTACATAAAAAACAATAAAAATAAAACTGATTGGTGACATTGCCGAAACGTTGCAAAAATTACGTAACGTCATATCGTAAATTGTAATTTTCGTTCGTCTTTCGCAACACCAATCTCACGCTTATCAAGTTATGGTCAGTCATTTGCTTAAATACAATCGAATGTCGTGGTGAGAAATACGAGACGTAAATCTATGTTATATATTTTCAGAGTAATGAAGTCCTAAGTAAGCAAATTCGATTTTTGAGGTGCGTGAAAGATGTCGAAATATGTCTGTAATGATTTTGTTTTCATACAATCAACGCAGCGGCAATTATTTCTAACATTAGAAAACAATGCAACATTTGCAATTAAAATTGTACAAGTTGGAATTTTTTTTTACATATAATGCCATTGCACTTTACTCATTATTATTGAGGACTGGACTTTATATTCGAACCTGCGGGGCTCTGTGATTCAAATGTTATTTCAATAGGAAACATTCCTTTCTAAGACGCTTTTATTAGTTTCACAAAAAAAACACTTGAAAAATTATAAATTGGAGTCAAAAATTCATTGAAGAAAACCAATCCATTTTTACAAGAATACAGATGATTTTCTTTTAATATAACCTCTTCTGCCTAGCTACCATACCACCATCGCATTCTTTCATCTATATATTTTACTTTTATTTTTCTTTTCTTCATACCTACCGATCAGAGACGTAGCTTGGCGTCAATACAGGGGCACCGTACATTAACAAAGACAAGTAGGGTCACTCGGCGTGCCGACTTTGATGCGAGTCTCACAAACGCGAGCCGCCTCGATTTCAGAGGGGTGCCGTTCGTGCGGTTACTTACAGGAATCCGAGGCTGTACGTTGGGCTGTGCGATATTGCCGACGTTCACTTAACTTCTTATACCGGGGTCAAAAGAAATGAATTCTATAGTATAGATAGAGTATAATTTATTATTCAATAAACCATTAAACTGAATTGCCAATACATACCATTAGTTCCCTGAAATATAAATGGTAAGATAATGAAAGAGAATAGAACTCTAACAACATATTTTGTCTATATCGAATAAATTATATACAAATCTTAACAACCTCCTTAAAAACAAAGAAAACGGCAATAAGGCAAAAAATAATACGAATACTGGAAGATACATAACAGACAAGCTTTCATACATTTTATATTCGGTTTTATTTTCTGTCTTGATTATTCTTTAATGTCAACAATAGTAAATTTGGTCACAAAATATATGCGCACAATATAATATAGAAATACAAAAGATTCATAGAGTCACCTAAGCTAAGGTAGGTATGCGCTCTGAATGGAAAATTAAAAATGAGGGTGTTCTTTAGTGATTTCGTCCGTCATTTTCATCCTGGTCATTGAAGAGTACAGGAGGCATTGTTACTGGCCAACGCCATTATTAACTTATGAATGATTTCAATACCGTGGGGTTATAAACCCTAAAAATATGTGTCTGGTTTCTTTGAATACCGATAAGTTATATCGTGCGATTGCTATGAAAGTTGTCATATTTATGGGTACCCACGAACCCTAATGCCCGTTTCCAATTTTCACATCTAGAAACAGTATTTTTTAAATTTTATTGAGACAAATCTGCCAGTATAAGTTACTAAACTATATTACCCAATTTCCTCTTTCGGACATCGAAAAAACGATTTTCCCATTCCTTGTTTGCTGTTGCAGCTATATACTGAACATGTCGCCGGTATTTTATTGTGAAATACGCAGATACGCGCATTACGCTCAATATACACAGAAACACTACTTATTTAGGCACCCTGGTAGATCCGACCGATTGTGTCGCGTGTTATGTGAAATGACCCTGTAAACCACAGCTGTTAGCGTTCGGCTACTGCTCGAGATCACCGGGCGCCAGAATTCGCCAGCTTGCGTAGTATCCGACAGCAGAGCAGGAAAGACAACACTGGGGGCGGAGCTTAGAGCGACCCTGCTTGTCTTTGTTAATGTAGGGCGACAAGGGGAAGTAATGATGCTAACACAATAAATATTTTTTCTTTCTTTATTGAAGATTTTAATTTTGAAGTCACAAAAATACAATATACAAACAATGTAACAGGTTAAAGAATAATCAAACCAATGTAAAATAAAGCTACATCTAGTTTAGAAAACAGCATCACCCACCGACATAAAACAGCGATCTAGACACAGCGGAGACGTAATCACGGACCTAGCTCGGATCGCGTTCGGCGGCGTTCAAGATGTGACCAGGACAGTCGCATCACTCGCATCATCACGCTTCGATAGTCTATTGATTTAATGTGCTCTTGAAACAGTGATCTTACTGAAGCACAAGTATGTTTCTTGCTCGTTTTAAAACCAAAAACAGCACCTTTCTATCGTAGTTTGTTTCCGAGATATTAACATTTTACTTCCCACACCGGTATAGGTGAAGGGAGTATTGTGATCGCGAAAATTTTCGATTTTGAGAGATAATACGTTTTCTGGGCGTTTTATGATGTCTACATAATGAAAATCTATGTCACTCATTTCTGTCGGTCTGTCTGTCTGTTCGCATTTTTCTACCCCCTCGCAATCTCAGTAACCTCTGCATCGATTGCGATGAAATTTGTGTACCGATATGCTGTGGGGTCGTAGTAGGTAATGCTGCTATAATGTTCAAAATTGGTGCACGGGCGGCGGAGTAATTGGCAAAAAACAAAAAATTAAATATTCCTGAAACTTCGTTTTTGGGCGTTTTAGGTCTTCCTGACCATTTTCTACTTTTTTTTGGTGGGGATGAAATTTGGGGTGGTTGGGGGTTGGGGGGTTGTAAAATTGAAAAATTTGTTGTATTCGTAATAGACTGTCCACTGACCTGTGAAGGAAGACCTAGCGACATAAATAGCTTTTTTTAGGTCCATCCGAACATTGCTTTGCCTATTAGAGAAACCAAAGAACTTTTCTGATGTAATCGTTTTGTATTGTGTAATGTGGAAACTGTTGAACTGATTTCAATGAAATTTTAACACACTATTACTACCGCGGTGAGGATGAAAATGCGCATGGTTTTTATTAATCGTGCCAGTGGCAGCGCAGAGCTAATAAACAAACTAAAAATATAAAAATAGCTCAAACTTCCTTTTAAGCGTTTTAGAGGATCCTGATTATTTTCTACGTTTTTTTTGGTGGTGGTGAGATTAAGGTGGTTGGGGGGTGGGGGGTTGAAAAACTGAAAAATTTGTTGTATTCATAATAGACTGTCCATTCCCTGTGAAAGAAAGACTTAGTGGCATAATACACATTTGAGGCCCTTCCTAACGTTTCCTTCCCTAACTAAGGGACTTAGAATTTTGTGATGTAGATACATACGAATATCGCTTCAGATCGTTCTGTATCGTGTAATTTGGAAATGACTAAATTATTTTAATGAAGTTTCGACACAGTATTATTACCTCGGCGAGGATGGAAAGCACGTATGGTTTTTAGGACTCGTGTCAGTGGTGGCGCTGGAATAACAAAAAAACTATAAATTCGAAAACAGATCAAACTTCGTCTTTAGGCGTTTTAGGGGTCCCGAATCATTTTCCTACTTTTTTTTGGGTGGGTGTGAAATAGAGGTAGTTGAGGGTGGGGGTTGTAAAACTGATTAATTTGTTGCTATGGGAAAATGATAAACTGGTATCATCGTAATGTGTGGGAAGTACCGAGTCAATTAACTTGACTACATTTTTTTTAATGTAACCCCCCATATTTTATTATACCGAAAAATTGCTTTCAAATTTTAAATATACTTCCTATTTGTGTACTCAAATTTATTTATTTTGAGAAAGTACATACTATCGATTTTTTTTATATAACGAACAACTAAGTTATAAGGCCATAATAGAATTTGATAAAGTCAAAATCCTGCATTATCAAGAAAATATAAGTCACGTATGCTGAAGACACAATTATATAGAGGTGATCCATAATTATCAAGAAGATTTATCAGGTAGGCTTTGAAATATTGGCAGTTTTCATAATCTGCTCAATAATACGGTACTTGCCGTGGTCGTAAATTTGGATTAAGAGTATGTTTGGAGGAAAGAAATACGTATTCAAGGCTGTCTATATGAAAACTTCCACTCTTGATGCTGTTCAGATGAAGAAATTTGTAATCATAATTTACAGTTTTTTCAAATTTTGTCCACGTGACTGAAAACAGGTGCTAACGTCAGAAGACAGTTTAATAATCGACAATAGCAGCATGACTATTAAACCTACCTTTAACTATAAATAGGGCTGTACCAACCTACGGTTCTATTACCGTCCCAGAACCGTTTTCATAAAGCCCGGCCCATTTTACAGTTCTAAAAACGGTGATAGGTTGGTCCACCAGCGTACCAACCAATCATCGATTCTAGAATCGCAAAATGGGTGGAGCATTATGAAAACGGTTAAAGGAAGGTAATAGAACCGTAGGTTGGAACAGCCCTAATGACAACCCCAAAAAACACAAAACAACATGTTGTTCTGTGACACGAGGTAGGTTTTGTTTACATCAATCATGTGTCAATCTTCCATTTATTTGTGATTTTGTGATTTGGACTTGTTGACGCTAAATTAATTAAAATACTGATTAAAAATGTCTGATCCCAACACTGTACACCAGAAATAATTGGAGTTCTCAGATGGTTTGGTATCCATATGTACTCCAAGAGACTCATTTTCATAAAAACATCAATCAATGCAAAAATCCCAAAAATCAGATGTCTAACCTCAATTAAAATATGACGTGCGTCAAGTGTCATAATCAAAATTATCGACCAAAAAGTGTTTATGACACCTCAAATTCCATCCCTATAATATCTTGTGACGTCAGAGGTTGTTTTCGCGCCTTTTTCACTAGTTCAAAGTTGTAGTTGAAATAAGTCCCAAAACAGCTTAAAAATTGAAAAACTTTTATTTTATGATATTTAACATGTCACAATGAATGCTTTAAAGCAATATTTTTTTGGGTTCAAATGTGAAAACCGAGCTTAAAAATGAATCTTTCCATTGAAGAACAAATAGAGGGTATTCAGGAGAATGTTTGAAAAATTGCCTACTTGAGAACATTGAGAAAACCTCAAAAATACGAAGAATAAAAAATGCACCAAAGCAGCCTGAGTTTGACGAAGTCCTATAAATAACTTACCTTGGCGATTTGTAGAAGAACTATCGAATGCTTGATGTTATCCAGCATGACCTGCAATAGACAAAAATAAAATGGCATTATGCACGCTCCTGACCTGCTCTAAATAAACGGCATACATTTGACGTATTATTTCAGTAACAACACCCACAATTCAAGCGTTCTAGTCGATATGGTGTTATTTACAACAAATAAATGAAATATTCAATTACTTTCCGAATTACAAGGATGCCAATGCATACTCGCTTTTTGTTGACTGCTTCTCCAAAACTGGACTTCCAAAATCCTTTTTTACTCACTAATACCTATACAGGGTATTTCCCAAGTTGCAACTTTTCTTAATAGGGCATACAGTACTTGCCAAAAGGAGTGATTTTTCTCAATAACATATAAAAGAAATGTTTAGGGACATCAAGATATTGACCGATAATTAAATCATCATTTCGAATTCCGTCTCTGCGCGATAGATCAAAACACACACAAAAATGCAGTTTACTACGCAGCATAGATGTACGTAGCAGCTCGCGTTTGACGTCTCTCGATTTGTTGACGTGCTACATAGGACTTTAAAAACAACAAAAATGGTTATAACTATAGGGTGCCCCAATAAGAATGATAGGAAAGAAAAATTAAATAAAACAACAACGGTTTGAGATGTCAAATTAGTTTCGGCTTTATTTTGAAGCTACATCCATGACGTTATGTATGGAATAGAACATCATTCAAATGTTCGTCTCGGGCTCGCTGGCAGTGCTTCAAGCGGTCGGTGCCATTTCGGATGATATTTTCGAGCTTTTGCGGCATTATGGCGTTGATGGTTACTCGAATATTGTTTTCGAGGGCATCAAAAGTGGCTGGTTTGTTGCAGTAGACCAATGATTTGACGTAACCCCAAAGAAAATAATCGAGAGGTGTCGAGTCACACGATCGCGGTGGCCAATCAATGAACGCTGGTCTGGTGATGGTTCAGCCGCCAAACTTCTGTCAAACAACTTCGAGCGTTGCGTCGCTTGTGTGGCTCGTGGTTCCATCCTGTTGGAACCACATGTCGGTAATATCGATGTTGTCGAGCTCTGGCCACAGAAATTTTTCCAACATCGCTCGGTAACGTGGCTCATTGGTTATAACGATGTCTCCTTCTTCATTTCCGAAGAAATAAGAACCCATGATGCCGCCATGCCACAATCCGCGCCACACATTCAATTTTTTCGGGTACTGGACCACTTTTTCGGTCATTTGTGGATTGTTCACAGCCCAGTAATGACAATTCTGCTTGTTGACACAGCCACTGAGGTAAAAATTGGCTTCGTCTGAGATGATTTTTTGGCCAAAATGAGGATCTTCGTCCAACATTTGTAGCGCCCAATTTGCGAACTCACGGCGACAGCCTTTGGTCGGACGGCTTCAATTCTTGGATCAGCACGATCTTGTATTACGGGTGCAGTCCCAACCAAACGCAAAATTCGTCGACTTGTCTCTTGGAGAGGCCCAATTCCGCGGATCTGTGTCGATACGACAAATTTGGGTCGTCGTGAACACTGGCCGCTACGGCGGTGATATTTTCTTCACGACGACCAGTTCGTATTCGGGTTGGTTTCTTTAGGTCCAATAGAGTGTACTTACGCTCAAACTTTTCCACGTTGCAACGAATTGCCTGCTCACTGAAGCCATGATGAGGGCCGAGTTCACGACGAAATGCGCGTTGCGTATTTACAATTGAGCGGGAATTTCCGTAGTACTTTTTAATAATTTCCAAACAATCGGCAAGCATGAAACGATACATGATGAATTGTCAAACCATACTGAATATTTTGATAGCTGGATGACGTTTGTACCTTTGACAGCTGTCTAGATATTCCTATTAGAAAACCTATCACTTCTATTGGGGCACTCCAATGAACTGGTGGTCATGATTATAGTGTACGGTGAATGTGGACAAAATACCTCCAAACTTCGCAAGTGTATCCTGATCGTTTCCTTGACCGTATTCATCCTGCATCCCGTCGATTTGCTAGAAACACAGGATGTTTGTATGCGCATCATGGTGGAAGACCTCGAATGCTCCAAATTTACGAAGAACTACTTGCGCTTTTCAGTCACGCGGCACGAACTTTCAAACATAATCTATAAGACTCATGTGGCAGGACCGCACTTAAAACTTCGCAGCGAACGAACAGTATTTTCTTATAATTTTTTTTTAAACTCTTCTGCGGCTGATTCACCGTACATTAGTTTTGTCATTTCAAAGGCAGTTGCTTCTGAAGATGAAAGTCCCAACTTTTAAAACACCCTGTACTTCCTTTATCATCAGAGCAGTAATATTTTGAATTCTTTTTTTTACAATTATACATCTGCTCGAGTTTGAAGCAAAATCAGGTTTGGTGTAATCTACGAAACTTCATTAAAATCAGGTAGAGCTAAGCTAGGCGATCTTGGTATTTAATTTGATTTATTTAATTGTTCTCGGTCCAACTATATATTATAACAAATAAATATGATTTCAAATTGAATTAGAATATTGCGAAACTCGTCTAATGTATTTTGAAATGCTACTGCTATTATAATACTTCAAATTACTTCAAATGCGGTAACTTACATTCGCGTGGTCCAGAATGATCTGACATTTCGTTTTTTCCTCTGCATCTGTTATCGTCTGTATCCTCTCCTCCAATTTCTGAAACAAAGATAATGAACATTCAGTCGAGAATTGGCAGAGAAATTGGAGATTCCCTGCATGGAATTGAATCAGGAAAGTACTAGTAAGTAAGGTCATAGGCGTGTAGCATTTCAGATCTGTTTATTTGTTTAAGCGCTTTTGCACACGGGTCGATTGGCTATGTGCTTCTCATGCAAAGCATTGGAGCTCCACTAACGGGTCGTTTGATAGTCGTCTCAAGACTATAAAAGTGTCGACCAGATCGACGGAGGCGCTGACTTTCAAAATATAAAAGGCAATATGATTGTAATATGTAATATCCAAAAAAGGCATATGGATTAGAATAGGAAAAATAAGAGAAAACATCCTAAGATCACGGGTATAAGTTATGAATTAAGACGGCTTTACACTACACAATTTAAACGAAATATTATTTGGTGCCAATTTACTTCAGTATTACATTACAAAATTTCTTGTTCAACAATTGGTTCATGATTGTGTGGATTACATCCTGTTCACAATCTTGCTTGTCAACTGTCTGAACACAAATGGTCATTTCAATTAAAGTCTTCAAATCTCAGACACAGCATAGTCAACAACCAGCACAATATCTCTGAGGATATCCTATATAAAAATGGTTCCCACAGAATTTGACCTTGGGATGATTTTACGGCTGGGTAGAGATGGGAAAATGAAAGTATCGATACCGGTACCAACTCGATATTTTTCAGCCAAATAGGCGCGTTTGGTTCGTACAGAGAATTTTGTGCAATTGATTACACCTCTCAATAATTATATGATTATTTTCGATACCGATACCGCTACAAAAGTAGCGATACCAGCTTGGAATCGCTCAAAAAGTATCTGAGATAAAAATACTCGATATTAGTGCAGAAATACAAGTATAGAAGTATCGTGAGCATCCCTACAAATAATCATCCAAAAGGGGGGATGCGCGTGTAATTGCCACCAACCTGAGATATTGAGCTAATTGTTTACTATGCTGTGGTTTGGATGTAAGGTTGTATTGGGAAGCTGGCGGTTATGGTAATAACTCACTTGTGGGTTTACAGCACTCGCTTAGGGCTCATGTTGCAAGCGTCGACTTCAGGCTCTTTTTTTTAAACTCTAAACAAACTCGTATGCCCGCCCATGACCAAAACGGAATATTTTACCCGCGAAAATCAATGAGAACGAGAACTGCATAATTTAGTCTAGCCCGAGGAAGCTGGCTGTAGGTATGTTTGTTATGTTGAATTAAGTTTGCGCCCTAGATTGCCTTTTTCATATTATTCGCTTCCCGGCCTTCGCCTACCCAACTGAGCACCAACTACGTTTCAACAAACATTACACGGTATATTCTTCCCATGCTTTTCACTGGCTATCTAATTGAAACTACGAAACAGCCCGTGTTCTTTAATATTTCAGGTTCACCGTTAGTTAGAAAGAACGTGGTTCAAAATTAGTTTCTGTCAATTCTACTTCCCCCACCGATAGGTGAGGGGAGTATTGTGATCGCGAAAATTTACGATTTTGAGATAATACGCTTTTTTGAGCGTTTTATGATGTCTACATACATTATGATGTCTACTACAACGAAAATCCATGTCACTCATTTCCGTCGGTCTGTCTGTCTGTCGGTCTGTGCGCGTTTTTCTAGCCTCGTAATCTCAGTAACCGCTGCATGGATTACGATGAGATTTGGGCAGCGATATGCTGTGGTTGCGTAGTAGGTAATGTTCCTATAATTTTGGAAATCGTTGTTCGGGGGACGGAGTAATTAGCAAAAAACAAAAAAATTCAAATATTCCTTAAGCAGTATTACTACCGCGGCGAGAATGGAAAACGCGTATGTTTTGGAAAATTCGTGTCAGTGGCGGTGCAGCAATAATAAAAAAAACTAAAGATATAAAAACAGCTCAAACTTTGTTTTTAGATGGTTTGGAGGCTCCTGATCGTTTCACATCGTCCACTTGAAGCATGAAGAAAAAACTATGGCGTCCTAGTTTCTAAGGAGGGTGACACAACAACCTATTTACGAGAGTTTTCGTGTTGGATTTTTTTTGCGGACGGGTTGGCGATGATTTGGTTGCAAGAGGATTTCAAACTATAGCGTAAATAATAAAATGGTATCATCATTATGTGTGGGAAGTACTGAGTCAATCAACTTGACTTCATTTTTGTATACCTTGATAAAGGCCTTAGAAGGGGTTGAAGTGAAGTCTGTTTCAACAATATGTGATTTTATAAGAAGGCAGCTGGAAAACGATAGAGCTACAGCATAGGTTTTTGAAACTATAAGTATACGGTCTAACAATTCGCCAAACAGATGAATTCGAAACCAGACATGCGTTTCGGTAGCTATAGTAGCATCTTCAGGGAAGAATTTACACTATGCCTTTTCCAGCAGTAGTTTCAAAATGATCCAATTACATTTCTAAAGCGTAAATAGTAAATTCTGTCAGTTGTAATAGCACCACTGACATTACAGTTTAAATTTACATTTGACGCTTTAGAAATGTAATTTAATCCTTTTGATGATTGTCTCATTTATTCCAATGTGCGAATCAACCGTAAGTTACACTACACCTTTTCCAGTAGTGGTTTGCAAAGGATTAAATTACATTTCTAAAGCACCAGATGTAGTTTCAAATAGCCAATTTTAAAATCTAACGCGTCAATGGTCGTTTCAAATAATTAATTGAAGGTTCAAAAGCATCGTTTTGATTTTAGTAAAATAAAAGCTCCAGTGCGCCAATTATGGTTTCTAAGGTGGAAATTCAATATTCTAACGTGCCCAGGGTATTCTCGCCTGGGACCCGTTTCTGGAATTCGAGGGAATTAGTTTCTCGTAGGAACAGTTTCTCTCACAATGTTTTCCTGAGAAAGTTAATAAGTGTTCTTGACAGGCATCGGAATTGGAATTCTCAAGAGAATTATGTATACCTGTGAAATATCGCGAGTCTGTGATTAATCGGCTGATACACCTCAATCAAAATAAGGCATTTAAAGTTGGCTAAGCTGTCGGCTGTTATTTATGTCGACCTTTAGGTTAGCTGTCAATAATTCTCATTGATACAATACCCTAAAATGGATGGGCCCTGTCCGATCCTTCCCGTACATCGCCGCGTACGGATAAATCAACTCACAAGATTTCATTGTCGCGCTGATTCTCTCGAAACGGGTCCAGAGCATCAATTACATATTTTTGGAGAAAATCCGCCATTGTTTCCTATAGGAAATGATTCTCTTAACTCCAGAAACGGCCCCTGTTGGCAGAATCGAAAATTCTCTTTGTCGAGTATTGTTCATTTAATTTTTTTCCTTATAATGTCCTCTGTCCTCAGCACATTGGTTTGGTATTTGGCTCAGGAGTTATTTTGCGCTCTCCAAGTGCGCCATATGGAACAAATGTCTACACGGCATCACCGACAAGACCGGCTTTCGGGATGTTAAAACCAAGCAAACTCCACAATTATCTTTAACATAGAGCAAAAGCACGTATCAAAAGTCTTTCACAAAAATTATCGTCCAAGTCGTAGATACACATGCAAAACCTCAATGCCCCGTAAAGACAAGCGAAACTACTTATCTTCAATTGTTTCTGTAGGTAATTCCTATTCTTTGAAAAAAATTGACGATCAGAAAACAGTATAATAACGCTATATATGACGTCACCAGAGCAGATCTTTTGTACAATCTTTAAGAGAAGGCTCACAGTTTCCTGTCTCGAAATACAGCAGCCGATCACATCACAAAACTGGAACAAAATTCTTTTTACAGCCCACATGTAACCTTTCTATGATTTTTGAAAATGACGCATTTGAATATCCAAATGATACTTCAGAAATTTCAATTGACCCTTCGAAATTCACAATTTATATTGGAAATTACATTTGACGCTTTTCAATACTCAACTGACTATCTGAAACTACGATCGATCCACTGGAATTTAAAACTGACGATTTGAAATTACATTTGGCTATTTTTAATTAACAACTGACTGTCTGTAACTACAAGTGACGAAATGGAAAATTAACCTGACCATGTTGAACTTTCGCTTGTCCCGTTGGAAACTGCTGCTGTTATTGATGTAGTGCAAACAGCACAATAGTTAAATTTACATTATGTTGTTTACCACATCTTAAATGTGACATACATATGTCGCAGGAAAATTCACAATGCGTGAGAAGCACCAAGAAACTGAGCCCTTTTTCTGAGCTATAAATAGACGTTTTTCAATTGGTTATCACTTGGATACACCGTGTTCATTATGTGTCAAACCGGCTCAATATCTCCAAAAGTATCGTCTGTCAGTCACTTCATGACATTTCGATTGTTTAGCTGTGAAACTTTTCATGATACAGCGCCAACTTGATTTTTTTAAACAGCATTAATAATAAGCAAAATTGACGTTATTTGAAAGCTGATCTTATTCTGCATACAGGATTGTAATCGAGTAACTTGAAAATTATGTATGGAACCAGCCCAATACCAGTACTTGCTTGTCGAAACATGAGATTTGGAATGAGAATTTAGCTGCAATTTTCTGTGAACCAAATGATTAGAATTATCTCCCTCTTGCGGAGTAAGCAAGCTCCTTTCATTCCACGAAATCCTTACGGGGTACCGTGGTATAGTTGGTAACGCGTCGGCCTAGAATGCAGGAGACGCTGGTGCGAATCGAGCCGTTACCCTTCATTTTTCCGATTTTTCTGTGAACCAAATGATTAAAATCCATCTGTTTTGATGTAGGCGCGTAGCTATAGTTCCTAGTACCAATATCAAACACAGGAAAAGCTCAATACCACGATTTTTGTATATAAACCTTTAGGCTCGTATTGAATACGTAAGACTGCTATAATTTGTAAAATTTGGAGGAGTGGGACTTTTCGTTACAGAACTGTATTTAGAGGTTATACATTATACAACGACATCACAGTGGATACCTGTAAGCTGAATCCTTACAAATCACTTGGCTAGTTATTCAACAGCTAAACGTAATTAATGTATTAATAGACTATACAACGCATCTTGCTACGCTGTTTGATGCACTATAAGGGCAAAACATTACAACTTATTATTAGGTTGCTCTCCTTTGGATGTTTTCGACGTGATTGATGGTTGCTCAAGATTGGAATGCGGACATTTAGAAGGTGGTGTTCATCATCATAGTCACAATATCTTAACAGACATGTGAACTCGTAAAATGCATTAAGTCGGAGCTAGGGTATTGCCGACACGAATGTTATCAATAGTTTTGAGAACTGTAGCTCGCCACCGTCCGCGATTTACTGTCAGTTCAGTGATGCTCTTGATACTCATATCCAGCAACTATTTCGTCGTATCCACCCAGCGTGTAGGGGAACTGCCACGGCGCCGCCCACTCGGAGCATGACCTTGAACTAGTTTCTCCATATTATCGCTCCTGATGTGTATATGTCCGAAGAATGTAAGCATTCTCGTCGACCCAATGGAGGATAGTCTCTTTGGATTATCGAGCTCATCCAGTATGGAAACGTTAGTTCGATGGGCGGTATAAGGAATTCTCAGCATTCTCCTCCACGTCCACATTTCAAAATGCGAGCTCGATCTGCCTTTTTGTGTTGCTAACCTTTAAATTTAATTTTGTATGCCACCACACATAAGATATGAACAGAAAAAGTACTTCTATTGTCAGAAGCTTAAGCCGCTTTGACAGTTGGCACTACTCAGCATTTTTAACCCCTTCCTCCCCCCAAAATTATTTTTTGCGATTATAGTACACTCCCGTGTGGGAGTAAAATTAAACAGCGTTATCTACTAAAGGCCTACAGCCTACATCACATCAAAATTGTATTTATCTACTCCCATACGGTTATACTGCGATTAAAAAGCTACTTTTGAACAGGTAATAACTACCTATAAACAAACACGGTGATTAATTTTCCATAATCCACGCTCCAGTCTTGAGTTACGAACAACTACTACATACCAATAGTAGCAATACAGATCGATCTCTTGGAATGATTATATACACGCTATAATAACTGCAAAGGTGGTTATGAAACGTCAAACGCCATTTCGAACGGTCTACAGTTTTCATTTTTGTGACAGGAAACTTGTCAATAGTTTGAAAATATCATGTATTTAAATCGTCGTTATTGTTGTGATCGTAGATATAGTATTCAACTCGCAAAATGGTAATCACTCTCTTGTTGATTTAAATTTACTTTTGCATTTCATAATATCACGACATTTCCTTATAGTCAAGGCGAGTTTGCAGGTTCATTTTATTTTATAGAGTAAGGTGTTGTCAGTTTCTGTCACATCCGGACAAATGTCCGCCAAAAAACACTAAATATTGGCACTGGCACAAAACAAAAATGAAGTCAAGTTGATTGACTCAGTCCTTCCCACACATTCCGATGATACTAGTTTTATTATTTTCCCACAGCATGAAACTATAGTCTAGATGCCCCTGCAACCAAATCATCGCTCGCCCGACCGCAAAAAAGTGTTTTATTCCACTAGGTGCTTCTTTCACAGGTCAATGGACAATCTATCATGAATACAACATTTTTTTTTGTTTTACAAACCCCCACCCCCGAACCACCCCAATTTCACCCCCAACAAAAAAAAAACATTTAAAATGATGAGGAACCCCTAAAACGTCTAAAACGAAGTTTGAGATGTTTTTGATATTTTTAGTTTTTTTATTATTACCGCGCCGCCACTGAAACGATTTCTAAAAACCATACTTGCTTTAATTTAAAAGTTTCCACGTACACAATACAGAACGATCCAAAGTATAATACCCGTATGTATTTTGTATGCATCAGAAAGCAAGTCCCTTGGTTTCTGTAATCGGCAAGAAAAAATTTCAGTTTTACAGCCCCCCACCCCTTAATCATCTCAATTTCCCACCCCAAAAAAAAGTAGAAAATGATCAGAAACCCCTAAAACGCCTAAAAACGAAGTTTGAGCTGTTTTCGTATTTTTAGTTTTTTTAATATTGCTGCGCCGCCACTGAGACGATTTCTAAAAATGAGACGCGTTTTCCATCCTTGCCAAAGTAGTAATACTGTGCCGAAATTTCATTAACGTCAATTCAGTAATTTCCACATTATAAAATACATCGGAAAATTCTCCAAGTCCCTTAGTTCCTGTAATACACAAGGCAATGTTCGGATGGACCTAAAAAAGTGTTTCATACCGCTAGGACTTTCTCTCTTATGTCAGTGGACAGCCTATTATGATTACAACAAATTTTTCAACTTTACAAGACCCAAAAAAAAAGTAGAAAATGATCAGGAACGCCTAAAACGCGTAAAAACAAAGTTTCAGGCATATTTGAAATTTTTCGTTTTTTGCTAATTACGCCGCCGCCTATGCACCGATTTTCAAAATTGTAACAACATTATCTACTACGACCCCACAACATATCGCTGCCCAAATTTCATCAAAATCTATGCAGCGGTTACTGAGATTACGAGGATAGAAAACAGCGACAGACAGACAGACAGACCGACAGACAGAAAGACAGACAGACAGACAGACAGACCGACCGACGGAAATGAGTGACGTGGATTTTCGGTATGTAGACATCATAAAACGCCCAAAAAGTATATCATCTCAAAATCGAAACTTTTCGCGATCACATAACTCCTCTCACCTATCGGTGTAAAACATAACAGAAAACATATGCGTAGGCATAAGAATAACAAATTGACTTATATTTGACATAGGACAACGTCGCCAAATGTTTTTCCTCCTTCTCCTTTCCTCGTTCTTCTAAGTGTTATCAGCGTGTTATCTAGGAAACAGAGCACAAGGTCACACTTGTTATTTGCGTAAGGAACTATCAAGCGGACACTTCAGAGACGACTATGAGTACTGTTCTAAAATATAATTTTAATTATTTACCGCAGATCAGTCGCGTGCAGTATTTATAATATATCTATATATTTTTACATTTTTGTTGTTTTTTGTTTTTGAAACATCAAAAAAGCGCTTTTACTTCCCACACCGATAGGTGAGGGGAGCATTGTGATCGCGAAATTTTTCGATTTTGAGATAATAGGCTTTTTGGGCGTTTTATGATGTCTACATAACGAAAATCCACATCACTCATTTCCGTCGGTCTGTCAGTCTGTTGGCGTTTTTCTACCCTCGTAATCTCAGTAACCGCTGCATGGATTGTGATGAAATTTGGGCAGCGATATGCTGTAGTGTTGTAGTAGGTAATTTTCCTATAATTTTTGAAATCGGTGCATGGGCGGCGGAGTAATTAGCAAAAAACAAAAAATTTCAAATATTCCTCAAACTTCGTTTTTAGGCGTTTCAGGTGTTCCTGATCATTTTCTACTTTTTTTTGGGTGGGGGTGAAATTCAGGATGGTGGGGGGTGGGGGGTTGTAAAATTGAAAAAATTGTTGCATTCATTACAGACTGCCTACTGACCTGTGAAGGAAGACCTAGCGAAATAATAACCTTTTTAGGCCAATCCGAACATTGCCTTGCCTATTACAGAAACCAAAAGACAATTTTTTCTGGTGTAAACATACGAATACTGCTTTAGATCGTACCGAGGAAACTATTGAATTGATTTTAGTGCAATTTTGACACAGTATTACTACCGTAGGGAGGATGCAAAATGCGTATGGTTTTTATAAATCGTGCCAGTGGCGGCGTAGAAATAATAAAAGAACTAAAAATATAAAAACAGCTCAAACTTCGATTTTAAGCGTTATATAGGTTCCTGCATTTTTTACTTTCTTTTGGGTGTGGGTGAAATTGGGGTGGTTCGGGGGTGGGGGTTGAAAGACTGAAATATTTGTTGTATTGATAATAGGCTGTCCATTGACCTGTGACGGACAGACCTAGCGGCATAACACAATATATGTAAGGGGGTGGCGATGATTTGGTTGCAAGGGGATCTCATACTATAACTTCATGCTCTATGGGAAAATAATAAACTGGTATCACTGTAATTTGTGGGAAGTACTGAGTCAATCAACTTGGCTTAATTTTTTTCATTGGGATAGTTTTACAGTCACATAACTAGCCTCATCTAAGTCGTCTAATTCAGTTCTATACTATTTTCTGCTACTACCAGCGAACTGAAACGATTACACATGGTACGATGACAAATATGTGTCCTATTAATTGTTAGGCATATTCCAAGCGAAGTTCAAGATACTTTAGAGGTCATTCCACTTGCATCCATATTTCTAGTCACATACACAGACGCGCGAATATTATAGCAAAGTCAAAGAACCTTGACCCTCATGAATGTTCATATTTATTTTTAAGCAACATTTTAGAGATTTAACAAATATCATTTAGGGCCTTCGCACAGAGTCGATTGTCGATGTGATTGACGTGATTCCTAATGTACGTCCACTGGGCTTCTCATGCAAAGAGTTGGAGCGCCACTAACGAGTCGTTTGAGGGCCGTTTCGAGGCGTGCGTTTTCAATCTCATGAGATAAGAATGGAAGTGTAGTTCGAGTGGAGGAGGTAAGAGGAAGCAGTCAGTTTGGATTCAAGAGTGGATTTGGAACCAGAAAAGCCATATTCACTCTCCAAACATTAGCACAAAACTGCCAAGATCAACGAAAAGGTATCCTCATGTGCTTCATCGATTATGAGAAAGCATGTGACAATGTCAAACGCGATCTCCTCGTATCATATCTTGGCGATTTGGGACTGGATGACAAGGATATAAGGCTGATCAGTAATTTGGAAACAGAAAGCAAATATTTGAGTCCATAATGCAGGATCAACAGATGATGTTGAAATATAAAAGGGCGTAAGACAAGGGTGTATTTTGTCGCCGATGTTATTCAAGCTATATGTGGAGAGAGCATTTGCTGAGGCAACCTTAAGCCAGCGCCACATATGCGGGATTCGGCGAGCAACGAACCTCGATTATTTGCTATTCGGCTATGTGGCTGCAGGATTTTACCCGAATATTCGCCATATGCCGAGCACCGAGCATTCAGCCGGCGCCATAGCCGGCGCCACACATGCGGCATTTAGGGAACAACGAACAGTGAATATTCGCAATTCGGCAAACGCCTACTAGTGTGGCTGGAGCAGTTTGTGCGAATGGTCGGGCTTTCCCATTTCCTTTCTTCTCGAAACTAAATATAGCCAACTACGCACATGTAGGGCGATACGTGCTCGCTATTCGGCGAGCAAGGTTGAAGAAACGGCGAATATTGATATTCGGCAAATACCCGCATATGTGGCGCCGGCTTTCGCCATATGCCGAGCACCGAGCACTCAGCCGACGCCACACATGCGGCATTTAGGAAACAACGAACAGCGAAAATTCGCAATTCGGCAAACGTCTACTAGTGTGGCTGGAGCACTTTGTGCGAATGGTCGGGCTTTCCCATTCCCTTTCTTCTCGAAACTAAACCTAGCCAACTACGCACATGTAGGGCGATACGTGCTCGCTATTCGGCGAGCAAGGTTGAAAAAACGGCGAATATTGATATTCGGCAAATACCCGCATATGTGGCGCCAGCTTTCGATAGCATTTAATCTACAATATCCGATATGCAGATGACACTGTCATACTAGCAGACAATGCGAATGACCTTCAAACTCTACTGAGTCGCGTTAACGAGAAAAGCATAAGGCTGGGTCTGAAGATAAATATCAACAAAACCAAGTTCATTGTGGTTAGCAGAAACCATATCCCACACCCGAATCCACTTGAATGGAGGGGACATCGAACGGGTCAGCATCTGGGAAACATGATAAACGAAAGATCAGGAGATAAGATGCAGAATTGAACAAGCTAGGACAATTTTCCTGAAACTTCGAAAATGTCTTACCAACAAAAATTTGAACTTCAGTCTCAGATACAGGATGATGGAGTTTTATGTTTGGTCCACTCTATTGTATGGCGTGGCGGCATGGACGCTGAAGGCAGCTATTGTACACAAGATTGAAGCGTTCAAAATGTGGACTCTGCGACGAATGCTGAGAGTCCTCAGTGTCGACCATGTGAGAAATGAGAACTCTCTCCAGAGAGTTGGCTTAGCAGAACGAGTAGGCCCGATTTTATCAACTATACATAATTGAAAGATAGGGGTGCACCCAGTATTTTCTTTTTAGATATTTTTTTTTCAACCGCTCCGTCTTTTTAACAATAGCAGAATAAAAAAACGTATTGTGCCATATCTAGAACGAGAGGCCTGTTGACCAGCGCCCAACTTTGGTTTGACATGGCGTAAATGAAATACTGAAATGAATCGCGCATAAGCAACGAATTCGAATAGGTTAGAAGTGTCAGGCTACAGGCAAGTAATATCAGGTATGATAGTTAATTTTTTTTACTTAAAAGCGTCGGGGGTGACATGTCCCCTCTATCATCCCCCATACAAGTTTATTGTATGTATTTAGTACGAAATTTAACCCTGATGTATGCAACTTACCTTAGTTTGATCGATCATAAGTTGGAGGTAGGCATCGGCTTCGGACACTTTGTTGTCGAAGTCCTTAATGGTTGGAGAGGGATGATGTGTCTCCCATCTCATCTGAAACATGAAAAAGGAGATGAGGCAATATGTAAACCTGCATTTCTATACAAACCACAGCAACGGTTCAGCTGATTTTTCACTACTCCGATTCGGCTCAATCATGATTTTTCAACTTGTTCACATGCCTAAGAATATAATGTTTAATAGTTAAACATTTATAAAGAGCCGAACAGTCATTCTTCCATCGGATATGTTTCTTTTAGGGAAAAAATACGCATTTCATACTTGTACACCTGATATGAGGGGTGTTCAATAAAGACTGTCGAAAGTGTGAGTACGGATCATGGGATTGCAGTGGTGCTATCTCTTGAAAAGAACGTGAAACTAGTCATCATTGCCAAAAAGTGTGTGAAAATCCCACAAAAAAGTGTAGTCAAGTTGATTGACTCAGTACTTCCCACACATTCCGATGATTCCATGGCATGAAGCTATCCCCTTGCAACCAAATCGTCGCCCGACCGACCAAAAAAGTGTGTTATTCTACTGTGTATTTCTTTGACAGGTCAATGGACAATCTATCATGAATACAACACATTTTTGAGTTTTACAACCCCTCACATCTGAACCACCCTAATTCCACCCCTACCCAAAAAAAAACTGAAAATGATAAGGAACCTTTAAAACGTCTAAAAACGAAATTTGAGGTGTTTTTATATTTTTAGGTTTTTATTATTGCCGCGCCGCCACTGAAACAATTTCTAGAAACCATACGCGTTTTCCATCCTCGTCACGGTAATAAATCTGTGTCAAAATTTCATTAAAGTCAATTCAAAAGCTTGCACGTTACACAATACAGAACGATCTAAAGTAATTCTCGTATATGAGCAGACGACAGAAAGGTTCTGCCGGATATAGAGCAACCCTCGTATACCGACTTTAATATGCGTAGCATATAGAACCCGCGCTCTCTGGTGGCTAAAGCGGACGAGCCGTGTCGTTCCAACAAAAAGTCTGCTGCTGTCAGCAGCGATTCTCTTTGGTTGCCTTTTCCTTCGGGTACCAGATGGCACACCGGCAGAACCTTTCTGTTGTCTGCTCACACATGTTTCACATGTTTGGTAATCATGAAAGACCTGATGCTCTCTATTTCCGTCAATCAACCTATGGCGCACTGATGATCGCTAATAAGCGTGAAACAGCTGTCTGCGTACTGGTGGATTGACGGAGATATAGAGCAGCCCTCGTATAATTCTCGTATATATTTTGTACACATCAGAAAATTCCAAGTCCCTTGGTTTCTGTAACAGGGAAGGAAACGTTAGGAAGGACCTAAAGAAGTGTATTATGCCGCTAGGTTTATTTTTCACAGGCAATGGAGAGTCTATTATGAATACAACAAATTTTTCAGTTTTTCAACCCCCCACCCTCCAACCACCTCAATTTCACCCACACCCAAAAAAGGTAAAAAATGATCAGGATCCTCTAAAAATCTTAAAAACGAAGTTTGAGCTGTTTTTATATTTTTAGCTTTTTATTGGTTCTGCGCCGCCACTGGCACAATTTATAACAACCATACGCATTGAAATCATTGAAACCAATTCAACAGTTTCCACGTTACACAATACAGAACGATCTAAAGCAATACTCGTATGTAAGTTTAGATCAGTCCTATGGTTTCTATAATAGGCAAGGCAATGTTCGGATGGATCTAAAAAAGCCATTTATGTCACTAGGTCTTCCTTCACAGGTCAGTGGACAGTCTATTACGAAAACAACTAATTTTTCAATTTTACAACCCCCCACCCCCCAACCACCTCAAATTTCATTCCCACCAAAAAAAGCAGAAAATGATCAGGAACACCTAAAACGCCTAAAAACGAAGTTTGAGGAATTTTTAATTTTTTTTGTTTTTTGCTAATTACTCCGCCGCCCCTACACCAATTCTCAAAATGATAGCATTACCTACTACGACCCCACAGCATATCGGTACACAAATTTCATCGCAATCCATGCAGCGGTTACTGAGATTACGAGGGTAGAAAAACGCGGACAGACAGACCGACAGACATGTCAGTGTCTGACTGACGGAAATGAGTGACGTGGATTTTCGTTATGTAAACCCAAAAAGCGTATTATCTCAAAATTGAAAATTTTTGCGATCACAATACTCCCCTCACCTATCAGTGTAGGATGCTCCGATCAGAATTGATGGCAACAAAGCAGTGCAAACTGAGCAAAAGCAATGTTATTATATTGAGATCAGTATAAGCTGTGAATGGGGGTTTCTAATTCTCCAGCTGTTGCCCCAAACCACTTAGATATTTACATTCCGCTGATGCCATCAATTGTGGTAACAACGTGTAGATAGAGCTCCTACGCTATGTTTCGCTTAGAAGGAGTGGGCGATGCAAATTTCGCATCCAGAGTTCAGAGTTTCTGGCGATGGATGAATTACGAGAGGACCGTTACGCTTTGAGTTTTGTGTAAAGCTCGGTAAATCTAAAAGTGAAACCTACGCAGAGATAAAAATAGCATTCGGCAGTGAAGTGATATCCGAGGGGATCTATGGAGGGTGGTGGTTCTGGAAGACACACCAATACTGTCCCAGCAGGTCAAAGAGGTAACGTTTTCCAGGCGGAAGTTTTGGAATGCGGCAAAATACGCATAGATAAAGGATATAGCAAAAATACTATCTACGTAAACACAGACAGCCGGGCGGCTCTGATGGCCACTACATAATACCCTAAAGACACTGGTAACATTACCTTGGATGCTTAGTCACATAGGAGTGGGTGGTAATGACAGAGCCGACAGGTGTGCCAAGGAAGGCGCAAACCTCTTTCTCATTAGGCCAGAACCAGCATGTGGTATATCATACAGCATGGTACGGACAGCTGTTACCAGAAGGGTTTATTTTTATTTATCGTATGGCTCAAAAACATGACAATAGTAAATATAGATTAAAAAAATATTATAACCTATACTAAAATAAAATAGATACAGCTACAAACTAAGAAGGATGTCCTATGGCATAATTTTTTGGGGAAACACGACAAACGTCAATAGAGTACTGGTCCTTCAGAAAAGGTGCATCAGAAGTGTTTTTGGGTTGAACTATAGGGAAAGCTACAAACCTGTATTTATACAAAATGGCATATTAACTGTAACTGGGATTTACATACTGGAATCTGCATTATTTATTAAAAAGAACCAAGATCTCTTTCAAAACTTCAACCGCCATCAGTATAATACTAGAAATAAAAGAGAATTAAAATCACACATTCTACATGACTCTCCTCCAGAAAAATGTAGAATACTCAATTAGCAAAATTTGGAATAAAATACCACTTGCAGTAAGGGAAGCCCCTCTCAGTACTTTCAAGAAAACAATGCAAACTGCTTTGTGCACCAAGGCATATTACCGGGTAGAAGAATTTCTGTCTGATAATAAAATCCTGTGATATTTTTGTAACTACACTGTACTTTTAGCTGTATTATATTTATGTAATAATTTCTATATTGTATTGTGCCATAATTTCTGTCCTGTATTGTAAAATAACTTATTTTAATTGCTTTATTATTGTACTGTGTATTTTGAAACATGTTTCCTTAAACTTTTATATTGACAAGTTCCATATCACTTATGTGATCTCACTGGAATTAATAAATAAAGATAGATAGATACATTTGGTATTTGGTATTTACAGGTTGATATCCAGTTCTTTCAACCACTTCAGCGCTAACGGTGTGTGGCTGTGAAGAACTCTTCTCGCGATCCCTGAAACGCACGCAGTTCACATTCGCTTGTAATATGGTTTATAGTTTGGCGGGGCGCGCCACAGTCACATAAGGGGGATTGCACATAGCCTCACTTGTAAAGGGAGTCGGCACATCTGCCGCGGCCTGTTCGGACTCTATGAAGTTTTACCCACTCTTTCCGGGGTAGTTTTGATCCTGGAACTAAGGCTGCCTCCATAAATGCGCATCGTGAGTGGTGTTCTGCAAAACCTTCCCACTGGGAGCGCCATTGGTTTAAGGAGTCGAAGTTATTGGTTTTAAGCCCTTCTGCATCCTTTATTGGTGGTTGTCGGGATTTAAGTCTGTTTATCTGCAACGGGGGTATTGCTCGGTGGATGGGCAGTTTGTTGTTGGCCGTAGTCTTGTTATACTCCCTTAGAAGGGCGTCACTCCTTCACAGCTGCGGTGGGGCTATTCCAGCGAGTACAGGCAGCCATTGAGTTGGGGTTGTCTTTACTGGGCCTGTAATAAGCCTCATAGTGTCATTTAGTTGGACGTCAATTAGTCTGGTATGATGGCTGTTAATCCAGACAGGCGCACAGTACTCAGCACACGAATAGACAAGAGTTAGCGCACTCGTTCGTAGAGTTGGAGCCGTGGCACCCCACGTCGTTCCACAGAGCTTTTGGATAATGTTGTACGGTGTTCTCAGTTTTCCTGCAGTGTTTGCGAGATGTTTCTTATAGCAGAGGGTGCGATCTAACGTTACTCCAAGATATTTTGGGAAATGGTTATGTTTCAGGGGTTCGCCTGCAAAAAGTACCTGCAGTTCATGTTTAGCTAGTTTGTTATTCAGGTGGAAGCAGGAAACTTCAGTTTTGTTGGGGCTCGGTACTAGTCTCCATTTCTTGAAGTAGTTGTTTAGAGCTAACAAGTGGTTGGAAAGAGTATGCTCAATGTTCTTGAAGCTCTTATCGGAAAAAGCTATGGCTATATCGTCCGCATAGCAAAACCTGTAACTGACTATTTCTGGCATGTTAGATATATATAGATTGAAAAGTAAGGGGGCCAGTACTGAGCCTTGTCCGTTGTTCAATTTGCGCTGAAGGATGTCGAATGAGCACAGTGGTGGGGAATGTTCAGTCTAAGAGGATGCTAAGGAGACCCTCGAGCAGACGCTCTCACATTGAGAAGGAACTACGAAATCTAGTTAGATTTATAACTGGCCACTGAACGTTCAGTGCACATCTGCAAAAGCTGAGGATTGAAGTGATAAACCCACTTTGCAGGAAGTGCGGTAAGGCAGAGGAAACAGCTAAGCACGTTATCTTCGACTGCTCTGCCTTGAGTGAAATCAGGAACTCCTATCTGAATGTAGGCCAGAACGGAAGACAAGAGAGCATAGTCCCATGCATCTTCAATAACTTAGGATGGGACTCTGCTTGATCCCATTGATTGGGGAGGGGAGGGGGGAAGCAACTGACCCCTAACCCCCTCACCAAAAAAAAAAAAAAAGTTCAGAGAATGAATGGTGAACACATTCCGAGAAAGCGACCAGAGTATACTCGGTGAAGTGGAAACTGCATCAGGGTGACACTAGACCCCATGCCGCAACTAATGGTACGCAGTTCCTGGTCAAGAAAAATGTCGAAACGGTACCTTACCCACCCTATAGCCCGAATGACTTTTTTTTATATCCTCAGAACAAAAAACACCTTAAAGATCGCCGTTCTGATCCCAGAACTGCAGCATTAAAAGCACTGGCGGCGATCCTTAGACAGCTGGCAGAGGTGGGCTCAAAATACGTCTTTGAAGAGTGAAAAAAAACGTGGCAAAAAGTCAAGGGAGGCAAATTGTGGGTTTAGGTCCACCGAAACCTCATTCCACAATTCTTTTTAACCTTCTGCATATGATAATGTGATTTTCTTTGGTTCCCAAGGGTTTTCTTTCCTGAACTAGTGGTACTAGCTTTTACCAGTCCATTTTTTTGTGAAGTTAGTTCAGAGAAACGAAATGGACTAGGTTAAGAACAATGATTTAATTATTATAACAGCTTAGTGCATACAAAAATAAACGTACTGCTGCATTTCGTTACTTTCTACATCATTTTTAAAGAAAGGAATTCAAAATCAGCCAATCAGTGCCAACCGCGCGAATCATCAGCAGTGCATTGTTGCCAAGAACAGCTCCGACTCGCAGGTTATCTGAATCGGCTTTTGTGAATCCTCTATCGATTTTACTCATACCTGTTGGTTATGGTATGATAAAATAACTTGAAACCTAGTAAAATGGAATAAAAGAATATCCTTTACAAATAAACGCAAACGAATAATAATAACTTTAAGATTGTTGAAAATTACAGCCAAAGCCCAATGGAATTTGGAAATGACAATGACAATCCGAATGACGATTGACGGGATTGACGGATCAGGAACCTTAACCTAGCTTTCGGAATTTCGGATCACCGGATATTAAAACCACAAAACATATCAGACGGGAACAGAAGGCAAGATAGATGAGCCAGCCCGCGTACAGCTCCGGCATTTCGCGTGCCATCAAAATGCGGTAACACAGCACACATATCTGTCTTTTGATTGGCTGTTCGCCTTTAGGGCAGTGACGTCACTGCCCAAGGAGAATTGAAATATTTTCCTTATTTTCACGACTTTCCTGTGCTCAAAAAAATCGGAGAAAAAAATGAGATGATGAGATGCTTTTTATGACGTACTCTATCATATGCAACAAAAAAAAAAAATTATGATACTAGTCCATTGTACGCCAGAAACATCCAAAATGAACTAGATAGGCTCGCACTTCGCAACTTAGCGCACGGACGAACTATAGCTGCTTACTGGGCGTTGAGTAACTCATTGTTCAGTGTTTGGATCGTTCGTCCGCTTTCGTGCGAAGTCGGACAGGTACGGCTTCGCACCTTTTCTGCGACCAGTGGACGCGAGGCCTTACTGCAAATTTGCGGAAGGCCGGACTGTCAACTGCAGCTCATGTAGGGTCGCTCTAAGGCTGTCAACTTGCTGTCAACGCGACCATAGCAGCCGCGGTTTGGGGACTAACAGCAGGCATTTTTATCTGAAATAAACGCGGCGAAACTTCTAAACGGCTTGCTAAATACAGCAAAACTTTGACAGACGTCTATTAAATTTATTAAAAACAATAAAAAAAACCATGGCCAACTATGCAGTTTTGAGTGATACAATTATACAATTTTCATTTTAGTACACTTATTATTAAATCCAGTTTTTTTTTCAATTAAACGGTTGATTGTTGTTAGAAATTGATTAAAAATTGATGTTTTGCTTGAGGGTAAATATTTAGGACAATGAAACATTACAAAGATTATATTTTAAAAAAAATTAGTCAAGTTGATTGACTCAGTACTTCCCACACATTCCGATGATACCAGTTTTATTATTTTCCCATAGCATGAAGCTAAAGTCTAGATGCCCTTGCAACCAAATCATCGCTCGCTCGACCGCAAAAAAGGGTTTTATTCTACTAGGTACTTCTTTCACAGGTCAATGGACAATCTATCATGAATACAACAAATTTTTGAGTTTTACAACCCCCACCCCCGAACCACTCCAACTTCACCCCCACCCAAAAAAAGTAGAAAATGATCAGGAACCCCTAAAACGCCTAAAAACGAAGTTTGAGCTGATTTCCTATTTTTGGTTTTTTTAATATTGCTGCACCGCCACTGAGACGGTTTCTAAAAATCAGACGCATTTTCCATCCTCGCCAAAGTTGTAATACTGTGCCGAAGTTTCATGAATATCACTTCAGTAGTTTCCACACTATAAAACACAGAACGATCTGAAGCAATACTCGTATGTATACATCGGAAAATTCTTTTCCTTGGTTCCTGTAATAGACAAGGCAATGTTCGGATGGACCTAAAAAAAGTGTATTATACCGCTAAGTCTTTCCCTCTCAGTTCAGTGGACAGCCTATTATGATTACAACAAATTTTGCAGCTTATTATTTTCCCATAGCATGATGCCCTTGCAACCAAATCATCGCTCGCTCGACCGCAAAAAAAAGTGTTTTATTCTACTTAGTACTTCTTTCTCAGGTCGATGGACAACCTATCATGAATACAACAAATTTTTGAGTTTTACAACCCCCCCACCCCCTAATCACTCCAACTTCACCACCACCCAAAAAAAAGTAGAAAATGATCAGGAACCCCTAAAACGCCTAAAAACGAAGTTTGAGCTGATTTCCTATTTTTGGTTTTTTTAATATTGCTGCGCCGCCACTGAGACGATTTCTAAAAATCAGACGTATTTTCCATCCTCGCCAAAGTTGTAATACTGTACCGAAATTTCATGAACATCAGTTCAGTAGTTTCCACACTATAAAATACAGAACGATCTAAAGCAATATTCGTATGTATACATCGGAAAATTCTTTGCCTTGGTTCCTGTAATAGACAAGGCAATGTTCGGATGGACCTAAGTATTATACCGCTAGGTCTTTCCCTCTCAGGTCAGTGGACAGCCTATTATGATTGCAACAAATTTTTCAGCTTTACAACCCCCCACACCCCAACCACCCCAATTTCACCCCCGCCCAAAAAAGTAGAAAATGATCAGGAACCCACAAAACGCCTAAAAACGAAGATTGAGGAATATTTGAAATTTTTCGTATTTTGCTATACTCCGCCGCCCATGCACCGATTGTGCAAAATTGTAGCAACATTATCTACTACGACCCCACACCATATCGCTACCCAAATTTCATCAAAATCCATGCAGCGGTTACTGAGGCCGACAGACAGACCGACGGAAATGAGTGACGTGGATTTTCGTTATGTAGACATCATAAAACGTCCAAAAAGCGTATTATCTCAAAATCGAAAATTTTCGCGATCACAATACTCCCCTCACCTGTCGGTGTGGGAAGTGGGAAGTAAAATTAATCATAAAATCTCAGGTGCTCCGTTTTTCGTGTCGGAGAGTGTTTGATACTTTTTTATGTTTTTTCTAGGGGCTGCAGATATGGAATTAATTTATTGAAAACGTTTGACATGTATATATATTTGTCATTAATAATCTCCCGTAAAAATTCGTCAAGAACATAAGGAAATTTTTAAGAAAAATGCGCTCGCCCGACACTCTGCATACATGATTTGATAACCAGACAAAGATTAATTGCTCTGAAAATACCTCTACCTTTTTACTGAGGATGAATAATTGTAACAGGTATTCGAGTGACACGGTGTCATGTAGATAAGGAGCCAAAAGTTGCGAAAATTATAATTAAACTGGTCTCATCATGTCTGTTATTCGACTTTTTTATAGTTGCGGTAATTTTAATAATGGTTCTTTTACATGAAAAGAATTTAATGCAAACGAAGTTTGAATAATAATGTGGCTATAAAAGCACACTGTACCTTTGGAATGGAAGGCAATGGCATGGAGGCAATTTTTCCAACGCAGTAACAAAGTACTAAAAGATGGGATAGTATTATGGTTCAGTAGGGAATAAAATATTTAACTGTTCAACAGCGAATTACTATTCACAAAGCTGTTAGAAATCCACTTATAACAGCAATATTTGCATTTGTGGTATAATACTTTTAGGTAGGGGAAAAATAAGTAGGCTCTAGGTCAATGTTGGCCTGGAACCTGGATGACTAGGCTCACATAAAACTGGCGAAAGCTTGATTAGAGAGAGGAAGGTAACCAAAAATGTTTATATCAGGCCCAGACAAAGATTAATTATTGCTCCCTTGGTTAGTAAGGATGAAAAATTGTAACAGGTATTCGAGTGACACGGTGTCATGTAGGTAAGGAGCCAAAAGTTGCGAAAATTATAATTGAACTGGTGCCATCATGTCTACTAATCGACTTTTCTACAGTTGTTGTAATTTTAATAACGTTTCTTTACATGAAAAGAATTTAATGCAAACGAATTTGAATAATAATGTGGCTATAAAGGTATACTGACCTTCGGAATGGAAGAAATCTGTTTAAAGGCAATTTTTCCAACGTAGTAGAAAAGTACTAAAAGATGGGGTAGTATTATGATTCAGTATGCAATAAAATATTTTACTGCGAATTTCTATTCACAAAGCTGTTAGAAATCCACTTATAACACCAACATTTGTAATTGGGAAATCATATTTTTTGATAAAGTTTTCAGAAGATAAAACTGGATGATCTTAGACATAAGTGACAGAACCATCACAATATCTAATAAATGTAGCACAATATCTAATTAATGAAGCGATTCCAGGGGTATATTGAACTACATCTGTTTGTATCGAACAGAGGCAGAATGAATATTCTGACACACATTCATTTGCAATTATTTTGGTTCTAGAACTCAAATAATACATTTATTCAACAAACATTCGTACGAGTGTACAACATCTTCACAAACATCTACATAATCTGGAAGACTATAATTTTCCTCATCTGCTGAAGAAAAAAAAAGAGTGTATTAAAAAGAACATAGTACACCAGAACTAAAGCACTTTAATAAGGGCTTAATGCTTCACATTTATTTGTTTATGCCCAGATCTGGAAGTAAGCAAAGTCTAGACCCGCATAGTAAATCCCTTATAGCGTTTTCGACTTATTGCACCGATTTTAACCACGTTTGCACTACAGTGCACATTGAAAACTCGTCTGGTGCCCAGAAGTGCAATAAATCTGAACTGGTAAGTAGAACATACACTAAATTTCAGTGCAATAGAAGTAACTGTTATCAGCCAACTCATGCCAGTTTGATGCCATTTTGCATCCTGAAAGCTCAATTTCGTTCTGTGGTGGTTTTCGAATTTGAATAGTTTGAATCCGCAATTATTTATTAATTTATTAACATAAAACCTAACAGCCCTTTGTGCAATACGACTTTTGCACCAGTCTAGAATTTGCCCACTAAAAATGAATATCATATTAATATAAAATGGTCAGATAAATAAATAAATAAATCTGTATCTGTATGAATATCATATTAATATCTCTGTATCAGTAAATAATTAATCTTGTTACACCTCTTCTTCCGTCAGTTTATGAGCAATATCTTCAACAAACATTTGTATTTTTTGGGACTCATGGAGTCATTTTTTGGCAATTTAACTAGATATGCTTCAATTTTCTCATCATCCGAAAATGACGATGATCATAGTTCTTTCAACTACATTTCCTGTACCTTCCGTAACCTATCCTACCACCATATTTATACTACCCCACTACCGAGTTCTTGATTGAAAAAATTATATTCTTTGACAAATAAAATATGTTATAATTAATATTTTATAGACGTCAAAAATGCACTAAAATCGACACGAGCTCAGAGAGTCCGTGGCGGTAATTTGCACTTAAGTGCAATTAAGCGCACAAGTCGAAAACAAAAAACTAGACCAGTTTTGCACTAAAATGTAAGACGAACATAATTTTGAAACTCAGTTCCCATTGGTGCAGCGATAGGGCAATAAGTCGAAAACGCTGTTAGATAAGGAAGGGGATACCGCACGCCCGTTTGATGCTATATGAATTAGCTGTCATTAGCTGAATAGCCACCAAAATATTTATTTATGATATTTAGCGTTTTTAAGACCAATCATTGTAAAATACTGTGGTGTGCATAAGGGCAGGGTGTGCAGCTTACGGTTGTAAAAGCCAGCAGGAAGGAGCCAGGAATCACTTATCATCGGTAAATTTTGGTAGTCTTTTGGTGCCATTTGGTGACAGAAACGTCAGTCGCGCGTTCCGTCCTAAGGTAAATCCCTACTGGGTGACGCGTTAAATCAATCGAAAATAGCCTCTAACCTGGTGCCTGCTGATGGTCTCCTCTAAGGCGTGCACCCATTTGGCGCGTTCCTCAGCGTCGCGCGCCTGGAAATGGAACGTTTTGTGGTCGACGGTGACCGTGAAGGTGCTGTCGTCCTCGTCGTCGATCCCCACCACCGCGCCCTTCAACCGAACGCAGCCCCGCCGCACGCCGCGCATCATCTTCTCCTTCGACTGAAACAAGAAAAAAAAACACATTAGTTATAGTCAAATTACCTCACGTGATTTTCGATCCTAATAATTATTTTCGACCATCTATCTATTATAGCCTAAGATCCCAAGATATCAAAATTGGACAAGGTGGCACTATAACCTTTTATCACATCAAATAACTTACCAGATTTCAATAAGTTTGGTTGAAACAATCATTAAAATAGAAATAAAAGTAAGAAACCGATTTTGAAATGAATTTTCAACGACCTGTATTTTGAAAACTATTTACAAAAGAAATTATTTCACATTTTCGTGTTAAAATTAAGTGAGGATACATCTCCTTCATGTTGTCAGAAGTATTAGGGGACCCCCGTATACAGGGTGTAACTAAATAAGTGTAAAACATTTAAGGGTGTGATTCCTCATCGAAAAAAAGATAGGATCTACCATATAAAGAAACTTAATTGGAGCATCCCTTTTTAAGGTACAGCCCCTTAAAGGGGGATATAAACTTTGCGATATGTATCTTGTTCGTAAAATAATTTTTTTGCTGCGAACTGATTTATTTTGCGAGAAAAATTTATGAAATATTCTTTGTAAGGCTTTCGCGGCCATCGTCCAATGAATTTGTAGTTCTTGGGTTCCAAAATACTGGAAGTCGCCGAAGTGAAATAGCTTCTGAAGATGCCATTCACTCGTGGTGGCGAAACGTCAAGCTTTAACGCTAAACGACGCCGGCCTAAAAACCCAAGCACCACAAATTCAAACATTCTTTGTTTAGAATGAAACAGGCTATCGGAAATAAATTTTTAAATGGTAAACAAATGATAAGAAAACGTTGCATTGGAAATAAATTTTAGAGGTTGCGATTTCCACCCCTTACAAACATGGGGTAAACCAAATAAATTACTAGCTAAGTGTTTTTTTAACTTTTTTAGTGCTCGGGAAAAAATGTTAAACAAGTTTGATGTACCCCCTTTAAGGGGCTGTATCTTAACAAGGGATGCTCCAATGAAGTTTCTTGATATGAAAGATCGTATCTTTTTTCGACGAGGAATCACCCCCTTAAATGTTTTACACTTATTGAGTTACATCCTGTATATTGTGCTACAAAGAAACGATCGTCTATAACCTCTCAAGCTAATACTCATAGCCACGAGTGTTCGACATAGAATTTTTTGATCGATATTGTGATTGGGATCCATATTATTCCACGAGTTTTTTTTTCTATAATTACCTAAACTGATTAAGTGCATTGTTTTGTCAGTATGACTTTTACGATAAAAACTTTTTACTCTGTTTAGAGAAACAAAATAGAGAAGTTACGCAAAATACTCAAGTGTGTTTGTAGGATCCATTATGCGTTCGAATAATTCACAATAAACAATGTAGATTACTGGAAACAATTATCTTAAAATCAATAATATTAATGATGAAACATTATACATGGTGGGCCATGTGCCGTCAAACATTGTTTAAAATCATGTGCTCATTCACACAAAATTATTACTTTTGCATATAAAGGGTCTTTCATTTAGGCTAGATGTGACACAACAGTGTTATTCTAAACTGCCTGCTCTATATTGCATTTTTGAATACTGTACTTTATTTTTAAATATGTGGAGATTCTAAAATTAACGGTGTTACAGTTATTCGCTTGTTTTTATGTTCTCCTCATTTACAGTGCTTCCGAAAAGTAACATATTTCCGTAAATAGCGATTTTCAATGGTTCCGGTTTTTGCGTTGTTTTTAGCAGAGAATGCGCTTTTTAAAGCTGCCAACTATTCAGATATTCAAAATCGCATACCTCACTCTTTTTAAATAACACTACTCGTTTTTACTTCCCACACTGGTGGGTGAGGGGAGTATTGTGATCGCGAAAGTCTTCGATTCTGAGACAATACACTTTTTGGGCGTTCTATGATATCTACATAACGAAAATCCACGTCACTTATTTTCGTCGGTCTGTCTGTCTATCCGTCTATTTGTTTGTCGGTCTGTCTCGGTTTTAACCTCGTAATCTCAGTAACCGCTGCATGAATTGTGATGAAATTTGGGTAGCGATATGCTGTGGGGTCGTAGTAGGTAATGCTTCTATAATTTTGGAAATCGGTGCATGGGCGGTGAAGCAATGAGCAAAAAACGAAAAAATATCTAATCTAATATTCCTCAAACTTTGTTTTTAGGCGTTTTAGGGGTTTTTCATCATTTTCTACTTTTTTTGGGTGGGGGTGAAATTGGGGTTGTTGGAAAATGGGGCATTGTAAAACTGAAAAAAATGCAATATTTATAATAGGCTATCCATTGACCTGTGGAAGAAAGACCTAGCGGCATAATGCACTTTTTTAGGTCCATCCGAACATTGCCTTGCCTATTACAGAAATCAAGCGACTTGAATGTTCTGATGTATAACATCAGACTATTGCTTTAGTTCGTTCTGTATTGTGTAGCGTGGACATTTTTGAATTGATTTTAATGCAATTTTGACACACTATTATTGCCATGGCGAGGATGGAAAACGCGTATTGTTTTTAGAAACGTGTCACCTATGTTTTTGTGATTTGAGATAGAACGTTGTAAGTATGTGGGATCGTAATGCGGTGCAAATACAACAGTGTAACTCTAAGGTGACGATTTGTATTTGTTTTCGCTATGATAACATTATAACTTACAACTTCGGTGGTTAAGTGTAAGAATAACTAAATGCGAAACTTTGCTACCTTAATTCCACTTTTATGTACTTTCTAACTGAATTTTATATTTTCCTATAATTATAATCGCTAACATTCAAAATATTTTTAAGGCTTACTGAAGCAAAATGCATGGGAGGTACCGAGTCAACCTACTTGACGCACTAGTTTTCTTCAAGGAACGTAGTTTTATTTATTGCCTAGTAGTCTAAGAGCCCGCTAGTTTTTTCTACCTTGATAGCGAACCACACTTTTGAAAACACGTAATGGATTTGACGTGGAAAGGCGTTTTCAAAATGACAACAGTGCCGTCGCCTACCCTATCCCAACCCCTCGCACTGTGGCGATAAAGAGGGTGAGTAAACGCAGTTAACCACCTTTTCCATCATCGATGAAAAAACTCTTTAAAAAATCAGATAATGACCTAAGGAATTTATATTTGAAATTTTGCAAATATTTCGAAATTTTTTTGATGTTGAGGTTGGGGTTGGGCTGTTAGGATTGGGATTGGCACCTCAAAATTCGGAAATTTTAAGAATTTTGAAAATATTTTGGGGTTGGGGTTCTAGTTGATGTTGGCGTTAGGATTGAAATTGGGATTGGCACTGCAAATGTAGGGAAGTTCGAAAATTTTGAATATTTTGAAAATCTTCAAATCAATCAATCCCAACGCTAACTCCAACCCCAACGCCCACCCCAACCACAAAAAATTCTCTACTTTTAAAAATTTCCTAATTTTGCCGCGCGAATCCCAATTCCAACCCCGATCCTAACTCCAAAATATGTTCAAGATTTTCAAAATATTTGCCAAATCTTTAGTATTTTAAATTTAAATTAATTATCTAATATTTTCGTTTTTTAATTGGTGATGGAAAAGGTGGTTACCTGCGTTTAATCAGGCTCTTTACCGCTACAGTGCGAGGAGTCGAGAAAGAAAGTGTTTCCAAAAGTGTGGTTCGCTTCGAGGCCAAAACATCTAGCGGGATCTTAGACTACAGTGCAGTGAAATGGATAAGAAACGATAAATTTTATGAAATAATCCCCTAACAAAATCGTACCTATACAAAAATTGCCGCAGATTCGAGGAAAAGCTTCAAGAACAATAAGAAAAGCACTGAAAATTCCGCTTATCAAATAGCGCAGCACAAGAAACATTTAAGACCGTCGTTGAGTCACGTGCTTCTTATCGAAATTTTCATATAAAAGCCAAGACGTGCCTTTTTTCTACCTTTACAAACGATTTGCGTGCTGTGACATCCTTATGAAATTTCGGTGTGATTGTATCCAGATTTTGACCCGAAAACCGCTCACCTTGACACACCGCATCGCCGCGATCTAGATACAATATAAAATCGTCCACAACCTCTACGACCCATCCAGTTTGATGCATCTTCAATTTGATCTATGCGGTCTGTGATACATCCAGGCTAGGATGGCATCTATACATAGCTTTTATCAGGATCTGATGGTGAACCAGTCGGGTAAGTACAAGATTCGAACCATCGATCTACCATTGTGTTTTTGAAAAGTTTGGAAATGTTAAATTATCGGATATACGAGGGTATATCAGTATAAACTAATGAAAATAAATTAATTAAAATTTTTTATAACTCTCTTATTAACCTTTCTACCCCCTCAAAATCCATATGAAATTTCGGATCCCTTTCAGGGCTATGTCTAAAATTTTAACAAGAAGCTTTTTAGCTATTCATTATTGTTCAAATATTGAATTAGCTAAGCGTACTCTATTAATAAATCTGTGCTCTAAATTTTCCTGATTTTTTTATATCATCGCTTTAGTAATATTTTTAAAAATTAAAAAAAATTGACATTTTCTGTTCTGTAGTTTTTTCAAATGTTTCTTTTGATCTTCAGAGTATCCTTTTTCAACTGAAGTAATAATTAGTCACAAATATTACAGAAATAATTAGGTGTGCGCTGACATTGCTATCGAATATGTTAAAAAACCTAGGGAGGTTAATCTCAACTTGATGTGAAAAAATAAATGAATGTTATAAAGTTGTACAGGTGCTTTTAAAAACTTATCGACTTATTACTGTTTACAACAATATGCCATGTACCATGAAGCTCAGGTAACTTGTCAAAAAGAATAACAGTAAGGATAAATGCAGTCAAGACAAGAATTTATTATTTTATTTTTATAATTACAAAGCCTAAATTTTGTTTAAAGTGCTCTTCCCTCCTTGCCACAAAAGTTGAATCAAACCATTTTTCTGAACCAGGTCGCTAATTTCCTCCTACTTCGTGAACAAGTTTTTTTGCACGCCCCCATACCCATGTTTTTCCATAAATCGAGTAGCCCCAAGTCAGGGAATCGTGGGGGTTATGCGATGGGACCTAATTCTCCGATAAACAAGTGAGTGAAGGTATTGTTCAGGTACTCTGTGAATTTGCTTTTTTTCTTCATTATGTATGTGTTTTTCAATTTAGTTTTTTTTTATCAAAGTAAAGCCCTAGATATTTCACTATTTCTGTTTGATGTATATCGATTTGAATGAGGTTGATGGTTATCGATTCTAATGATAGGTACAACGGCCAATATTTCCGGGAGATCATTTTCATGAGGATTACGTAATACAAGTTTAGATATGAACCTTTCATTCTTCGCAAAAAAATAATAAAATACATTTTTGGCCAAAAATCTTGGGGGTGGGGGTAATAACCCTGTTTCACCCTCCTTGTATACGCCTGTGCGTATATATAATTACAAAAATAAAATGATAAATTCTTGACTGCATTTATCCTTAATGTTAATAATTCTGACCAGTTACTTGAGCTTGGTGATACACGTAGCATACAGGTATCATTGCAAACAGTAATAAATAGAGAAGTTTTCAACTTTATCGCATTTATTTATTTTTGCCGTAAAATTGAAATTGTCTTCCCTGATTTTTGATAGCAATGTCAGCTCAGAACTAATTTTTTTCACTTCACTTAAAAAAGTATACTACAGATCAAAAACACACAAAAACTGAGTTTAACAAACATTTAAAAAAATAAATACAGAAGAGAATGTCCATTTATGTGAGTTCTTAAAAATATTACAAAAGCAATGAAATAAAAAAATCGGGGATGTTTAGGGCACAGGTGTATTAGCAAGATATCTTTGAAATGGACTCATCTATACGCCTTTAAAGTTTGGCTAGTCCTCAGCCAAACACCTTGTATATCTTTTTTATGTTATATATTTATCTACTCAGTGTATACCGTACATTATAATAGTAAATAACAAACTCTACCAAATTAAACCTGATGTGAAAACTCTAATGACGCAAACAACAGAAATGTCCAAGTCATCATTTCACGGCTGAGAACTGGTCACACCACCTCTACACACAGGCCAAACCACAAAAATTCAAAGATGCATTAACATCCAAATACAATAACACTTCCAATTTTATTGAAGCTACAGGACACTATCACCTAATTTAAGTTAAAACCTATTTTTTTGCTTTTTGAATCCTGACCGTCGGTACCAAATATTTAGTAAAACAATCTTGGGATACGGTCACATATTTGGTTTATGAAATACCTTGTAAAGATTGCCCCAACTTATACATAGGACAAACTAAACAATATTTAAATAAACCCATATACCACATCTGTAAAATTCTTTGAAAACTATCTGGCCGGGAGGAGTCAGTGTGTTGTGGTTAACTGTCAGATGTCACAGTATATCAATGTTACCACCGGTGTGCCCCAAGGGTCCATACTTGGGCCTTTGTTATTTTTGATATACACTATGGATATGTGTAAAAATCTATCTAACTGTAGCTACCATCAATATGCAGACGACACCCAACTGTACTACAGCTTTAAAAAAGATCAAATAGCAGATGCACAAGATATCATCAATAATGAGCTCTCGGTTCTGCAGAGATATTCGAATCAGAATGGATTAAAGTTAAATACAAATAAATGTGCAGTTATTTATCTTGGTTCAAATCAATTGCATGCAGCTGAAACTTTGAGAATTTCTGTTAATGATGAAGTGTTACCAGTAAAAACTGAAGTAAAAAATCTGGGTCTATTATTAGATAGCAAACTTCGGTTCAGAACTCAGGTAAACAAAGTTCAAGGGACAGCATTTGGTTCCCTTCGCAATTTATATAAAAGTAGACACTCTCTGGGTACTAAATTAAAAATTAGTTTATGTGAATCATTAGTCCTATCTCACTGCAATTATTGTAACGTCGTTTATATGCCATGTCTAGATGTTAGTTGTAAGTATAAAATACAAAAAATACAAAATGCTTGCATTAGGTACATCTTCGGTCTTAGGTTGCGTGATCATGTTAGCCAAAAGTTGAGGGACCTTAATTGGTTAAATATGCATAACCGTCTCAAACTACATCTAGCATGCTTATTACACAAATTAATTATAACAGGAAAGCCACGATATTTGTGGAGGAAGCTAAACTTTCATCAATCAGGTCATGACATGAGCACCAGGTCAAATCATCTTTTGGGCATTCCGAGCCACAGAACTACGTTATATAAGAGATCCTTTACTTATAATGCGACGGCAATTTATAACGAAGTTCCCTTTAGTTTTAGATCTTTGCCATACGCAGCTTTCAAACAAAAATACAGGGAGTATTTGTTAAGGTGCTAGATAATTAAGATCTGTTCAAAGACCATAGTATTTATTTGTTGTATTCGTTGGACTTTATTCTTATTTGATATTGTAAATTCTAGTAGATTTATGTGAATATGAGTTTTAAAGTGTTGTACTATAAATTGTTACATAAAAAAATGTCTGTGGTAATTTTAAGTATTGTACCTTCTATTGTAATTAGCTGACACATGCTCGGTTAAGCAAACAGCTCAGCTGACATTCGCCGAGTTGAAAATAAAGACCTTTTATTATTATATATAAACACAAGTATGATATTAAAAATAAAAACCTGAATTCTACCGCCCTCAGCAAACATGCTATAGAAAATAAACATACCATCGATTTTAACAACGTTATAATTTTATGCAAAGGGAAAGATTGGTATAAAAGAAACATCTTAGAGATGATACATATAAAAAAAAGTTCTAACAGCATGAATTTCAGGACAGATACAAGCAATCTTTCATGCATATATACAAATTTAATAAATGGAACATAGCCTATACTTTCTTCCATCTTATCAATATTTACCTTCCTCTCTCGATATTTAATTGTTTAAAAAAAATTAATTGTAAATGTTAGTCATTTTGTATCTGTTTGACAATTCTGATATTTTATTTTAGTTTTAATACCTGAAGATGACGCCTAATAGAAGCGTCGAAACGTCGTAAAATTTTATATTTTGGAAATATAATAAGCGACCGTATCCCAAGATTGTTTTACTAAATAGCTAAAACCTATGTAAATAATTCTATAATCTACTAGTATTCCGCCGCTAATAATCCTACGCGGCAGATGCTGTTTACTATTTAAATAAAAAAAAATGCATAAATAATTAAATTCCTTCGAAAATGAATCTCGAAAGAAGAAAGATGAGATTTTATGAGGTTTGCCAAGTTGCGGAAAGAGCACTGCTGCAACTCCAAAAGAAAACGTCCAGTATACCGCGCTGAGCACAGAACATTAACCAATGGACGTTTTCGCTTATCAAATCCGGCAATACAAGAAACATTTAAGGTTGTCGTTAAAACACGCGTCTCCCATCAAAACGTCCATATAAAACAGTGAGGACGTGTCTTTTCTCCACCTTTGCATACAACTCCCGATTGACGAGCTTCTTGTGAAATTTCGACGCGATTGTATCCAGATTTTAACCTGAAAAGTGCTCAACCTTGACGTTGCGGACTAGATACAATATATAATCGGCCACGACATATCTGACACTTCCAGTGTTCGATGCATCTCTGATTAGTCTGCTTGCTGAGCGCTTTGCGGTACACTTTAGATACGGTAGAAGATGGCATCTGTAGGTAGTTTCTACGTGGATCTCATGGAGAACCGGTCAGGTCAGTAAAAACTTTCAATATTTCAACAATTCTATCTCACACGAAATATGGTATTTGGCTCAATGACGTCGATTGTCAGGCAGATCTTGAGAGACGTCCAGTGTACAGGGTATTTTTCTGATTTATCTTTAGCAGTGAAAATTCGCGTATTTACAGGCCAGGTTGTTGGGCACCATTTTCGTCTGATGGCAAAATAAACAGTTATCTGTATGTTTCTTCCGAGATGTCAGACTTCCTCCACCTACTAAATTCTATCATATTTGTTAAAATTTCCTCGAAAAAGTGGCAAAATGGAATGATTTTTCTTCCCATGCCATAGCCAAAATTTTAGATTTTGATAATTTTTTTAACATGTTTTATGATCAGAAAAATGTATGTCAATGTCAATTGAAAAAATAAACATTTGCTGGTAGATAAATATTACCTATATTTCAGCCACCTCTGTGGCGTTTATCAAAGTAAAAAAATCCCAAAAAATAAGTCTTAGTAAGATATTTCTTAATAACTGAAAGTTCGCGTATTTACTTACAGTATAGGTCCTTTGATGTAAAATAAAGAAACTTTAAAAAAAACTAAAAAACACGCTTTTAAAGCACATCGGACTAAAAAGTTAAAAATAATTTTTAGAATAAGCTTAAACAATAATGAAAAATACTAGTATTACTGTGAAAAAAGCGGCGGACGATTTTTTCACAATCATACTAGTATTTTTCGTTTATTATTGTTTTGAGTTTATTTTTAAATTATTTCTAACTTGTTAGTCCGATGTTCTTTAAAAGCGTGTTCTGTAGTTTTTTACTATATTTGTTTTTAATTTTTTAGTTAACTTATCACTAAAACGTATTTTTTTTTAGTTTTTACTTCCCGCACCGATAGGTGAGGGGAGTATTGTGACTGCGAAAATTTTCGATTTCGAGATAATACACTTTTTGGGCGTTTCATGATGTCTACATAACGAAAATCCACGTCAGTCATTTCCGCCGGTCTGTCTGTCTGTCGGTCTGTCCGTCTGTCTGTAGGCGTTTTTCTAACGTCGTAATCTCAGTAACCGCTGCATGGATTATGATGAAATTTTAGTAGCGGTATGTCGTGGGGTCGTAGTAGGTAATGTTCCTATAATTTTGGAAATCATTGTACAGGGGGGAAAGTAATTAGCAAAAAATCAAAAATTTCAAATATTCCTCAAACTTCGTTTTTAGGCGTTTTAGGTCTCTGATGATTTTCTACTTTTTTTTTGGGTGGGGGTGAATTTGGGGTGGTTGGGGGGTGGGGGGATGGGGGGTGTCTTGTATTCATAATGGGCTGTCCATTGACCTGTGAATGAAAAGCCTAGCGACATAATAAATTTATTTATTTGTACTAACAAATATGGCCACCTCGAAAGCCCGCGAAAGCCTTGTATGAGGTAATGGCTTGAGATACTGAAATTGTACACTGTAATTTAGCTAACCTATCTTTAGCTGCTCTCTCTCCTTGGACTGCTATTTTTGTACGCATTTCAATGGTGTTCAACTTCATGATCTTCAAATTATCCCTCCTGATCAGCAGCATACATTCTTCTTCAACCTTATAGACGATTTCATCATTAAAAACTTATTTTTTTAGGTCCGTCCGAACATTGCCTTGCCTAGTACTTAGAATTTGTGATGTATACATACGCGTATTGTTTTAGATCGTTCTGTATTGCGTAATGCGTCAATTATTGAACTGATTTTAATGAAATCTTGACATAGTATTACTACCGCGGCGAAGGTGGAAAACGCGTATGTTTTGGAAAAATCGTGTCAGTGGCGGCGCAGCAATAATAAAAAAATCTAAAAATATAAAAGAGCTCTAACTTCGTTTTTAGACGGTTTGGAGGCTACTAATCGCTTAGTATCGTCCAGCTGAAGCATGCAGAAAAAAACTGTGGCATCCTACCTCCTAAGGAGGGAGACGCAACAAACTATATACGAGAGTTTTTGTGATGGATGCCTTTTTGCGGGCGGGTGGGCGATGATTTGGTTGCAAGAGGATTTCAGACTATAGCTTCATGCAATAGGGAAAATAAATACCATTACTTCATAAACGATCATTAAAACTATCGACTTTAATGAATTATTTACACAAAAATACCAACTCACAAACGGTTGGATGTCACGCCTTTTAAGCTCTGGTCGCTACGCTGTGTAATATTAAGAAACTTTGAGGTGTCTGCGCTATCTCTTAGTCAAAATCGTTTTCGCGTCAATGTTGGACCGTTCAATGTTCGGTCCGACCTCTTAATCCAAAGCAGAGTTACAAGCTCATAAACATACAGGCGAAGCCAATAAAAGAGTGCTAATAAAACAATTGTTTGGACGTTTCGCCTGTGATTTCATAAGCTGCTAAGTATTTTTGTTTGCAAAAATCCATCCAAAGCTATAAATGAGAGAAGTATGACGGCCGGTTTCACCGGTCTTTGATAAAATTGGATGGATTTCGATAAAATCAGTGGGTGGGTGTGTTATGATGTCTACGTCACGAAAATATAAGTCTGCCATTCTCGTCTGGCTGTCGGTCTGTCATTTGTAATTTTTTACATAGTGTACATTTTTGGTATTCGTAAAAGAGTTTCCATTGCTCTGAATAAGATTAACCCTGGATATATTCTGACCTATATGCATGTTGTCTTTAGGAAACATACCTAAAACTTATATTATGCTTGATAACACTATTATTAAAAAACAATTTTAATTCTCTTGGATTTTGGGCAGCGTACAATCATTACATACCAAGACTAAGTGCTTGTATTATGTAATATATCTGATTGCAGTGTTTATTCAGCTTAGCAGAGATCCCTGTTTAAATATGTAGCGTATACGATTTTATTTAATATAATAGGTTAAAAGTTATATAATAAAAAATAAAGCATTTCTTTCGAACTCTGTGACTTTGGGTTCGTGATGTACAAAACCATAAAATGAAACTTGAAAAATATGGGATGTATGCGCTAACTTAAGAGATGGCACAGACACCTTAAAATTTAATGATATTAGACAGCAGCGTAGCGTTATGAAGGCTTAAAAGGCGTTATACAACTGTTTGGGGGTTGGACTTTTTGTGAAATTTATTCAGGAAAGTCTGCCGTTTTAGTTATCGTTTATGCAGCAATGGTAATGATTATGCTATGAATATTAATAGAAAACATTGCTCATCTTCATACTTAGAAAATAAATGAATAAATACAGTTTTGAAACACAAAAAAACACGGTATAATGATACAGTTAACTAGAAAATTAAAAATAAATAATAAAATATAGTTTAAAAAAACTAAAAACACGCTTTTTAGGAACATTGGACTAAAATGTTGAAAATAAGCTTAAAACAATAATGAACGAAAAATACTAGTACGATTGTGAAAAAATTGTGGGCACTTTGTTCATTATTTGTTTTAAGCTTATTTAAAGTATTATGTTCTTAAAATATTTGATCCGATGTTTTTTAAAAGTGTGGTTTTTACTTTTTACATCCCACACCGAGAGGTGAGGGGAGAACTGTGATCGCGAAAATTTTAGATTTTGTTATAATACGCATTTTGGGGGTTTTATAATATCTACATACGAAAATCCACGTCACTAATTTTCATCGGACTGTCTGTCTGTTCGCGTTTTTCTACCTTCGTAATCTCAGTAACCGCTGCATGGATTGTGATGAAATTAATGTACCGATATGCTGTGGGGTCCTAGTAGGTAATGCTGCTATAATTTTGAAAAACCGTGCAGGGATGGCGGAGTAATTAGCAAAAAACGAAAAAAAATCCTCAAACTTCATTCTTAGGCATTTTAGGGGCTGCTGATTATTTTCTCCTTTTTTTGGGTGGTGGTGAAATTGGGTAGGTTAGAGGGTGGGGGGGGGATTGTAAAACTGAAAAAGTTTTTGTATTGATAATAGGCTCTCCATTGACCTGCGAAAGAAGGACCTGGCGACATAATACACCTTTTTAGGTCCACGGAACGTTGGCTTGCCTATTACAGAAACCAGGGGACTTGGATTTTTCTGACGTATCTATACTGACACATGCAAGTATTGCTTTAGATCGTTCTGTATTATGTAACCTGAAATTGAGTTTAATGAAATCTCGACACATTATTATTACCGCGAGAATGGAAAATGCGTATGGTTTTTAGAAATCGTGGTAGTGGCGCCGCAGCAATAATAAAAAAAACTAAAAATATAAAAATAGCTCAAACTTCCTTTTTAAGCAATTTGGGGGTTCATGATTGTTACGTTTCATACAGTTGAAGCTTGCAGAATAAAACTGTCGTTCTAGTTCGTACACAGATGCAAGAAACTATTTACGTGAGTTTCTGTGTTGGATTTTTTTTTTGAGGACGGGCGGTTGCAAGGGGAGCTCAGACTCTCATGCAATGGGAAAATAATAAAATGACATTACCGTTATACGTACGAAGTACTGAGTCAATCAACTTGACTCCATTTATTTAAACTACATTTATTTTTAGTGTTTCTGTATACACAATATACAGGGTGAGTTTTTAGTACCGGCTCGGTCGATAACTTCACTGTCTACTGTAGAAGATAGCGAAAAAAGTTGTACATAAAAGTTGTAGCCACGGATATGCTCCTTGCCCAGAAAATATTTAGATTTATACAGGGTGATCCATAACTACGTGGTGATGCAAACATGCATTTTTTTAAATGAGACACCCTATATATTATTCTATATTCAAATTCTACTAATGATTTCCGTTCTTCCAATATAGGGTACTGTTACATTATACAGGGTATTTCAAAAGTTATGATCATTTTTATCTCGAAATCGCTGTCAAATGTACGTATTGTATATCAAAAAGTGATGAATCAAAAATCATTTTTTTTGCACGGATAGATGAAAAATATCATCTAGTTATAAAATCGGCTATAAAAAAAGCCCACGACGCATATTCGTATACAGGGTGATGTAGAATGCAAAATCCAGATTTTCTCTTTTTTTTTCAAATGTAACCCCCAAAAATTAATTACACCAAGAATTGCTTTTAATATGCTCTTTCATCTTTGTGCACCATTTGTTGTACCTATGTCCATCAGTTTCCGAGATATTTCGATTTTTCGGTAAATTTAAAATATAGCTTCTATTTCTGTACTGAAATTTATTTATTTTAAAAAAATGCTATCGAATTTGTTTTTTATTTAACGAACAACTAAACCATAAGATCATGATAGTATTTGATGCAGTCAAAACTCTAAATCTTCGAGATAGTAAAGTCAATTATGCTGAGGAAACAATTTTGTAGGCGTAATGCATAATTATTATCAAGCAGATTTATCAGGTATATTTTAAAAACTGACGGTTTTCATAACCTACTCAATAATTCCGTACTGTGTGAAAAACGAGCCTTAAAAATTAATTTTTTCATAGAGGGTATTCAGGAGAATCTTTGAGAAATTGCCTACTTGCCTCAAAAATATATCAACTATGAACAGCAATATCCAGAACGGAGACACTCTAAAACGAATGCATTTGAAAGATTAAAGAATCGTCATATTTGGACCGTGTCGTTTAATATTTCATAGCCTACCTGATAGATCTGCTTGATAATTATGCATGACGTCTGTAAAGTTGTTTCCTCAGCACACTTGACCTACATTATCTCGTTAATCCAGTGTTTTGACTTAATCAAGTACTATTATGGCCTTATATTTTAGTTGTTTGTTAAGCAAAAATAAAATTTAATAATATTTTCTCAAAATAAATAACTTTTAGTAAACAAATAGAAGGTATTTTTAAAATTTGTAGAAAAATCCAAATATCTCAGAAACTAATGAACGGAGCCATAACAAGTGCTATACAAAGATGAAAGAGCATATTAAAAGCAATTTTTTGGTATAATAAAATATTGGGGGTTACATTTAAAAAAAGAGAGAAAATCTACATTTTGCATTCTACATCACCCTGTATACGAATATGCGTCGCGGTCTTTTTTTATAGCTAATTTTAAAGCTAGATGATATATTTTATCCATCCCTGTAAAAAACACATTTTTGATTCATTACTTTTTGATATATAGTACGTTCATTTGACAGCAATTTGGATATAAAAATGATCATAACTTTTGAAATACCCTGTATAATGTAACAATATCTTATATCGGAAGAACGGAACTCATTAGTAGAATTTGAATATAGAATAATAGGGTGTCTCATTTAAAAAAATGCATGTTTGCATCACCACGTAGTTATGGATCACCCTGTATAAATCTAAATACTTTCTGAGAAAGGAGCATATCCGTGGCTACAACTTTTATATACAACTTTTTTCGCTATCTTCTACAGTAGTGGAGTTATCGACCGAGCCGGTACTAAAAACTCACCCTGTTTACATACATATTTCCTACCTATAGTTTTTGTTTAGATGCATAAATTGCCATATTATATGGTTATTCAAACGAACGAATACATAATTTGAATTTGAATCTACTTGACACCATTTTTTCTATAGTCCTGAATAGTAGGCCTTACCATCTGACATCAATTACATTACAGTAACTGCAGTACCTTCGATTTGAATAAAACTTATCAGCTCAGTTTGCCACAGTGTGTGTACACCAAAACACCTACTTTAATAAGTATATACAGGGTTATTGATAATTCGATTCAGATATTTGGGGAGGCGGTAGTAGAGGTGTTAAGCTATATAGCTGACCATGTCCAATTCCTAATAGTTTCCTAGATAATTTTTTAGAGATTTTCATTAAAATGCAGACCTCCAAACAAAAACCCTGATAAAACAAAATTTTATTGCCGGATTTTGGAATTTTTGGTATTACTCCTTAGAAAATATATTGATTTTTCGAAAACTATTGTGCAAGTCATTCACATATCTACGTACGTGCACAATCTCAATGGCCCGTAAAGACAAGGGGAATTATTTGCGATCCCATTTTCTCTATCTGGAATCTCGAATTGCTTCTGTACATAGATGCTTCTTACACATAAAACTTTACGCAAATCAGACACATAGTAATCTCAGTATTGCGTATATGACATTACCATAAAGTTCGAACAAAATCCGTTTTAAAGCCCTTGTTATGATAGTTCATAGTAAGGTACCTACATATATTGAAGTACAAAAAATGGACAATATCACGCGGCTGCCGACTTACGGCATTTTTTTTATTGGTACACTTCGAAATCATAAATAATTTATGTAAGTACAATACCTGACAACATAAAAAATGTATGATTACTGGATTACAAAGATAAAATTCCAAAAACGATACCTTTTAATTTACAATCGACGCTTTTTAATATTCTAATGATACTTTAGAATTATTCACCAGTGACTAGTGGAAAATATATTTAACGCTTTGAATATTCAATTGACGATTTGAAACTGCAATTGACATATTGGAATTTACAAGTTCTTCTTCTTAGAGTGCCATGCAGATTCCTGCGTAGGCGTCCATCCTCTCCCTATCAAATTTTTCTATTCACAGCTGCATTTTGTATCTCTCCGAGGCTTCTCATTCCTGTCCACTGCCGTATGTTTCTGAGCCAGGATAGTTTTTTTCTTCCTATTCGTCTTTTTCCTCCTTCGATTTTACCTTGAAGTACCAGGCGTTGTAACTGATAACGTTCTCCCCGTACGTGTCCCAGGTAGGCTATTTTTCTTTTTTTGTGTCGAAGAGCTGTCGGTCTGTTAGTTCAGCTCTTCGGATAACTTCTTCATTTGTTACATGGTCTACCCAGGGTATTTTTAGCATCCGTTTTAAGATCCACATCTCGAGAGCTTCAATTTTGTTGATTGTGGTTGCTTTCAATGTCCACGCCTCCATTCCGTAGAGCAGAACTGACCAGACATAACATTTTACCATTCTGTATCTGAGGCTGAAGTTTAAGTTTTTGTCAGTAAGACATTTTTTAAGTTTTAGAAAGGTTATTCGGTGCTTGTTCTATTCTGCACTTTATTTCTTGGTCTGGATCCCATGTTTCATTGACCATGCATCCTGGATACTTAAACTCTGAAACTCTTTCAATGTTCTTTCCGTTTATTTGTATCTGGGTGTTTGTTGTGTTGTTTCTACTGATCACCATAAAATTTGTTTTGCCAATATTAATTTTAAGGCCTAGATTTCTACTCGCCTCAGTGACTCGATTTGGTAGGATCTGGAGATCACCTGCATTATCTGTTATTATGGCAGTGTCATCTGCATACCGGATGTTGTTTATGGGAATTCCGTTTACTCTTATGCCAATTGAGTTGTTGGAAACTGCCTCCGTAAATATTCTTTCCACATATAAGTTGAATAACATTGGGGATAAGATGCATCCCTGACTGACTATTTGAAATTACATTTGATGCTTTGGAATATTCAAGCGACTATTTAAAATTACAGGTGAAGAGTTGGAAAATTAACCTGACCGTTTTGAGTTATCACTTGACGCTTTGGAAACTACTGCTGGAAATGGTGTAGACATGTTGCAATGTTACATTCACAGAATGAGGACATTTTAACTCATCATGTTTAACATCAAACAATAATGCTTGCGATTTGCAATATCTTCTACAATAAGTAAATGGTATTTTTAAAAAGTACTTGTTAGAATTTTTTCCTATTTGCGAAATATCGCAATGGTGGTTGCGCATTTGTGTAACAAATACCGTTAAGAGGGCGATACGGCTGTGAAAAATCTGGCAACCCTGATCATGTATCAAACACTTCGCGAGATGGTGTCAAAATCAGCATGCGTTGAAGAACCGTTGCAAAAAATGAATTTATCTTAAGAAGTCACCAAATAATTAACCGTGCGGTTTTCTGTAAAAACATGCCCATCTTTCTAGTTAGTCATTGGTACCATAAATTTGTTGTAAATGTAGTGAACACAGGCAATAATATTACATTTAAGATCTAAAAGCATAATGGATCTCCGATAGTACAAAGTTTCAACAGACCTTCTTCAAGTCACATTTCAACACATGCTGATTTTGACACCATGACATGACATTCTAAGCAGTAATACCAAAACTTCCAAAATCTGACAATAAAATTTTGCTTTTACTTCCCACACCGATAGGTGAGGGGAGTATTGTGATCGCGAAAATTTTCGATTTTGAGATTTTACGCTTTTAATTAAATTAATTAATTAGCAAAAAACGAAAAATTTCTAATATTCTTCAAACTTCGTTTTTAGGCGTTTTAGGGGTTCCTGATCATTTTCTACTTTTTTGGGTAGGGGTGAATTTGAGGTGGTTGGGGGGTGGGGGGTTGTAATACTGAAAAATTTGTGTATTCATAATGTACTGTCCATTGACCTGTGAATGAAAAACCTATCGGCATAATACACTTTTTTAGGTCCATTCGAACATTGCCTTGCTTATTATAGATACCAAGGAATTTGTGATGCATATGTACGAGTATTGTTTTAGATTGTTCTATATTGCGTAACGCAAAAATTATCGAATTGATTCTAATGAAATTTTGACACAGTATTACTACCGCGACGAGGATGGAAAACGCAATAATAAAAAAAAACTAAAAATATAAAACAGTTCAACCTTCGTTTTAGGGCGTTTTAGGGATCCCTGATCATTTTCTATTCTTTTTTAAGTGGGGGTGAAGTTGGGGCGGTTGGGGGGTGGGGGGTTGTAAAACTGAAAAATTTGTTGTATTCATAATAGGCTGTCCACTGACATGAGGAAGAAATAATTAGCGGCATATTACACCTTTTTAAGTCCATCTGAACATTGGCTTGCCTATTACAGAATCCAATTTTGTGATGTATACATACGAGTTACCTGATCGTTTCGCATCGTGCAGTTGAAGCATGCAGAAAAAAAAACTGTGGCGTCCTAGTTCCTAAGGAGGGAGACGCAAGAAGCTATTTACGAGAGTTTTTGTGTTGGATGTTTTTTTGCGGGCGGGTGGACGATGATTTGGTTGCAAGGGGATTTCAGACTATAGCTTCATGCAATGGTACAACAATAAAATGGTATCATTATTCTGTGTGGGAAGTAGTGAGTCAATCAACTTGACTCTATTTTTATTAGGGTTGTCGTTTTGAGGTCTGCATTTTAACGAAAATCTCTAAAATTCAATTTATCTCGAAAGCTATTAGGAATTGTTCATGGTATCATACTGGTCAATTTTATAGCTTACCACCTCTACTATCACCTCCGCAAATATCTGTATCGAATAACCTTGTATGTACTTATTTATTTGTAACTAAAGCAATTGTTTACTCTAAATATTCGCTTTTGTGGCAAAAGAGCGTCAGCACTTCGGTAATCAGCTGATAAATATCGCGGTGCATCGTATGCTATCATTTTTGTCATTAACATTCTAATAATACATAATATATAGGATAGTTCGAAGGAACTGCATATCTGCACCGAACACGTCATAGAAAATAGGTATGTTCGCCTTATTACTGGAATAGTTTCCGAGCGAGTAGTGTTGTGTGAAGTTGGAGATGGAAGTAGTTCAAAAGCACCTGAATATTACTTCTGGTCAGTATTCTCCATGTTTTCCCACGACAATTAAATCAAATCAGTTGATTTTTTTAGAATAATCGATTTCTCAATAATGCTTTTTGTCCATCATCATTATCATAGTCACAATGTCTTAACAGACATGTTGTGACTCGTAAAATGCATTAAGTTGGGGCTAGAGTATTGCCGACACGAATATTATCAATAGTTTTGAGGACTGTAGCTCGCCATCGTTGGCGATTTACTGTCAGTTCAGTGGCGCTCTTGATACTCATATCCAACAACTGTTTCGTCGTATCGACCCAACGTGTAGGGGAAAGGGCCACGGCGCCGCCCACTCGGGGCATGACCCTGAACTACAAGTTTCTCCATATTATCGCTTCTTTGTACATGTCCGAAGAATGTAAGCATTCTCGTCGACATAATGGAGGATAGTCTCTTTGAATTACCGAGCTCTTCCTGTATAGAAACGTTAGTTCGATGGGCGGTATAAGAAACTCTCAGCATTCTCCTCCACGTCTACACTTCAGAAGCATATAAGCGAGCTCGATCTGCCTTTTTAACATTCCAGGTTTCTGAGGCATACAAAAATATGGAGAACACAAGAGACTGAACCAGCGACCTTTTGGTAGCTTCAGTGATGTTATGGTTGCGCCATATTTTAGTAAGCTTTGTCATGGCCACACGTGCCTGTTGAATGTGCCGTGGAATCTCATTTTCACAGCTACCTGAATTGTCCATCAAAGAACCGAGGTACACAAAACTTTGAACTACTTCACAACGGCCGACTGACTTTATTGCTCGATGATTATCGTGCTCACTATCTACGATCATAACCTTGGTCTTGTTGTAGTTAATACCAAGGCCATACGCTGCACTGTGTTGTTGTAAGACGTTTAACAGAGCTACTAGTTCTTCCTGAGAAGCAGCAATATGGGTTGTATCGTCAGCAAATCTTAAGTTGGATATTTTGCTTCCGCCAAGAGTTATACCGCCATTCCAGTTGTCCAATACCTGTCTCATCACAAGTTCAGAGTAAATGTTAAATACCATCGGAGATAATACACAACCCTGACGAACTGCTTTTCTGGTTGCAGTTTGACCAGACAGGTTACCATCAATTCTTACACGAGCCGAATTAGACTCGTAGAGTTGCTGAATGAGAAATACGTTTTTTTGTCCAGTTTTTTTAATATAATTACAAATTATTTCAATGGCACTCTAAAAAATGGTATCAAGTTGATTGGCTCAGTACTTCCCACACATTATCGGTACTTACAAAAAAAAAATTGGAGTTACTACACGTTCATCATGGAAAAAGTAGATCTAAAAACGAAGTTTGAGCTATAGGTATGGGAAGTAAAAACATAGTACAATTTTAGAACTTAGATATTCGTCAGAATGCGCTTTTTGCAAGGACATTGTATTCGTAGACTATTTCTAGAATTTTGACAATGACTGATTTTTTTTGTTATATCCTATCCTATTATACCGCCCATCGAACTAACGTTTCCATACTGGATAAGCTCGATAATCCAAAGAGCCTATCCTCCATTGTGTCGACGAGAATGCTTACATTCTTCGGACATATACACAGAAGCGATATTATGGAGAAACTTGTAGTTCAGGGTCACGCCCCCGGTGGGCGGCGCCGTGGCCGTTCCCCCACACGCTGGGTGGATACGACGACAATCGCTGGATATGAGTATCAAGAGCGCTACTCAACAGACAGTAAATCGCGAAAGATGGCGAGCTACAGTTCTCAAAACTATTGATAATATTCGTGTCGACAATACTCTAGCTCCGACTTGTATGTTTAGTATAAGCGCCTCCGCACACTGGTCGATTGCCGAACAGAAAACAACAGAAGACAATCGAAAACAACAGAATAACTGAATAATAGAAAACAACAGGAAACAACACAAGATAACAGAAACCAACATGAGGTTTTATCTTAATAGAAAGCCAAATAAATATTTACGATTTTTTAGGCACACCTGAAGATCCGAAAATTTTGATTTTCGTCAAACGGGACTGAAACTCAAAACTATGAGCGGATTTGAAATCAGCACCCTTAAATTATCCAAAACACATTTTATTTTAATAGGTAGTCAAATAAAGATTTTCAATTTTTTATGAACCTGATCTGAATTTTTTTATTTTCGTCATCCAAGCCTGAAACTTAAAACAGCAACCGGATTTGAAATCGTCAGCCTATTCAAAACACGACGTTTTATCTTATTAGGTAATCAAAGATTTTCAATTTTTTCTTCAAACCTGAGGATCTGAAAATTTTTTTTTCGTCACACTAGACTGAAAATCAAAACTGCAACCAGATTTGTAGTCACGACCCACATGTCATCTAAAACACAAGGTTTCATCTTAATAGAAAGCCAAATAAAAATTTTCAATTTTTTACGCAAAGCTAAAGATCCGAAAGATCTGAAACTTTTGATTTTTGACACACGAAACTGAAACTCAAAATTGCGGCCGAATTTGTAATCGTCACCCACACATTATCTGAAACACGAGGTATCTTCTTAATAGGAAGCCAAATAAAGATTTTCGATTTAGGCACACCTGAAGATCTGAAATTTTTGATTTCCGTCAAATTCAAAATTGCGACCGGCACCTTCAAATTATCCAAAACCCGAGGTTTCACCGTAATAGAAAAAGAATAAAAATTTTCCCTAGGTTAATTGATAATATAATGTGGAAGATCAATACGATGTTTTCTTGCAGATCCAAGGGTTCACCAATGGAGGTTCATGGGAGGCCCAGGACCTACGTTGTACATAATATCTGGTTACCTAGCATTGGTGCTGCTGGTCCTTCCTGCCTATATGAGAAACAGGAAACCTTTCGATCTAACCAAGATCATCCGCGTGTACAATATTAGCCAGGTGCTAGCGTGTTGTGCGCTCATTTATATGGTAAGTGAAACAATTCATTTAGCAATTAGGAGTGCATAAGTCTAGCGAATCACGATGATATCAGATTTTATTAGTCCACTCGCTACCAGTTTTTTCATCTTTGAATAAATTATGAAAATCTAAGGGCCGTATTCATCGTCGCTTTCAAGTGTCCACCTGAGAGTAGCTTACACAAGTAATACTCAAGTGTGTCCTTGTGCATATGTTTTATAGTCCAAACTTACGAGAGGGAGGGAAAACATTTGGCGATGTTGTCCTATGTCAAATATAAGTCAGCATTTACGGAAACAGTGATCCCAATCCAGTTCGAATCAGTATAAGCTGTTTAAGGAGTAGTAAACTATCTAGTTTTTTTATGATCAGTCTCCCGCAAAGCTTGAAAGCCTATGGCGCTGTAGAAGCGCTGCATTGAATGAAAGAGAGTGCGCATATCATGTGTCCGTGAAATTGAAATGATTTATTTGAATAAAACATAATCAAAAATGTATAAATTTATGAATCTTCCAAGTCATTATTTCACAATTAAAAAAATTTAAAAGATGTATTTACTAAGATAGTTTTGAAGGTTAAATTATTATACACTTACCGTATTCTCAAAATTTTTCTTTTTACGAAAATTTAATTTCAACGAACAGTTTTTATACGTTTCATCGTTAAAATCAAGAACATCATCGTCCGAATTGCATAGAAAACACTTTTTAGCCATTTTTTATCACAATTTAATGTTTATAAATAACAACAATCAGTATAGTAGTAGTAGCACGCTTTTTCAATTCAGAAGAATAAGGCAAACTGTTCCAATACAATGATGCACAGCATTTACGAGTGTATCGCTATCCATGACATGCGCACTTTGTTAATACACGGGATAGTTCGCTCGGACCTCTCTGGCGCACGTATTCACTGCCAGCATTATTTTGATCTTTAAAATTCGACAACCGGAATTCCAGACTGATTTTTTGCAGACAACCCTACATCGACGTGTTTGCAATAAAATTATCTTTATTTTGATATAAGTTTCATGCATTAACCACACCTGTGCAAATTACTATTATTGATTTACCTGTTTATACCTGCCTATCCTATAGTTGGGACGGGAAAAACATAGCCAACCTAACGTTTGCATATTCTATGGGCTTCATAATTTCGATTGGTATATGATTTGTCTATTTACCAAACCAGTGAAATGTTTAAAAAATTAATTTTTCAATATTTAATTAATCATATCCTGGACTGAAATTTTTCGGCCAACCCACTCGCGATATGTTTCTTAACATATTAAATTTAATATATGTAAAATGCTTTTTCATCCATTAACCAGTTCGGTGAAGATCGTCTTATATTCGGATCTCGTACTAAAAATTTCATTATTAATTAAGGATACTGCCCGCAAATATGGGAATGAAACTGGGGTACTGGGGGATTTTGATAACTCCAAAATCATAATTACAGAGAATATGCGTTTTTTGAAAATTTTCTTGCCACCTAGTATACGCTGGCGAGCAAATAAGTTACTGAATCATAGGTCTAGTAGGCCGCGAAACATTCATTTGTCGATAAATGCTAGCAGGCATATTTGTTATCTATCAGTTGAAGTCGATAAGCCAGTATTTTTTCGAGTTTTTATGAAATAACGTGAGTTTGGAAATTCTATTTGAGTAAATGAACGAGTAACAATTAACAATAATGACCCGTCACTTTAGCGTGTATTCCATATCCTTGCGATGATAGTTTGTAGTCGACGAGGCATGCTTCGAATTAAATTCAGGATTATATTTTGGTCGATGTTATTCCATTCCTCCGTTAGCAACTGGAGTTTGCCTTCTAATACGTCGCCCCATTTCATCTTAAAGGGGTGATACACATACGAGCAAATACGCGTACTTATGGCTCGACGACCTTTTTTCGCCTGTGTGTCACCGTAAGTACGCGTACTTTAAAACCGTCGCGCAAACCGCCGGCGATCCAAATGGTTTGAAATCTTGCTCGTAGCTTGTCTCGGCTCGCACTACGAGCAGCGAGCCTCCACTTTGTTTCGGCAGGCCATCGATGCGCAACGCTTGTTGTGTTTGGCGTTTGTTAAAAGTTTTGTTTATTTAGGAAAATTATCAAAAGGAGTGATTTCAGCTTCACGTGTGTCACCGCTTCGAGCCGAGTAAGTTCGCCGAACTTAAAAACCGCGTACTTAAAGTTCGTACGTGTGTCACCCCATTTACACAATATAAGTTCGATGGGATTCATGTCTGGAGTGAGTGTTGGCCAATCAAACCACCCAATTCCCACCTAATCCAGCTATTCAGTGACCATTCTAGCATTATCGTGCATAAAAATGCCGTCCTCGTCCATAGCGACCATAAAAGGCATAACGTGATCTTCCAGGATCTCCGAAATGTACCTATGAGCTATCAGGGAGCCGTTCATGTATGAGGACCAACTCTGTGCGTGATTCTGTACTGATTCCTACATAAACCATAATCGACGCACCACAATGTGGACCATACAAACTGAGACATATCTCCTCAATTATTCTTTGATGTTCGTCAGACCTGGTCGGTAAAAAACAGTAGCTTGCCCCATTCATAAATACAGATACTAGACTGATAGACGCCCTCTCTGAGAACTATGACGGGCTGCATCAAATCAACCCCAACTTACTGGCTACCAACAGTCAGCCAAATAGCTCCACCACCCATCCGTGGAGACAATGCCCTTCTACCTTTTCAGAATATAACAAAATCAAAACAAATCCATTACTGCCAATCCACGAAGATATACCTGATTACGGTCCAGAAAACCACCAATTAAAACAGCTCCCCAAATCGAGTCTAATGGTTTTAATCCTGCAGTTAAATGGGCAGAAATTTGGACGACCCAAACACCAGAAGAAGTGAACAGTAATCGAACTGTTGACCAAGAACCCCCTGGTTTTGAGCTCCAACAAAGGGACTGGTCAACCCCAAACAGAATTGGCTCATCGCATGGAGTGTGCGCTCATTCATTGTTTAAACGGAACAAGCGCGCATCCCCACGATGCGACTGTGGAGCGGAACGCCAAACTGTCAGGCATTAGTGCAAGAATGTGGCCTTAAAGCATATTCAGGCTATAACAAGGACTTCCTCCCAGTCAAACGATCAGCCATAGAATGGATTTCCAGCTCGATATTAACCTATAGTCTAGTTACTATTTAGATCGACAAAAACAAAAGAAAAAAAACAAAAAGAAAACAAAAAAATTGTTTTACTTTTTTTGACTTTTTTAATGTGTACTATATAACGATACTCTAAATAAATAATAACCTAACAATCCATTCGTTAGCTATGCCATCTCTAACCTCTTGAAGTTAATGATTTCGCAGCCAAACCACAGAGGCTGTCCTATTCCGCAAATTTGCAGTTCCTGATCTTCTGATTATCAGGCCAGTCTTTTGATAGCGTTGATACACAGTTTGTACAGCACAAGCTCTTAACAACGATTCTTACAGTTTCTCATTGTACTCGACCATCTTGCATCAATGCTTCAATTCTAGTCATATAGGGTCTAAAGGCTAAGGTTAAATACATACTCGTTTTATGGACATAATCAACAAGTACATAGGTATTACGATTTTTTTATATTATATTAAGATATTAGTACATAGGAATTGCGAATTTTTTATATTATATTAAGATATTGTACACGCAGCAAATGGCATTCTAGTTGACTCCGCAAAAAATAAATTAGGAAATGGCTACCGTGCGAATTTTTTTTATTAGGTTAAATTCTCGTTATTTCATCGAACGTCAAAAATACGCTGACAAGGACTGATAGATAACAAATACACCCGATAGCATTTATCGGAAAATGAATGATTCACCGTCTACTAAACCGATATTCAGTAATTAACTTTTTTCCAAAATTATTTGAATTTCTTAAGTAACCTACATTTTTTGCTCGCCAGTGTAGTTTGATGACCACTATTAGGGTAGTTTTAGCTATGCAGTTAATAAAAACTTGCAAACGTTCCAGTTCCTCAGCGCAGGATGGCTGCAAGGAGACTACAGCTTCGGATGTCAGCCGATTGACTATTCGAACAACCAGAAAGCAGTCCAGTTGGTCAACGGTTTCTGGTGGGTCTACATATTGAAACAAGTCGAGTTGGTCGAAACTATATTCTTCATTCTAAGGAAGAAATTCAACCAAGTGTCCCCGCTGCACATCTATCACCATGCTTCCAGTCTTTTTATCGCGTATATCGGCTGCAAGTTCATTGGAGGTATGTAGAATAATTTTTTAAACTCGTTAAATTGTTGTATTGAAGACTTTGATCACTAGAGTGGTTAGTGGAAGAATTTTTATTTTTCATTTTTTTTAAGCTTAATCACATCTGACCTAAAAAATTCAGCACTTCGATCATTTCAGAAAGTTATTGACGATTAAAACTCAGAATTTTAATATAAGCCCTTATGCCATGTTACCGTTTTTGTATTTTTAAAGGTAGAATACGCATATTTTAAGAGTAGATACAAAAATCATTAATGTTTACAAATATTCTTCGGAATATGCAGTTTTACTGTATTAAAAAATAGGGTTGATGACAGTTTGAATTAGATATTAATTAATTTAGCAATGGTTAGAACTGTTTCGGTAAATAAGAGACCATATTGAAATCTGGCATCAGCGCGGTCTTTTACAAGTCCTTGCCCCTCTTTTAAAAAAGCTACAGTGACGTAAGTGCGCAGGGTTCGTCGGTTAGGTTAGGTTGCTGTGTTGATTATCGATTGTGTGCTATCCTTTTGATTTATCTGAAAAAACCATTGACGTCTAAGACGTCAATGCAGACAAACGCGCTGTTGACAAATTGATTAAGTAATTACAGTAGCGTCAAAATAATAACTAACTTAGATTAACTGATTCTTTTTTTAAATAGGTCTTATAAATTTCTACTATATATAAAAAGAATTTATAAATAATTACAAGATTATTAATATACTTTGTCCCGACTAAATTCCATAAAAGAATAGTACTCATTTGATTCTAGCGATTGAAAACCCTATTTATTTCGATCATATTTTTTTTTAATTCAAAACCCCAATTACGTGGGGTGCTGTTTTTGAATCGATACAAATTGGTTTAATCTATACACTAGCATTATTTTCAAAAAGATCAAATGTTATTTCAAAAGCGTCAATTATTGCAAATTTGAACTTTGAATTGTGTGATCTGACAGCTTGAAGTTACAAGTGAGGCTTCAGTTGCTGGAAAAGGCATATAACAGGCTCTGAGTAGAATGAAGGATTGCTGTGCCACATTGACAAAAATATTGCACCTTATTGGAAAACCGGAATTTTAATATTTTGTGGGGCGTTAAATATTTTTTTGGAAGATCATTCAATATTTTGTAGGTAGTGAATGCGGCGTGAGAGGGTCGACAAAACATTCTTCTCTGACCTTAGTCGACAATCATATTTTTTCATCAGAGAACGAACCATGTTCAACAATTTCTCGAACACTCCTCAATCCATCCTCAAGAAATTGATAGAAAGTGTAGGTTCTAGGCTCAGTTCACAGAGTAGATTACGATGAGCATCAGACGTTTGCTTCTTCATCCAATTCCTGACCCTTCCTTTGTTTCTTCTCCCTGGAGGGTAAAGGTACGAATCGCCTTTGAAATATTGTGGAATATTTTTGTGAAATCTGAGGGTTCCCGACCATTTAACATTTTGTTCAGTAGTTAGCATATTTATGTCAGTGTGAGGGAGCTATTAGGTAATAGCTTTTGAGCATATGATTTTGTGGATGCGTTTTGTTGTTTACAGTATTATCTTTTTAGAAGCCACTTGGAACACCATAACGCATAGGCGAGATTTTAGTAAAACGCAACGGATTCAAAAGGCTTTAATAATTTTTAAAGTGGCGTCGCCTTTTTACAAAAGAAATGTCGCTCAAGCATTTTTATGGTGTTCCAAGACACTTCGCAAAGAATATACCTTCACATTAATTTGGAAAAAACGAAGCTGACTTTAAATATTGTATTACAGGAGGCATGTTCGCCATTCCTGTAATGATGAATCTTATTATCCACGTGATGATGTACACTTACTACTACTTATCATCTCTTGGACCTCAATGGCAGAAGAAACTGGCTGTTTGGAAACCAAAGCTCACCATCGCACAAATGGTAAGTAACAGGGATACACAGAATTTGCAAAGTTAGTTCGTGCTATAAAGTCAGCCCACGGTATCCCAAATCGCTAAATTATGAATGGCAGCCCAGGCGTACCTGTATTAGCAAATTAATATTTCAGAAGCAGACTTTGCTTAGTGATAATTAGGAAATTTTCTTGTTTTATAGCTTCGTGTTCCTCGAATTGCTAAAAGGGAATAAAAAACGAAGGGTAAGGGTTTTGCCATTCAGAAGGCGTAGCTCTACTTCTTCTGCATGGTATTACCATATTCTTAAGGTTTGAGCACCAGAGACCCGTGTAGTGTGCAGGCTCTATTTCTAAAGGCTGATCCAGTTTTCCACAAAGTTTTGGCTGTGCAGTTTGAAAACTGAATGAAAACGTTGCAAAAATAGAGCGTCCACATAGTGCCTTCTTGTAATTATTTCACGTTGATCATGGAGGAAATAGGACTCTACCCAATTTTTGCATGTTGTCTTGTAAAGTGACAGAAACAGGTGTATGAATACTATATTTTGGAGTAAAATTAACCGACGAAACTTCAAAGACGGCGACTTAGCGCCATATTGGAAAAAATGGAGTCAAGCTGATTGGCTCAGTACTTCCCACACATAACGGTGATATCATTTTCATACTGCACGAGAGTTTAAGATCCTCTTGCAACCAAATCATTACTCTCCCGTCATAAAAACAACTATCTAGCACAGAAACTCTCCTAGTTTCTTACATCGTTGTAGGAACTAGGACGACATAGTTTCTATTCTGCAAGCTTCAACTGGATGATACGTAATGAACATGAACCCCCAAATCTCTTAAAAACGAAGTTTGAGTTATTTTTATATTTTTAGTTTTTTTTTATTGGTACGCCGCCACTGACACGAGTTCTAAAAACCATAAGCATTTTCCATTATCGTCACGGTAATAATACTGTGTCGAATTTTCATTAAAATCAACTCCAGGTTACACAATACAGAACGATCTAAAGCAATACCCGTATGTGTGAGCATACATCAAAAAATTCACTTGGTTTCTGCTGTAATAGGCAAGGCAACGTTCCGTTGGACCTAAAACAGTGTATTACGTCGCTAGGTCCTTTTGTCACAGGTCAATGGAGAGCCTATTAACACAAAAACTTTTTCAGTTTTACAACTCCCTACCCCTTAACCACCCCTATTTCACCCCCACCCAAAAAAGTAGAAAATGATCGGGAACCCTTAAAACGCCTAAAAAGAAGTTTGAGGAATATTTAACTTTTTTGTTTTTTGCTAATTACTCCGCCGCCCATGCACTGATTTTCAAAATTATTGGAACATTAACGACCCCACACACACCAGCATATCGCTGCCCAAATTTCATCACAATCCATGCAGCGGTTGCTGAGATTACGTGGCTAGAAAAACGCGTACAAACTGTTTTTATATTTTTTGGTTTTTTATTATTGCTGTGCCGCCACTGGTACGATTTCTAAAGATCATACGCTTTTTTCATCATCGCCAAGGTAGTAATACTGCGCCAAAATTTAATTAAAATCAATTCCATAATGACCTCATTATATAATAAATCCCTTGGTTTTTGTAACAGGCAAGGCAATATTCGGATGGACCTAAAAAAAGTATTATGTATATCTTTCACAGGTCAATAGACAGCCTATTATGAATACAACACATTTTTCAATTAGAAAAAAGCCAACAGACAGACAGACCGACAGACGGACAGACAAACAGACTGACGGAGATGAGTGACGTGGATTTTCGTTATGTAGATATCATAAAACGCCCAAAAAGCATATTATTTCGAAATCGAAAGTTTTCGTGATCACGATACATACTCCCCTCACCCATCGGTGTGGGAAGTAAGATTAATTTGAAAGGGGTGTTTTGTGACACATCTTTTAAAGATCTTAACGGAACATGCAATAATTGCCTGAATACATAGTTACAGAAACACCACTGTATTATAAACATGTTGGTTTATTTCAATTAAAATAAAATTAAATCCTTACAATAAAATTTACATTCTCTTAAATTTCTACGATTAACTTCAAACTTTAAACAAATATTTCTAGATGTATCGATATTAATGTTTGTATCAGGTGATTATTAAATAAGTAACCCGACAACTGCTTCCATCACGCCTTTCAGTCGGCGGTGTTGCAGTATTAATGAAATTACCCCCGTATACACCATGTGAGAAAATGAAGGGAAGTACCATCACCATCATAGTAACAATGTCTTAATAGACATGTTGTGAACTCGTAAAATGCATTCAGTCGGAGCTAGAGTATTGCCGACACGAATATTATCAATAGTTCAGTGGCGCTCTTGATACTCATATCTAGCAACTGTTTCATCGTATCCACCCAGCGTGTAGGGAAACGGCCATGGCGCCGCCCACTCGGGGCGTGACCCTGAACTACAAGTTTCTCCATATTATCGCTTCTGTGAATATGTCCGAAGAATGTAAGCATTCTCATCGACACAATGGAGGATAGTCTCTTTGGATTACCGAGCTCATCCAGTATGGAAACATTAGTTCGATGGGCGGTATAAGGAATTCTCAGCATTCTCCACGTTCACATTTCAAAAGCATCTATGCGAGCTCGATCCGCCTTTTTAACAGTCCAAGTCTCCGAGGCATACAAAAATATGGAGAACTCAAGAGACTGAACCAGTGACATTTTGGTAGCTTTAGTGATGTTATGGTCACGCCATATTTTTAGTAAGCTTTGTCATGGCCACCCGTGCCTGTTGAATGCGTCGTCGAATCTCATTCTTACAGCTACCTGAATTGTCGATCAAAGAACCGAGGTACACAAAACTTTGAACTACCTCACAACGGCCTATTGACTTTATTTCTCGATGATTGTCATGCTCTCTATCTACGATAATAACCTTGGTCTTGCTGTAGTTAATACCAAGGCCATGTTGCACTGTGTTGTTCTAAAACGTTCAATAGAGGTACTAGTTCTTCCTGAGAAGCAGCAATAAGAGTTGTATCGTCAGCAAATCTTAAGTTAGATATTTTGCTTCCGCCAATACTTATACCGCATTCCAGTTGTCCAATACCTGTCTCATCACAAGTTCAGAGTAAATGTTAAATAACATCGGAGATAATACGCATCTCTGACGAACTCCTTTTCTGGTTGCTGTTTGACCAATTATTTTCTGTTGCAGATTCAATTCACCTTGATGCTGGTACATTCTACGACCGCCTTTCAGCCAGGCTGCAATGTACCGAAGCCTTTTTTCGCCGTCTACTTGCCGAACGTCCTCATACTCTACAAAATGTTCTACGACTTCTACAAGAAAAGCTACAAGAGCAAATCCGCGAAGATCAATTGAGTTCTCCATCAGTATTGTGTTCCGCTGTTTGGGCGCTTTGGACAACATAAGGCTGTGCAAATCGTAGGGTCACAAAAACAGTGAAGTGAATTCAAGACGAGCTTGAGAAGCGGATAGTTACGGAATTTCGCACGATTTTTGTAGTGCTTCATACGTTGGACTTACAATGGCGAATTGTGAGATTTTACCTGCAAAATGACATCAGTTTAGTTTTATGCCACATACTCCGCAGTAGATAAACTTAATAGTTGTGTAGTTTATATTATAAATAATAAATTAAATATTAGATTTCCTGAGTATTGTCACTTCACTGCTCTTCTAGAGGACGAAGTAATAAAAGAAACGAACAATTATATTATTTTATGTACTAAATTATGATATAAGGGATGTCAAACATGAAACAGTCTATATAAAAGTCTATATATAAGGCTGTGCCAATCGTGGGGTAACAGAAACATCGAAGTGAATTCAAGACGAGCTTGAGAAGTGGATAGTTACGGAATTTTGCACGATTTTTGTTGTGCTTCATACTTTGGACTTACAATGGCGAATTGTGAGATTTTACCTGCAAAATGACATCAGTTTAGTTTTATGGCACATACTCCGCAGTAAACTTAATTGTTGTGTAGTGTATATTATAGATAATAAATTAACACGTTAACTGCCATGAGCATCACCGGTGGTTCACGAAAAAATTTTCATCCGATGCCGTGAGCATCACCGGTGGTCTCAATCATGCTTCACTCTAATGTCGGATTACGAATACCGGCACTGTGGGAAGTTTTATGATTTTCTCTACTACAGATTATATTACATACTATGTCAGTAATGGGGCCTTATGCGATAGTTACTAGTTTAGGCTTATGGAATGCATAAAACTAGCAACCGGCCAGTGCAATATATCACGGCATCACGGATATCTAATCATTACTGTGGTGTAATATATCCCAAAAACAAGCTTAAATGGCTTAAACTATGAATGTTCCACTATTGGTGGCAGTCAACGTGTTAAATATATATTTCCTGATGTTACTGCACCGCTCTTCTAGAGGCCGAAGGAATAAAAAGAACTGAAAAATTTTATTTTATGTACCAAATTATGATATATGGGATGTCAAACATGAAACACAATGTATATAAACATACCGTTAGTTACATATGATTTCAGATTCAGAATTAACTGTTATTTAGCGTTTCAAGATTTTGAAATTTCTTTTGTAAACTGTTTTGCTACTAAATTAATGTAAAAATACATAGCCAGAATATATCTGTTGATTTTGACTACAGTAATTAGTTTTCATGAAAGTTGCAGTTATTAGGCGCATTCGTTTTGCACGTGAAGTGATATTTCATACTAAAGTGAGATTGTCAGGTCAGTAAATACCAGTCACAGATCACAGAAACACCTATCAATCAAGTTATAACCTAAAATTGACAGTTTTCGTTAATATCATTTGAATTGAGTGGATAAAAAGAACACGTATTGAATCGAGTGAAGTTTAAGTGAGCTGAGATTATCTGAGACTTTGTGTAAGACGAATACGGCTATTGTCAGCAGAAACAACCGCAATTTTGGAATGCGGTAGAATATTGTCAAATATGTCACTTGCAGGTCAGATCCAAATTTTCAAAAGTTCCAAATGATGAAATCATCAATAAAATTAATGAAGATGCATAATGCTGCCCAGGATGGATCCATTGAAGATTGTGAAGAGCAAATGATTGAAAGGCGTAGGGAACACAGCAGTACAAAGAGAGGCAGCAACAAAGCTGGGTTAGCTAAATTTTAATGTACATTTTTAACATGTCAATACCTATAGGTCATACAAAGCGTAGCCTTCGAGGTGGCCGTATTTGATGTATAGTACAAATAAATGAAAAATATGTATATACGAAAAATGCAGCAAAGATACTATTTATGTAAACGCAGACAGCCGGGCGGGTCTGATAGCTTTGGCAAGTAACCACTAAACTTCAGAAGTTGTGTGGGATTGCCACAATATCCTGAAGACACTGGCGAAGACCAACAAGGTAACATTATGTTGGGTGCCTAGTCACATAGGAGTGGGTGGAAATGAAAGGGCCGAAAAGTTTGCCAAGCAAGGTTCAGAACTCCCTCTCATCGGGCCAGAACCAGCATGTAATATATATCATAAACACGTACAGACAGCTGTTCCAGATGGGTGTCATATGAGCACCAGAAACGCTAGGTCTGGGTGATGGGGAATGTCCAGTCTAAGGCCCAGTTTCACAATCATTAGTAACCCATGGTAGTCACTTAACCGACAGATGGAAGTTAACCAGTAGTTATCGGATCGCTCTGTTTCAGAAAGAAAAGCAGTGGTTAAGCTTATCTATCTCCAAGTTGGCAGCACGGATGGGTCTCAGAGCACTGCCATAATTGTGTTCTGAGGGGAGAATGTGAAAAACGTTATGTTGCAGTTATCGGGATATGTGACGGACTCCACAAGAATGATATTTGGATGCTGTGATGGCCCACCAGATGAAGGTAACACCGACCATGAAGGTATACGGAACTGTATGGATTGGGCGAGTGTGTAGGAGAACCGCTGGTGGAACTGTCAGGCAATGAGGAGTGTCAAAATTTAATGTATTATTTATCAGCCAATACCCTAATACAAGTTCTACTTTCAAGGGTGGCATTAGTTTGTACCAGTTTGTACGACTAAATAAATAAATAAATAAATAAATAAATAAATACAACCTAACCCTTTGATAAATAAACCTAACCTTTGTATTTAGATCTTTGACACACTATAATCAAAATCCATCGACGTCTTAGACGTCAATGTCAAAATGCATGTCTTTATAACCTCCAAAACAAGCTTATGTGTCATCGGTTGATCACAACAAACGTCAGAGATAACCCATACTTTATCCTGGGTTAACCTAGCTACTGGATAACCAGAGCTTTTGACGTAAACTGCCGGATATGAAACGCTAGCAAGTGTTCGCTAACCACGAGTTTTCTTTTAACCTCTAGTTACTACTGATTGTGAAACTGGGCCACACTGGGCCTAAGAGGATGCTGAGGGAACCCTAGTGTCCTTATACTTTCAGTTGAGAGAGAAAGAACGACGAAAGGTGGTTGGATTTATGACAAGTAGTTGGACGTACAGTGCACACTTGCAAAAGCTGGGGATTGAAGTGGCGAACCCACTATGCAGGAAGTGCGGTGAAGTAGAGGAAACAGCTAAGCATGTTATCTTTGACTGTCCTGCCCTAAGTGAAAGCAAAAACTCCTATCTGAATGTAAGCCCTAGTCCAATGCATCTCAAAATTCGCAAAGAACTTAGCATGGAACCCTGTTTTGACCGGGGGTGCACAATAAGCCTTAAGGCTGAGGCAACAATTAGAGCAATTGAACTTAACCCTCTAACTACTAAAAAGAGGCATAAAACAAATCGATGTTTAAAGAACAAAATGATAGCTGGGGATAAGATGTCAATGTGAAGAACCTACGGCCAAAGTCAAGAATGGACAACGGGAGGTGCATTGCATGTAAAGGAAAAAAAGAATTAAATAATTAAAGATATGGGGGGGGGGAGTTGGCTCTTTGGTTAGAGTTGAGGGCTCGTGACCGGAAGGTCCCGGGTCCGATTATCTTTAGAAGCGGACATTTAATCAAAAATAAATATCCATAAAAAAAGCTCAGCGAAGAATCCCCACCTGAGCCTTCACTGTTGGCTTCTAATTAACAGTGCTATTCCTAGAGTGGCGCCGGGAAACAGTAACAAAGCTTACACAGAACGCGAGGCGAATGACCAGAGCAGTCGATGCCGAAGTAAAAAAAAATAAAGATTAGGTATCCGAGCAGTAGACGAAACATGTTCATGCCAGATCACGTTTTCTGTAAAGTTGATCCATAAAAAATTGAATAAGTGACTTCTTGCCAGAGCCTCCACTGTACAGGATAAGATTCAGAACTTAAATGTAGTCTTCTATAACAATTACATCAAAATACCCGATAATGAGTTATATTTCGCACAAAAAAGTCGGGAAAGGCCAATAGTTTGAATCAGATGGACGTGCGTTAAAAAACCAGCAGTTTTACAAAATCTAGTCATCAGAAAAGAAAGTTAGCATTCAATTGTTGTGGTTTATCTACCAGCTTTTTTGATGTTCACGCACCCCGCTATGGTCATTTTCGGACTTTGTTCGCCACATGTATAGGAAGAGAGGTAAATATTTTGCACATCAACCATTGTCACGTGCGCGCAAAATATACATACGTTGACCGTGACGTGCAAATAATTCGGTGTCGGCACTACCTGATTAATATTAGGATAGAAGCGATTATTATTCATGTTTCGAATACTAATTATTGTTATTTATGCGTTATCAATACGTTCCTACTCGAAAGCTGTTGTGTTAGTTTTCTGTAACTAACTGCTGATCTTTCAATCCTGAGATCACGCTTCAGCAGGTAGAAGCTGAAGCCAAGTATGAGCAAAACAATAACGTCGTGTTTTCACCCTAAAAATAAAATGTCACACAGAGGGCAAAAGATTTACCTTAACGGAACCTTGCTGCCCTATAACCTCACACCCAAATACCTAGGTGTCACACTGGATAGGACACTCGTTTAAAAATACAGGGTGTAACTTTTAAGGATATCCACACCTATACCACCATGTAGATCTCGCTGAGCTGATCATTTTTCGATAAGCAACATGGGTCCAAAAACGAACCGTTACGGATATAACGCTACCGAAAGTTATCCTTGCTGACGCTTGAAGTTAGGCAATTCATTTAACGCCTCGTAATTGGCAGAGGAGAGAGGGGGTTACGAATCAGCTGCTAAGACAGATTCGGCTTGTCAACATTTAATCGTCATGGCCAAAATGTCAAAAGTAAACCAAACAAACAAAACAAAAAAAAACATTGCAAAAAAACAACAACAAAAAACACCGAGATCAGTCAAAAATCAGTGAAGGAGAGGCTCCACGTAGCCATCGCCTTCTTGCTCGCACAATCTGGCTCGATGGATGACCGATGCAGTGGCAGCAGTGATTACCTGTGGCTGCTCCCTGACGTCTCCAGCTGCTGCAATGATGCGTGCAATCAGCTCTTCTGCTGTGTGCGGTGCACCCCCTTGGTAGACAAGTGCTTCCAGGTGACCCCACCGGAAAAAATCCAGGGGATTCAGATCCGGAGACCGCGCCAGCCACGCTACTGGCCGCAAGGCATCGAATTAATTGCCTAACTTCAGGCGTCAGAAAGGACTACTTCCGGTGGCGCTATCTCCGAAATGGTTGGTTTCCGGACCCATGTTGCTTATTGAAAAATGATCAGCTGAGCAAGATCTACACGGTAATATAGGTGTGGACATCCTTAAAAGTTACACCCTGTATGTATTCAGTCCATTGCAGCCAAAGTAAACAGCAGAAATAACATCCTGCAAAAATTATGGGGAGTACATACTAGACAGATAGACTCTGAGAACTATTACGGGATGCATCAAATCAACCCCAACTTTCTGGCAACCAACACTCAGCCAAATAGCTCCATCACCCATCTGTTGAGAAAATGCCCTTCTGAAAGAATATAACAAAATCCAAACAAATCCCTCACTACCTATCCAGGCAGATATACCTGATCTCTCCTTGCGCAGATGACAGACTAGAAAATCACCCATTTCAACAGCTTTTCAACTTGATGATGTCTGATGGTTTTAACCCCGCAGTTAAATGTGCAAAAATTTGGGCGACCCAAACACCAGAAGAAGTGGATAGTAATCTAACTATTGGTCAAGAATGGTGTGTATGTGTTGATTTTGGATGGTTTCGTGACCGTACAAACAGGAAAATCTGTTGGAACGGTTCCTTCTCTTATTTCACTGGACTCGTGCCAGTTCTGATAGCTATCAAAAAAAACTAGCCTCGATTTCATTTCAAAAGCCACCGTCAAAAGCCAAGACGCCAAGAGCTCTGTTAAAATTGATCGGGGCCTGAGTTTTCTGACGATGACTTGGTGTTAGTCTATCAACCACAACCGAAAAATGACGATTATTTGGGTAAATTTAGCCATGAATAATGGTTGCCACTCACAACCAGGTATTCCTGTAGCTCTATAAACAAAGAACCTGGGTTATGTTTTCCATAAAAATGACCGAATTTATCATAACATACTATGTGTAACATTATTAAGTTTCGGCCAACAAACGAGCCAGCCAAACAACAAGCAACAGCAAAAACAAAAGAAGCAAAATCAAATCACACTCAATCTCAACACTCAAGGAAGCAAGAAAACAGAAGGCGCATAGAAATGACAAAATGAAATTGTGCGCCAAGCGGGCGATTTACTTTCTACTGCGCATGTCAGTCCTCACAGTCCTTACTCTGGACCAAGTACCGATTTGGCCGTACAGAAACCGTCCTATGAACGGTAACGAAATCTTTCGGAACGCTTTGTGGGCCGTTTCATGAACGGTCACAAAACGTGTTGGAACGCATTTCACGTTCTGCGCATGTCCGTGACGATACATTGTACGGTATTCAGGCCTGTTGGAAAGAACCTAGAATTCGCACGTCGCACGTCGCATGGAGTGTGCGCTGATTCGTTGTTCAAATGGAACAAGCGCAAATTCCCATGGTGCGACCGGGGGGCGGAACGCCAAACTGTCAGGCAAGTGGCCAAGTCAGGCCATATAAACTTACAGCCTAGTTACTATTTTGATAGCAATTTTTTTTTGTGTTGTATTTAGGAGAATCTTTGAGAAATTGCCTACTTGCCTTTAGAATATATCAACTATGAACAGCAATATCCAGAACGGAGGCACTCTAAAACTAATGTGTTTGAAAGATTGAAGAATCGCTTTATTTGGTCCGTGTCGTTTAAAATTTTAGTAAACAAATAGAAGGTATATTTAAAATTTGTACAAAAATCGAAATATCTCAGAAACTGACGAATGCAGCCATAACAAGCAATTCTTTGATATAATAAAATATTGGGGGTTACATTTAAAAAAAGAGAGAAAATCTAGATTTTGCAATCTACATCACCTTGTATACGAATATGCATCGCGGGCTTTGTTAGCCGATTTTAAAACCAGATAACATTTTTTATCCATCCGCCTTAAAAAAAATTATTTTTGATTCATCACTTTTTGATATACAGGACGTTCATTTGACAGCGATTTGGATATAAAAATGGTCATAACTTTTGAAATACCCTGTATAATGTAACGATACCCTATATTGAAAGAACGGAAATCAAAAAATGCATGTTTGCATCACCACGTAGTTATGGATCAACCTGTATAAATAATATAATATAAAATATAAAATATTTTCTGAGCAAGGAGCATATCCGTGGCTACAACTTGTATATACAACTTTTTTCGCTATCTTCTACAGTAGTGGAGTTATCGACAGAGCCGGTACTAAAAACCCACCTTGTATATTAAGCTAATTTTACTGCATTTTAGCTCTACTATCATGCCCTGACAGGAATACGACAAATTAGCAACAACCTTGTATACAGCGATCATATGCGGTAGATGTACTCAACAGGGTGAAAGGTATCCCCCCGTATACTAATATTCCGTGCTTCAGTAAATCCCGAAATCCCCGCTTGGGGTCCCCTACTTTAATATATATTTTAATAACTGAGCAGCTGCGAAAATAAAGCCTAAATATGAAGCATTGCAGTTGCTATGAAGTAGTTAGGTCAGACGAAGTTTGTTGACGTTGTTGAAACATCCCCTGGCAGCCCGTTCCAAGCCCTGGACATTTAAAAGGCTCGGTGGATTTATAGAGGATAGCTCAGGGGGACAGAGCCCGTTTGAATACAAAAAGGTATAAATGCCGGATTGAAAATTTACATTCAGGAGCATAGTCAAGATTTAAATTCGGGGTAAGTAATTATGGGATGGACATTCGCGAAAGTCTTTTTAAAAACTATTTATTGATTATACAGGGTTACTGGTAATTCGACCACTTTCCTGCAAGAGGTGATAGAGGGACTCAAATGTAGTAGATTTAACCCCCCATACAGAGCTGTCATTACTTCAAGTAAAGTACTTGAAAAATGTATTTCAATTACTTTCTGGTATTTGAAGTACTGTACTTCAAATACATTTTTTTTGTGATATTTGTACTTGATTCCCCAAATACTCTCTAAGAAGTATTTGTATTTGGTACTTGGCACAAAAAATATATTTCAAATACCTGGCATTTTTATTTGAAATACTAAAGAAGTAAAGTACTTGAAAAATTTATTTCAATTACTTTATTGTATTTGAAGTACTGTATTTCAAATTAATTTTATTTCCCAAATGCTATAAGAAGTATTTGTATTTGGTACTTCCGCACTCTCTGCACTGCGCAAAATGCCGGTGTGCCGTGCGGCGGCGCACATCTTAGCCGCCAGAATGCAGAAGGCAGTCATCCATGGGTCCCTTCGTCTGCTTAGGACGCACGATTCGCGGACCCAGTGATTGCTCACCTCACGGTGTGAGGAGTAGTCGCTGGGAAATGGAACAGCAGCCCGGTGTGTCGGAGCCCGGGTTGCACCTTTTTTGTTTTTGTTTTGTTTATATATATCGACTCCGGCAGATCTGGTCGTCAGAACTGTCCGGCAAAAACAAAGTCGCTGCCACAAACATGCTTGCGGTCCCATTGTTGTTATACAGCTTTGGTGCTATCCACTGGAAAGTGGAAGAGCTGCGACAAATCGACATAAAGACCCGCAAAAGGATGAATATGGAGGGAAGTCTACATCCTAGATCCTCTGTCCCGCGAATATACCTCCCGCGACACCTGGGAGGGCGTGGACTATTGAGTTTGGAGCGTCTGCACAACAGAGTAGTACTGGCCACTGCCTGCTATGTTACGACGAGCACCGATCCCCTGATCCGCTTTGTGCGAGAGCACGAGATTGCGGGTAAAGGAGCCTTCCTTTTTAGAGCAGCAACACGGGCAGCCGAAGAACTTAGTCTCACGCTCGACTTCACGCGGAGGTGTCAGCAGTCCGTTACGGAACTTGCTCCCGCACAATTAAAAACCCGGATTAAAACTGCTGAAGTCCAATTGCTTTTAAGACTTCACAAAGATAAACCAATGCACGGAAACTTCTACAAACATCTAGAAGAGCATGGTTTATCTGAGCAGTTGACCATCTCCTTCCTAAGGTCTAATGGGTTGAAGTCGGAGACTGAGAGCTCTAAAATGGCTTGCCAAGACGGTGTCTTCAACACCTTAGTATACCGTAGCCGGATTATGGGTATGGATGTGCCCGATATCCGCTGTAGAGCCTGCCTGCAGGCGCCAGAGACCCTTACGCACCTCTTGTCGGCGTGTAATGTGTACGCTGGCACAGCCTACGTCTATCGGCACAACGCGGCTCTACGAGTGCTATACTACCATTTAAGGCACTCATACGGTATAGATGAGACACCGGTGCTGCCGTATGCTCCAGGGGACATTGAGTCCGTTGTGGAGAACGAGAGGTGCCGAATTTACTGGAACTACTCATTCTCCACGCTCGAGCTTATACATGCAAATAAGCCCGTCATAGTCCTCCTCGACTACCAACAAAAGACGATGTTCGTTATCGAGTTCTCGGCGCCTGCCGAGGGGAACATCGTCTCTAAGGAGGAGGAAAAGCGGACCAAGTATCAGGAGCTCCTCGGACAACTTCGCAGGCTCTGGCCGGACTACACTGTGAGTCTGCTAGTAATGGTCATTGGATCCCTAGGTGGTATGAGGGATACGCTGCTCTCTGCACTGCGCAAAATGCCGGTGTGCCGTGCGGCGGCGCACATCTTAGCCGCCAGAATGCAGAAGGCAGTCATCCATGGGTCTCTTCGTCTGCTTAGGACGCACGATTCGCGGACCCAGTGATTGCTCACCTCACGGTGTGAGGAGTAGTCGCTGGGAAATGGAACAGCAGCCCGGTGTGTCGGAGCCCGTGGTTGCACCTTTTTTGTTTTTGTTTTGTTTATATATATAATATTCTTATAGTATAAGTAGTTTTGTGATTCACTCACGTTCCATGTCTTTGTAGTGTCATTCAAACAAAAATCAGTTTCTATTTTTATTGAAATGTATACCGTTTTTCCATTCATAAGGTACTTTTTATTATTCAACAATAATTATGAAATACTTGAAATATCCATCGCCGTATTTGAAATACTATATCAAGTAATTCAAGTATTAGTATGGTATTTGAATTACTTTTTTAAGTACTTGAAATATTAGTATCGTATTTGAATTACTTTATTTGAAAAATCAAGTACCAAATTAAAGTATTTGATACTTGAAGTACTTTCAAAAATAAAATTACTTGGTATTTGTACTTTGACGCATGCGACTCTGGTAATTGGTAATTGGTATTTGAAATACTATTTACTAGTACTTGTGACAGCTCTGCCCCCATACGTAATTTCGAAAACCGATAGTTTTCGAGATAATTAACATTTAATGTTTTTCAACCAAATAAATGTCCAAATTTCCACACTAGATCCTAAACTAAGAAAAAAACCTTTTGTTGATTCTGATAACTTTTATTTTAGTATTTAACTAATACATACACAAAGCCAACTTAGTATCAAAATGTTTCAAAACACTAAACAGTTCCAAACTAAATACAAATATTTAAAAAATTATCAACAAAATTTTTACCTTCACCGTGAAAGAAAATTATCTAGCTCAAAAAAAATTATACAAACGGTTGAACAAATCGCTAAAAAAACTTTCCTACCTAATAACCTTTTCAGAAATATTATAAACAGCAATGAATAAAAATCACCTATTCAAAAAGAACGAATGACAGTACAATCATTATTGATAACTCAGTTACATACTAGAATGATATTGAATTAATGCAAGCGTACTGAACTAAAATAAGTAAACATGTTACGGATTTTTAACGTAGATTTTTCATTGTTCAGACAAAAATGCCATATTTGAGGTAAATATTAGAATTGCATTGAATTTGATAAATCTCAAATACAATTTTTGTCCATACATATAGTAAGCTAATTTTGTAGTATCATGCCCTGACAGGAATACGTCGAATTAAATTAAACCTTTTATACAGGGTGGCCAATCGGGTGACGATAATAATTTTTTTTTAGATAGCCCGTACCGAGACCTATCCAAAATACCCCCATGTATGTGTACCGATTATTGATATTTTTCGAGTTCTGATTTTTTTTTTGAAAATTCAGAGATTTTCCAGTTTTTCCAAGAAATCTTCAAAAACAAAAACAAGAATGCTTTTTGGCTTTTATTTTTTTCTGCAATTATACTCAGTATTAAGCCTATTTTAATATCCAATAAAGAGAACCTGTACATCCGAACAATGATTAAGTACATTTTGGGCCCAAAGTTAGAAATCTATGTTTTTACTCAGGAGACCAAAACCTTCAAAATAAAATTAAAAATACTTATGCCTGGTTTTGGAGCTCCAATCTAATCTTAAAAACTCTGCAAGACATTGCACTTTCGAAATAATAATGAAAAAATCGCACTAATGGGGGCATTTTGCGCGGTACGTGACTGTTAAAGGTAAAAAGGTGATAATTTATGAATTTCCAAATTGATTTAAAAAATTATTATTTTACTTTATTATGACAAATTAAAGAAAAAAAACTCATAACAACTAATAGACATGATAATCATTGATGTTTTAATCACTTTTAATAAAAAAATTAATACCTGTGCTTTTTGCTGTGTACTATTGAATTTCTGCTAAATTAAGTTGTATGGAAAGTTAACAAAGGAAAAGAATAATAAAACAATAATCTGACTTTTAATTCCATGGCGGAATTACCTGGGAAGCGTTATCGTAGCATACGCCATCCCTTTTACTTCCCGATAGCTGAGGGGAGGATTGTGATCATGAAAATTTTCGATTTTGAGATAATAGGTTTTTTGGGCGTTTTATAATGTCTACATAACGAAAATCCGCGTCACTCATTTCCGTCGTTCTGTCTGTCGGTTTGCCTGTTGGTCTGTCTGTCGGTCTGTGTGTCTGTACGCGTTTTCCTAGCCTCGTAGTCTCAGTAACCGCTGCATGGACTGTGATGAAATTTGGGCAGCAATATGCTATGTCTTAGTAGGTAATGCTGCTATAATTTTGGAAATGGTACATGGGCGGCGGAGTAATTAAAACAAAAATTTCAAATACTCCTGAAACTTCGTTTTTAAGCGTTTTAGAGGTCCTTGATCATTTTCTGCGTTTTTTGGTGGGGGTGGAATTTGGTGTTTGGGGGGGTGGGGGGTTGAAAAACTGAAAAACTTGTTGTATTCATGATAGGCTGTCTACTGACCTGTCAAGGAAGACCTAGCGATATAAATCACCTTTTTAGGTCCATCCGAACATTACCTTGCCTATTACCGAAAATTAATTAACACATCTGCGCTTCGCCGACATGAGCTCGCAAAAAGATACTCTGAAAGAAAGGGATGGCGTATGCTATGACATTGCTTCCCAGGTAATTCTGCCACGAAATTGGAAGTCAGATTATTGCTTATTATTCCTTTCCTTTGTTAACTTTCCATACAACTTAATTTAGCAGAAGTTCAATAGTACATAGCAAAAACACTTCAAAAATCACAATTTGGGTATTAGTTTTTTAAATTAAAAGTCATCAAAACATCAATGATTATCGGGTTTATTAGTTGTTATGAGTTCTTTTTCTTTAATTTGTCATAACAAAGCAAAATAATAGTCTTTTAAATCATTTTGGAAATTCGTGAATTATCACCTTTTTACCTTTAACACTCACATACGGCGCAAAATGTCCCCATAAGTGCTACTTTTTCATTATTATTTCGAAAGTGCAATGCCTTGCAGAGTTTTTAAGATTAGTTTGAAGCTCTAGAACCAGGCATAAGTATTTTTAATCTTATTTTGAAGGTTTTGGTCTCCTGACTAAAAACATAGATTTCTAACTTTGGGCCCAAAATGTACTAATCATTGTTCGGATGTACAGGTTCTCTTTATTGGATATTAAAATAGGCTTAATACTGAGTATAATTGCAGAAAAAAATAAAAGCCAAAAAGCACTCTTGTTTTTGTTTTTGACGATTTCTTGGAAAAACTGGAACATCTCTGCATTTTCAAAAAACAAATCATAACTCGAAAACTATCAATAATCGGTACACATATATGGGGGTGTTTTGGATAGGTCTCGGTACGGGCTATCTAAAAAAAAATTATTATCGTCACCCGATTGGCCACCCTGTATACACATATATGATATAATATCCAATCCATTAAATGGAAAAAGGAGTTCAATGAACGTTATGTTTATGTTCAATACATACATTTAAATGTACCAAATCACTAAATTTAGTTCCTTCCATGCAGTATCCCAGGTTTTGTGCCCAATCGGCCAGTGCCGGCTGTTGTAAATGACGAAACCTGTTCGTGCCAGATCACGTTTTCTGTAATATTCACTCCTAAAACTTACATGAACGACTTCTTGACAGAGCCTTATTCCACATTGTATCAAGATTTTATTTCGCGAACACTTTGTATATTATTCGCTCGTAAGAAAAAGTAACGTTACATTGAAAAATATTTGCAATATTACCATTCTTGTGATACGTATAATTATATTACCATACAACCGATGAACTTTGACATGTGATGACAAGTGAACATCGTATTTATGCGGCCTACGGCAAACTAAGCGTCCAGTACTATTCTTGTCCGTCGGGCTATGGCAGGGGGTGCTCGTAAAGTCACATAAAAATACCCTTATAATTTTCAAAGAAATATTAAAAAAAATCAGTGTCGTGTTTTACAATCTATACCTACTTTGTGATTAGTGCAAGTGAACCTTCCATTACGATGGCGGCTGTCGTGAGATACTACGAAGATTTTATGAGGAAAAAAGCGGGTACGTCAATTTTGAATGTCATCGTTATTAGATATTTCAGTTATTTGTTAAAAATTAAAAAAAGCTTGGACCAAATTCACCCCACTTTCTATTTATAGAGTTTTGAAGCTGACAATATGCCGTATTGATAGAATTTGGATATGACCGATTATTGGGTAAAATAAATAAGTTATAGAAAAAGTTAAAATGAAAGCTTTAAGGTTGTTAGGTATCTATTAAGGAGTCAAAAAATGTATTTCATGCAAGGATGTATCATAAATTATACACATTTCTCTGATGAGAACGTCACATTATATATCATGAGCCTTTTTATAGCCCTTAAGTGCTATAATGAAATATCAAACAGCACTATAAGCTTTTTAATACATACATCGTTCGATTTTTTGGAAATTAAGCTGCTGTTTCTTGCTTTCTCTGCAGCTCCTTCAGCTTGCTTTACTAGCGCTAACGCCTCGGGCCTGAAATAAGGCTTCGGGCCATAAAAGCCTCTTTAGGCCTTTAATACATAAATAACTATTAGAGGGTTGGTCATCAGGTTGTAGCGCAACAACAACAGCTACGTTTTTTTTTAATAGAAAAACAGTATATTACCGGATAATTGGTCTTCGAATTCTAAGTGAAAACTGTAGCTAAATTTAACTGTTATCGAGTTACAGAGTTTTTAAGATGACAAATAAACCAAATTAATGATGAAGTTATTTGTAATACTACTACTAACCAGTAACACATCGTTGATAATTAGATAAAGAACTAGAAAATTTGTCATCTCTGTTTGTTAATGCTTAAATAAAACACAATGCTAGCATTGAAGACGCATTGGTACAGCTGATTTGTGAGACGAAACGGCAGTATTTCATTAAAAACCTATCGAAGAATAGTAAGTTTTTTGTAAATTTATAATTTTCTCTGCAAATTGTTTTTTATCTGTTTAATGGTTTGTAATGTTGAATAATTTGTACGCTGGCGTTTTCCCTATAAATATACAAATCACTGTGCCTGAAGATGACGTGATTTAGTTTTCAAAATATTGCGTATAGCAAATTAATAAAAAAATCCCTGAAAGAAGTAAGCAGAATCAAGCCTAACCGACTAGTTTTCAACTGAAACAGATGTATACTTTTTTCACGGCAATAACCGAATATAAGCGTTTAGTAATATATTGTAAACAGTCTACGGGCCTCCGTACACAGGTCGGTCTGATCAATGCGTTTAAGAGTCATACAAGACGCTGGTTCTGCTCTATCCATGGTACTGCTGCGTCTGCCATCCGAACATGGGTCGGAAAAGAATATGACATTCTGCAGCACCTCATTGACCTATGCCCTAGGCATAGGTCATGTATAATAATAAAAACAGGACTAACATGATAGTATAACTAAACATATCACTTCCATTCTGATCCCATGCGTGTAATCGAAATGAATAAAATGTGTCTTTTCAACAATAATTATATACATTGCCATATATTTCCAAAGTGTCGAAGGAAGACGCTCCAGTTCATTTGAACTATGACTTCGAGCTTATACGAACTAATGGATGTGGAGAGAATCGTACGCGTGATGGGCTATTATGAAAATTGAGGGTCATTGAAAACAGAGAAACGTTAGAAGAAGAAGAACAACAAAAAGTTTGTAGTTGGTTATAATAGATTAAAAGAAGCATCATAGTTCTACAAACATATTTTTCATGCGGTGAGGATTTGTTAGACAACCGCTAATCTACACAGGGTGTCCATTTAGTGTGTAATTCTTCGATATCTCGCAAGGTATACCTAATAGAAGAAAATGTCAAATACAAAAGTCATTTGGTCACTTAAGACGCATATTCTAAAAATATTTTGAAATATACAAGGTGATTTTAACATTTTTGAACTTTGTATGTTCAAAAACCCCCAAGTATTGAATTTCACCGCTCCAGCTGTGGCAGTTTTGGAAATATTTAAGGGTTCCGGTACGGTTTACTGAAAAAGCGGTGTTGCCGTATCTCAATAATTAACAGAAACAAAATTTCGAAATTGTGAGATCTTACTAAATTCGACATGCGCAATTCATTGCAATAAAAATAAGTAGAGGATTCTATTTAAAATAAATTAAAATCGGGGATATTTGTTTAAAAATTTGGAAAAATAATGTATAACTTGGCAACGTCGCAAACGCGAAAAAAATATTACAAGGCAAGATAGGGTATTAGCAGATATTTCGATTTAAAATAAAACATACAGGGTGTTACATTTAAAAAAGAAATTAAAATGACCTTCAAGTTGCCGTAATTTAAAATTCTTCCAAAAACACCCTGTAGATACAAATTGCTGGTAATATCCAAAATAATATCCCTTTAATATTCAAGTAACTCGCTGTATAATATTATTGAGAAAAGTTAAAGGAATATATCAATTTGGACGTATTACTTGCGACCTTGCAAATCCGGAAATTAATAGAAAATAAATTATAACTTGGCAATGTCGCAACAAATCCCAAAAATATTTTAGGGTTAAATAGAGATCAATGATGGAAACTAGAAGAATTTAAGAAAAGGTTATAGTTCCATATAAAAAAAATCATGTTGATCACTACCCTACTTTACCGCAACACCCTGTATATTTCAAAATATTTTTAGAATATGCGTCTTAAGTAACCAAATAATTGTATTTGATATTTTCTTCTATCAGGTACACCTTGCGAGATATCAAAGAATTACGCAATAAATGGACACCCTGTATAGAACTAAAGGTGTGGAATGACGTATAATATGGAGCAGAAACACTGCTCCAGTTTATTAAAAGAAAATGCTATAGATTACTACAACCCGAGCACTCTAGTGATGTATTTTCCGCCTTCAAAATGATCTGCAATATCGCACTCTTGAAATAACAAACATTTGCCTTTTATTTTTCCGTGCTTCATAAGTCAAATCACAAATATCAACACTAACATCATTCTGGCTACAGTGGCGAGAGCTCTTAGATGTAGCGTAATAAATCTTTTTGAATGCATAAAGGGCGCACAATCAGTTGAATGTACGGCCCAAAAGTACATGGGGGATTGAACTAGTTTTAACAAAAGAACATAAATACAAGGCAAATTTTTCTTTTCAGATCCTAGAGTGCAGCACTGGACCCTAATGGCGAGCCCCCTACCCACCCTGATGATATCTGCTTTGTACTTGCTAACAGTATTAGTAGTACTTCCCATATACATGAAAAATAGGAAACCTTACAAGCTTACGACGATCATCAGATATTACAATATCTTCCAGATAGTCTCTTGCGTATACATTATATACGTGGTAGGTATAAATAGTCATCATATATTATTAAAAATCATTTTGCATGTATCATGTCATAATTATATCACATGCAAGTATGTAAATTGATGAGATATATGTATTTTAAGGTATAGCTATCACTTCTGACAACTTAGAATAACGAAACAGATATCCCGTGGTATTACATCACATATCTGCGATGTACCAACAATAATATACAGGGTTTTTAGAGGAAGGTTGGCCAAACTTCGTGTACATATAGAGATAAACCCATGTCGACGATATTTTATTAGTAGAACCCTGATTTTTTTGATATCATTGCTTTTGTAAGATTGGGTGCCATCACATGACCTCCACGATCCCCTGACTTGACCTCACCCGATCTCCATGTATGGGGACGTGCAAAAGGAGTTACGAACCAAGTATTTGTAGATAATAATAATATAGAACATTTGGTTTGAAATATTTGATGCAGCTTTCATGGCAATGAGAGAACAGATCGGGCTTCGCACCACCACGGTCAAAATACAATGCCCATGCAGGAATTAGAAGCAAAAGAGCGCGCTTTGGGCAAAATTCATAACTTCGTAATTACAAACATAAAACAAATTCTTGTCTTGACTGGATTTATCCTCAATGTCGCAAAATTTTGACAAGATACTTGAGCTTGACGATACACGTTACATATCGTTGTAAATAGTAATAGGAAGAGACGTTTAAAAATCACTTGAAGAATTTTATCGCATTTATTTATTTTTTTACATGAAGTTGAAATTGCACTCACTAATTTGGAGCTACAACGCAACAACGCCCCAAGTAATTTGGTAAAATTTCATATTTGAATTAAAGGGGATGGTCTATTATGTATTTTTAAAGAAGAAAATTGTTCAAAGAAGCAGTTTTTGAAAAAAAAATAGTTAAAACTCGGTATTTTCACCACACTTTCAAAACGTACCCGAACAGCACAAGACAGTTTTAGAATCGAAAACCCGCATGACAGACTTCAATAGTGTTACAAAGATGCAGTGTTGCCAGCGAGCAGCAGTTATCAGTTACTGTACTTCACGAAATTGTGCAATTGCAATTTTTTTAGGTTAGTGAAAAACATGGAAAATTCACTCAATGTGTTTTGGAAAAGATGGAAATAAATCATTTTGGGACTTTCATACACAGATGTTCAAAAGGGATTAAATTTGACATGATTGTGTTTTAGCAGAAACTGAAATGGAGGTTGAAGTTGGTGTCGTTATACTTACTAGGTTGGATGAAATATAAAAGATATCTAAATTTAGGCTATCTTAGGTTTAATTAGGTTTGTACCAGGTGGTTACGGGGGGCCTGGGGGGGCTCGGCCCCCCAGAGGTTACTGATATCAAATATGTTGAAAAATCTAACCAACCTCACCTCAGGTAAGATTGTCACCTGTTCGGCTTTTAGTGGCAACGGTCCAACGTCAGTCGCACGTTTCAATGATTTATTGGAGCTGACATCGGCCAAATATAACAATAAAGCTTAATCACAAACAATATTAAAGCCACCGTTTTTACATAAAAAGCTAATATACAAACTAAATAAAACAAAAAATAATACATAATACCTACTTAATCATAAAAATCAGCTAGAAACAAAGGAACATTGGAAATAAGATATCTTTAAATTTAGATAGTTAAAAATGTAGAACGATTCACGATTTTTTGTTATCCTTGCGCAGGAGTCATGCTAATCTTCTCTGTAACGTTTCAATTCAATCTTAGTATATATATGGTCGAAGCGATGTTAAATATCGAGCAAATGTTGGCAACACCGCACCTATTATCAACTGTCAAGCAGTACCTCACTTCTAAAATTGTATAGTTCTGTGTGCATGCCTTACTGAAATATGTTGAAAGTACAGTTTTTTCAATTTTCTTCCAAAAAATGTGCTCCTTTCGCAAATTTTATTTTTTTAAATCACCTAACAGACCATCTTCTTTACATTGTTAACAAAATTTTCTCAAATCGCGTGTGGCGCCGTGCGCAATAGACCCACTAATTTTTGTAAAGCTTTTGATAACAATATCAGCTCACAAATAATTATTTCGATAGTATCTGTGACTAATTATTACTTCAGATGAAAAAGGATACTCTTCGAAACAAAAAACCACTAAAGATAAGTTTAAGAAACATTTGAAAAAAGTGAAATGCCGAATTTTGAAAATTCCTGAAAATAATATACAAAAACAACGACTTAAAAAGATCAGGGATGTTTAGGGCACGGGACTATTAAACGGGCTTATCTATGCGCTCACGAAATTTGCCTAACCCTCTGCCAAACACCCTGTATAAGTGGTTAATTAATTTTCAACAAAAAATAAAAACATCAATCCTTGGATTACATCAAATTCAAATTAAGGTGAATGCTGCTTATGATGACTGCACATCCACCACACTTCGAAAAAATGATCCGGTGAACTTAGGCATCGTTTTACCAGGAAATAGTCAAGAGGATTGGAAATTTTTTATTTGCTTCCTCAAACTCGGTCAGTAGATTTGTTGATGATGAAATAAGCGCGACTATCTCAACATACATTTATTTATTTATTCTTGTTTATTTCTATATGGTAAAATATGTTTCAGATATCAACTGCGGGATGGGTTCAAGGTGAACTAAGTTTGGGTTGTCAACCGGTAGATTACTCAAATTCACCAACTGCGTTACAAATGGCGGCAGGATTTTACTATATTTATCTACTGAAAATGGTAGAACTTATCGAGACGGTATTTTTCTGTTTGAGGAAGAAGTTCAATCAGGTGACAGGTTTACACATATACCACCACGCTTCTACTTTTTGTTTGACGTACATCGGATGCAGATTTGTCGCAGGTAAAGTATATTACGTAAATAGGGGGCTAAAGTTATTAAAAAAAGTTGATTGGAAGTATTATACACACGTCTGTTGCTTCTGGCTTATTGCTTCAGCTCTGAGGCGGAATTCATAAGTTTCCAAAAACTTGGCATTAATGGTTCTAGTATAATGTTCCATATTTTCAATTAACTAGTAGTAGCTAGTGTTACAATTCTATTTATAAAAGGCGCAACTGCAATATTTAGTTTTTTCTTGCTGCCTGGAGGGAAAAGTAGAGCAGAGAAGCTTTGCGCTGGGGCCCTGCAGGACTGTCTTTCAGGAGGAAATGTAAGCCATATAGAGGCAGCTCTAAATAAGCGGTAGCAGCTCCGAGAGCCAGGTCATCTTTAGCTCAAGAATGCCCTGTCGCCCTTCAAAAACTAGCAAGCCACAAGAAGGTGACCCTAATATGGGCTCCCGGACAAATTGGTGTACCGGATACCAAAAGAGCGGACCGTTTAGCTAGGATAGGGGCCGACAGCCCCTGCATTGGCCCAGAACCTATACTTGCAATTAGCAGGCGCCAGGCCAATCTTGCCTTGAACGACTGGGCCTACAAGGAACTGGCGAAGGCCTAGTTAGAGAGAGAGATGACTGCAGGCAAGCTAAAAGATTCATTTCGGGTCCTGATAAGGGCCGAACGCTATGGCTTCTGGCCATTGCCGATTCATTTGTCACTAATGAGAGTGGTAGGGAACCCCATCTGCTCCAGATGCTGAGAGGAGGACGAGACAGCGTTCCACTTCCTGGGCAGATGTATTGTGTATCGCAACCTTGGGGTCAAGATATTCGGCAGGACGGAGTCACTATATTCAAGGACAAGAAGCTTTCTAGGACGAAGGATTCTAGTGCTTTCAGTGTTGGTTTGGTGGGGTTGGCAAAAAATGCTAAAGATGGCCTACTAGCCTGGCTTACCCTCCCCACCACTACTGCTACTAGTCGTTTCTTAAAAAAAAAATGAAAATATTTTCAGTGTGTTCATGATTTATCAAAAGAAAAAATGAGATATTTATATTAGAAAATACATGGAAATATAAAAACTATGTGATTCTTATTAACACGATTTTTTTTCTAAAACATTAATACCTCCAAATAAAGAATAGAGAGTAATAATAATTGCTGTATTTTTAGGTGGTATGGCATCAGTCCCATTAGTTGTGAACAGCTTCATCCACATTCTGATGTATGCATATTATTACATGTCGTCATTCGGACCAGCCTGGCAGAAAAAATTGGCACCTTGGAAACCAAAACTGACAATGCTCCAAATGGTAAGCATACAAAGATTCGTGATAACAACATTGCTTCTAGAGTGGCGCCGGGAAACAGTAACAAAGCCTACGCGAACCACAAGGCCAATGCACCAGAGCAGTCGATGCCGTTGACAGAAAAAACAGTAAGAAATCAAAGCAATCAAATCTACGCCTAACAGTAGTGTTTAGGTTATATTTGGGTAAAAGTCCCCAAGTGATGCTCGGCTTAGAATCAAAATTGGCGATCAGAAATGTCCCATCGCTCAAATGATTTAAGATATGAAGGTTATGTTATAGGCAAGCCTAAGTCGTTTGCCGACTTTGTTAGGAAACAAAATTAGCTATAGCTGGGAAGCGGCAAAAGATATATTAAAGCGAAGTGTACTCTTTAAACCGAATTCCAAGCTTTCGGAGAACTATGCCTCCATCATCAGGGCTGAAATATTGAATTAACATAAGCAACAGGTAAGCAAAAGATGGAGTTTATACTTACAAAGTTTGTTGAGATTGTTGCTTAGGTTAGAAAATACGCAATGGAACATATTGGTTAGACTCGCACAAAAATTCTTTAAAAAATATTATGATATTTAATAGTATCCTCGTCAATTAGTTCGTCACACACAACATTTAGGTTAAAAGATCTATAGATTGATAAAATAGAATCAGATATCTGTTACGTTCGAGGACTGGTACCACAATAAAGCGTTTTCCAACCCAGACAGGAAGCGAGGTTATGAAATACCTGGAGTGGGGAATGTCAATCAAATGTCATTTCAGAAGTATCAATTATAATTCGGAACAGGTGTCGATGTTTCTTTCATAGTCCAGGAAACATACTACCAACTACAGATAAAGATATTACTTGTAATAAACTTTTGAATTAATATTATCTAAAAACTTTTATGATTTTTATATAAGTGGTGATAGACGAGAAACTAAGTGGTTCCTAATGACTATTTTTGTACCACTTAGTTTCTCGTCCATCACCACTTATATAAAAATCTTAAACGTTTTTAGATAATATTAATTCAAAAGTTTATTACAATATCTTTATCTGTGGTTGGTATTATGTTTCTTGGACTATGAAAGAAACATCGACACCTGTTTCGAATTATAATTGATACTTCTGAAATGACATTTGATTGACATTCCCCACTCCAGGTATTTCATAACCTCGCTTCCTGTCTGGGTTTGAACATGATACTACGACACTGACAGATATGATCACTTGGCGGACAGATTTCGAACCGGTCTGCGCATGACGTCACCGTGTGACAAAAGTGTACAAGCACATGGCGCCAAAGCATTGATTTTTGAAAGTTTTATTTCGTTTCCTGTTATATCTGTCTTAGATATTTAATATTCATACAAAATGAAAATAGCTCATGCAGAGTATAATATAAACGATACATATTGCTCTGTATCTGAATAAAAAATTGGTGAAATAGTTACACAGAGAATTGATATTAATCGACGCCTGACCCGTTTGCAGTAGTTCCGAGCGTTCTGAATTTCAGATACAAAAATTTGAATCTATGTACTCAAAAAAAAATGTACATTGTGGAAAAAGAACAGAGCCAGAGCGGTCTGGACGTATTTTTCTGAAATCTCATATAAGAGGTTGATTGGAGTGCCTAGTGAAACCATCTTTTTGTGGGAAAATTTCTCGGGTAGGGGGTGGACTTTTTATATACTCCATTCAGGAGCCTTTGATTACCGTTCTTATTTTTTATATATAGATTATGATGTTGCGTCACCAGCTCTTCAAGCCAATTTGCATATGTATTTACTGTATAATTCTCTTGATAAAAGGTAGACAAGAAATAAATAACATGATTTTGTCATTAGAGGTTTTTAAAAATCATGAACAAGCATAATGGCATTATGTTTATGGCGAATGAATATTGATTTTTTTCTGCTAATGATTGGTATAAAAACACATTACCAAATTTTCTTATTTTTTATTTATCCAAATATATATCACAATACAACAATACAATATCTGGGCATTGTATTTAGCTAGTACAGGTGAATTCTCGTATACTAAAGATTCCTAGTAATAACAGGTTTTTCCTCAATTTTTTTCAAAATGTTTTCACACGATGTATCTGTTTAATAATATGTTTGAATTGAAAAGTTTGATCCACTTGTAGTGATGGTTTCTGATGGCCTGGGTATAGGGCACATTATTTGTTGCTCTCTTGTGTTGTAGTTAGGTATTGATTCTGTATATATGAGTCTATGGGGAAATATATTTTGGACAGACAATAAGAACTGAAAAAGGGGTGAATAAGAGCAAATAGAACTAGCCTTTCTCTATATGAACTGAAAATGAAATATCAAAATACGTTCTGCAACCTGTAAATCTCCAACCATCTTTTAGCGCATTTTTATTTTATGTAGCTTTTTTTTATTCCAAATAGGAAAGGCGCTAGGAAAGCTGGATGCACCGTCGCAGGACCCTGTATACTTATTACTTTATATTATTTTACAATGTTAGTGAATTTCAGTTTTCTAATATTCAACCACACAATAAACCATTGTTCAAATATGTGTTAAACTCCAGAATCGCAAATAATTAATGTTTTATCAAACTTTACTACGGTAAACGAGTAAACTCAAGAAAATAAACTGAAAATTTTCGGCTATAACCTGTAACTAAACGAGTAAACAAACCCCGTTTGTCACACGCTGACGTCACAGGTGGAAGCGAGACGGAAGACATCATGCGCGTGAGCATACCTTCTAAAGTCGTAGTATCATGGGGTTTGAAAACTCTTCATTGTGGTACCAGTCCTCGAACATAACAGATATCTGATTCTATTTTATCAATCTATTATAGATTTTTTAACCTAAATGTTGTGTGTGATGAACTAATTGACGAGGATATTATTAAATATCATAATATTTTTTAAAGAATTTTTGTGCGAGTCTAACCAATATGTTCCATTGCGTATTTTCTAACCTAAGCAACAATCTCAACAAACTTTGTAAGTATAAACTCCATTTTTTGCCTATCTGTTGCTTATGTTAATTCAATATTTCAGCCCTGATGATGGAGACATAGTTCTCCGAAAGCTTGGAATTCAGTTTAAAGAGTACACTTCGCTTTAATATATCTTTTGCCGCTTCCCAGCTATAGCTAATTTTGTTTCTTATGAAGGTTATGTATAGCAATAATCATCACACTGGTTATTTTAAAAATGATACATAGGCTGTACGAAATTTCTGTAATTTTTTATACCATTTCCGTTATTTTATGCAATAAACGAGCCAACGTGAAATCGGCAAACTCCTGAGTAGTGATTTTGAAAACAAAGCCTAAATCCTAACTCCTGGTATCTCATAAGCCTGAGCTCGAGCTTGATTTCCGTGAAAATAACATATTTTTTAAGTTACCAAAACTTTATAGATACCGGGTTACAGTAAGGGAACGACCACTGAGACGCAAGCGGATCTATTGGAGCTTCCCAATTGAGCGCTGTATCCCAGCTTTGTTCCTTTAATTAGACAGCAGAGCTTTGACACAAAGTCATGCATACAGAATTCCGCTTTCGGGCTTATATTCACCGAGCAACTTAAACCGCTATGTTATCAGACCTTCACACTTGCACAGGAACTTAGCACGTGGCTTAACCCGCTAAACCCATCAGCTAGATGCATACACTGGGTTCCGGAAAAAGTGAGGAGCTATACAGGGTTATTCACGTTATTCGACACGGAGCATTATGGCTAAAGTATTCGATAAAAAAGAAAATAATAATTTGGGATGGATAGAGATCCATAAAGGCTACATTTTAAAAATATTTTCATGTTATACAGGGTGTCCCAAAAACACGAAATGTATCAAAGTTATGTTTTTTTAAATGGAACACCCCGTATATTATTGCATATTCAGATTCCTTGGTGAATTCTCGTGTGACTTTATGTATCATACATGGGACCTACAGCGAATCGTTTAGGTGTAAATCACCATTTTCGATATAAGTAGATATCAGGAAAAAATTGAATATCGCAGAGATTATAAAATATGGAAGGCTGTGACTTTGCCGTATTACTTAGCATAAAATGCGTCAGCTTTGATGAGACTGCCAAATTTAAATTACGTTTGTGCTTGGAGAAATCGGTCGATGAATTAAGGAAACTTCGATCAGCGATAACTTGATTTTTTCAAATGGGAATGCCTAATTTTTTTATACCGTTAAACGTAGAATTTGATAACCTTTCTAATGATATAAGGTTGTGAGTATCAATCTCTGGTAATTTTCATTTAATTTTAAATTTTCAAACAGATCGGCGTTTTTCAATTTGCCTACCTATAAGCAACGAAGCAGGCCATGAAATATAAACAAAAACCTGTTCAGGTAGAAGAAAACAACTTAGCTGAAAAATACACACGAACTAGACTAAAGGGACAAGATTATAAAAATTACTCACAACAAACAAAGTCTAACCAGAAACAACGGCGGTAACGTATCTTTGGTCAAAGAGAAGCTGAAGTATGGCAGAAATGGATTTTTTCACGGCCTACTAGCTACTGCAATGTACTAGAGATTAGCAATTTTCAAAACCATTAAAAATTTTGAAATAAAATAAAAACTACTAGAGAATGTTGTAAGCAGTTTATTATTTTCATAATAAAATTTCACATTTAATGATATGAAAAAAGTATGCAATTCTGTCAAAGCTCAAGTCAAAAGTACCTCTGACTGGAGTTCTGGAAATTCTTCAGTACCTATTAGCAAGGTCGCAGAAAATGAAGAATGAATTAAAATTTATTCAAATTATAAAACATAACTTAAATGGCAGAAAATTTAAATCTGATTTGTCAGTATTCCTTTTTTGCAATATTTCTAATAGATATTGAAAAATAGAAGGGCTCCAGTCAGAGGTATCGACTTCGACGCAAATTAGTACTTTTTTACTCCATTACATAATATGATTGATAGTTGCGTGCTGGAGCAACAGTCGCTGGTTGTATCTGTTTCATATCAGGGTTTTTAATTGTCTTGGAAATTTTTAACCTCTAGTAAATTGCGGTAGCCTGTAGACTGTAAAAAATATCTATTACTGCCATACTCCAGCTGCTCTTTGACCTTAGAGATGTTATCGAAGTTGTTTCTGGGAGAGTTGATTTGTTGTAAGGAATTTTTATAATCTTGTCCCTTTAGGCTAGTTCGTGTGTATTTTTCAGCTAAGTTAGTTGTTTTCTTCTACTTGAACAGGTTTTGTTTATATTTCATGGCCTGCTACATTGCTTATAGCTAGGAAAATTTAAAATCGCCGATTTGTTTGAAAATTTAAAATTAAATGAAAACTACCAGAGATTGATATTCACAACCTTATATCATTAGAAAGGCTATCAAATTCTACGTTTAACCGTATAAAAAAAATTAGCCATTCCCATTTGAAAAAATCAAGTTATCGCTGATCAAAGTTTCCTTAATTCATCGACCGATTTCTCCAAGCATAAACGTAATTTAAATTTGACAGTCTCATCAAAGCTGACGCATTTTATGCTTAGTAATACGGCAAAGTCACAGCCTTCCATATTTTATAATCTCTGCGATATTCAATTTTTTCCTGATATCTACTTATACCGAAAATGGTGATTTACACCTAAACGGTTCGCTTTAGGTCCAATGTATGATACACAAAGTCACACTAGAATTCACCAAGAAATCTGAATATGCAATAATATACGGGGTGTTCCGTTTAAAAAAACATAACTTTGATACATTTCGTGTTTTTGGGACACCCTGTATAACATGAAAATATTTTTAAAATGTAGCCTTTATGGATCTCTATCCATCCCAAATTATTATTTTCTTTTTTACCAAATACTTTAGCCATAATGCTCCGTGTCGAATAACGTGAATAACCCTGTATAGACGTTTTCTGTATCTTACGAAGGAAAGTATTTGGCCGCACCGTTAACTCTTTTATTAGCCTTGGTATAATGGTTGTTCATGCAATAGCTGTTGATGCTGAGATACATATTGTCTTTTTAAAGAGGAAACTATTCCTCATCACACATTTCCTCTGTCCTCTGAACGAAACAGTCACGCCGTCATCAGAGGCATCCCAGCATGAACTACCGACTCAAAAATCAAAGAGCAGCTCGAATAGAAGGGTTATGCTCCCCACCATATGATTCGTCTGAAGTGCAATGGCGGCGTGCCCAAGACTTTGGTGGTTGTAATTCTACCAACGACTGAAAAATCCCAGCAAGTGTTCATTGAACATGAACTTCTGACACTGTCTATCAGAGTTGAGGTTCATAAGAACTCTCGTTTGATAGGACAGTGCCACCGCTGTCAGAAGTATGGACACGCTCAGTCCTATTGTACTGCTTCACCAAAATGGCTTAAATGTGCCCCAGACCACCTGACACATCTTTTTTTATGGTCAGACTCTCGCAATGGTGTTCCCGTCAAGGGAAGAGTGGGAGTCTAGGGAAAGACAGCTCATCGAAGGAGGAGGACAGGTCTGGTACACAGACGGTTCACTCGCTAGAGAGGGCTCGGGCTCGGGAATCTACGGATCCCATACAAGACTTTCACTCCCTCTTGGGAGGCACACCACAGTATTCCAGGCTGAGGTCTATGCGATACTTGCCTGTGTAAATCGTGGAAATTGACGGGTCTAGGAGGCGGATTACTATCTGCTCTGACAGTCAGGCAGCCATCAAAGCACTGGGTGCTTGGAAAATAACGTCGGGACTGGTCCTATAGTGCAGGAGGGCTCTTGACGACATCTCAGCTAAACACAAGGTATCACTGATGTGGGTACCTAGGCACGCTGGGGTAAAGGGTAATGAAATGGCGGATCATCTGGCTAGGATGGGATCCGGAAACAGTTTTGTGGGCCCGGAACCAGCCTTAGGACTGTCTGCAAACTTGATTAGGAAAACAACTGGAGAGTGGATCCAGAATCAACACTCTCTGAGATGGAACAACATCTCTGGTCATCTCCGTCAGGCTCGGGAGCTATTAGCAGGGCCTGCAGAGAGAATAGGACGATTTTGTCTCTCTCTGGATAGGAGTAACTTGAGATTGCTAGTAGGCTTATTGACGGGTCACAACACCTTCAGGCGTCACTTGTTTGTGATGAGGGTGGTCAACGACCCATCGTGCACGTGGTGTGGTGAAGAGGAAGAATCCTCGGCACACATCTTGTGTCGCTGTGAAACCCTGGGTTATCACAGACTATGCTGGGCTCAAGAACCTTGGAACCAATAGAGATAAAACGGATAGGACCTAAGAATGTACTTGCCTTTGCCAAAAGGGCAGGTCTTAGGAACTAGCGCGGATAGAGGCGCAAAAGGGCCCATCGTGTGGCCTATGCACCAGCCACATTCCGTGCTGGATAGCCTCTGGTCCTTGTTCATTCATTCTCGCAATGGCTAAAAGCCTATGGCGTTGTAGAAGCGCTGCGAGAGAATAAGTGTCACTGCACGTTAGATTTGAAACGCTGTAGCTTGTAGACGTCGGGAAACAAATTCTCCGGCAGCTCATTCCACAGCGTCGAAGTTCTCCAAAAGAAGGCATGTCGGAGGAGACTGGTTCGGGGAGTAGGGACCTCGACCTGGTAAGGATGAGCTCGCAGAGCCTGTCTAGTGTTCCTCGTTCGGACGGCCTTTGGTGTTATTATCTGGGAGAGCTCACTCGAACCTCTTCCGTGATAGAATCTGTAAAACAGGGACAGTTCAGCCACCCTTCTTCGATGTTCCAGGCTGTGGAGGTCCTTTGTGATGTTAAACGTATCGATTAGTCTAATTGTTATCTTCTGGATAGTGTCCAGAAGCCTCAGAGGGTGCTTCGGAGTGCATCCCCATACATGGAACAATACTCCAACGATGGTCGGATCTGTGACTTGTAGAGCAGCAATAGTTGCTCTTTTGTACCCAGCTTTCTACAGCGGAACAAAACTCTAAGCTTTTAGGATGCCGTTTTAGCAATACTGACAACGCGGTCGTGCCAGCACATGTTATTGTTGATGTTGATTCCCAAAAGCTTGACCAAAGGTAACTCGACTACTGGGTGACCTCCATTTCCACAGTTGGTAAGCCAACGTGAGACTTCTTTGTCAGTGTCTGTGCCCTCAAACAGGTGCTCAACTGTACGAAGTATGGTGGGGATCGTCTAGCAAACAATCCCACCGCTATGTTCACGCCTAGGCTGATTCGGCAGATCATCGCACAAAACCTAGCCACCTCATAAGCCGAAGCAGCCAAGGATGCAACCTTGACTTCACCTGCTGATTCCAGCTCACCTTCGACTGCTCAAAGTGTGGACTTGGCAACATCGCTTAGGTCCTTGCAGCAGACAAATAGTCCCCAGATAAGCGCCATACAGAAACAGTCCTCTTGTCAACATTTCTTCTTTCATTTCAGGTACAATTCACTCTGTTGATAATCCACGCTCTAAGCTCCCTAACACCAAACTGTCAAGTACCAAGAACACTGCTGATGATCTACATTCCAAACGTCGTAGTCATTTTCAAGATGTTCTACGACTTTTACCAGAAAAGCTACACGGCGAAACAACAGGACAACGTTAAAAGCAAACCTAAGAACAATCACAAGAAGTCCGCAAAAGCAGCGTAAAAATCCAGTGCAAATGTGAATACGTTTACGTGAAATGACTGTCCAAAGCTTTCAAATATTGTACAGAACTATTTATTTAAAAGCCGCATTTATCCGGTCAGAAATGCAACGCCATGTACATACATTATGATTGTGTATATGTGATTTTAAAACAGCGACCTTTAACATCACTAATTACATTAATTTTAGTTAAAGGTTGCTGGTTCCTGTTTGTGGAAACAATAACGATTTTGTAACAAGTATTAAGGGTGGCCTTTGTTTGTACTAGCTTGTACAAAATCATAACTGGAAATTATTTCGCTTCTCGCCTCATTGCAACATTTATACAGGGTGTCCCAAAAAATAGTGTCAAGCGGAAGACCAGAGATAGAGCACACCGAGAAGTATCTGAATCACCCCATATATGTTATGCAATATTTTGTAGTTTTCGAGTTATGAATTTTTTTCTGAATTTTAGAGAATTCTCTACCTCAACAACTTAAAACTGTTCAAAAAAGAAAATTAAAATACTTTTCCAAATTCTCTTTTTTGCTAATTAATCTCCTCGAGTTTACTGTTCATACATAAAGGAATCGGCTTAGTAAATCTGATGAAAGTCGTGAAAATTATGGTGTAAAGTGATAAATTTGCGTTCTGTTAATTATGACTTAAATTTTCGACTCGCAATTAAAAATCTAAAGAGGCGATTTCATGATTTCTATGCAGGTCTACAAACTTCTTCACACACTCAGCTCTCATAATCATTAAAAAAAAAAGGAGTACTTAATGGGGCTACTTTGGCTCCAATCGACCTTCAACGACAAAAGGCGAAGATTCCTTGAAATTAGGGATGGGATTCCAAATGAAACGATAACTAATTTAAGGGCGCTAATAGCAGAATGATTGTCAGTGCCGCAATAAAAAACATTCAGTGCGATTAGAATATCGATAGATGACCACCTGTGTCACTTTGCTAAGATTTTTTTACATGTACGACTTGTTTTTTGTAAGTGGGAGATTGTAAAATGAAACGAAATTATCAGATTTCTTCACTAAGTTTATTAAATTTCACAAGAAATTTTCAAAATGTCTACCTTCTTGTTCGATGCATAATCTACATCTTCTGAAAAAATTGTTTTTTAAATTAACAAAAACTCTTCGATTGTTTTTTATTGTTTCTTCAGCCTGTGTTAATTTTTTGCATAATTCACTGATGTTTCGACACTCTTTAGCATAAACTAGTTTTTTGTAGTAGCCACAAACAAAACACTCAATCGGATTGAAGTCAGGTGACAGTGGGTCCACCACGACCTATCCATTTGTTGCACAGTCTCTTGCAAAAAACAGCATCGTTAAATCCAGTTGTCGTGCACTCGAGGTCCGTAGGAATAGCCAAGTAGTCAGAAAACAGAAACAACACCAATCCAAACCGATAGAACTCAGAGTTCGTAGGGAAAGCCAAATTTCGAATCTGCGTGCACTCAATAGTCCGTAAAGAAAGCCCAATTGTCAAAATAATTCACCAAACAAGAGTGTATCGTTTTAAAGCCGCAAAGACAGACAGACGACCGAATGAAGACAACGAAAGCACAATGACACATTTTGAAAAGACACCACAATATCCTAGCTATCTCTTTCTAACATCGTTTAATGCGTTAGCGTTAGCTCCCGGTTTTGAAGAATGCGCTCCCTGTGGGTTTTTAGCAAGAAATAGGATCTTTTTTAAAAAATGTTTAATTTATGGAACATTTTTAACGTTAATTATTGCGGTACTGACAACCATTCTGCTATAAGCGCCTTATTGATGAATTGAAAATCACATCGCTAATTTCAAGAAATCTTCGCCTCTTGTCTTTGAAGGTCGACTGGAGCGAAAGAAACCCCATTAAGTACAACTTTTTTTCAATGATTGTGATAGCTGAGAGTGTGAAGAAGTTTTTAGACCTGCTTAGAAATCATTAAATCACCTCTTTGGATTTTTAATTGCGAGTCAAAAATTTAAGTCATAATTATCAGATCGTAAATTTTTCACTTTACACTAAACTTTTCATGACTTTCATCAAAGTTACGAAGCCGATTATTTTGTGTCGACAGTAAACTCTTTTGAGATTAATTAGCAAAAAAGTGAATTTAGAAAAGTCTTTTAATGTTTCTTTTTTTAAGTTGTCGAGGTAGAGAATTCTCTAAAATTCAGAAAAAAATTCATAGCTCTGAAACTACAAAAAATTGCATAAGAATATGGGGGTGATTCAGATACTTCTAGATGTGCTCTATCTCTGGACTTCCGCTTGACACTATTTTATGGGACACCCTGTATCGTATAGTAATAAGATCAATTTCAAAGTTCAATTCTGAAATTTGTGAAGCCATTTATGATGCGTTAAAAAGCTTTTAAAAATAATTTGATTGTCTGTTCTGCTTGCCACTTTTTTTAGCTGTATTTACAATAAAATCACAAGAGTTAGAAGTTTCACTAAAACGAAAATCAAACTAAAAACTGGCAAGACCACGGACATGTACTTGTTCAGGCATGCAAATCGAAGCAACATTATAATATTTTTCCGTGGGTTTGTGCCACAACTGGCACTCCAGTGATTGCAGAAGGATACAGCCGTTTTCGGTGTATGCATGTAAAGGGGCTTCTAAACGGGCAACACTTTTACAGCAATGTGTGGCTGCAATAGTATGGCCGGCAACATTGTCGGTAATAGCAGCCCACTGTCGAATATTTCTTGTATGGCTCGGCCATATTGCCACGTATATCCGGTATCGCCGATACATTTTAATGTGTTGCAAGCACGTGGCCGGACGATCGCTTGGCGAACGAAAATACTGCAATATTGCTGTTTTGGCTTTTGTTTGTTGTTGTTTTCGATGGAAATTTCAGAGGGTAAAATGGCTTATACTTGGACCAACGAGCGCATTATAGACTTTATTAATGAAATACATTCACATCCTGAGTTGTAGAATGTGGAAAGCGGCATATATAAAGACAAAAATGCCAAAAAGACGAATGGGCTGTAATTGCTAAAAAATTTGGCATATCAATTGAGGAGGCGTACAAAAAATTTAGAAGCCTGCGAACATACGCAAAGAATGAGGAGGAAAAAAAGATTAAAAGTAGTATGCTCGCGGCAAACCAGTGAAATGGTTCGCCTTCGATGCCACAAGAATCTCCCGTTGCTAAAAACCGTAGAGTTATCGCCAGTCTTATCGTGACAGGGACTGCTTTTTGCATATTTGTATCATTTCTTTTTATTTTTGGTCCAATTGTCCTTAAAAGAAATTCAACGTCACTCTTAGACATTCTTGAAAAGTTTTTGAATAATTTATCATCAAGACTTATTTCCAAGTTCAAGTTATCTAAAGTTTCACGCCTATTGAGGTAAGGTCGACTCCATAGTCTTCTCTTTTTTTTGCTTAACGCTGCTCCTACAATCCGGAATAGTTTCTCCGGAAGATGCGGGGAGCTGAAAAGGAACCGACGATGGGCGTGATAAATAAACAGGTGCGCGCTACATTAGAAAGAAATGGAAACAGTCATGTTAACGCGTCGCCCGAAATTTGTAAAATTGAAGAGGAAGGCGATTTGCAGATGTTTTTTATCCCAATTCCTGACGCTTCATTTTCCAATATTTTTACATGAAATTTTCATATGATGTTTAGAAGGAAATTGCCCAGAGTGATATCGAAGCAGTTTTTCATTTTTGCTTCTGGGCTTTTCTTAAAAAAATTACAAAGTTGACAAAGAAAATAGGCAACTTCACGCGATCATATTTCATGTTCAATCAATTTTTTTCAAAAAATGCTTCGATGGCCCCCTGTGTAATTTCCTTTTAAACTTGTAAAAATTTCATTCAAAAATATTGAAAACTAGAGCGTCAGGAATTGGGATTAAATCACTTGAAAATGACCGTTTATGCTCTCCGTAGGAGCCGCCTTAATTTTTATTTTAAAACAATATAAGCCGCTGATACGTGTATAATTTCATCAGTCATTGTAGCTTAATTGTGTAGCTCGTATACGAACAAGTTTGTGGGCCATACTATTGCAGAAAATATTGCAGAGATATATCTTGCCGAGCCATATGCTGCAATTAAACGTTGTCGTGATGGCTATAGTTGCCAACATTATAGCCACATATTGCAGTGAAAATGTTGCCCGTTTAGAAGCCCCTTAAAGATTCAACTTGTATGCAAGTCGATGTTTACACGTGCTAATTTAATTTACTGGCGCCACTGAATCTTTGCATGTGCAAACCCGCCTTTACTCCAAAATATCGAATGGTAGCACTTTCACCATGGTTCAAAATTTTTTGTAGCGCTTTCACCATTGTTGAAACTTTTTACTTTCATAATATTGTGAACCTGTAAATTGAAACCACATTCGTTTGAATAAACATATTAAAGTTCCTTGTGCTGATCTTATAGTTCAACTTGGAAGCATTTTTGGTTTTCTATTGTGATTGTTTACTATTAACTTTGATTTGATGATATGATCGGATTACATTCATAAGATAGTCAGTTAGTTACCACTGATTTTTTGAGCTGGAAATAATCAATCAACGTTAGTGCAAGTTCAATTAAAAAATTTGTTTGATATTTTATTTTCTTTCTACTTTGATAAATGCCAGCCAAAATCTCACTTATTTTTTTTTCAAACGATTGTTTATGTTCCTTTCATTCTTTAGATACAGCACGATGAACTTGAACCAATATCCATTTGCGATTATTGTTACCTAAGCAGTTTTTTATTGCTCTTCTTTTGTAATGTAAATACACAATGTATCGAAATAGACGGGTGTTTTATTACAACCTTTTAGCCAATAAAATCGAATGTTATCTCACAAAACGTGTGTTACTGATCCTATTTAATAACCTTAGCAATACTAAAAATTTCATAATACTATTAAAAACACCATAGCGCAAATTCACGTGTAATGGTTCAAATAGAATCACGTTTCATGGTTAATTTTATTGCTATTTTATTGACAAAGATAGGATTGCTCACTACGCCAATATGCCTGTTGATGGAAATTTCCGAATTTGGGGTAATGTGTCTTTTACCTGTTTCATGACACCCTGATCCCAAAAATCATGTTCGGTTTATCTCACGCCTACCTGTCATTGAATACTTGTCTCATGTACCACTGTACTGTACTAAAGATACTGATCTGAACTTTATATTTACAGAGCTTACTACTATGGCAGTGGTTAAATGGCTGTATATAATTTTTAACTCCATTCATTGGCGGCGAAGCAATCAACAAATAGTCACAGTTAAATAAAAAAATGAAGTCAAGTTGATTGACTCAGTACTTCCCACACCAGTTGCAACCAAATCATCGCCCGCCTGTCGTCAAAAAACATCCAACACAAAAACTAGTAAATAGGTTCCTAAATATCTCCGTAGGAATTAAAACGACACAATTCAGCTTCAACTGGACGAAACAAAACAATAAAAAAACCCCAAATTGCTTAAAAACGAAGTTTGAGCTATTTTTATATTTTTAGTTTTTTTATTATCGCTGCGCCGCCACTGACACGATTTTTGAAAACCATACGCATTTTTCATCCTTGCCGCGGTATAATAATTTGTCTAAGTTTCATTAAAATTAATTCCATAATTTCCATGTTGCTAAATTCTCAACGATATAAAGCAATATACTCGTATGTATACGTCAGACAATTCTAAGTCCCTTGATTTCTTTAATAGCCAAGGCAATGTTCGGATGGACCTAACAAACGTCTATTATTCCGCTAGCTCTTTCTTTCACAGGTCAATGGATGGAATAAATTTTTGAGTTTTACAACCCCCCACCCCCTAACCACAACAATTTCACCCCCACCCAAAAAAAGTAAAAAATAATCAGGAACCCCTAAAACGCCTAAAAACATAGTTGAAGCTATTTTTATATTTTTAGATTTTTTATTATTCCGTCCGCCGCCACTGACACGATGTTCCCAAAACATACGCGTTTCCCATCCTCCCCGCGGCAGTAATACTGTGTCAAAACTTCATTAATATCCATTCGATAATTTCCGCGTTACGCAATATAGAACGATCTAAAACAACACTCGGATGTATACATCACAAATAAGTCCCTTGGTTTCTATTATAAGCAAGGCAATGTTCGGATGGACCTAAAAAAGTGTATTATGCCGCTAGGTCTTTCGTTCACAGGTCATTGAACAGCCCATTATGAATACAACAAATTTCTTAGTTTTACAACCCCTCACCCTCCAACCACCCCAAATTCACCCCCACCTAAAAAAAGTAGAAAATGATCTGGAACCCCTAAAACAACTAAAAACGAAGTTTGAGGAATATTTGAAATTTTTCGTTTTTTGCTAATTACTCCACCCCCCATACAACGATTTCCAAAATTACAACAACATTACCTACTACGACACCACAACATGTCGCTGCCCAAATTTCATCACTATCCATGCAGCGGCTACTGAGATTACGACGTTAGAAAAACGCCAACAGACAGACAGACATACCGACAGACAGAAAGACCGACAGACAGATCGACGGAAATGAGTGACGTGGATGTTCGTTATGTAGACATCATAACACGCCCAAAAAGCGTCTTATCTCAAAATCGAAAATTTTTGCGATCACAATACTCCCCTCACCTATCGGTGTGGGACGTAAAATGACGTCAAGTTGATTGACTCAGTACTTTCCACACGTTATGGTGAGACCATTTTATTATTTTCCCATAGCATGAAGCTCTAATCCCCTGCAATCAAATCATCGCCCGCATCCACGCAAAAAAAGTGTGTTATGCCGCTAGATCTTTCCTTCACAGTTTCAGTTTTACAACGCCCCATGTCCCAGCCACCCCAACTTCCCCCCCACCCAAAAAAGTAGAAAATGATCAGGAACCCCTAAAATGCAGTTATGAGGAATATTTGAACTTGTTAGTTTTTTGCTAATTACGCCACCGCCCATGCAAAGATTTTCAAAATTATAGCAGCATTACCCACTACGAGCCCACAGCATATCGCTATCCAAATTTCACCACAAACCATACAGCGGTTACTGAGATTACGACGTTAGAAAAACGCCAACAGACAGACTGTCAGACCGACGGAAATGAATGACATGGATTTTCGTTATGCGTTAAGTGGGTAAATTTGCAGGGAGGGGACATTTTTTGGAAAGTGGAAGTGGAAATTGTGTATCCCTCACAATCTCGCAATTCGTTTGAGCATAGCCAAAAATATTATTAGACTTCATAACTGCAGGCCAAACCGAACCTCAAACTTTCTGAAAAATAACAACTGCTTGTTCTTGGGTGTAAGCAAAAGCTCATTAGGATGTTTGGCATTTATTATTCAATTAAAAATGCATCGAAATACAAAGTCAAACTATTTAACTAATTTTTTTGAATTAGTTTATGACAAACTGTTTATATTCATAAAGGTTTAAATCTTAATCTAAAAAAAAATTAGTTACATTTTTGAATGAAACGTCTGTGTTCCGAAAGAAAAAAATAACCTCCTAACTAGTTTTCTTCGTAAGAGCGCACAACGACTGCATTATTTTTAACGTTTAAATATGTCTAAATTCACTTAACTAACCATTGTATCTATCAATGTTATTGTTTTGAGATTTTATAATGCAGCGTATATTCAGCATCGCTCATTTTAATGATAACATGATAAGACTCAGTCCGAGAAAACATTGAGATCTGATATCAGTAATAAAGGCGAATTGTTTGTCTATGTTATTTTAAACCATGCGAAACAATACCTGAAAAGTGACAATTTGTCAGCAGTGGAAAAGCTAACTGCAATGTAATCCACAGTTATCATAAACTGAGGTCGGATTTGTAATCAGTAGTCTCAAATTATCCAAAACACGAGGTTTCATCTTAATAGAAAGGCAAATAAAAAATTTCGATTTTTCAGGTGAACCTGAAAATGTGAATGATCTGAAATTTTATATTTTCGTCAAACGAGACTGGAACACAAAACTGCGACCGGAATTGTAATGAGCACCCTCAAATTATCCAAAACACGAGGTTTCATCTTAATATTAAGCCAAATAAAGATTTTCGATTTTTTATATGAATCTGAAGGTGTGAAGGATATCAAATTTTTGATTTTCGCCAAACGAGACTGAAACTCAAAACTGCGGCCGGATTTGTAATCAGCACCCTCAATTTATCCAAAACACGAGGTTTCATCTTAATAGAAAGGCAAATAAAGATATCGATTTTTTAGGTGAACCTGAAAATGTGAATGATCTCAAATTGTTGGTTTTCGTCAAACGAGACTGAAACACAAAACTGCGCCCGGAATTGTAATCAGATCCCTCAAATTATTCAAAACACGAGGTTTCATCTTAATATTAAGCCAAATAAAGATTTTAAATTTTTTGGGTGAACATGAAGATGCGATGGATCGCAATTTTTGATTTTCGTCAAAAGAGACTGAAACTCAAAACTGCGGCCGGAATTGTAATGAACACCCTCAAATTATCCAAAACACGAGGTTTTATCTTAATATTATGCCAAATAACGATTTTAGATTTTTTGGGTAAACATGAAGATGTGAAGGATCTCAAATTTTTGGTGTTCGTCAAAAGAGACTGAAACTCAAAACTGCGGCCGGAATTGTAATGAGCACCCTCAAATTATCCAAAACACGAGGTTTCATCTTAATATTAAGCCAAATAACGATTTTAGATTTTTTGGGCAAACATGAAGATGTGAAGGATCTCAAATTTTTGATTTTCGTCAAAAGAGACTGACACTCAAAACTGCGGCCGGAATTCTAATGAGCACCCTCAAATTATGCAAAACACGAGATTTCATCTTAATATTAAGCCAAATAACGATTTTAGATTTTTTGGGTAAACATGAAGATGCGCAGGATTTCAAATTTTGATTTTCGTCAAAAGAGACTAAAACTCAAAACTGCGGCCAGATTTGTAATCAGCACCCTAAATTTATCCAAAACACGAGGTTTTATCTTAATAGAAAGGCAAATAAAGAATTTCGATTTTTTAGGTGAACTTGAAAATGTGAATGATCTCAAATTTTTGATTTTCGTCAAACGAGACTGAAACACAAAACTGCGGCCGGAATTGTAATCAGCTCCCTCAAATTATCTAAAACGCGAGGTTTCATCATAATATTGAGCCAAATAAAGATTCTAGATTTTTTGGGTGAACATGAAGATGTGATGGATCGCCAATTTTTGATTTTTGTCAAAAGAGACTGAAACACAAAACTGCGGCCGGAATTGTAATCAGCTCCCTCAAATTATTCAAAACACGAGGTTTCATCATAATATTAAGCCAAATAAAGATTTTAGATTTTTTGGATGAACATGAAGATGTGAAGGATCTCAAATTTTTTATTTTCGTCAAAAGAGGCTGAAACTCAAAACTGCGGCCGGATTTGTAATCAGCACACTCGAATTATCCAAAACACGACGTTTCATCTTAATAGAAAGGCAAATAAAGAATTTCGATTTTTTAGGTGAACCTGAAAATGTGAATGATCTGAAAGTTTTTATTTTCGTCAAAAGAGGCTGAAACACAAATCTGCGGCCGGAATTGTAATCAGCTCCCTCAAACTATTCAAAACACGAGGTTTCATCTTAATATAACATCAAATAAAGATTTTAAATTTTTTGGTGAACATGAAGATGTGATGGAACGCAAATGTTTGATTTTCATCAAAAGAGACTGAAACTCAAAACTGCGGCCAGAATTGTAATGAGCATCCTAAAATTATCTAAAACGCGAGGTTTCATCATAATCAAATAAAGATTTTGGATTTTTTGGGTGAACATGAAGATGTGAAGGATCTCAAATTTTTGATTTTTGTCAAACGAGACTGAAACTCAGAACTGCGACCGGATTTGAAATCAGCACCCTCAAATTATCCAAAACACGAGGTTTCATCTTAATATTAAGCCAAATAACGATTTTAGATTTTTTGGGTAAAGATGAAGATGTGATGGTGGTTCGCAAATTTTTGATTTTCGTCAAACGAGACTGAAACTCAAAACTGCAGCCGGAATTGTAATGAGCACCCTCAAATTGTCCAAAACACGAGGTTTCATCTTAATATTAAGCCAAATAAAGATTTTAAATTTTTTGGGTGAACATGATGATGTGATGATGGATCGCAAATTTTTGATTTTCGTCAAACGAGACTGAAACACAAAACTGTGACCGGAATTATAATGAGCACCCTCAAATTATCCAAAACACGAGGTTTCATCTTAATATTAAGCCAAATAAAGATTTTGAATTTTTTGGATGAACATGAAGATGTGATGGATCGCAAATTTTTGATTTTCGTCAAACGAGACTGAAACACAAAACTGCGACCGGAATTATAATGAGCACCCTCAAATTATCCAAAACACGAGGTTTCATCTTAATATTAAGCCAAATAAAGATTTTGAATTTTTTGGATGAACATGAAGATGTGATGGATCGCAAATTTTTGATTTTCGTCAAACGAGACTGAAACACAAAACTGCGACCGGAATTATAATGAGCACCCTCAAATTATCCAAAACACGAGGTTTCATCTTAATATTAAGCCAAATAAAGATTTTAAATTTTTTGGGTGAACATGATGATGTGATGATGGATCGCAAATTTTTGATTTTCGTCAAACGAGACTGAAACACAAAACTGTGACCGGAATTATAATGAGCACCCTCAAATTATCCAAAACACGAGGTTTCATCTTAATATTAAGCCAAATAAAGATTTTGAATTTTTTGGATGAACATGAAGATGTGATGGATCGCAAATTTTTGATTTTCGTCCAACGAGACTGAAACACAAAACTGCGACCGGAATTATAATGAGCACCCTCAAATTATCCAAAACACGACGTTTCATCTTAATAGAAAGGCAAATAAAGAATTTCGATTTTTTAGGTGAACCTGAAAATGTGAATGATCTGAAATTTTTGATTTTCGTCAAACGAGACTGAAACACAAAACTGCGGCCGGAATTGTAATGAGCTCCCTCAAATTATTCAAAACACGAGGTTTCATCTTAATATTACACCAAATAAAGATTTTAGATTTTTTGGGTGAACACGAAGATGTGAAGGATCTCAAATTTTTGATTTTTGTCAAAAGAGACTGAAACTCAAAACTGCGACCGGATTTGAAATCAGCACCCTCAAATTATCCAAAACACGAGGTTTCATCTTAATATTAAGCCAAATAACGATTTTAGATTTTTTGGGTGAACATGAAGATATGAAGGATCTCAAATTTTTGCTTTTCGTCAAACAAGACTGAAACTCAAAACTGCGGCCGGAATTGTAATCAGCACCCTCCGAAACACGAGGTTTCATCTTCATAGAAAGCCAAATAAAGATTTTCGATTTTTTAGATGAACCTGAAGGTGTGATTGACAAATTTTTTATTTTCGCCAAACGAGACTGAAACTCAAAACTGCGACCGGAATTGTAATAAGCACCCTCAAATTATCCAAAACACGAGCTTTCATCTTAAACGAAAGCCAAATAAAGATTTTCGATTTTTTAGATGAACCAAGGTGTGAAGGATCTCAAATTTTTGATTTTCGCCAAACGAGACTGAAACTCAAAACTGCGACCGAATTTATAATCAGCACCCTCAAGTTGTCCAAAACAAGAGGTTTCATCTGAAAAGAAAGCCAAATAAAGATTTTCGATTTTTTATATGAATCTGAAGGTGTGGAGGATATGAAATTTTTGATTTTCGCCAAACGAGACTGAAACTCAAAACTGCGGTCGGATTTGTAATCAGCACCTTCAAATTAATCAAAACGCGAGGTTTCATCTTAATATTAAGCAAATAAAAGATTTTCTATTTTTTTATAGGTGAACCTTGAAGATGTGAAGGATTTCAAATTTATGATTTTCATCAAATCAGACTGAAACTCAAAACTGCGACCGGATTTGTAATCAGCACCCTCAAACTATCCAAAACACCAGTTTTCATCTTAAGAGGAAGTCAAATAAAGATTTTAGATTTTGGAGGTAAACCTGAGAAGGTCTGAAAGATCTGACATTTTTGATTTCAGAGACTGAAAAACAAAACCACGACTGGATTTGTACAAAAATAATAATTTTTATTTCCGAAATGTAGTAAAGTCTATATAAACCACCCGTCCTATAAAAAAATCAATAATCTTACCTCAAGATGCAGCTTTACAGTTCCACGGAAATAAATACACAAATAATGTCTACCCAAATCACTCTAACGGTCATGAATCCAATCACTAATTTTTCTTCAAAACAAGGTAAAGTAACTACTCTGTGTTCTCGAACCGGTAACAGGCTGTTACAGAATAATCCTATATTCCACCGAATATACAATTGGCGCACAAAAGAAAACCCGGATTTTTCGGCGACACACAAACAACCTCGCTGATAATAATTGAGACGTCAGTAACAATGCGGATACTATCGGATTTACATGCGATATCTGTCGATGACAATGCATCAAGTACATGCCCTGAGTACTTTTAGACAGGGTAAATTAGATGGTCTCGGAAAATACTTCCATATTTCAGTAGGTGAGAGGTACACAGTCTGATATTCTAAGGAACCTTTATTTTCAGCCTTTGTTAGGTCTAAGCTAGAATACCATAAAGTTCATTCGAGCAATTAAGAAAAAAATCAGCGAAGGCTTGTCAAGTACCTGTGGTTTAAATTAGATAGCGTATATCCACCTCACGGCTTTCGCGATCACATTTTAATAAGTCGTTTCAATTTATCTAACTTATCCAAGCGTGGATACGTTGCAACTTTGCAATTTTATTCAAATTAATAACACGATAGTTCCTTGCCCGGCCCTCATACAAATTTGTTACTAAAGTCACCACTATATGTCATGTGTCGTAAAAATGACAAAGTAGCAGCATGTGTTAATATATTTTGTTGCACTATTGCGAAGCTAAGAAGACATATTCTTCTCTGTAGGATGTAATTTATGTCATTTGAAATATCTGAAGTAATTTATTGCGACCTAGTTTGAGTGAAGATTTTTTTACTTTACGTTTATATAAAATCGTCCAGCTTACATATATTATCTCTGTTCGTTAGTTGTGAGTTTGTAAGTCTTTTAAGACATATTTTTCTTTTGTCCTTATAACTACAGTTATATTATTGATGAAAATTGTGATATTAGTTATATCTTGTATATCTACCTGTAATTTTTAAACACAAGCTTTGTAGTTGTACTTTCACTTCTCAAGGTACAGTGAGATCAGTGAGATGGTAACTCCAGAAAAGAAATTGGCGCATCACTTTACCAGCGCTTTTAATAGTCTTGACCTTCTAAGGTCTTGGGTTGCCTTTATGCTTCCATTGCATATGTTATGCTTAATCCGCGGAATGGACTAGTGTCATGATGTTGAAAGTAGCATTTTCGCAAGCAGGACGTTGTATTGTATACAAAAATAGTCACAAAGGAGCGGTCAGTTACATTTTTTAACCCTTAGGTTAGGTTAGGTTGAAAGTGAGTGGGGCAGAGCTGCCTCCTTCCACTGCGACTCAACTGTGTCTATTGTGGCTCACACCTTTTTAGAGTTGCAATGCCCGCGAATGGTTCTGGTCCTATGAACACAGATTCAGTTCCTCCTTTTGCTAGCGCGTCGGCCAATACATTGCCTTCCACTCCGCAGTGACCCGGAACCCAAATCAAGGATACCCTGTTTCCCGTTCCAAGTTTGTTGAGTAGGTGCATGCAGTTCCATACCAGTCTTGAATCAACCCGACTGGAGCACAGTGCTTTCAATGCAGCCTGGCTGTCTGAAAAGATTTTTATAGATCTGTTTGTCAGGGGCCTTTTGATTAGTTCCCTGACTAAAAGCTCTATGGCAATCATTTCTGCTTGGAAGACTGTGGTATACCTCCCAAGGTTGACTGAAATTTCAACTCTTGGATTGGTGCCCACTATACTCCCGCTCCTGCCCCCAGTTCAGACTTGGAGCCATCAGTAAATAGCGCAAGATCAGAGGGTGATATAAAATCGTCCCTCCTCCATTCGTCCCTGCCTGGGAAAAGGACGTTATAGGATCGCTCTATATGCGCTTGGGGAACCATACAGTCCGAGACCATTGAGACATGATGATGAGTAATTTCACCCATTATACCCGTTGTGTCTGGACGTAGTTCCGTTTTGTCAGATCTGCCGGTTGATAGCAGTCTGTAGGCGACCACTTTTGCAACTCTTTCCGCCTCAATGTGCATGGCTAACGTTGGTGATGGCCAAATAGGCGGTGCATTGCACCGTCGCCAGCCTGACTCTGGCTGTCCGTTGTAGGCATTTCTGCCACCAGACAACAGCGCCATATACTACCATGGGTTTGACCACCGTCTGATATATCCAGTAGGTCAGTTTAGGACTAACGCCCCAAGATTTGCCGCAAATCCTTCTGAGTGTCCAGAGGGCGAGTCGGGCCTTTTCGATTCTGTTATCCAGGTGAGAGTTAAAGGTGAGTCTTTTGTCCAATATAAGACCAAGATATTTCACCTCCTCTGCAAACTGGATTGACTCACCCGCTAATCTAGGTAAGCAGAGCTTGTCTAATTTCCGTCTTTTGGTTCCCTCCTGCACCAGCTGTCGATTGTGTTTAATGCTTGTTGAAGAAGTTCAGAGACGGTCCTTTCGTACTTCCCTCTGACTACAATAACGAGATCGTCCGCACAGCACTGCACTTTTAACCCTTAGTACCTTAATAAAATGGTTTTGAAATCCAGGAACTGAAATTTAAATGCAACCAACGGTTGCAAAGTGCGGTTTTAATCGCGCGGCCATTGTTGCCTAATAAACACATAAAAATTAGCCCTAAGCTGCAATTTGGTCATTCTGGCGCCACCTTAATTTCAGCAATGGGAGGTTTCAGACGTATTAATGACAACTAGATATTACGACCATGTGGAACACAGAACATGCAATAGGTTAGTGCGGAACTCAGAACTATTTCAGACTGTCATTCGTCACGGTGACTAAGATTTGACGCTTGCGTCCTATGGATCTGTTGCAAATCGTCAAATATACGTCGGTCTCGTCCCACCATTCCTACTCTGCGGTTCCCACTGCGTTTGAGTTTTATGTTTTCGTTTTTCGTTGTGCTTTTTCTTTTGTCGCTGGTGGTTGTGATTTTCGTTTCGTTTCATATAGGTCAAAAAGCCGGACAGTACGTTGATAGCATAGAACGAATGGTACTGTCATTGCCCATGTGAATAATTGTGATGTTTAACCTTTCCATTTAAACTCGACGGTCAAAAGCGGCGAAAATTAGTCGTAAATTCAATATCGGCATACAGTTGGCGAAAACAACCAAGAAAGTGGTTTAGCGATTCGTTTCAAAGTGTTTTGTATGATTATTCGTGGAAACTTTTTCTCTGCTTCCACGTAGTAGTGAGGGTAAGTCGGCATTGTGTGGCAACGTAGCACACCTCTACGTCTTCTGATTGGCTAATTTGATTTTAGTCCCGTGACGTCACGCGACTAGAAAAATTCAAATATTTTCCTTATTTCCTAGCTATCCCAGGCTTAAAAAAATTGGGAAAAAAATGGCAAGATTTTCATGGCATGCTCTATCAAAAACAATGAAATTCAGTATATAGGTAGATACCTCATTTGCAGAGTACATGAAATGATGAACTTGGTTGTAATTGTTTTAGGATTAGGTCAAAATTAAAACACAAACTTCTTATTTTTCTTTATGCGACATTTCGATTAATATGTAGACATTATCAGGCGTGAAGTTCATTCCTCAACTTCCTTCTGTCTAGTGCAGATACAGACTGTTTTTTTTTTAAATCAAATTTTCAATTATGTGTTGTTGAATTTTCGTTGAATTTAATTACTGTGGACAGTGTTTTACTAATATCTAGCCATACTCTTGACATGTTCTGTAATACAATGAAAACTTCGACTTTCTGATGCCTGATGATGACTTCATATTAGTCGAAACGCCGCATAATGAAAAATAAGGAGTTTTGGTTTTAATTCTGACTTAATCCTAAAAAAAAAAATAACAACCAAGTTCATCGTAGCAGGTCAAAATCGTTACACAAATACATGAAATGATGTTAGTTACGCATACACATATTATTGCCGAGGTAATTTGTAGTTTGGTATAGCATTCAGTCGGTTATGCACGCGGTAGTGAATTACCTCTACGTTTCCTACACGGTTTCGCTAGCAAATTATCGATCCCGTCTATTGTTTGCAAAGACCTTGATTCCTCGCTATACAAGATATTTATTATCATTTTAAAGTTTTATAAATCGTTAAAGTCGATATCGCGTCTACATTTTTTATTCTGTGGCAGAGCGATACTTTACGAAAGATTTTCCATCATGATCATGTACTATATTAACTGTCGAATTATGCAGGTAGATTACAAGCATATATCAACATATAATAATAACATTAGCCATCTATTTTCATTGTCTACATGTCTTGGTTACATGCTGGTATAAGGAGAAAGCGAAGTTCAGCTGAAGTTTAGAAGAACGACTGATCTTCCACTTAACCCTGGTTACATAAAGAAAAAAAAAAGAAAATAGAAAAAGTATAGAAATTAGACTTAAAACTAGTATGCTAGTACTAGTTAACGCTGCTCCTACAATCCGGAATAGTTTCTCCGGAAGATGCGGGGAGCTGAAAAGGAACCGACGATGGGCGTGATAAATAAACAAGTGCGCGCTACATTAGAAGGAAATGGAAACAGTTATGTTAACGCGTCGCCCGAAATTTGTAAAATTGAAGAGGAAGGCGATTTGCAGATGTTTTTTTATCCCAATTCCTGACGCTTCATTTTCCAATATTTTTACATGAAATTTTTACATGATGTTTAGAAGGAAATTGCCCCTGTGTAATTTCCTTATAAAGTTCATGTAAAAATTTCATGCAAAAATATTGAAAACTAGAGCGCCAGGAATTGGGATTAAATCACTTGAAAATGACCGTTTATGCTCTCCGAAGGAACCGCCTTAACATAAAACAGCTATGTCACTGAGGCTGATACTAGGAGAAAGGTGAAAAGAGAAAGAAAAGCGTTTGAGAAATAACTTAAATCTTAGATAAGGAAAGAGAAGGAATACCGCGTGCTAGTTCGTTGCTATATGAATTAGTTGTGACAGAAAACGATTAGCTGTCAAAAGTTTGGTGGAAAACAAACAATTTGGTACGGTAGTATTTTTTTATGATATTTAGCGTTTTTAAAACCAAATATTGTAAAATATTGTGGTGTGCATAATGGTAGGGTGTGCAGCTTAGGGTTGTAAAAGCCACAGCAGCACGATGGAGCGAGGAATCACTTTTCACCGTACTTTATTTACAAAGCCCCTCTCGACAAATATTTTAATATCTACGTTGATCTGTGAGGCATATGTTGCTGTCGCCGACGTACCGTGTCCTGGGATGATAGTGATTTGCCTGGTTCCACGCATGATATTAATGTACTGTCGTCTCGAAGCTGTAGATTGGATTGGATGTTATTACCAGCAGCTCATTGATGACAGCAGAAATAGTGTAGGGGATAGGACAGATCCCCGAGGAACACCGGCGTTTAATTAAAATACGTCTCACGAACAGCCTTCGACTACAAGCAGATAACAGCGGAAAACAACAGAAAACGACTAAACATAGCGGAACCCAACAGAAAAGAACAAAAAACAGCTCAAAACTACAGAAATCAAGCAGGCAACAACTGTAAACGATAGAAAACGACCAAATACAACCGAATAGAACAGAAAACAGCTCATAACAACGGAAAGCAAGCAGATTGTAACAGCGCTAAAAAATAGAAAACGGCTAAACACAGCCGTACCTATACAACAGAAAAGAACAGAAAGCAGCTCAAAACAACAGAAAGCAAACAGATATATAACAACTGTAAACGGTGGAAAACGACCAAATACAATCGAACAGAAAACAGCCCATAACAACAGAAAGCAAGCAGATAACAGCGGGAAACAACAGAAAACGACGAAACACAGGCGAATACAACAGAAAAGAACAGAAAGCAGCTCAACAAAACAGAAAGCAAGCAGATAACAACTGTAAACGATAGAAAACGACCAAATACAACCGATCAGAATCAAAAAGAGCTCAAAACCACAGAAATCAAGCAGATAACAGCGCCAAACAATAGAAAAGGAGGAAGGACGACAACAAAGAGAGATCGGTCGTTCAAAAAGCTACTCAGCCACTCGCATAGGCCAGGTGGTAGTCCACAAGCAGCAAGTTTGACCAGAAGTCCCTCATGCCACACTCTATCGAAGGCTTTCGATATGTCAAGTGCTTCTTTGCTTAAAATCACACAGCATGGAGGGTTGTTTTAAAAACTTCTGGCACATAACCTAACACGTACACAAAACAAACGGGATCACGGTCATGATTGGACGTGAGGAAATATCACGGAAATAGTCTGTGGATCGAACTAAGTTGGTCCCGTGATATTCATGAGCCATAATCTGAGATCGACATTTAACATTATGACGTCACAGCTACGGTGACCAATCCTGGCGCGTTCATAGTCATATGATATTGTTCTAATTTTGTGAATCTTCAATCGTTTATATTTATTAATTGAAAACATTTTAAGTTATTCGCATTAAATATAAATATTATTAATAATAAAGGGTGAGCCAACTTAAGGGTTAGAAAATCAAACGTGTATTTTTTCTAAACGTCAAATCGTTTGACATTTCAAATGTCACATCTGAAATCTCCAGTCAATACCATTTGTAATTATGTCGTCGTTTAGCGTACAGTAGCGTGCTTAAGTTATTCCAACTTACTACGAAAATTCGCATTCTGTGACAACCACATTTCGCAAACTCCGAAGTGAATACGGTCGATTTGAACGACCATCTGAAAAGGCTATACGAAAAATGGTGCAGAAGTTCGAGTCAACTGGTTCGTTGTCTGACCAGCGATATTGTTCCGCATCGGCGTTCAGTGTGTTCAAATGAAAACATTGAAGCAATTCGTGAGAGTGTCGCGGACACTCTATCCACCTCCATTCGCCGACGTTCACAGCAAGTCAACATTTCTTATGACTCTCTGCGGCGAATTTTGAAAGACGATTTGAGTCTCCATGCGTACAAAATTCAGTTGATGCAGGAACTATTGCTAAATGATCACGGAAGACGTCGAAGGTTTGCTAACCGGATCTTAGAGCAGCTGTCAAGTGACAATCGTTTTTACGAAAAAATCATTTTTAGTGCGAGTCTCATTTTCATTTGAATGACTACGCCAACAGACAAAACTGCCGCATCTGGGGCGATGAAAATCCAAGGACGTATGCAGAGGTATCCACAACGGGTCGCTGTTTGGTGTGGATTCTCAGCACAAAGAGTGATCGGGCCGTATTTCTTAAAAAAACTGGATGGCAAAGCGGCAACCGTGAGTAGCGTCAATTACCGAGCGATGTTGGAAAACTTTTTGTGGCCGATATTGGATGGCATGGATGCTGACAACATGTGGTTTCAACAAGATGAAGCGAAGAGTCATACTGCAGACGAAACCATCGACTTTTTGAAATCCAAATTTCCCAATCGCTTGATTTCGTTGAAAGGTGATATTGAGTGGCCGCCAAAAGCTTGCGATCTAACCCCATTGGACTTCCTTCTTTGGGGTTATGTGAAAGGAAAAGTCTATGCCAACAATCCCAAAACGACTCCAGAGTTGAAAGGCGTGCAATTGGTGAAATGCAGCCTTATGCAGCCAAATGTTATCAGGAGTTTCAGTCGCAGAATTATGTACTGCAAGAAGCGTCGCGGACACCATTTGCCCGATTTTATCTTTCACGTATAAATGGTAAAGGCCAATGTTTGCAATACAATAAAGGATCGCAAAAGATTCGAAATAGTTTGAGTTTTATTCGAAAAACAGAATCGCACCCTAAATTTGGCTCACCCCTTACATTTTTTAAAAACCCTAAAAAATATCAATGGTATTTTTCTTCAAAATCCCGATTCGTGTTACTTAAACATCAAGAAAGAATCTCATTATTGCATTCCAAGGATTTTGTTGGACAAATTTCTTTATGGCATGCTTTCAGTCCGTAACTGTATCGGAGATGATCGGCATTCCGTAAACAGATTGTAAATTTATTTCAGGAGCAGCTTTTATATATCCCGTATACACCTGTCATTTTCCCCTTGTTCTAGATTTAGCGCACTAAATCACGGTCGCCCCCAACTCCCAATCGATAAGCTTTGCGTGATAACACATTGTTTGAGGTTGTAAATCCTCTCTGCTCAGTGTGGGTCCCAAGCGGACTCCAATTACTGACCGCATCACACTCAAACGCTCCTCGCAAATAGCTATTTGCATAACAAGTTGGGGAAGTGATGCACTTTGCACTGGCGCAGAATACGAATGCAGAAAATGCGTCTTCCGATGGATTATGTCGAGTATTTATTTTGTCTCCGAGCAGCCAGGAAGACGCAGCCTAAATGTTAGGGTATCACGACTATAATGGACAGGTCTAAAAATCTGTTCCAAAAATAGTACTGCTCGGTTGTCGAAGTATAATACTAGCAGGTGAAATCCGAACATCTACAAAAAAAAAAATGGAACATCGTCATCATCATCATAGTCACAATGTCTTAACAGACATGTTGTGAACTCGTAAAATGCATTAAGTCGGAGCTAGAGTATTGCCGACACGAATATTATCAATAGTTTTGAGAACTGCAACTCGCCATCGTTCGCGATTTACTGTCAGTTCAGTGGCGCTCTTGATACTCATATCCAGCAAATGTTTCTTCGTATCCACCCAGCGTGTAGGGGAACGGCCACGGCGCTGCCCACACGGGGCATGACCCTGAGCTACAAGTTTCTCGATATTATCGCTTCTGTGAATATGTGTCCGAAGAATGTAAGCATTCCCGTCGACACAATGGAGGATAGTCTCCTTGGATTACCGAGCTCATCCAGTATGGAGGCGTTAGTTCGATGGGCGGTATAAGGAACTCTCAGCATTCTGGATATATCCTCTTTAAAAGACTGTGCACATCTTAGCAGGGCCCCCTCTAGTACATATCCAACACTTTTTCATTTAGGCGCTATTTACCTACACTGCACCCTCCAAAAAGCTCCTTACGTGTAAGGGCCGTCATAGACGGGCAGCTCGAAGCAGCCAAGCTCCACAGCTCATGTTCAGTTGGCTTGCGGCTGTGGCCAACTGCAATAAGTCTGCTTTAAGCAGTTATGTTGCAGCTAGTTTCGACTGCATTGGGACTACACCAAGCGATCGCTGTTCATTCAATTGCAATATGGACCTTGACGAAAAAACACTACTCTTGCTATTATTAGTGCGTAAACGAAAAAGAAGAAAACGGCCGTAGGATATGGATGTAACCATGTAAGAGATCAGTATGGGATATTTCATGTTTTGTTCTTCCAGTTAGAGATGATTTTACTGACCAAACTGTACAAGCCCCTCAAATCAACTGACACAAGGATCGGAAATAGGATTAGGTTACACGTGGCTCTTTGATAAGGACTGCAACTGTTCGAAGCAGTGAGTGTATGACGAGCACTGACAGCGCTGCTGCCGGGCAGCACGGCAATACTCGGCTGCAAGCCGACAGCATTTTTGAGCTGCGACAGCTAGCGGACTGCTCAAGCAATCCGTGTATTGACTACGATAGTAAACTGTGTATCGCCCAACTACGACAGCTTCAAGAGGTTGACCCCGACTACTTCGAGCTGCCCGTGTATGGCGGTTCTAAAACAAAAGCGTGACGTTTTGTGGATCTAAAAGCTACGATATCTGTTACAAATGTGGCGAGAGGCTAGTTGATTGTCTAAAGATGCCCACTAGAAGATGACATTAGACATCTTCAGTTTACGCAGTTAACCCTCTTTGAACGGGGTTGGATAGTAGGCCAACCAGAACGTGGTGCCTCTTTCAGAGCACTATAACCATTGGTGCATAGAGTCGCTACAGTTGTAGCAGCATGCCGCGCATGCATCAAAAAATAGCGAATGCAGCGAGCTAGACGTTCTGGAGCACGTAGGAGAACTACAGACCGGCAAGATTGTCATCTAGGACTGCTGGCCCTTCGAGACAGAATGCGATCCACTGCAGCTGATGGTGACGCTTGGTATGCAGATATAGGGAGGCCCGTTCGAATCCGCACGGCGTACCACAGCCAAGAACACCGACAATGACATGACGAACGTAGGTTTTATTTGGGGGGTATACTACGAACGCCAACGCGTTAGACAACAGCGGGTGAACGCCGTGATCACCAGTTTTCTGAGCGCCAGGTACAGGGTGTCCCATTTTGGGCACTTTTACGGGGTATCCCGGTTATTTTAGAAGATAGAAAGTTGCGGTTTTCGCGACAGTGTGCTACTTTTTTGTGAAACTAAAGATGCGCGTCAACAAAATTATCATGGCCCTCTTGGTTTTTCAGATACAGGGTGAAATCGAAAATTATCGATTTTGTGACCACCCTCGTATCTCGGTTGTCTTTTATTTTATTGAAAAGTTTAGAAAAAGGGTCTTATAGAATTTTTTCTGAAGAATCCAGTGGTGTAGTTTGATTTTTTCTTGCTAAAACCATTTTTCAGTTATGAAGCAAACATATATTTTTTTAAATGGCATACCCTGTATATCATTTTTAAAGTCAATCGGAAATAATTCAAGCCTTTCAGAAATATATATTAATATTGTTATTTTGGAAATTACGCTCTAAATTTGATTTTTCCAACTTTTACTTTATGTGTAGCAGTAGGCCATGGTTAATCAACTATAAATAATAAGCATCTAAGCAGTTATTACTCTACAAGAGACTTCCTACTCAAATTCGAATAAACAGAATCAAAATACATTTTTTTAAATAATAATGTCTCATTAAAATGATGAATATTGTGTTATTATAATATTGAGTAGATAGCGGGCTATGACTCATCTATTAAAAACAAAAAAGCAAATCTGTAAAAAGCTTGTGAGACTGTCAGCTTTTAATTATATTTATATTAAATATAGCTTTGTTATTTCTGTGTTTTCAGTTTAATTATTGTCAATTTTCTATAATAATGGCAGCTTAGATACCCAGAGAGACAGCAACCGTTTTCAGATATATTTGCTCGTCTAAAAATAAATATAATTAGATACGGGTCCTTTATTCAACCACGTCCTAAAACTTATTTCAAGGAGAATAGGGAACAAAGGGAATCAAACGTATTAGGTTACATAGAAGCAACGCATTCATCATCTTGTAAGCACAAAGAAGAAGCTGTAGGGGTACAAAAATCAACTGCAGAAACAATTCTAAACAATACAATTACCTTTATACAAGTTTAAGATATTTCAACATTTGCACAGGATCCAAGTTTTGGAATTTTTAATCGCCATAACACGAAGGAGACCAATAATTCTTTTAATTCCCATTCAAAGAATAAGAAATTGTACCAGATTTGCATTCAAGAAAATAGTCTCCAACTTGAACCAACATCTCTAAAAGCTCCTCGATGATTTTAGTATTTATTTTGATTCAAATTCAAATTTAATAGTGTGTTGATATTCTTCAGATATAATGTTTGGTTTTAAGTAATGTAATAGAGTAAGTAATATTTACTGAACATTATCACAAATAGTAGTTAATAGCGTATAAAATACAATTAAATAATTGAGTTTAAAAGTATTGAGTATCTTGTATCTTAATAATTGTTTACTTGGATATTGTTTTTAATAGACTAGACATGGCCTACTGCTACAAATAAAGTAAAAAATGAAATTTTGACCTTAGTTTTCAGAAAAAAATTCATACTGATATATATTTTTGAAAAGCTTGAATTATTTCCGGTTGACGTAAAAAATAATATACAGGGTGTTCCATTTAAAAAAATATATGTTTGTTTCATAACCGAAAAATGGTTAGAGCAAGAAAAAATCAAACTACACCACTGGATCCTGCAGAAAAAATTCTATATGACCCTTTTTTAAACTTTTCAATAAGATAAAAGACAACCGAGATACGAGGGTGGTCTCAAAATCGATAGTTTTCGATTTCACCCTGTATCGCAAAAACCAAGAGGGCCATGATAATTTTGTTGACGACATCTTTAGTTTCACAAAAAAGTAGCACACTGTCGCGAAAACCGCAACTCTCTGTCTTCAAAAATAACCCAGATACCCCGTAAAAGTGCCCAAAATGGGACACCCTGTACACCGTGCTATTTGTTTGATGGTTTGGGTGCCACTGAATTTAACAGCAAGTCACTTTCAGTGTGATTCTAGGCACAGATACATATAATGCACGTCATCAGATTGCAAGGGTACGTATTAGGCACGTATTTTGGGAAGGGGGGGGGGGCGATCCGGACAAACATTATATAATGTAACGCCGGTAAAAATCTAAACCAAAAAAATGTACACCCCCACCGCCCCCCCCCCTCCGGACTAATACACGTCTCCCACAAAATTTTAAGATGGTAACCCTAATCTGAACCCCTTCGAAACAAAATCCTGGATACGTGCCTGGGGCAAGGTGCCCCCCTGGGCTCCACGATCACCCTTTTTTATCGCCAACTAAAAAAGTATGGGATTAGATAGGCCGCAACATTCAGTTAGCACCTAATCCTCCGACCACGCTGAACGAACTGAAACATGCTGTGAGGGCAGCTAGAGAGGCTGTACCTGTAGAGTTTATTAACAACCAAATTACAAGCATTACAAGCATGAACGTAGGCTATAGGAGTGCATTTATTAACATGGAGGGCCCACTCACTATTTACCTGTTGTATTTTTTTATACAACTGATTATTGCAAATGGGTTCGTTTATTATTGTCTTGAGTCTTGCAGCATTTCATGAATCGCATCCCTGTTTTTCTGTGTTCAGATTTCACTTGCGAGCAGCATATCTTTATATGACCGCCTCGGGATGAGATGCAGCGGTCTCATGGATGCATTTAACAGCCTAGGAATGGGGTCCTTGCATTGGTTATAAATTCGAGTCAAGAATATCTTTGGAGGAAAGAAAAACGTACTCAAACTATGTTGAGAACAATCTTGCTGATGTTCAACTGAAGAAATTTGTAGTCATAAGTTACGATTCCTTGAAAAATTTTCAACGTTAGTGTCTTGGTGATGCAGATATACCCGTAGCTGCCAGAAAATCCCGATCTGTTAAGGGTCTAGGGTATAGCGCGCGAAATTGAGAATCCATGAAAAGACGTATTCCCGTGTTAGCGAGGAGGCGTGGTCGCCTGTTCCCTTTCTCCAATGTGTGTGTCTAAGATGAGGGGAGATAAGTCCAAAAATCCAAAGGTAAGGTCAAAAGGTGACCATAAAAATGAACTTCGCATTTCCAAGCTCCTGACGTTATCTTTAAACTTACAGTAATGGCTCAAAGAGCAAATTGAAGGAGAAAGCTTGCGCTTGTGCAACTATTTAGCCTTTTTTGATATCGTGTTTGGTTGTTAAATTACAGGCATTTATAGAATGTATGATTTTGCACTGCGATGTTTTTTGCACATTAAAAAACTTTTTTGAGAAAATAGAAAATATTTGTCATTCATTAAGGTCTTAACTATCGCCTTCTGAAATATTATATATGTAGTTTGAAAATAGAGTGAGTTATGCGAGAAATTGTGAGTCCGTGTTTTACATGGCAAATACGTATGTATAAATGTGTGTATCCAGGCCCCTTAAGAATAAAATTATAGCTGTATTTTCCAAATCGGGCAGAATTGTGGAACGTGTCGTTTTGAACACAGAGAAGATAGTCACAGCTATTTGGTATAGTGAACAGTGCCTACATAAAGTCATTGCATCCATGAAGAACCTGAGGCCAAAGTCAAGAATGGACACCTGGTTTATCTATCACGATAATGCCTCGATGTCATCTCCACTACTGAGGTTATAGTCTATAGATCCCAGCCTGTTGGCCAAGTTCTGTTTGAATAAGATCCAATCAGTGTGCCTAGAATTTCTAATAAGAATCTCTGTTTTCCCTCCATTTATCTTGAACAGGATATGTATATGATTAGACATGGATCATTCCAAGGAAACCCTTCAGTCTCTCATCTCATTGCAAAAATATCGAGTGTACCCAATGTTAGATCGATGATCTCTTCGTTCACGTTATTACAAAAATTCGGAGTGTCACCGATATTCAAAAAATATTCAACAAAGTGCCGCAGCTTGCATCAAATATTTGACCACAACAGGACTTAAAACTTCTCACGCACTACTGCCAAACCCCCAGTACCGTAAGTATGGTATACATGTTGGTAAGATCTGGTACACTAGGAATACTTCAAAATTCCATATATAAGACATTTATCGGAGAAAATAGGATAAATCTTGAGTTCTGACAGTATAAAAATTGCCTTCAGCAATGAATTTCTGCTCCCACGGCTCTAGTACAGCATGTAAAAAATGAAAACCACCATTTTGACTTTGACAAAACTTCAATTCTAAGCTATCAACAGATGTTGTCTAAAAGATCGATTAGTGAGATGATACATGGGATATAAATCAGTAAATTACAGACAGGATATTAATGCCTTAAGCAACATGTATCACAACTTAACCACCAAATTACTTACCTAATAGATGAACCAAGAACTAACTTTTATTTAACACTATCTACTTTCCGTACTCAGCCTATGGGTTTTGGTTGAAAAACGTATAAAAATATTATGTTTTACAAAGAAAAAACGCTTAATATCTTCCTTCAACTCATACCTACCCGTCTTTGGTGTGCAGGCACATTACGAATTTTATTCTGTTCCTCTTCATTTTAATTCGTTTTTATTGTGCGTGTTGTGTGAAGTTATATTTTAAAACCGTTAGTAGTGCCGTATCTTTCCAGAATTTTTGTCTAGTTAAACTCTGATGATTATTACCATACAAACGATGAAAACTTCGGTTTCCTGGTAAGTCAACTTATTGGGGAAAAAATACTTTTATTGTTTTTGAGGTTTTTTGTCTATTTTATACTTATTGTAATACAAATCAAATCACTCGTGCGTTTTTGCAAGTGGTGTCCATCATTTTTCAATAAAAAAATGAAAAGTCAGTGTTAGGTTTGGTATATTTATGTTGTTTATGTTAAATTGTTTATAGCCTTCACCATCAATTGTTTTCGTTGCCTAAGGATGACTTAATATAAGTCGAAACGTTGCAGATAGGAAAATAAGGAGTTTTTGTTTAAATGACCTTATCCTATAAAAAAATAACTGAAGTTCATCATAGTAGGTCAAAAACATTTACAAACTAGGAATCTCTGAAATTGCACATTGTTGAGAGCAGTAAGATTCATTGGACAAATGAGTTCATACATAACTGAAAATCTAGGGATACAAGATACTTTATAACCTCGCCTGCATGTTCTGCTTACTTGCCTAGCGACTTTTTTGGACGAATTGATTTTAAATTACAACTTGAAGCTTTATTCTAAAATTATACAATTTTGAGACACTATACCGAAGTTTTGGTTAACCGACCACTTTTTATGACTAATCATGATGATGCAATAGCACATTTTTCAAGTACCAATAACAAAAAAAATAAAAATGAGAATCCGATGACAATTTTTTGCCAAACGGTCTGTTGAAATTTTGCGCTCTCAGATATCCATGATGCCTTTAGAGCTTAAATGCAATCTTATTGCCTATGTTTACTACATTTACAACAAGTTTGTGGTAAAGTAGAGCCCAGAGATATACCATTTGTGTACGTTTTGCGCTATATAAAAACTGCATACCATCTATTAGTACAGTTCATCATTTGGAATAGATACAGTTTTGACAATATTCAATGGTTACCACTATTTTACTGTCGTACTCGTAACCAATTCATGGAATGTGCTTTTAACCAATTTTCTAACAAAACGTAACCTCTTAGAATGGTGAAAATGAAACACTAAGTTGTATTTGAACGTAAATCTGTCGGATGACGTTCACGATGTATATTTTGACCGAACTATGATAAGACCGACACATTCCAGGATTATTAGTGGCTCGACGATGAAGAGGACCGGACTTAGTCAAATTGTTTAGGCAGGTATTGCTACCGTTATTGATAGCAACGCCAATCTGCTTTTACTTTTGTGCGTTACTTTTCTGTCTGAATCGGACGTTTTTTTGGGAAGTGTGACAGCTAGAGTATGTTTCGGCCTTGGGAAGATAATGGGATTTCACAGCGATGTGAATTACCCTGCAGCAGTGAAGGTACGTCAGCGGTTTGCCATTGCGGTGGTGAAAGTAGTGACTATAGTACGGACACTGACAATGAATTTGAACAAAGGGAGGTGGAGGTAGACCAATTAAAACCTCACAAAAGGTCACATCTTAGCGCAGATGCAAAACAAATAGTACTGAATGATAATGTACTAAGGAAGGATCCGGAGAATGAAAGTAAGGGGCGTATTATCAAAAAGACCTCAATTCTAACACACGTTCCATATTCAACAGTATGTGAAATTTTGAGAAAGGGGTCACAAAAGAGGAAGCGTAGGTTTGATGCTGGTGTTTCAAAAGAACTAGATCCTACGATCACAAAATTACTGAGGAATATTGTGTACGAAAAGTACAAAATTAATGAACTACCGACAATCGAATCCGTTCAAAGACAATTGGCTAGAGTGGGGTAACAGTATCCAAGGAGCACATTGCAGCGATGGATTAGGAAGATTGGATTTAGGTACAGAACTGTGAACAAACGAATGGCTATAATGGAAAGTGCAAGGATTGTGGGATGGCGGCACGATTACTTGCATAAGATAGAGCAATACCGGAACGAGGGGAGGTCAGTGTACTACCTTGACGAGACCTGGTATGATACCCATGATACCGCTAAAAAGGGATGGACCGACGGTACAAAGAAGTGTTAGCTAAAAGGCGTTCCACCAAATAAAGGATCCGGTATACTTATCTTACACTGCGGATCATCTGACGGCTAGGTCGAAAACGCACTCAAATTATGCGGAAAGAAAATTGAAGACTGCAATATAGACTACCACAAAAACATGGACTCGGGAATATTTGAGCAATGGTTTGAGTATACACTTATTCCCAATTTAAAGCCATTTGGCGTCATCGTAATGGACAACGCAAGCTATCACTCCAGACAAAGGTACAAAATTCCGAATTTAACGTTATCGAAGGCGGAAATACAAGATTTTCTCATAAAACAGGATTTGTACTTTGAAGAAACTTACAAAAAAAACTGAATTATGGAAGTCCTCCACACTGAACAGTTTGAGAAACAATATGTCATAGAAAGCATATCTAAAAAGTATGGTCATGATGTCTTAAGGTTGCCTCCCTATTTTTGCATTTTCAGTCCTATAGAATTAATTTTGGGACAACTAAAACAACGAACCGAACGTTAAAATTGAGTGTAGAAAGGAATAATTTACCATATGGTTTATACGGTTATATTGAAATGTCTCTACCATATATTTATCAACAGATAATAAAGTTTCAAACATCTTGTTCAACCAACTGATGTATGTGCACCTTATTGGATGGAATGAACATTTTCGTTGTCGCCCACTCCATCGAATTCGAATGCCAGTCCGACCCCGTTCCCTTTCTCTGTCGGCACTTTTTGGGGAGATCCTCACTTTGTAAACAAATGGTATATCTCTGGGCTTTACTATACAAATGGATAACCAGAAAGATGGGCATTATGTTTACCGTAAAGTGCACGGTTAATTATTTTGTGATTTTTAAAATAAATTCCTTTATTTTTAGTAACGTTTTTGAAGTTACTTTTCAAAACATGTTGATTTTGACACTATCTCGCGAAGTGTTTGATACATGATCACCTTCTTTTAGTCGATAATGACGTGATAGCATATTTTTCAAGAACTCATACCAAAATTTCCAAAACGCGACAATAAAATTCTGTTTTATTAAGGTTTTCGTTTTTGGAGGTCTGCATTTTAATGAAGATCTCTAAAAATCAATTTATCTCTGAAACAGTTGAAAATTGGACCCTACTTTATATGACCTTTTTTTGTTGGAAATGTCTTCTACTGTCGTTCAGTCGACTACAGTGTTCTAAAGTATTTTCCATTCATCACAGAACACAATGTATAAACATTTGCTACTGCTTGCTGTAATGTTTTTATAGGACGCCCTGATGCACAATTTATAATGAGTATACGTTCTGAAACGGGATAGCTAAACTTTCACCACCACAGTCTTCGTTCAAATTTACGTTTCGTAGTTTCGAATAGTTTCTTACACAGGTAAAATTAACGCTATACGGTACATACAAACTTTTAATGAGTATCTGCATGATGCTTTATTCAATATACGAGTACTGCGCGACGAAAATAAGTATATGCTAAAGTAGAAACATCACTCTTTAAAAATAATGAATGTGTTTTGCATAACTCAAAGGTTAATTTCTGCGTACATAGTACTGATGAAAAAGGTGTACAGATACAAGGTCTGGACGAACGTTTTTAAATGGTTAGACTTTTCCTGTATCAGGATGAGAGAGGTGCAGGGGGGGGGGGTGGGTACCGTTCTACGGACGTCGTTGGTTCCACTCGTGAGTTTCTAGCATTTTGTTACCAGTTGAAATTATGGTGCCCATGGACAGTAAAATGTATTATTTAGGCAGACAATAGAGATCGTTTTGATAGCGTTCTCCGACATATATAGTACACGATACAATTCTGATTTTAGTAAAAATCACAAACCAACCCCTAACTTTGGTGCACTGTAGGAAGGAAACTGCTGGTCGCACAGGAAACATGTAAAGGCCAAAATTATGCTGAATGTTCTCTCTATAAATCATTTGAAGCTTATTTCGATATCACTTACCAAAACGACGGTATTATTGTAAAATCGTCGCTACTCAGAGCTTCATAGCGGCAACCCCCCCAAAAGGTCGCAATTTTAGGTGTAGATTCAGGGGATCAATGTCTAACATCCCACCAAGTTTTATTTCTTTAAAACCTTTTGCTGTCAAAAAAAACTCTACCGCCTGGACTAACTTCTAATTCACACTTTTTGATATAGCCTTAAGGCTCTAGGGTATAGCGCGCCGAATTGAGAATCCAAGAAAATCCGTATTCCCGTGTTAGCGAGGAGGCGTGGCCGCCTGTTCCCTTTCTCCAGTGTGTGTGTCTAAGATGAGGGGAGATAAGTCCAAAAGTCCAAAGGTACGGTCCAAAGGTCACCATAAAAATGAATTTCGCATTTCCAAGCTCCCGACGTTACCTTTAAACGTACAGGAATGATTCAAAAAGCAAATTGAAGAAGAAAGCTTGCGCTTTGCCACTGTGGTGGCAAACAATCACTCACAAGCAACGATGAGTGACCAAATGCATTATCGAGATGCATGAATAGTTTTCCAACAGTGCACCGCTTCCAGGCAATACCTACTTGTTACTGACCTTAAGATATTGTGGTAAGAGCTCCTGGAGCGCTAATTGAAGGAACGAGGAAATCTTGGCATAAGTTTAAACTTGGCATGCTTATTTCAGAATTGGATTTCCTGAGCTCTTACTTTTGGAACCATCGAGTTTTGGTTGCGTCGTGATAATATGCCCACACTTTTCCACAAGCTATGACCCTTTTGAGCAAGTAATTATTATCACTGACGTCACTCAACAGATGTTGTGCTAGGACTGTCTCTTCCGTTTTGGGAACAGAAAAAGTCACATGGGACCAAATCCGGAGAATATGATGGCTGGTGGTGATTTTAGCCACAAAATTCTTACAAACAACTAGAACTTGCATGTATGCAATATCATACGTTAAATGAAAGTATACTTGACGGAAAGTACATTATAGATAAGGATTTGATGTCTCATTTTTTGTTACAGAATTCTACCTTAATTTTTACTTCCCACACCGATAGGTGAGGGGGGAGTATTGTGATCGCGAAAATTTTCGATTTTGAGATAACACGCTTTTTGGACGTTTTATGATGTCTACTTAACGAAAAGCCACGTCACTCATTTCCGTCGGTCTGTCTGTCTGTCTGTCTGTCGGTCTGTCTGTCGGTCTGTCTGTCGGTCTGTCTGTCGGTCTGTCTGTCGGTCTGTCTATCGGTCTGTCTGTCGGTCTGTCTGTCGGTCTGTCGGTCTGTCTGTACGCGTTTTTCTAGCCACGTAATCTCAGTAACCGCTTCATGGATTGTGATAAAATTTGGGCAGCGACATGCTGTGGGGCCGTAGTAGGTAATGTTCCCCTAATATGCCTCAAACTTCGTTTTTAGGCGTTTTAGGGGTTCCTGATGATTTTCTACTTTTTCTTGGGGGCGTTGTAAACCTGAAAAATTTGTTGTATTCGTAATGGGCTGTCCATTGGTATGTGAATGAAAAACCTAACGGCATGATACTCTTTTTTAGGTCCATCCGAACGTTGCATGCTTATTATAGAAACCACGGGGCTTAGAATTTGTGATGTATACATACGGGTATTGTTTGAGATCGTTCGATATCGCGTAACGCGAAAATTGTTCAATTCAAAAACGCGTATGTTTTGGAAAAATCGAGCCAGTGGCGGCGCAGCAAAAATAATAAAGTTAAAAATATAAAAACAGCTCAAACTTTGTTTTTAGGCGTTTTACGGGTTCCTGATCATTTTTAATTTTTTTTTGATTGGGATGAGGGGTGGGGGGTATAAAAACTGAAAAATTTGTTGTATTCATAATAGTCTATCCATTGGCCTGTAGAAGAAATACCTAGCGAAATATTACACTCTTTTAGGTCCATCCGAACATTGGCGTGCCTATTACAGAAACCAATTATGTGATCTGTACATACGACTATACGAGTTTTGCTTTATTTCGTTCTATGTATATTGCGTAAAGCGAAAATGATTGAATTGATTTCAATGAAATTCTGACACAGAATTTATTACCTCGGCGAGAATGGAAAACGACTCTATTTTTAAAAAACCGTGTCAATGGCGGCGCAACAATAATAAAAAAACCAAAAATATAAAATCAGCTCAAACTTCGTGTTTAGACGGGTTGGAGGCTCTTGATTGTTTCGCATCGTCCAGTTGAAGTATGCAGAAAAAACTGTGGCGTCCTAGTTCCTAAGGAGGGAGACGCAAAAAACTATTTACGAGGGTTTTTGTGTTGGATGTTGTTTTTGCAGGCGGGTGAGCGATGATTTAGTTGCAAGGGGATTTCAGACTATAGCTTCATGCAATGGGAAATAATAAAATGGTATCATCATTATGTGTGGGAAGTACCGAGTCAATCAACTTGACTCCATTTTTATGCATTTTGACAACAGCGCTGCCAAAGCTAATGGACCGCATCACGTTTTGATTTTTACGGTCTATGTTTACGTAACTAATAAAAATGATAATTTTTAAGCGCACCAAAACGTATGCTTCCCATTAGCAAATATTGAGACGAAAATAGTAGCCGACCTAGGAATTTCGTTTTTTCAATTTACGATATATTTATGCTCCGAATCATAAAATATTACCTCGATACATAAAAGATACTATCTCTGGTTTTATCATCATGTAAACTCCGCATTTAAAACCACATATAAATCTACTTTTACCTTGATTGCTCGGATAAAATTGTTTGTATACGTGCAAATAACAGATGATATGTTTTGAAAACATCTTTGTTAACTCAGATTACAATTATTTTGTTCCACCACAGCAGGATTTTTGTATTTTTACAAAAGATTCTTACTATTGAGCGAGTGACGTACATGGTGTTATTAAGTTTTCAGATAATTATACAGCAAGGGCGTAGCGTATTATTCTCAGAATTCAGAATATTTCGTATATATTTGTTTCATATTATTGCGTTCATTATTTAACTAAGTTTGTTGGAGTTTCCGTTTTTGGATGTTTTTTTTAATAAAAGGCATGTAGTGACATCAAACCAAAAGCAGGCAAATTTTTATCAGCAAAACGCTACTCTAGTAAGGATGGGTGATTCTACATTAAGAGGTCACAGATCATAAGGGACAGGCGGCACAGCATATTTTTTCTTCATTTGATCTCATAGTAGGATGTTTCATCAAAACAGCTACTCTGAGCATTTCCGTAATGTGGCCAGTTATTTTTCTCATTTTTTATTGTTTTAAAAGATACCAGGGGAGATATTCTATGCAGGGGAGATACAGCAGGGCAGGGGGCAGGGTAGGATAAAATTTGAACAGGGAAAGGACTTTGACGGTAGTGTATAAGAAATACATATTTTTACAGAAATAAAGTTTACTTAGAAATACACCTAACTATTAATAAATCAGACTTAACTTTCTTAAACAACGTTTTGCTGTCAAATACAGCCAGTCAATGTAAATCAGAACTCTTGAAGCAAATGAAAATACATATAATTATTATATTTGTGTGTACCATAAACTGGCATCATAGACTTATAAATAACATAAAATTTCTTACAAAACAAAACATTTAATATTCTGAGCTATTAAAATCACAGCATAAATGAAAATGTAATTCTTCATCTCTGCTCATAGATGTCAACACTTTTAGTGAAGCATAAAAAATCTGCAGTCCTTTCATTTTTAAATCAGGCTCAAAGTAGTTTTTCTAAAATCTGGTCCTCAGTAATAAACGAATCAGAAGAAGAAAGAAGAGAAAGAAATCAGAATTTCTTGCAGTATTGTCATAGATTTTACAAAAGACTACCACATCATCCTCTTCCACACCAGTACACATTGCTACATAACAGTATTCAGTTCCCCTGTGTAATAGTTTGACTAGCACAAAACTGCAGTTGCAGTATGATGTTTTCCCAAAAGTTGAGGATTGTCCTGCATCTTAATTGCATTTTGTTCTTGTCTACCAGTCTTAATTTTGCTTTTCGTTTCTTTAGAGATTTTAGTTCCTTTTCTCTTTCAAAAATTCCATATTGATCCACTAATCTTCCACAAATTACCATTTTAAAGTCTGTTCTCTTTTTCTGTTGATCTTTGAAGTTTTTTTGTACCGTTGCACGGTTGCATCTCAGATTTCAGTTTAGCTATTTGTGCTGCCTGTTTTTTGATTGTCATATTTCTTGTTTCCGAGTACGAATTGACTTTCGTGGTCCTGCGTATCCATATTTTCTGTTGGAGATAGTTGAAGGGCTTCATTATTCGAACTTGACTTCTTCGTTGCTTTTCTCACCATAACTTTTTGGCTTTTCTTTGTTCATGGGGAGTCATTCAGTCTGTATTGTGTAACACTTTCGCGGCCATGATCTGTTGAACGGTTCTTGGGCTGTTCGGCCGGCGTCGACACGCTCCGCCGCTTGACGTTTCGCCAACACGAGTGGTCGGCATCCTCGGAAGTTGATGTCACCTGTCCGGTGTGTTCCGAGGGTCTCTTGGCCGCAAGGCGGCGGAACATGTCGACGCTGGCCGAACAGCCCAATAATTAACAGTTCATTCAGTCCACAGTCTTGATACTACCTTTCTCTTTTTTCTTTTCTTTATCTGTTTGTTTTTTATATTTTGCTAGATCATTTTTTATACGCTGATGTCGTAATTAGCCATTGTACTGTAAAGGAATCCATATGTCACATATATGAGCATGACATTAAAAAAACAGTATTACATTGCAATACTGCTTGTACAAATCATGACAGTATTCCCATTTGGCATATTAGTATCTCCCCTGGACATGTTGTCTCTACCCTGGCATCTTAGGAGGCAGGGGAGATATACCAGGGGAGGGGATTTTTCGCCAGAAAAAGGATACAACGATAAAACTATTTAGCACTTAGAGACACAAAAGTAATGTAAAAATCTACACACAAATTACAGCTAGTCCAGGAAACTAATGAATCGTTAACATCAATTTTCATGAAATAATAATCACCAGTGATGGACAGACAGCGTTCACTGGAAACACCCACCACCAACAAGCTTCTTGATGAAAATGGGCGCTAGCGAGACCGCATGGTTGACTGCGCCATGCTTCCTGCAAATTTCATGTCACAGGCATACCATTCAGACCCAAGTCATCAAATATAAATGAAAATAAAGTAGATAGTTCAAAGATTACAAAATGCCAGGGGAGGAGACACGAAATATAAGGGACAAAGTTTGCCAGAATATATCTCATGGATAAGGATACCTTCATTAATTGTACTATTTGGGTATCGATTAAAATTTATACTAGTTCATGCAATAACTCACATTGAACTATTTAACTGTATTTAAGTGTATTTAAACTTACTGAATGAATGACGATATAGTCAAGGGACATACCAGGGGAGGGACTTTTTCAAAGGTTAAAGTGTGACTAAGGCGAAACTATGGAAGATACAGTAATGAAATTCACTAGAACTAAAGTAGATGCTGAAAACTGGGAGCTACTAGCTTTACTTTCAATAAATTTTAGAATAAAGTATGTGTTTTTGTTGTGGCCACTGAAAGTGCCTCTTAATGTAGAATCACCCGGATATAGGATATAAGGGAATCTAAACACAGAAGAAAAATCGTTTGCCTCCAAAAATCTCCTGGAGACTCAGACCGGTAGTTGGAGCGATGTTGCAGAACTTGGAGATGAGTTCTAATGACAGTTGCAATTCTGGCTGAACCGAATTACGATGATCCTTTGTGATAGACGTTATTTTTTTGATATGATTTATGCAGATGTCCATGTTCATAGTCTTTAGAGTGTAACGTATTAACAACAGATTCCAATATGCTTGAATCTCAGGCTATCAAACCAACGCATAATTATAATGACGCTGTGCCCCTGAGCTTGCACCTATTCTTTGCAAGCTCTTCAAACTATCATATCAGCGAGGCGTATTTCTCGCCTCATGGAAGATTGGCTGCGTACAACCCATCCCTAAGAAAGACAAAAAAACCGATCCCACTAACTATAGACCTGTGGCTCTTCTCAGCATCATGTCTAAGGTTATGGAGACTGTCATTAACACACAGATCCTAAAATACCTGGGCAATAATAACATCATAAATGATCGCCAGTATGACTTCCGTAAGCACGGGTCTACGGGTGACCTCATGGCCTATGTCACTCACTTGTGAAACAGAGCAATTGAAAACCATGGCGAATCCCGTGTGTGTCAGGAAGAACGATGCATCACAACTGAGCTTTCAAGATAAAAGCCTCAGTCTACATCTACAAAGTTACTCAGGAATGCGTGGGACGAAAGCTTGTGTAGGAGAACCGCAAACTGTAACTAATGCAACGCCTTCGTAACATCGGAGTTATCCCGTACAGCATGCACCTGATCGCTCTATCAACTTTTAGAATGGTTAATTTGCAATTAGTTACTCTAGCCGCACAACTTGCACAAGTTCAAACCTGTTGCTTTACAGGTATACCGCCCTTTATAACTATGCGGACTTTGTGGTTTGTGCAGAACACGTCGATGAAAGGCAGGCCTGGATTGCAACTAACCTTTATGGTTCCCGCAAACTAATAAACTTCTGGGAAAATAATCAGGTTACAGCTATTAAAGTGGATTCGCGGCGAATTGACAATTTCCTATATAGATAGCCGTTAATGACTATGTAGTGACGTCATCCAGACATACGTACTGTAATAAAATATACAGGGTGGTCCACTGTATAATGGCGTAACTCCAGGATATCATAGATAATGTTAAAACGACAATTTCCCAATATACTTATGTCCGGGATAGCTTCGTTTTAAAGATACCTACAGAAAAAAGCTATATTATTTCAGTATTTCCTAAACCGCTCCTTATAAAAATTTGAAATTTGGCACACAGGATAAGCTAAGGATCCTTCATGATCTATGACGATAAATCACAAAAACCAGTAGCTGAGAAATGTCTACAGAATTGCCCTTTCATTAGAAAAACTCCTACGCCACTGACTTGCTGCAAATAACAATACCATTGTTCGATGGTTCATGCCTCTTAAATTAAAAAAAATGGAGTCAAGTTGATTGACTCGGTACTTCCCACATATAACGATGATACCATTTTATTATTTCCCACTGCACGAAGCTATAGTCTCAAATCCCCTTGCAACTAAATCATCGCCCACCCGCCCGCAAAAAAAACATATAACACAACAACCCTCGTAAATAGTTTCTTCCGTCTCCCTCTTCAGGAAATATGCATTAAAGATCAATTGAACAATTTTCGCGTTACGCAATCATGCCGCTAGGTTTTTCATTCGCATATCAACCCCATTACAGCCCATTACGAATACAACAAATTTTTCAGTTTTACAACCCCCCACCCCCCAACCACCCTAAATTCACCCACATCCAAAAAAATATATATATAAAATGATCAGGAACCCCTAAAACGTCTAAAAACGAAGTTTGAGCTGTTTTCATATTTTATAGTTTTTTTAATATTGCTGCGCCGCCACTGAGACGATTTCTAAAAATCATACGCGTTTTCCATCCTTGCCAAAGTAGTAATACTGTGCCGAAATTTCGTTAACATCTATTCAGTCGTTTCCACATTATAAAATACAGAACGATCTAAAACAATACTCGTATGTATACATCGGAAAAAACTCTAAGGGCCGATTTTATCAACATGCATATTTAACAAAGAATTTAACAAAGCTTTTCTATTGGATGTTATTTAGCAAAAGCTTTCTATTGGGTATTGCGGGCTAGGTTAATATATATCGTCCAATAGTATCTTATCAATATTGAAAACAAAATGTCAAAGCTGGATGACACTTTTCATCATATCGTATATAAGCTTTATAACAAAACTATTGTTGTAACAAGTGTATATTTGTTGCAACATAGGCGATGAATGAAGTTTGCAGCTCGAGACGAAGTCAACGATCGAAATAAATATCTTTTTTTTGAATGTTTGAAATTAGATCACAGATTCCAGTAATAAAGTACCTAAACAAATATCTTCTGAGGCAATTTTACTCTAGCATGCTGGGTGGCCGAGTGGCAGAGGAGCCGAGATCGTATGACTTGGTATCGCTGGTGGCGTTGGTTCGAGACCCAGCCCGTGCAACTACTTTTTTTTATTTTTTTTTTATCCATAATATTCGTCGATGTGTTTTACACACATGTTACACACATTTTTTGTATCACCGACATAAAAATGTTTTTGAATCAAATCTTATTAGACATTTTACTCGACATATTGCAAAAGCTAAGTTACCGGAGGCGGTGGAGAATTCAGTCAGTGGAAATGAAGTTTATCCGTCAATATCAATCGCCAATTGATCTGATAGCAGTATCAAAATGAAATTATTCCAAAAAAGTAAAATTATTCGTAATTTTTGTTGTACATTTAATAACATTTGATTCAAAAACACATTTATGTCGATGGTACAAAAAAATGATATAACATAAGTAAAAAGCATTCCAATGAATATTTTGGATAAAAGAAAGTAGTTGCACGGGCTTAGGTCTCGAACCAACGCCACCAGCGATACCAAGTCATACGATCTCGGCTCCTCTGCCACTCGGCCACCCAGCATGGTACAGTAAAATCGCCTCAGAAGATATTTGTTTAAGTACTTTATTACTGGGATCTGTGATCATGAAACATTCAAAAAAAAGATATTTATTTCGATCGTTGACTTCGTCTCGAGCTGCAAACTTCATTCATCGCCTATGTTGCAACAAATCTACATTTTAGTTACAACTGTTACAAGTATTTTCATGAAGTACGTCACACGGGTCAGGAGTCGTCGGCGTGTTTTCGGTTCTGGATTTAAAAACTCATTTTTATTTTGATATAACTGTTGGATTATTGCGAAAAAAAAACAAAACAAAAACAGTTTTGTTGTAAAACTTATATTTGATCTCTCCATTTATCACAAAAAAATTATTCAAAACCCTAATTTTTTGCCATCATCATTTAGCAGAAGAAAAAACCAGCGATCAAATGTACAGTTTTGGCGGAATCTGATTGGTTGAAATTAACAATTGTTAAACTTTTGATTAAACAAGAAAATGCAATTTTTCACCCATTTAGGATGGAAAATCAGACTGGAAAAGATACTAGACGGTTCATAATGGTCGATTTGTATATAAAGCATGTCATTTTTAACCTTTTTGAGGTAAACTTCAAGGGAAATCAATAGTTTTCAGAGAACTTTGACAGATGCATGTTCTTGAACGGGCTGCTCTGATTGGTCAAAGCCTTTGTTAAAATGCGCCTGTTGATAAAATCGGCCCTAAAGTCCTTTGTTTTCTATCATAGGCATAAGGCAATGTTCAGATAGACCTAACAAAGGTATTTATGTCGCTATTTATGTCGCTAGGTCTTCCTTCACAGGTCAGTGGGCAGTCGTCTATTATGAATACAATTTTTCAATTTTACAACCCCCCAACCACCCCAATTTTCACCCCCACACAAAAAAAGTAGAAAATGATCAGGAACACCTAAAACGCCTAAAAACGAAGTTTGGGGAATGTTGTGCAAAGCACGCGTTCCCCAATTAAGGCTCTAAAGTCTCAACTGGCGAAAAGTTAACTCCAGAGGAGAGATGAATGGACTAGTATATAAGATCCTTTCGACAGTTAATTGTCCAAGCGTTAAATAATAATAATTTAGAAAAGAACGCAGCGATATAGTAATTAAAAGAGCGAGAGTAGAAAGATAGGTCAAGGCACAGTAATTCCCTTACCTTGCTTTTGCGTGGTCTGGCGGCGTATAGCAGGACAATCCTGGTTGCGGTCGGAGTTGGGGGGCCCCCTGATGCACTCCGTGGGTCTTCTAGGACCCTGGACCGTTGAATCCGATCTTAGCGGCGTGGCCGTAGTAAGGTTATAGCGAGGGTTAGAGCGTTTAGCGGAGGTACATGTTATGCGGAACGGCGACGTGCGGCGACTCGTACAACAGGTACGGTTACAGCGACTCGACTCCATATTACTTCCTCCTTATTTTTGACATTTATGGCTGCTTCCTTTTTAAGAAGAAAAAGGAGTGGCGTAGCATGCGGGAAAAGACAAAGGCAAAGGGAAAAAATGCCTTGACATCACGCGAATAGGGTAATAATAAATTTTATAACAAAATAAATTTAACGCTTCGACTGAAAGCAGAAATAGTAAAAAAAATATATAAAAAAAGGAAAATAAACGACATGGCCACAACATTTCCCGGCCTCCCGAAAACGCGTTAAAGTAGAAAAAAGCGTTTTCCAAAACTTAAAGAAAAAAGAGAAAGAAGAAAAGAAATTCTTAAAATTATATGAAGATAAATATCTAAATTGCTAATTTGAGTCCAAAGGAAGTGGACACAATTTGACTAGGGGGCGCGTTAGTTCACCCGCCGTAGTTTTTACTGTTGCAACGCGCGTTGAGAGATCTGCTCCGGGGTGAAGCTTAATAATGCGACCTAACCGCCACTGCAATGGCGGAGCGAGTTCGTTTTTGATAAGCACAAGTGTGCCAATTTCAGGAGGTTTAGATTTATCAACCCACTTAGCGCGTTGTTGCAATGTGTGAAGATATTCGCTTTTCCAACGTTTCCAAAAATGTTGATGCATTCTCTGTATCAAACCCCAGCGAGTCAAGCGGTTGATGGATATATCGGTGAAATCAGGAATTGGAAAACTATCGAGAGGCGCTTGCGTTAAAAAATGACCAGGAGTCAGAGCGTTCACATCATTTGGATCAGCCGAAAGCGGCGTTAAGGGACGCGAATTTAGTACAGCTTCAACTTGCACCAACAACGTTTGAAGCTCTTCGTAGGTTAATATTTGATCACCTACCACGCGGCGAATATGTGTTTTTGTGGATTTTACGCCGGCCTCCCAAAGACCTCCGAAATGCGGAGCAGAGGCTGGATTGAAATGCCACTTGATGTGCTGTTTAGAAGATACCTCTTTGGCGTACTGTTTTAAAACTTTATAAGCGGAAGTGAAATTTGTGCCCTGATCGCTATATAAGTTGTCACAACGACCTCGTCGAGACAAGAAGCGTTGAAAAGCGGCTAAAAAAGCTTCGCAAGACAAGTCCGTAACGAGTTCCAAATGAACAGCTTTCGTGGACATGCAAACGAATAAACAAAAGTAAACTTTGAGAATTTTAGCGCTGCGTTGTTTATGTAACTTCATTTTCATTGGTCCACCAAAGTCGAGTCCGGTATTCAAAAATGGCTTTAGAGCGGAAATGCGCGATACAGGTAAATTACCCATTGTGGGTTGATATGGTTTTGGATGAGTACGCCAACATTGTACACAGTGAGAAATGACCGAACGAATTGCTCGTTTTGCGGATAAAATCCAAAATTTTTCAGCGAGTAAAAATTGAGTAGTTCTCAATCCAGAGTGTAAGTACGTTTTATGATAATGGTTAATGAGCAAGTGAGTAAGGCGACTAAATTTTGGTAATAAAATTGGGTGGCGCTTATCGAAAGAAAATGAGGCATATGATAGCCGACCTCCAACGCGGAGTACACCATTATCGTCAATGAAAGCGTTCAACTTACGCAGCGGTTTAGAAAAATTATTATGCGAAAGTTCATGCGAAAAATAAGCGTTTTGTGTTAATTTAACTAGAATCATCAATGCATCATTTAATTCGATGCGCGAAAGAGGACCAGAAAGCCTTTGTTCGGCATGTTTAGTGTTATGTAAGAAGCGAAGAATATAAGCTACAATATTTTGTAAGCGCGAAAGTGAGGAAGTATTTTCCATTAAAAGCTCAATTGGTCCTTGAAGACTCTGAGCAACTAAGACAACTTTCTTTTCTTCCTGCTTGAGTTCAAAGTCAGTGGAACACAAATCATCAGTAGTATTTCCCGATGATGAATAATCCTCCAAAGACTGAAGAAAATGCGGACCAGTCAACCAACTTTTGTTTTGAACAAAAGCCTGAGGAAGCATTCCTCTAGATGCAGCGTCAGCAGGATTGAGTTCAGAGCGGACGTAGAACCAGGAAGTATAAGGTAACGTCTCTTGGACAAAGGCGACACGGTTTGCAACAAAAACTTTCCAACGATGAGGAGAACTGCCTAACCATGCGAGAACTATTTTAGAATCAGAGTAGGCGCAAGTTTTTGTGAATGTAATTTTTCCTTCAAATACTTTCAGGACGAATTTTAGTAGCTTAGTAAGCAAGACAGCGGCAGATAACTCGAGACGAGGTATCGTTAGTTTTTTCAGCGGAGCGACTTTAGTCTTAGAACACACAAAACATGTAGTAGCGGATGTCGAATCTAAGACGCGGAAATAAATAACCGCCGCATATCCCTTTTCACTACTATCGCAAAATCCATGTACTTCAGCAGACAGGTTGTTGGAATCGAAAAAACGGCGCGGAATAGAAAAATTAGTGAGGTACGGTAATTCAGATTTGTATTGTTGCCAAACGCGCATTATATCAGGCGGTGGACTTTCATCCCAACCAATTTTTGCAGACCAAAGACGCTGGATGAGATATTTGACAAGGAAGCTAACGGGGGCTAAAAAGCCCAGCGGATCAAATATTTTAGCAAGCTCAGACAGCATAGTGCGTTTAGTACAAGGAACTTCGGTAGGGTGGATCGAAAACGAAAAGCTATCCTTGGAAGGATTCCACATTAGACCTAAAATTTTCAAACAATGATTTCCCTCTAAATCATTATCAAAAGGCATAGGATTAGCACATAAATGTTCAGGCGGCAAATCTGACAAGACTGACATATTGTTGCTTGAAAACTTGCGTAACTCAAAACCGCCCAATTTTAGTAAAGCTATAAGTTCATGACGTAGCTGTATAGTTTCCGGTATAGAATTAGCTCCGGCAATAATGTCGTCGACATACATACTTTCGAGCAGGGCATCTGAAGCTAAAGGGAAATTTACACCTTCGTCATTTACTAACTGCAATATGGTTTTGATAGCCAAATAGGGCGAGGAGGAAATACCGAAAGTAACTGTTTTTAAACGAAAATCTTGAAGCGGTTCTTCGGAAGAAAATCTCCAAATAATACGTTGGAAATCTTGATATTGCGGCGAAATAAGTATTTGGCGGAACATTTGCTTTATATCACAAGTTATGACATAAACATGGCGGCGAAAATTTAGCAAAATCGATACTAAGTCTTGCTGTAACTTAGGACCAGCTAATAAATGATCGTTAAGCGATAGCTGATCAGGTAGTTTGGCGGAAGCGTTGAAAACTACTCTAACGCGAGTGGTTTGACTATCTGGGCGTACTACGGCGTGATGCGGAATATAATAAGTATTAGTTGCGGAATTGGAGTCATATGAGACGGGTTCCATATGTCCTTGGTCGAGATAATCTCGCATTAGGGTGCGATACTCGTCATAGAGTGAAGGAGATTTTTCGAGGCGTTTTTCAAGCGATGCGAAGCGTTTTATGGCCAAGTCCCGCATCCCAGGAAAGGAGGGATGAGCGTTTTCACGAAAGGGCAACGGAACTATGTAGCGACCAATTGGAGTGCGCGAATGTAGTTTTTCAAAAAAACTATTACAATAGTCATCGTCCGGAGATTCTATGTGACAATGCGGTACTGACTCGATTTCCCAAAACTGCGTAATTGGCTCGAAATTAGTTTCCGAATCCAAACAGAAAAAGGCATTTGAGTAATTACCTTTGATTTCGATTTTTCCCATTATCACATAACCAAAAATAGTGTTTATAAAGTCAGGTTGGCCTGGTGAGCCGGTGATATGTCCATCGCGGATTATTTGAGAAAACATATCACCACCCAACAAAATGTCAATCTCACCAGGTACGTTGAAATGCGGGTCAGCTAACTCTAAGGTCGGCACAGAACTACCAAATATAGTTTTTTGTTCAATTTTGTGGAGCGGGAGCTTGTCACATATGCGAGGCAATACGACGGCGGATAAATTCAAAATAGGCGAATCTTTTGAGACAGGTTTAATTTTCAAATTCACTGATCCCCCATTGGCTACAGTTTCCATCGAACCCAAGCCTCTAATGTTAAGGGACTTCGCAGTTTTTGGTAACTGCAGAATATTGGAACACTTCTTAGAAATGAAAGAAGTCATACTACCACAATCTAACAAGGCGCGGACTTTACGATAAATTCCGAAATTATCCAAAACTTCCAATTGTACCGTAGAAAGAAGGACTTGCATGTCTTTGGAACAAACTCCGGCAGCTACTAAAGAGTCACTGGTACTTGGAGCATTATTTTCCGAGGTAGCGGTAGCGGCATGGGGTGCGGCGAAGGCGGTATTTGAACGAGAAGCGTTTTGATGATTTTCAAAATGCAGCAGCGTGTGATGCCTGCGGCCACATTGTCGACAACTGATTTGTGATTTACATCGTTTGACTGAATGTACAAAACTTAAACAATTGACACAAGCGTTGTTACTTTTGCAATAATTATAACGTTCCTGCGGTGTTTTGCTTTTAAATATAGCGCAATTATAGAGCGGGTGCATTTCATCACAGAGTTTACATTTTTTTACATAAGGAGAGTTAGCAAACAAAGACACTCTGTCAGCGGGCCTATTGCTATGTCGGGTAACCGTAGTTGGGCGAAAGTTAGGATTTCTTGCATAATTGATAGTATCCAAGGCGGTACAGTGTTTTTTCAAAAACAACTTTAATTGCTCGTAAGTAGGAATTTCCTGCGAACTGAGAGACAATTCAAATTTAGCGACGATACTATGATCTAACCGTTTTAGGAGCATATTGACAACGATAAAGTCCCATTCTTGAACAGAAAATCCTAAGAGTTCAAGGGCAGTTAAATTTTCGGAAAAGGTATCAAGAAGTTTCCTAATAGCAAAAACATCATTTTCATGATTCATCTTTTTGCAATTGTCAATTGCGTTCCAATGAGCTTGGGCTCGCAAACGCTTGTTAGAATAACGCTCAACGAGACTGTCATATGCAATTTGATAGTAGGGACTTGTCATAGGTACACTTTTTGCGAGAGATAAGGGCTGACCCTCAAGCGAAGTTAACAAATAATTGAACTTCTCGATAGGAGAAAGCGAAACATTATTATGAACTAGAGCGTTAAATAAATCAATATAAGTCTGAAACTTTGTAAAATCACCATCAAACGATTTCAGTTCTATTTTAGGTAGGCGAGCATTTGAATGATTTGAATGGGTAGGGGCAACATGCGAGTCATTTGATTGCGAGGAAGGATTATTATTGAATATCTGCGAATGTAATGCTTCGACTTCATAGTACGCGGCAAAAAAGCGGTCTCGTATACTATCTTCTACCTCAAGGTCAGACTGTTCATCCTTGGCTAAAAGAGACAAAACAATCAAATGCTGCTTATTGAATTCCTCATGAATATTTTCTATTTGAGCATATCTAGCGTTAAAAAGAAATTTTTGAGAAGGATCGGTAGAACACTTTTGAGCAATAGTGCACAAACTGCGAATATCGTTTACGCACTGCGAACGCGTAGCCTTAGCGAGTCTGAGTTTATCCATAATGCTTATGAAATAAATTAATAGCGGCGATTTACGGATAAATATAAATCCAAATTGGCGAAAACGTTGTAGAACGGTTGTAGCGAGGCAACAGTAAAAAATGCGACAAAAAAGCAGTAAAGAATAACTAGCAAAACAAACGGAGGCGATTTCTCGGGCGATATATGGGCGATATTATAATGCGTTTGAGGTTAATTATTATTTTTCAAAATGAAATAAATGAACAATCTGCCAAAAGGGCCTTACTAATCGCGGCTCGAAGGACCAGAAAATGTTGTGCAAAGCACGCGTTCCCCAATTAAGGCTCTAAAGTCTCAACTGGCGAAAAGTTAACTCCAGAGGAGAGATGAATGGACTAGTATATAAGATCCTTTCGACAGTTAATTGTCCAAGCGTTAAATAATAATAATTTAGAAAAGAACGCAGCGATATAGTAATTAAAAGAGCGAGAGTAGAAAGATAGGTCAAGGCACAGTAATTCCCTTACCTTGCTTTTGCGTGGTCTGGCGGCGTATAGCAGGACAATCCTGGTTGCGGTCGGAGTTGGGGGGCCCCCTGATGCACTCCGTGGGTCTTCTAGGACCCTGGACCGTTGAATCCGATCTTAGCGGCGTGGCCGTAGTAAGGTTATAGCGAGGGTTAGAGCGTTTAGCGGAGGTACATGTTATGCGGAACGGCGACGTGCGGCGACTCGTACAACAGGTACGGTTACAGCGACTCGACTCCATATTACTTCCTCCTTATTTTTGACATTTATGGCTGCTTCCTTTTTAAGAAGAAAAAGGAGTGGCGTAGCATGCGGGAAAAGACAAAGGCAAAGGGAAAAAATGCCTTGACATCACGCGAATAGGGTAATAATAAATTTTATAACAAAATAAATTTAACGCTTCGACTGAAAGCAGAAATAGTAAAAAAAATATATAAAAAAAGGAAAATAAACGACATGGCCACAACAGGGAATATTTGAAATATTTCGTTTTTTGCTAATTGCTCCGCCGCCAATGCACCGATTTTCAAAATTGTAGCAGCATTACCTACTACGACCTCACAGCATATTGCTGCCCAAATTTCATCAAAATCCATGCAGCGGTTACTGAGATTACGAGGCTAGAAAAACGCGCACAGACAGACAGACCGACAGACCGACAAACAGACAGACCGACGGAAATGAGTGACGTGGATTTTCGTTATGTAGACATCACAAAAGGCCCAAAAAGCATGTTATCTCAAAATCGAAAATTTTCGCGATTACAATACTCCCCTCACCTATCGGTGTGGGAAGTAAAAAGGCATACAACTTCTAATCAAATAATTTTTGATGAAAGTTTCTAGAATTCAATCGCTGTGGAAGTACATAAGGGTCAAAAAGGTTCCCATTGTAGATTCCCAGCCAAATATTAATGCTAAATTCATGCTGAAATTTTTCCATCACATTCACGCAGTATGCGATTGTTTCTTCTTACGTATTAATATTTTAATGATTAGGATTTATGAGAATGGCCCTCAAACCCCGATATACGAACTGAATGTGCACATTTGAGAAAACTCGGTATTCCTGTTGAGTTTTCAACACAAAATTCATAAGAAAAATATGTCAGCATATTCTTGATTAAAAAAAAATAGAAAAGCATTTTAAAAAGTCAAAAAGTAAAGTACAGATTTGCTTTAACCTAGTGAGACTTCAAAAGTATTAAATTGCTGAAAGTGTCAAAAGTAAATCAGCCTACTTCCAGATTATTTGCTGCTAGCAGTCCTACATAACCGAAGGAAATCGCAAATATCTCGAAAATTGTTTGTTGTACAAGAGAACTTTTTTGTTTTAAAAAGCATCAAGCATTGAGTAATACTATTTTCATTTGCTAAGTCAGTGGTGTTTAAAAAAAAAGGTAATTGTAGACCCATATCACCACCACTGGTTTTTGTAAATGATCACTGTATTCCCTCAATCATGGCAAATCTTTAGCTTTAGCTTATGCTGTGTGTCAAATTTACAATTATTTTTGTAAGCAGCCGTTTAGGAAATATTCAAGATAATACAGATTTGTATTAAAACTTTAACACACTGTATCTCGATAACAAAGCTTTCCTGGATATAAGTATAGAAATTGTCACTATTTTAACATTATCTATGAAGTCCTGAAGTTTTGCCAATACAAAATGGGCCACCCTGTATAAGACAAGGCAACTATTTATCCACAAACATAAGATGATTGATGAATTGTTATTGTTTACCTGTGGGTTGTATGGTCTATTAAGCAAAATGAAAGTGATAACTGGCCTCAAATTATTATGAGGTTGTCCATGCCTCTTATAATTAGTCCATTATACTACCGTTTATGGGACATTTTTTATAATAAATGTGTTCATCTATTCCCATTAAATTATACAGCATTTACCAAACTAATTTTAAACAGGTATTACTACCCAGATAAACAAACAGTGCAAATTATTTTTCATAACTCATCCTCCCACCCTGTTAAATACCATGATGCCAATATACTGATGCCTCGGAAATGCATTAATGATCAAATAGCCGCTATAATAACTGTGAAGGTGCATATGAAACGTCAAAGGATAATTCGAACAGTGTATAACATTTATTTTAGTGACAGAAGTGGGGTTAAGTTGTCAATAGTTTGTAATTATCGTGTATTTGAATTGTACTATTTATTGCTATGGTCATAGATAAAGTATGGTGTTAAACTTGTGGTAATGGTAATAACTCACTTGTTGATTGACATCAAACTTCAACTGCATAAATTATTACCATCATTATCACTCTGAGAATGATAATTTTTGTCTTAAAACTGTGAATTAATAACTACCTCAATAACTACAAAACCAACAAAAACTGTATGTGGGTATCCTTCTTGCAACATTTAAATGTTTTAAATAATGATATATTCGTCACCAGTCTGAAGTATATGTATATTTTATTTAACCTTAGAAAAGCATCCTTTCATTATATCTCTGATCATATTAGTTTGACAGGATTATAAGTAAAACCTCATTGGTTGCTGCATGAAGGTTTAGTAGAGTTTTGGCTCTGCAGCCTTGTCAAAGTACAAAATATAAAAAGAAAATTAAATTCTGGCCTAGAATTGACAAATGTTTTAATTGAACTGTTTCACACATGCTGACAGGTATAATAGTAAAATAGTAGACCATAATTATATCATGATCATGACAACACCATATTTTTTGTATTCTCCAGGTATCAAAATAATATTGTGAAATTAACTATGTTACAATATACACAAAATATTATGGTGAATATTTATGATTCTGTATTTTACTGGTTTGAGGACATTACTTTGTTATAGGTACTAATATTATTATATTGCTAATTTGATGAATCAGTTACAGTTCTATAAAATTATTGTACAATGGCTAAGTCAATAACATGAATTCCACGTTTGTGTAAGAAAACATCAAACTATTAAAAGTATAAAATGCAACTCTGACAGTTTCTAAATTATTTTATGTTTTAGTTTGTTATTAGCCAATCCAAGCTCTTATTCAGTAACACATGTCAATCATATGATAACTATGTATATCTACGTTGATATCTACAAAGATGTGCAGTAATAAACGAGATAGGTAAATAAAGTTCACAAGCCAAAAAAACTATAAAATGAAAACACAATAGTAAAAATCTTAAGTAGGAATAGACACCATCTGAACATTTATTTGCAATATCAAAACATATGGATATTAGAGACTGCACTTTTTTTGTATCAGCTTTGGACAATTTTCAAGGGAACTAACTGTGACTAACTCTATTCTTAAATTAGACTAGTTCAATGTTCTAATAAGAAGTAAATGTACTTACGTCAAACATCATTAGAATCCTATTATCACTTGGACTGCCACTACAGCACCGTGATGGACACATTAAGTATTTTTTGAAAGGAAAACCCATCAAGAGAATTGATAATGCTATCGATCGTGAAATCATTAAATATTAAAAACAAATGTGAACTCGTACATCAATGAATTATAGATAAAACATTAAAGTAAGATGCACCAGTGTTTAGGTGTACACTGCAGTATGTAAACTGCCAGGTATAGGTACAACTGCATGCAGTGTCAATGCAGCAATTACATTAATTACATAAAAGTTAAAAATACAGTCCAAACATAAGGAACCTTGAAGATTGGGCTCCATGTATCTTTTGCTGCATGTTTTTTTAGTTATACACAAGGATCAATTAATCCCAATTAATTTTATTATCGGATGATCTCAAACAACCGCGTCAACTCTAGCTAAATAGATTTTAACCGCTTTTCTACAGTCCCACTTAACCACACTGTTCTGGAGTTGTTTGACGATTTTTAATGGGTTTGTCCACTGCACTTGAAGGTTTCGGGAAACTCCCCGAGTACACCTCTGTTTCTGACCAACGTTTTAGAGCAATTTGCATGAAAACAAACCGTTTTTCAAACAAATCAGCGGCAATTACAAACGAAATGCTGGGATTAAAAGAAACGCGTAACACCCACGTAATGTTTACAATACTTCTGATTATTTTTCGCAAACGTTGCATGCGAATGATAGATCTATTATGACGAAATCGCTCACTGAAAGGCTTGTTATTAATCTGTTTACTAGCCGGATAATTATAAATATCGGCCAAAAACAGAAAACCGAGTTATATTGACTGAAGGCTAGTCCGGCGACAGCAAGAAGTCACAAAGTGGTGGTGTGAGTACTCACCGTGTAGTAGCTCAGGATGCCGGAGTTTTCGTCTAGGACGAACCACCTGTACTGCCACCCTTTCATCACATTAGTCCATTTACTCAAAGAACCCTCCATCACGGTCATTTTTTATTTTTTAACGGCACTGTTTAGTCCACGAGCACTGACATTACGGTGATGTTTAGTGACTAATTTGACATTTCTGTTTTTCAGCTCGAAATGTTGGCATCTGCGCGATGGGCGTGTTCGATGAAGGCAACCAGTAACACGCGTAAGTTTTGCGGCTGCCTGGACATATTCGGTATGAGCAAGGGTATGAGTATTGAAATTATGAACAGGACCGCAATCAGGACAAAGCTGTTTGAAAATTCAATAATTCTTTGGCAAATGATCGGTCATATCAAAAGGCGCATCAAGACTTCGCTCTTAGTCGAGGGTTACAAGAATTCATCGTGAATGCATTAAGATAATTCTAAAGAGTCCAGCAAGAGTCTTCAAAATTGTAAGTACGTTTAATAAGAATAGTCTCCGTCACTGTGACTAGTGTGAGCATTAGCAGTTGCATAAAAACATATAATCTGTGGCGCTGTAGAAGCGCTGCGAAAGGATAAGTGTCTGTGCACGCTAGATCTGAAACGCTTGCCGTTCTCCAAAAGAAGAAATACTGGTCGTACCAGGGCATGTTATTGTTGATGTTGATCCCCAAATATATGCTTGACGGAAGGTGACTCGACTATTGGGTGACCCTCCATTTCCACAGTTGGTAAGTTAACGTTAGACTTCTTTGTCAATGTTGTTGCCTGAGTTTTCTGTACGTCAAACTGTAGAGGTACTTTATTTACTAATCCCCACTCGACATGTTTTTGATATCTTCTTTGATCTGTGAGGCATGTTGCTATCGCCGACGTACCGTCTCGTTGGATGGTAGTGGCTTGCCTGCTTCCATGCACGATTATTAGTGTACTGTGGTCTGCGAGGCTCTAGATTGGATTGAATGTTACTTCCACCAGCTGGTTGACGTACAGCAGAAACAGTGTAGGGGATCTAGGACAGATCCCTGAGATAACAGCGCTAAGCAACAGAAAACGACTAAACACAGCCGAATACAACAGAAAAGAACAGAAAACAGCTCAAAACAACATAAAGCAAGCAGATAACAGCTGTAAATGCTAGAAAACGACCAAATACAACCGAATAGAGTCAAAACTAGCTCAAAACGACAAAAAGCAAGCAGATATCAGCGGGAAACAATGGAAAACGACTAATCATAGCCGAATACGACAGAAAAGAACAGAAAACAGCTAAAAACAACAGAAAGCAAGCAGATAACAACTGTAAACGGTAGAAAACGACCAAATACAACCGAATAGAGTCAAAACTAACTCAAAACGACAGAAAGCAAGCAGATAACAGCGGGAAACAATAGAAAACGACTAAACACAGCCGAATAGAGTCAACAGAAAAGAGCAGAAAACAGCTAAGAACAAGGGAAAGCAAGCAGATAACAACTGCAAACGATAGAAAACGACCAAGTACAACCGAATAGAACAGAAAACAGCCCATAACAACAGAAAGCAAGCAGATAACAGCGCTAAACAATAGAAAACGACTAAACACAGCCAAATACAACAGAAAAGAGCAGAAAACAGCCCAAAACAACAGAAAACTAGCAGATAGCAAATGTAAACGGTAGTAAACGACCAAATATACAACAGAATAGAGTCAAAACTAGCTCAAAACGACAGAAATCAAGCAGATAACAGCGGGAAACAATATAAAATGACTAAACATATCCGAATACGATAGAAAAGAACAGAAAACAACTAAAAACAACAGAAAGCAAGCAGATAACAGCGCTAAACAATAGAAACGACTAAACACAGCCGAATACAACAGGCGTTTATTGAAAATACATCTGGTGAACAGCCTTCGACTACAACAAACATAAATCGGTTATTCAAAATGCTATTCAGCCACTGGCCAGGCCAGGTGGTAGTCTACAAGCAGCAGCACGAGTCCCTCATGCCACACTCTATCTTTGACGGACTAGGCACTAGGCGTTTCCTGTATTTGAAATTATGTATATTATATACAATTAGGCGCTGCTAAAAATCGTTCATTCAAGGTTGAAGAGTCGATATTACAGGAAACATAAATAAAACGAACACACGACAGCCGAGCCAGAAAGACCTGGCCTGGAGTATATATTGCTCACATATCTGGGAGAAGAGCAATTCGCCTAATTAATGGCTCTCAGCTTTAACGCGCCACCTTCAGCCTCTTTCTGATCAGCGACCGGTTGGTGACCTTTTTACACTATATGTAATTCCGCCGCTCATCGCCATAAATGAATCGTGAATCTCATACAGAAAAAAACAACGTTGTTTGTGTAACAAACTAATGATTATTAATAATGAATCAATTTGCATTGACTTTTTATAGCTATAAAAACATTTTGAGGGTGCTCTTGAAATAAAATCCTGTATTTATTCAAAAATATACTATATTATATAAAAATATTTTACACTGTACATACAGCTGTAACCTGTCCTCACTTTTCAATTTCTGAAATACATACATCACTACTAAGCATAAAAATCATATTTACAAGTTCGCATCCACGAATTTAGTTAACGCTATTATTAAATATATTGTGCATTATTATTGTGAAACAAATCCATATGCTCTAATATTCACATCAAATTTATATCAATATAATTATTACCGTATGTATATAAGCTACAATGATTTGCCTCTTCATTTAATGGGGTGCTGAGGCCTCCAAAATATCAGTCAGTCACAAGACTGATATGATTTGAATTTATTGATACAGCGAGAGGAATGAATTTCTGTTTATAAGGGATCAGAAAAAATATATGATTTTACCGAAGGTATTTTGACTGACGTCTAAGGAACTATGAAAATATGAAACCCATGTCAATTCTTACTAAAGAAGAAGCTTTCAGTAAAATGATACAACTAAATGTTCCGACTGACGTCGAAATATGTAAATATAAAACTCAAGTTCGAATCTTACTAAAGAAAAAGCTTTTAGCTTTTAGTAAAATTATACTTCTATTTCCAGAGTTCTATATGATGCCGTTAGACTTATCGTGACTTTAGCTACATGAGTTAGGGTTTATTGACAAACTTATCTATTATACGGTCTTGAAGTTTTCGGTTTTCTGAAAAATACTACGACCCTTCGAATAATGCAATTTAATTTCCCTAACGCATTTTATTCATAACGCGCTTATTTAGTTAATTGTTCTAAAGATTTTAGTGAAAATAACATTTCACGTAAAACAACATACGTTCTTAGACAGTATAGTGAATAAAATATTCTTCTAATCACAGTGAATCGTTAATAATTCAGTGACGAGACAGTTATTCAATTTTCACTTAGCTCTAACTGAGCATTCGATACAACGCAAGCAATTTTTTTGTAATGCCTCTTATACTATTATCAACCTCCAAAACAGTTACATATGTACATAAAATGGCAAATTCTCATCACTGTCCAGTCTTGTCTGAATCTGAAGCCTCTACTGTCTTCTCTAGTTGATCAGTGGTGTCTGTATCCATGTCGTCTTGCACTGACATCTGAAAAATACAAAAAGCAGGATTGTATATACATGATCGTTTTGGTGATGAGAACTTTTGACCACTGTGCCTGTGCCTGTGTGTGCCTCAGAGAATTAGTGCTTGTTCAATGTATTACTAAATAAAATACTTAGTGACCACGACATTTATTTTAGGAAAAAAGAAACAAATATTACAACTATTGTTCGAAATGTCCTCCCTGGTGTTGCAGACATGCTGTTGCTCTCACTGACACAATCATGTTACATGTTGCGTCGAGCAGTGGCGTAGATCTAGGAATTTTTTTCGGGGGAGGGGTCCAAACTAAGACAGCCTATGCCTATTAGACAATCCAAACCAAGTGACTTTCCAATGTGAAAGGGAAAGCAGATGCCAAAAAATGATGCCGTATTGTCAGTGTCATGCAATTGACAGAAGAGGGATAACCTAACACAAATTTGATGGTCGTATGCCACATGGACAGTTGTTTGTTTATATTTTGTGATTTTTTGCCATCAGCCGCCTTTGATTGAATAATTCAAGTATACTTTGAATATGTTATTTATTGATCTGCGTAACGTAGCTCGTAGCATGACTTCATAATTATGGAAATCAAACTTAAAACAAAATTTTAAATAAATAAGACCATTTTGTCTCACTCCACTCACGTCCGTATTTGCATCAGACCAATATGCCATTTGGCAAGGACTAAAGATAGCTCAAATAGCGGCAATCAATAGGATCATAGTTATTGCAACTGACTCTTCTGTCTGCGTTAAGAGCACTCAGCAACAGGTATTCGCCAGAGGGCCTCGCCTGTTCAGATGTGCCTCCAGACCCTAGTAGATTTAAAGCAAGCTGTTAAGAAAGTTATTCTACGTTGGGTACCTAGTCATATAGGAATTCGAGGAAATGACCTGGCTGACGAAGCGGCTAAAATTGCGACGCTTTCTCAAAGCATAGACGTCCAAACCGTTAAAGTTTGTGATCAACAAATCCACATGTCGCATTATATAAACAATTTATGACAAAGAGAATGATACTGAATAGGAAAATAAGTCAAACCCTCTGTAACTCCATGGGATCCAATTCTTGATTTTGGCAGAAGAGATGTCGTAAAACTAGATCCTCTGAGGATGGGCCATACAATGCTCACACATTAATCTCTCAATACCCCACATTATTGGTGCCTGTCTGGCACTGACTAATCTTCGTCATTGCTACGAGATGAGTGACAACTGGACGCAAAATCTCAACGATCCATTGCGAATAGGGAATACTCTATCATTCCTCAGGACTACAGGGTTCTACTATAAAGTTTAGGACAGATGATTTAAGAACAGTAACATGCAGCTAATGACCTAGAAGTCGATGCTGCCTAATCACAAAAAATAAGACCATTTCTAAAATAAGTAAAAATATCCAAAGTTATTGATTTTAAATAAGAAGCTCTAAACTGCGAGGTTTCTCTGCCATTTCATCCAACACCTCATCTGCTGCTTATTGGTGTATCCTGTTGAATAGGCAGCATTGCCAATCCGTTTAGGCGACCCTTAAAATAATCATAGGCTGATTAAAGGCCGATTCACACATACGGTACTGTGCACCGACATGTGTCAGTACCGCAGCATGTCTGGAGGACATTTCGAACAATGGTTGTAACATTTGTTTCATTTTCCCAAAATAAATGTCGTGACCACAAAGTATTTTGTTTAATTGCCTTCTCAACTGCCGGATTAGACAACAAAGAATCATGTTCAAACCATCATAGCTTCTAAGCTACTTTGCTTAAGGTTAAGATGTACAGCTATCTTCTTTTAGGAAAGACCATGTACATGTACAACCTGACAAGTGTAGCAAGAGACTTGGGAATTTCGCCGCTGTCTCACATGCACACGTTATTTCATATCCTCTCGTCTCTTGCTATCCTTGTCTATTTCATTGCTCTTGTTACACTTGTCAGGCTGTACCTACTATCACTTAGAAATAAAAAAAATCAGGTTAACAGTTTAGATTTTTTGGAAAAAACTAAAATTGTAAAAAAACGCAATAAATTACATAATTATTTTCTTTTAACAATTTTTTTGCCCTGATATGAAATGAAATTTGGAAAATATTTACCACTAGTTTATGGTCTACATGTTTCGCTATCGAATGAGACTTATTTTTTGTTTGTAGAACCTCTACACAGGTAGCTAAGGCTAAATTAGTACAACACTCGTGCATCAATTAAACCAAAAAACAAAATGACTGCCATTTTATTATGGTGTGAGAAAAACTATTTATGGGGGGTGATTTGTCGATAAAAAATACTGTATTTCATTCCCTAAAGGCTCCGACACCGATGATCGGACACATTGTATATATTAAGCTATTTTTTTGTTGCATTTCAGCTCTACTATCATGTTCTGACAGGAATACTTCGATTTTACATTAAACCTTGTGTATAAGTGTAAAAATGATAAGTATATTAGTCTAAGATCCGAATATAAGACGACCTTCACCGAACTGGTTAATGGATGAAAAGTATTTTATAAGTATTAAATTTAATATGTCAAAAAACATATCGCGAGTGGTTTGGCGGAAAAATTTCAGTTCAGGATATGATTAATTAAATACTGAAAAATTATTTTTTTTAAACATTTCACTGGTTTGGTTAATAGACAAATCACATATACCAAACGAAAGTATGAAGCCCATAGAATACGCAAACGTTAGGTTGGCTACGTTTTTCCCGTCCCCACTATAGGGTAGGCAGGTATAAACAGGTAAATCAATAATAGTAATTTGCACCGGTGGCGGTGTGGTTAATGTATGAAACTTATATCAATATAAAGATAATTTTATTGCAAACAGGTCGATATAGGGTTGTCTGCAAAAAATCAGTCTGGAATTCCGGTTGTCGAATTTTAAAGATCAAAATAATGCTGCCAGTGAATACGTGCGCCAGAGAGGTCCGAGCGAACTATCCCGTGTATTAACAAAGGACGCAGCATAGCAGCTGCGTGAAGCTCGGCCATTGAATGAAAGAGAGTGCGTATGTCATGTATCCGTGAAATTGAAATGATTTATTTGAATGAAACATAATCAAAAATGTATAAATTTATGAATCTTCCATGTCATTATTTCACAATTAAAAAAATTTAAAAGATGTATTTACTAAGATAGTTGTGAAGGTTAAATTATTATGCACTTACCGTATTATCACCAAGGAAGTTATTAAACTCTTCATTATGTTTTTTACCCAAAGTAGTCACTTTTTTGTAGCACGCGGTATGATAACCTACAAAATCGAGTCATGCATTCGTTAACTCAACGTCACTGTATTTAAAATTTTTCTTTTTACGAAAATTTAATTTCAACGAACAGTTTTTATACATTTCATCGTTAAAATCAAGAACATCATCGTCCGAATTGCATAGAAAACACTTTTTAGCCATTTTTTATCACAATGTAATGTTTATAAATAACAACAATCAGTATAGTAGTAGTAGCACGCTTTTTCAATTCAGAAGAATAAGGCAAACTGTTCCAATACAATGATGCACATCATCTACGAGTGTATCGCTATCCTTTTCAATTTCACGGACACATGACATGCGCACTTTGTTAATACACGGGATAGTTCGCTCGGACCTCTCTGGCGCACGTATTCACTGGCAGCATTATTTTGATCTTTAAAATTCGACACCGGAATTTCAGACTGATTTTTTGCAGACAACCCTATATCGACGTGTTTGCAATAAAATTATCTTTATTTTGATATAAGTTTCATGCATTAGCCATACCGGTGCAAATTACTATTATTGATTTACCTGTTTATACCTGCCTACCCTATAGTTGGGACGGGAAAAACGTAGCCAACCTAACGTTTGCATATTCTATGGGCTTCATATACTTTCGATTGGTATGTGATTTGTTTATTAACCAAACCAGTGAAATGTTTAAAAAAAAATAATTTTTCAATATTTAATTGACCATATTCTGGACTGAAATTTTTCAGCCAACCCACTCGCGATATGTTTCTTAACATATTAAATTTAATATAAAATGCTTTTCATCCATTAACCAGTTCGGTGAAGGTCGGCTTATATTCGGATCTTCTACTATATGTTGCGTACCCTTCTTTCCAAAATATTGGTGCCAGATTCGCTCCAATCTTGTTGTGGGAAGGGCACCTTGGTCTCTATCATGCTAGACGCTGCCACTTGACCGTCACCAGATGGCGCGGAGTTCGCTTCTGCTGCTTCCACGAAAGCGGACGAGAGCTCTCCGCTCAGTTTGCTGACTGTCTGAGTTGCCACATCATACATAAAAATCTCCTTTTCGGTAGATGCTGGATCCGGTGGGCTGTAAGCACATATTTTCAATCACTATTTTTGCAAAACAAAGAAAACAACACTCCTACAAAATTATCAAGTCGTAGTTCCAGAGAAGAAGTTCTGATCAAAAGCTCCTGCAAAACAGGCGAATAGGTTCTGGTTCAAGAAAGGAACAGAAAGTTGGAGTACGGATTCATGGGACAATGTACATAACTGAAGACTTGTTAAGTCTAGGAAAAATAGCAACTGCTTTCCAAGCAGAAGCAACGGTCGAGTAGCTAAGGACTGTAAAGGTCTGATACCTCCATCTCCATAGTGACACCTCATAATGTTACTTTTTACTGCTAAAGAGCTCAGACAAACATATTGAGTGATGTACCGGTAGTATGAGGTGTGAAAATTCTAAAAGACTAGCTGGAGTGTGTGACCAACGAATTTTTGCGACACACTTAGCACTGACACGGGTAACTACATTTACACACGGCCTGGTTAAGTTACAAGAGGAAGGCGACCTTGTGAACAATGCCCAATACATTACTTTCATTCAAAGGGTTAGCGGCTTGTACAAGCCTGTGCAAGCTCCTCTCATGTTCCAGTTCGTCCAGAACATTCTGGTCTATAGCTAAGGCTGTTAGTAAGAACATTTTCCATTCGTCAATACTACTCTTGACCAGAGAGGACAAGTCCATCGCTTCTACTCCTAAAGAAAAAACAGATACCTTATGGAGGCTTTTCGCAGCCAATTTTGCTGTCGAGTTCCAAGGAAGTACTCCGACCACCACCATAAACTCAACTGGTCCTGACCAAATTCCAGCCAAGCTGTACCGCTGAGCTTGCACCTATTCATTGCAAGCTCTTCAAACTATCGTATGAACGAGGCGTGTTTCCCGTTGCACGGTAGGCTAACTTTCAACCCATTCCTAAGGAACGAAAAAAAAAAAACTATCCCACCAACTATAGACCTGTGTCTCTCAGCATCATGTCTAAGGTATGGAGACTATCATTAACACATGGCTCCTGGAATAACTGGACAATAATAACATCATAAATGGGTGACCTCCTGGCCTACGTCACTCACTTGTGGAACAGAACAATTGAAAATCATGGAGAGTTTCGTGTTGTTACACCCAACATATCGAAAGCCTTCGATAGCATGTGGCTGAGGGACTTCTGGTCAAGCTCGCTGCTTATGGACTACCACCTGGCGTGTGCCAGTGGCTGAATAGCTTCTTGAACGACCGACCTCTGTTTGTTGTAGTCGAAGGCTGTTCATCAGACGTATTTTCAACAAACGCCAGTGTTCTTCAGCGATCTGTCCTATCCCCTACACTGTTTCTGTTGTACATCAATGACCTGCTGGAAATGATATCCAATCCAATCTACAGCTTCGCAGGCGACAGTACATTAATGTCGTGCATGGAACCAGGCAAGTCACTATCATCCCAGGAGACGGTTGACTTATCAACTGTGAAAATGGAGGGTTACCCACTACTGCTACTCTACAATGCACAGATCCGACCACCGTTGGAGTATTGCTCCCATGTGTGGGGATGCGCACCGAAGCACTCTCTAAAGCTTCTGGACACTATCCAGACGAGATCAATAATTAGGTACGCCTAGCCTCACAAAGGACCTCCACAGCCTGGAACCTCGAAGAAGGGTGGCTCACCTGACCTGTACCTGTTTTACAGATTCTATCACGGAAGATCTTGGAGTGAATTCTCCCAGATAATAAAACCGAAGGCTGTCTGAACGAGGAACACTAGAGAAGCTCTGCGAGCTCATCCTTACCAGGTTAGGCTCCCTACTACCCCAACCAGTCTCCTCCAGCACTCCACTCCATTCTAGGGAATGAGCTGCCGGGGAATTTTTTCCCGACGGCTACAACCTGCAGCGTTTCAAATCTAACGTGGAAAGCCACGTACCCTCTCGCAGCGCTTCTACAGCGCCATAGGTTTTCAGCCTTTGCGGGAGGCTGACCATAAAAAAATCTTATGTTTATATTTACAATCCAACCCCCTATGTACCTCGGTGGCCCCTAAATGTATTGTCCAGATTTAGAGTTTTGAATTAGGGTACGCGCACATAAATCGGTATCGGACGGACAGTACGGATGGAACGGCCGGTACGGTACGGATTTTTCATTAGGGTATCGCACATAGCTGATCGGAATCGTCGGAGGAATTGGAAATCAGTTGCAAATATGCAAATGATCTGCAGGTAGTGTTGCCAGGCAGATCAGATTGAAATTCGCTACTGAGCCGCCTAGAATGTGGCTACGTTGTCGCCACACAAAAATAACGTATATTTCAGCCTATGTATAACTTTATACGTGGGGGGGGGGGGGGTGGTGCAATTGATGTTAGGTATATGTATAATATTATATATAACCTTTCATTCAAAAATGGTGGAATACCCACCGACTATGGATTACCCGATACCTAGTATCGACACAGCATAGTAAACAACCAGCAGGATATCTCTGAGGATTTCCTATATAAAAATGGTTCCCACAGAATTTGACAGGTGTGAAGTCTGGGTAGAGATGCGGAAATAAAAATATCGATACCGGTACCAATTCGATATTTTGTAGCCAAGTATAGAGCTGTACACGCCAATGGAGGTGCGTTTGATTCGTAATTATTTTCGATACCGATACCGCTACAAAAGTAGCGATACCAGTTTGGAATCGCTCAAAAAGTATCTAAGACAAAAATACTCGATATTAGTGCAGAAGTATTGATAAATTTCAAATATCGAAGTATCGTTAGCATCCCTACAAATAATCATCCAAAAGGGGGGATTCGCGTGTATTTGTCGCCAACCTGAGATATTGTGCTATGGTGTGGTCTCGCCACCAATACAAGACAGTCTGGGCTAAACCGAAAAGAAGAATAGACAAGCAGTAATCAGTGGCTAAAAAAAGATAGTAACAGAATTTTTCAACAAGTCGCTACAAATCGGTTTATTTTTTTAAATGCCGCTACGTCACAACGTAATCAAAATGTCGCTATTCTTGCGACAAGTTGCTATGAATGGCAACACTGTCTGCAGGCAGTACAGGTAGAAACTTGGAAAATGCCGATGGTGCCTCGGTAATCGCCGATCAATATCGCACATACGTCGGTATGGGCACGCACGGCACGCATCCGCCGGCTTTATTTTTAGTTGCTATATCTTCGCCGATTTTGAAAATCCGATGCCTATTGTCCCGACGTATGTGCGATGGTCCATTAAATTTAATACAAAGTAACTTTTTCCGATCCGTACCGTCCGTCCGATGCCGATTTATGTGCGCGTACCATTACAGGTCAGAAAACAACTGACGACCTTGTTTCCGTCGCTATTTTCATGAAACCCACCTGCAGACGCTTGCGGCTAGCCATGCGAAGACTTGAATCGATAATGAAAACCATAGCTTTGAACTGTATGAGATTATACTTGCTCATTGGACTGGATAATTTCCAACGTTCCTCATTAACGCTTGGCTTAACGATATAAATCTGTTTGAAAAGGAAGCCGCAATGAAAGTGAACAGTGGATGGCTTATGCCTAACCCATAATTTATACACGACGGAAAATCTTTATGAAAGTATATCTATCTGATGGTGTTAGATCGTAGATAATGTTAATAAGTTTTTGCTTCCATATATAGATTTACTATCTACGATTGTAGCAGACACCGCGCGTATATTTGGTTTATTATATCATTTGTTTATTTCATATCTGTAATCTCTCTATACGGTCGAAATTAGAGAGTAAAAATGTGACAGTTTTAAGGAGCGGTCCAAGGTACCACTTTCTACTATGAGGAGTTTGAGTTTACATATGCATACATAATAATGAATGAAAAAATCGCGCATATCTACCATATTATGTTACTGTAGCCAACCAGCAACATTGCTACAAATACATATATCGTTTTTTCTTAAATTTTCGATTTTGAGGTAATATACTTTAGCTACTCCCATTACGTTAATCAGCCATTACCAAACTACTTCTGAACAGGTTATACAGGGTCCAATAAGCGCGCGGTGCTATCTAGCGGCCTTATCGCTTAAATTAGAAGAAAATTACTTGAGTGAGAAGTTTTTCTTTTCAAATGGTCTACTTGCAGAAAATAATTTCAAAGATGGCGGACATCCGGTTATACCGGAAGTAGGTATCAACTTCCTTATCTTAAATAGAACACCCTATATATTATTACATTTTTGAATTTAGCATCAATTTTCAGGTCCAGTTTGTTAACCATAGTTTATATCTACGAAGCCCATTTTCGAAGTTATTCAGTCTTTAGAAAATTTGACGTTTGTAGTACTTACAAAAAAATTTAATATTTCGGAAACTAGGTACGACAGAAAAAAGCGGTTTTCGGTTTTTAATCTAGCCCGAAACATACTTGTGTTTCAGTAAGATCATTGTTTAAAACCACATTAAACAAATAGACTAGAAAATTCCAAATTTGAGAAGTTTGAAACGTTAAAAATTTTTTTTTCAAAGGGGATGGTATGACAAGTTTCACATCAGTGGATGCGAAATTGAATTCTTTTACTTTTATCTAGGTATATGTGGTCCTATATTTGCCGGTTTTCAAGATATTTACAATTTTATGATTATTCCGTAATGGCGTGTAGGAAATGGAAAAATCGTAGGCGGCGTGGCTCGCAGATGAAACAATTGGCAGCAAACCTTTCATCCGAAGTGTTTCGGCCTCTAATACTGAAATGCTTTCGCTCCATATAACTGTAACCACATTATTCTTAAAAAAGTCCAGTGGTAAATTTTCCAGCAGGTTTTTCAAATTTTCATTTAGAAAATTCTGGAAAACATTTATCATGCGGTTTCCAGTAATACCACCCCAAATTTTTGGACTCTAGCTGGTGGTGCTGGTTGTTAACAAACCTCTCAAAATTTGGAATTACGTCGGCGTAAAATATGAGAGGAGGAAACATGTAGTTAATGAAGATAGTGTGTTCTCGCAGTTGTAGATGAAGATCCGCATAGCAGTACTACGGCAGAAATTAGTCGCTATTTGGCCATTAGTCAAACATCTGTGAACATGATCTTAACGAAGAACAAATAGCATTCTTCATCACGTGCAGCTAAATCAAGCACTTGACAGACAAGACTTTGAAAACAGAATTAATTTTTGTAATTGGAGTCGTGCTCGAGTCCAAGAAGATGCACTCCTTTTCAACAGTATGTCGTTTACCAATGAAGCTACATTTCTTATGAAATTCTTTCATTATCTTTTTTCTGAAATGTAGTTACAGTTACAGCACTCCTTTTCAACAGTGTGTTGTTGACGAATAAAGCTACATTTCTTTCTTATGAAATGTAACTTCACCGTTATTACTAACGGCTATGTAAACTGGCATAATTTACATTTCTACATCGACGTAAATTCAAATTTTGTGAGGTTTGTTGAGCATGTAGTCCAAACATTTGGACTACAATAGACCGTTTTCCAAAATTTTCTGAATGAAAATTTGGAAAACGTGCCGGAAAATTTACCACTGGAGTTTTTAAGAATAATATGGTTTCTGTTAGTTGTAGCGAATGCACATTTCAGTATTAAAGGCCGAAACACTTTGGATGAAAGGTTTCCTGCCAATTGTTTCATCTGCGAGCCACGCCATCTACGATTTTTCCAATTCCTAGGCGCTATTACGAAATAATTACAAAATCGCAAATATCTTGAAGACTGTCAAAGATAGAATGACGTATGTCTAGATAAAGGTACTACAAACGTCAAATTTTATAAAGATTGATGAATAACTTCGAAAATAGGCTTCGTGACATAAACTATGGTTAACAAACTGAACCTAAAAATTGATATTGAATTCGAAAATGTAATAATATATAGGGCGTTCCATTCAAAATAAGGAAGTTGATACCTACTTCCGGTGTAACCGGATGTCCACCATCTTTGAAATTATTTTCTCCAAGTAGACCATTTGAAAAGAAATATTTTTTATTGAAGTCATTTTCCTCTAATTTAAACGATAAGGCCGCTAGAGTGCAGTGCGCGCTTATTGGACCACCCTGTATACTACCTATAAACAAACATAAATCACCGTCTACTGGATACTAGTGCTGATCTCTTGGAAATCTCTTTGAAATGCATAGGATTAGACGCTGCAAATGTCGCCTTGAAACGTGAAACGCTAATTCGAACCCTGACAGTATTTATTTAAGTGACAGAGAAGGGAGGTTAAGTTGTCAATATTGTGTAATTATTATGCATTTAAATCGTACTATTCATATATTCGTAGATAAAGTATAGTATTCAACTCGCGGTAATGGTAATTGCTCACTTGTTGATTTACAGCACTCGCCTGCGGCTCGTGCTGCAAACTTCAACCTGTGGGTTATTACCATCATTACCGTATCGTTGAATAATATACTATTATCTACTCCCATCAGGTCAAACAGCCATTATCTAACTACTTCTGAATAAGTTGTACTATAAATACCTATAAAAAGACAGCGTGAATTATTTTTCATAACTCACGGTCCAGCAGTGGGTTATGAACAACGCCTACTAGATACCAGTACCGATCTCTTGGAAACGCACGTGATTAAATACAAGCTATAATAATTGCAAAGGTGGCCATGCCATGAGTTGTCAAACGCTAATTCGACGGTGGACAGTATTCATTTTACATAAGTGAGGTCTAGTTACCAATATTGTGTAATTATTATGTATTTAAATCGTACTATTCATATGTTCCGTCGCAGATAAAGTATAGTATTCAACTCGCAGTAATGGTAATAACTCAGTTGTTGATTTACAGCACTCGCCTTAGTTATCACTGTCATTGCCGCTTGTTAAACAATATACTATTTGAACGTCTTTTGGTATCTATACGTCTGTACGCTACCTTAGCCCGAAAGGAAATTAGTTTCTGTCTCTGGGCTACAATCGTTATATATAGTTACAGAAAAATGTTGCACTTACTCAGCGACAAGCAGAATCACGCTTTGCTGATCATTTTTAGTCTTGTTCTGGCTCTCCAAGAAGCTTCGGTAGTTCTCCAATGTCGGTTCCACTATCAGTTTCTTCAAAGTAGCGTCTTGGATAAGATCAATATCTCCAGGCCCCTTTGGAGTTTGATTTTCACCTTGTCTCTCTTCCTTCGTACTTCTGGCTTGTCTGGATGGTGAAAAGTCGTATGAAACTGGAGCTAAAACGACTACACTAGATATTCTCTTGCCTCTCAGCTCTGGTACGTCAGGAATCGGAAACTGAGTGCCATTGACTTTCAAAGGAAGATATCTGGAAGGAACACAATGTTTGTAAAAATGTTAGTAATTTTTAAATTTTAACTACAAGAGGGATTTAATCTTGACCTGAGACTTCCCAAACCCTTGCTTTAAAAACCCTTTGAAAACATGCTGCAGTCACAATATTATATGGGGAGGGTGTAAAGGCTCTAGGTTTGGGATTCAATTATTTCTAATAACACCTAACATTTTTTTAGCTTCAGCTGTATAAAAATATCGAAAAGTATGGAAACGGTAGATTATTATCAGGTAAATATTTAAAGTATGGAAAAAGGCATGTTATCGATATTTCAGAAAATTATTAACGATCAAAAATCAGAATTTTAACGTGGGCCCTTATGACAAATTAGTTTTTTTGTATTTAAATGTCGAATAAAAATATTTTAAAAGTAGGTACAAAAATAAATAATGTTTTAGAATATCATTTGGAATATGTAGTTCAAATTATTGCAAAAATAGGGTTGACTGTTTGAATTAGTTATTAATTATTTTAGTCATGGTAGTTCTTTATTTTTTTATTTTTCAAGCAGCGTCGACACCTAAGGTCATTGGCTGCATATGCCTCTTTTTCCAATTATATTTTGAGAAGTTGATAATATCTGGTTAAGTAGGTGGGAGTGGATAAAGTTGGTGTGTCCTATGCGAAGTCTACAGAGGATAACGTGTTCTCTCCAAGTTAGTTGTTTTGGACAGTTTGGACTTCCAACGATCGGTTTTATGTTCCTCATATGACCTCTGTATTGGTCCCACTCACCTTGCCATATTCGGAAGACCATAGTCTTGATGTAATTGACCATATCTCTGAATGGAGTTGGTATTCCTTCATGGTAGTTACTGTTTCGGAAATTAAGAGACCATATTGAAAAGTGGCAACAGCGCGCTGTATTACATATAGCCTGTTACCCGATACTTTAAACTGTCAGCCGTGTCAACAGCGAACAGCTGTTCGGCTAGTGATAAGTAAAAACACCCCAGATTGAGTCATGACGTATCAATCTTAGCAGGAATGTAGGGCTGTATTGAGTGGAAGCATTACTAATAACAAGTAATTGACACTTGGTGACGTTTTCATCTATGCTCTGAGGTCTATGCTTATTTTACATTTTCTCGGAAAATCCGGCATGTCTTTCAGTATATCAGTATGGCTGGTCTGAATGATGATGATTAGGTACACTTTAAATGAGGTAAGAATGAAGATAAAAGCATTTTTAGCTTAAGCTTCAGTTAAACTACCTTATTATATTAATCTTACTCCATGTACTTACTTTATACTTTTCTCCAATTGTACCTTGTACGTTTCAATCAATAAATATCCCACTAGTGATGCAAGCTATCAATTGAATCGTCCTTATTGCTAAATATAGGAGTATTGTGATAGTCTCTAACAATATACAAATCAATAAAATAATCTATTTCTTTTAACTAACCATTTTTGCTGCGAATTTCTGGATATTGAAACAATTTATGGTTTACAACAATAGTCATTACTTTTTGGCAAATATTCAATAAAAATACGGTACTGATCGCAGGATTGCCAATCAACACCACTAGTAAAAAATTAAATTTGAGATACACTTCTTCGTCAGCTGATACCTATCAAATAGACGTCAAGCCAGTTTAAAGTATCAGGTAACAGAGTATAGTGACAGTGACGTATGTGCGCAATGTTCGTCGGTTAGGTTAGGCTACTTGTTTGTGTGATATTTTATCTTTTGACTTGCCTGAGAATCATTGACGTCTAACACGTTAATGCTGAGAAGCGCGCTGTTGACAAATTGATTAAGTTATTACAATGGAGTCAAAATAACAACTAATTTAAAAAGAGAATTTATAATTTTGTTTTAAATAGAGAATTTATAAATAATTGCAAGATTATGTTCAGAATAAATTTCAGAGAGAGGTTGATTTAGGCTAGCATGCTCGAGAGCGGATTTGAAAAGTTTGAGTTTAGTTTAAACTACAACAAAAATGCAAGTCACTCACCTACTGTAGGAATTATCATTCAGCACAACCGGATTGACAGTTCCAGCAGTATCAGCGACATAAGCCTCTTGGACTTCTTTTCCTTCACTGCTCTCCGGATCGTACCGTACCACCTTCAAATCCACTGCTTCTTTCTTTGTAGGAGCCTCCATTTTCACTTCTTCTATCTCCGAAGCAGCACCTTCTTCCTCTTCAGATTCTTGATCATCAGACTTCCTCACCTCTGAGCCGTCTACTTGAAGACGAGCCGCCACTGGTTCGCTACCAGCTCCAATTTGAGCGGCTCCTCCCGCATTGAAGAAGTTTGCAAGTTGGTCTGGAGGCAAAGCCGATAACGGAATGTCACCCACTTTGTCATAGTCCAAGACGGATATGTCAGCGTTGTTCAGGATACCTGAGGACAACAACTGTGCCCTTAGCTCTTCAGGGACTTCATCGGGTAACTGTGCTTCCAAGATCTTAGGGTCCTTGGTAGTCGTAGAAGGAGTTGGAGCTTCAGTTGTGGTTGAAGTAGTTGAAGGATTACTGGTAGTGCTTTGATAACGGATGCCAGGCGTACTGCTGACGAACTCTTTTCTGGTTGATTGGAAGTAACCGTTTGGTGGTGGTGCTGGATTCCTACTTTCTTGTTGTTGCTGTTGTTCTAAGTACTGCTTAAGTTGTTCCTCCTGCAGACGTTTCCTTTGTTCTTCTAGAAGTTTATGCTGTTGCTGTTTTCGTTGCTCTAAGAGCTCTTTCTGCCTTTCAAACGCTTTCTGTTGCTGCAACAGCTCGTTGCTTGAAACTTGTTCATTGGACGTGAAACTTTGTAAGTTCTCTTGAGAATTAAAGTTCTGAATAGCCTTCTGTTGATACTTGGTATTTGAGGCAGCAGAAGGTTCAACTGTAGAGAAATGCTGTTCATACTTGGGGACTGACTGGATCAGTTGTCCACCGGGAGGTAAGATATTCAAATGATCATTTTGCGACAACTGATTGCTAACAGGCTGTTGTTGGATCTGTGGTCTTTCTGTGTTGAAATTGTGCTGCACAAAGTTGTGCTGCGGTTGAGATTGATGAGATTGTGACTGTTGATGGTTATATTGCTGTGGAGGCTTCTGTTGATTCTGGTGTTGTTGGAATCCCTGCTGATGTGAAGAGAACTGAGGTTGAGCTGGTTGTTGATCATGATGTTGCGGAGGTTGTTGATGTGAGGTTGAGAACTGAGGTTGAGCTGACTGTTGATCATGCTGTTGTGGAGGCTGGTGGTGTTGTTGAAACTCTGGGGTTTGACTGAACTGGTCATGATGTTCATGCTCCAAAGGCAATTGCTGTTGAACGATTGGTTGAGGTGGAACCCTTTCCTCCTTGACGGTTTGCAGCACCTGGCTGAACCTGGGTGGTTTGTTAAATACGTAGTTTTGTTGAGCTAGAGGAAGCTGTTGATAAATTGGGAAGTGTGACTCGGGCCTGAATTGAATCGGTTGTTGTTGGTGAGGAGGACTCTGATGAGAAGATAATGGAGAAGGCTGGGTGAATGGTTGCTGAGGTCTAATTTTATCAAATGGAGTATACGGAACAGGCTGCCTAGGAGGAATGGCAGGTGGCGCAGGAGGAGGTCTTGAGTTCTGGAAACGCGGTGGTGGGGGATGAGAAATGGAATGCGAGAAATGAGGAGATGTTAGTCCCTGAGAACCAAAGCTGTTAAAGGGTTGAGAAGGTCTGGAGAATTGAGGCGGCTGTTGAAACGGAGACTGCTGCTGATACTGCTGCCTTCCGAATGTCTTGAAATTTGAATTCGGGAATGTTATGGGTCTATATGCTTGAGGCTGTCTTGGATTTGAACCAAAGCTAGGGGACTGGAAACCTTGACTGCTCGAAGGCCTTTTAAAGTAAGCATTAGAAAATGAAGTCAACTGTCTTCCTTGCGGTTGTTGTTGTTGTGGTTGCTGTTTTTGGTAAGTAGGCACATAGTCTTCTGGTTTACTAGACCGTTTATCGTAATCAAAGCCTTCCTTACCAAAGGTAACTTTGACCCCACTGGGACTATGGTACACTTCAGAATCAGGCTTTATGATAGTCCTCAAAGTAGTACTAGGTGGTGGAGGTGCAGTAGCAAGATCTGTATGATAGTTATACGGTGCTTCCTCTACTTCTTCTTCTTCATCTTCAGGGAGCTTGGGAGATATAGCTGGAACAGGCTTATCGTAGATAATAGCATCTTTGCCTTTACCGTTCGGATTCTTTTGGTACTTGACGTAGAACACCTGCACCTGTTCTTTCTTCTTCTTGGGAGGCGGAGGAGGAGGTGGAGGAGCCGGTAAACTGACGTTGGACTCCTTGATGATGATCTCGATGATAGGTTCAGGCTCCTTGATGTACACTGGCCGCTCGATGATGTGAGGCTTCGGAGGTCCGTACCCCGAGTGGTGGTGGTGTTGCTCCAGGTGGTTGTTACCATCGGTTAGTAGGTCGTTGCTGTGCGGGTAATCTAGGGACAAAATGTTAGTATCATACAAAGGATCTCTCTGAGAATAGTGGACGAGAGGTTCCATCTGAACAGCATAAGGAGGAATAGGATATGAGTTCGGTGTACCTTTGTGATACGGACGGGGATAGTACGGTGGTGGGTGATGTGGATGGTACTGGGGGCCCGTGGAGATCCTGCGTTCCAGCCGGTACGACGACGGTAGCGAGGCGTAGTGGTGCGAGATCTGGTAGCCCAGCTGGCGTTTGTCCTTCTTCTGTGGTCGGTGTTCGTCTATGGCCAGGCATGTGGCTACTAGGAGGCACAGCACCACCTGAAAAGATCAAATAGAGTTAAAGAAGCCCAACACCTACTAATAAATAACGAAAATCCACGCCGCTAATTTCCGTCGGTCTGTCTGTCTGTCGGTCTGTGTGTCTGACTGTTGGCGTTTATATAGCCTCGTAATCTCAGTAACCGCTGCATGCAATTTGGGTAGCGATAATGCTTTGGGGTTGTAGTAGGTAATACTGCCACAATTTTGAAAATCGGTACATGGGCGGAGGAGTTTCGTTTTTAGATGTTTTGGGGGTTCCTGGTCATTTCCTACATATTTTCGGTGGGGGTGAGATTGGGGTGGTTGGGGATGGGAGGTTGTAAAACTTAAAATTTGTTGTATTCATAATAAGCTGTTCATTGACTTCTGAAAGAAGTACCTAACGACATAATACACTTTTTTAGGTCCATCCGAAAATTGCCTTGCCTATATTATCGAAGGACTTAAAATCTGATGCATACGAGTATTGCTTTAGATCGTTCTGTATTGTGTAGAGTGGAAATTGGTGAGTTGATTTTTAAGAAATTTTGGCACAGTATTATAACTGTATCGAGGGTGAAAAACGAATATGGTTTTTAGAAATCATGTCAGTGGCAGCGCAGCAATAATTAAAAAACTATATAAAAACAGCTCTAACTTCGTTTTTAGCTATTTCAGGGGATCCTGGCTATTTTCTACTTTTTTTTCAATAACGGTGAAAATTGGGCGGTTGAGGGGTGGGAGAGTTGTAAAACTAAAAAGAATTGTATTCATAATATGCTGTCTATTGAACTGTGAAAGAAAGACCCAGCCAAGTGACAGAATTTTCTGCTTTAATCATTCGAGTATTGCCTTAGATCGTTTTGTATTGTGTATCTGGGAAATTGTTGAATTGACTTCAATGAAATTTTGACACAGTATTATTAACGTGGCTAGAATGGAAAACGCGTATGGTAGAATTATGTCAACATTTGAGGATGATTCTGTGAAAACATTAAAATTATTTGGTGATGGTATATAGTACTGGGAGTTCCAAAATGCTGCTGAATACCGCATCTAGTTGAGCTATTGAAGATAAGAAGAATTTACAAAAATACAGTGTAGAGGTGACAGAGCTTCAGAGCTAAGGAAGGTTATGAAGTATTTTAGTTTGTATCTCTTAAGTAGTTAGTATTCGCGCACAAAGCCTAGCGTTTTGTGAACTAAGACTAATATTTATTTTGTCTACTTAACAAACAAATATATTAATAGATTGATAGTCTTTCAATAAATCGCATCATTAATTTATGATCAGAAATCAATCAAAAAATTTACCGGTTTGTAGAATTAGTCAGCAGAAAATTGAGAAGATGACTCTCATCAGGTATTCAACAACAAAACCTTTCGTTTGCTTAACATTTATCAGATTCTTTCCTGAAGTTGTCACCGATATACAGGGTGGGCCAATAGTGAGTGGACGGAGAATTGTGGGCTTATTAAAACGAATTTCAACCTATATCACCTGATCATGGAAAGGGCCTTGAAGGCTCTAACCTTGAAATATTTTCACTTAAATTTTGAGGCTTATGCAGGGTAATTCATATCAAACTTACATCTTGTGAATAGAACCCTCTATATTATATTATTGCATATTTGTATTCCTTGTCAATATCAATCTTTTTTATACCATGTAAGGCTTTCGCGGCCATCGTCCAATGAATTTGTGGTTCTTGGGTTTTTAGGCCGGCGTCGATTAGCACTAAAGCTTGACGTTTCGCCACCACGAGTGGATGGCATCTTCAGAAGCTATTTCACTTCGGTGACTTCCAAAATACTGCTACTACTACAGTATTTTGGAAGTCGTCGAAGTGAAATAGCTTCTGAAGATGCCATCCACTCATGGTGGAGAAACGTCAAGCTTTAATGCTAAACGACGCCGGCCTAAAAACCCAAGAACCACAAATTGATCAATCCTTTTTAGTTTTCATTTTATTTCAAACTTTTAGTCACATTGATGTTTTTCAATTATCCTACGTATAAGCATCTAGTTGGCCACGAGAAATAAACAAATCCCATTTAGATGGAAGAAACTAACTAACTTAGTAGAGAGATAAAACAAACGACAGCAATGAGGCAAGATATCTAATGTCAATCAAAATCTGGACTATAAGAGAAATGTTTTTCTCACAACCTAATAGCTATTGCGATCTACTAAAGTTTGACAACTCTCCAAAAAACGATCAAAAATTTTTAAACAAAACGAAAACTACCAGCGTTTGTTGCTGACAGTCTAACATCTTCAGAATGAAATGTCACATGTATTGGAATTTCCGTTAAGTCAAAAGTAAAGACACAGCATAATAAACAACCAGCACAATAACTCAAGTTGGCGGAAATTACACGCGCATCCCCACTGTTGGATGATTTTTTGTAGGGATGGTAACGGTACTTCGATACTTGTACTTCTGCACTAATATCGGGTATTTTCATCTTAGATACTTTTTGTGTAATTCCAAGCTGGTATGGATACTTTTGTAGGGTATCGGTATCGGTATCGGTATCGAAAATAATTATATAACTATGGAGGGGTATAATCAGTTGCACAAAATACTCTGTACGAACCAAACGCGCCTATGAGGCTAAAAAATATCGAGTTGGTACCGGTATCGATATTTTCATTTTCGCATCTCTACCCAAACTTCACAGCCGTAAAATCATCCATAAATCCTCCCAAGGTCAAATTTTGTGGGAACCATTTTTATATAGGAAATCCTCAGAGATATTATGCTGGTTGTTTATTATGCTGTGGTAAAGATATCTTTAACTGAAGCATTCTGAGCATTTATTGAAATGATTATTTAATGACTTTTCATTGCTCCATGTTGAATTTTGATAGAGCTAGCCGAAACTTTAATAAAGGGTTTAGCCATATGTGGTTTTTATTATATGAAAGGCAGACATACATTTCAGAGATTACATTGATAGATGTTACGTTTATCGAGCCAAAATGAGTCCAGAGATTCCTAAGTGAGAAAGCATCTTATCTCAAATTCATTTCGCTGGAAGGATGACTGGTGAAAATTTCAGTAGATTGTTACAGGTCGAAAACTCTTGCTCATGACGACGTAGACCGCAACGACCTTTCAAGGCCAGCGGCTATAAACCTACTTCCTTCTGCTCGATGGACTATGAAGACAATAACAAGACCGATACACCGTGTAGAATGCGTTTTTATAGCGTGACCAAGTGCAAGGAAAATGACGCAATGCTTTAGTATTTTGGAATTATATCATGACGTGTAAAGTAATCGAAACTGTAACATTAGCATATCCATGCCCCAGCAGCGCGACTTAATAGAAATTACGCAGATGTCCGTGAACAAATTCGACCGCACCCGGACGCGTATTTACCAGCCCTACCCCATTACAATGCAACGCTGCGTTCTGGACTGTACTAGTGAAAAAACACTCTTATTATAATTTTTTGTATTCAAATAAAATTAGGAAAAAATTACCAAACCAGACATAAGATTTATAGCAGAGATGGACCACCTATCTACCCAAATAAGCTGAAGTACGCTGAGTTTAACAAAGTTGGTTTTCCTCAATCCCTGAATCTGAATCAAGACCACTTCTTCCAAGATGTTTTCAAAATCTTGACTTTGGAGATTCTTTGAAATGAAAGATGATAATGCAAACGTGAATGAGTTTCTTAATATTATGACCATCGTAGGATTTTGACCATGAGTTTCTTAACAGAAGCATGCTTATTTGTATTTACATATTTACGTGAGCAGGAACCAACTTGCTTTTTTTTGCGTACTTATTCTAGCTTCATAATCTAATCAAATATTGGAAATACCCCTACCTGGTCTGCCAACGAATATACCTTCAAGGAATACGTTCAATCTAATCTTGTATACAGTTTTGATATCATATTTCATCTAGCACTCTACACTAACGACTTATAGTTTTTCAATAATAGTGTATATCTCACATATTTTGGATTATAATACTGCTATATTTATCCAGCGAACAAACAGGACACAAAAAAATGTGATGTTCATGTTCATGTGTTTCCAATGTTTGGCAAACCTTGTTTAGACCACAATACGACCGCGGCCATAATATTATGAGGAGGCGTCGACAAACAGCTGTGTATTTGATTCTTCAGGAAAGGTGGCCCGTTCTCCAAATTTGTCGGTGCCAAGCGTCCGCTTGGGCATTGGCATTTCCAACTGGTGTAAGATCAAGCCACGAGAACTCACTCATTGCTCACCTGTTCTGTTTTCCCGTTTCTCTGCTGGATGGATATTAAGGAATTTCTTCATTAGATTATTGGTTTGACAATATGGAGTAGGAACTTGCCTACAGATGTCGCCAAAATGTGAACAGTGGCTTAGGACATTTATGCTCAATGTAGAATGGAACGTCCAGGTTTTGGTATGAAATAAACGATTATAACCAAAATTATGTTAAATTCCTTATGGCACAACGCCATCCACATCCTGTTCGTTTCAAGAGGCGGTCTGCTGTGGTGTAAGCTTGGCTATGGCCAGGCAACAAGAATTCACTCATCTTGCGCGTGATCATTCTTTTTCTTCGCTGGACAGATAATAGTATCCGTAATATGGATATTTTAGCTCATTCAGCACACAATTTTGTGGCTGACGCCCATATAAATCTTTATAACGTATGTAACTAGTTATTTATATTAGTTAGTTATATGAGTAGTGTCGTTTTAAGAGACAACGAGAATTTTAAAGTTAACATTCGGAAAAAAAGTGGATGCAAAAGTTTCAAGAGGTATCTGCAACAAACTGGATTGCCTATAAAACGTTTCCAAAATTACAAGGATATTTATATAAGAATATTTTCGAATGTCAGCACAATGACAAAAACAAAGGAAAAAAATCATCCTCCGCGCCCTGACATTTACCACTCCTCATACGGCTAGCCCTTATTTTTGAGAGAAAAACCAATAAAATGGAAATTAGAAATAGAAATCACTGTTTCGCGCTACCAAGAGTCGCCAATCGCCCAGCTAGGATTTTTGGTTGCCAACTCGGTTATGAAGTCACCATTTTGGCGGAAATTTGCCACACCTGGCAATTCTGGGAATGCCTGTTCTGAAGAATGGAATTGAGGGGTAGGGGAAGTTCTGTTCAACCTTTTAAAGGTTCTAGATTCCAGCTTGCCAATTGTGTATATAAAATTCTAAATAGTAACCATTTATATTCCAAAAACAAGCATTGCTTATATAGCCATCATAATGTCAGTCCACTTCATCAGTTTGGCTGGATTTGTGTTAACGTGAAATAAATATTTTTCATACACAGTAATTAACTTTTGAGAATTTTTCTACTTATAGTTCATTCGATTTTCTATATTATTCATTTTGTTTTTCTGTATGAGGTTTCAAAATGTATGTTTTATATCAGCATACTCATACGAAAGACCTGAACTCTTGATGATATATTCTCCATTTTCGAACCACATTATCAGTTACTGAGAAAAGGATAACATTTTCCTGGGATATGACAGGGGCGGACTTAGGATTTCTTCTAGGGGGGAGGGCGGACCAGTGGTACTCGATTTGCAATTTATATAAATATTCCATTACACTTCCATTACACCTCTAGAGGGGGGGCGGACCAGTGCTGAAGAGCAAAAGAAACTTTAGCTTTTGGTATTTACATGAATATTATATGGTTCCGTACAGCTCTAGGGGGGGGGCTGCACCACTGAGATATGATATGATCTCCATAAAAAAACTATATTGAAAGAAATGCGTGATAAGAGAGCTGTGCTGCTGGTATGTGTATATGCTCCGCAACGTAAAACCCGGCAAAACTGGCCTCCGCGGTTTTCGACCAAGCAAATAAGCACTTGTGAAAGTTTGTGTTTATTTTTAGCATTGTTACTCTCACCTGGTCGAAACGCATCTTCCGAGTATTTTATCGATAGAATTATCATAAAAAAGCGTTTAAGAATCATGTAAATTTTCCTCGAATTTGAGATTTGGCGGATGACCGAAAGTGAGAGCTACATAATATGACGTATTAACACCGCGCTCGTGTTTGTAGCATCTCATCTTCCAGCCAGCTGCATTGAATTTACGTTTATTAAGCTGCTTTTGCTTGCTTCTCTTGCTTGCACTCCTTGACTCCTTGTGCTAGCGGCAGACATAGGCGTAGTTAGGTGGGGGCTTGAGTGGGCTTAGCCTCCCCAAGAATGAAATTAGCCCCCCAAAAATCCAAAATTAATTCGTTCTGTTAAGTTTATTGTATTTAGGGCGGGGACTTGAGCCCCACCAGATCCAGGGACTTAAGCCCCCGCCCCCAGATTCAGGGACTTAACCACGGTTATGGCGGCAGGTTGTCGAAAAGTTGACATACTTGAAAAAATAAATCAGTTGTTTTGCGACCATTGGCCATGACCTATAGGTGACCTCAAATATTGGCTTTAGAGGTACACTATTAGGTTATGCGCAGTGCCGTAGGCATGGGATATAGGTATCCCCGCTTTGAGCAAAACATTAACAATCACATTTTCACAAATATCCCCCCATAACAAAACTGTATCTACGCTACTGGTTATGCCTTACATTGACATTCAATATTTTTTTGAGATTTGTTGATGGCTTCATTACATACACTTTTTTTTGGTGTTAAGGTTTCAGCCTCAAATACAAATAATTATATCACATAGATGAATATTTTACATCCCAGACCCTATGTTTTAATTTTTTATTCACCAACAATACAGAGGGTAAATAAATTGTTTGACCCACAGAAGGTGCTGACTGCCAAGTACACTGAAAAATGACCTGAGCCTGAATGGTGATATTCTGTACCTGTAGAATGTTTCTTATTACACCAATCAAAAATGAGGGGAGTACCGTTAATTCTTACAGTCTCTTAATCTCAGCAACTGCTGTGCTGATTTTCAGATTGTCAGAGTAATTAGCAATAAACAAACATCCCCAGGAGTGTTCAAAATTTATTTTAAGAGATTTTAAGAATCCATGACTACTTTCCATTTTTTCTCTAAAAATTATAGTCGCGGGAACTGCGGACTATGGGGTTGTATCCATACCATACTCTGCTACATAATATGATTGTAGTAGTACGGGAGGTAGTGTCAAATTTTCATGGGTGATTATACTGAGAAGTTACATTTTGTTCATTAGTGTTGGGTATAGAAATGCAGAAAATGTATGTTAGCTGACACGACTCCGTGACATCGGCATTTTCTCCGCGAATTTATTCACTGATGAATCCGTGGTCATCTTCAAGGTCAAACCTCAGCATAGTAAGCAATCACCAGTCAGCACAATATCTCAGATTGGCGGCAATTACACGCGCATCCCCCTTTTGCCCTTTGGATGATTATTTGTAGGGATGCTTACGATACTTCGATACTTTTACTTCTGCACTAATATCGAGTATTTTCATCTTGGACACTTTTTGAGCGATTCCAAGCTGGTATCGCTACATATGTAGCGGTATCGGTATCGAAAATAATTATACAATTATTTTGAGGGGTGTAACCAATTGCACAAAATTCTCCATACGAACCAAACGCGCCTACTTGGTAAAAAAATATCGAATTGGTACCGATATCGATATTTTCATTTTCGCATCTCTACCCAAACTTCACACTCGTAAAATCATCCCAAGGTCAAATTCTGTGGGAACCATTTTTATATAGGAAATCCTCAGAGATATTCTGCTGGTTGTTTCCTATGCTGTGGTCAAAAATGATTGTGTTTTACATCTGTGAATAAAACCATGGGTTTTGTGACAGCATGCAGTGCTGCCAAAACTATTGTTGTGATATGATTAGCGGTTTTCGCAAGATCTATTAAACTCGTATTTGTTTGTGGCCTTTTGACAGTAAAACTCTCAATTTGATTGCGAGTTTTTATTTAGAAAATGTTTAACAATATACAGAGAACAGTATGCAACATGCATGACATGCATCATATGATTTTTGAGGTTGGCACTACCGAATTTTACGTCAAACGTGGCCACAGATTTTTCAGTTCATAAAATCTCCCGAAAGAATTTTTTTGCGAGCTACGCAGACTCTCAAAATCTCCCGAAAATTTGTTTTTGCGAGTTACGCAGACTCCCAAAATCTTAGGTCACAAAACATCACGAAAGCCTGCACTAAAAAATCCAGCCTTCGTATAATTCCGGTGAAATTTGACGCCACCTTCCGGACCATATGAGCTTAAACATATTTGAAGCAGACTCCTATAATGTATAACTTGAAAAGTACTTAGGATAGAATCATCCTTCCCGTCTACCATTCCAAACAATGTTGGTCTATACTAACAAAAATGGAGTCAAGTTGATTGACTCAGTACTTCCCACACATTACTGTGATATCAGTTTATTACTTTCCCATAGCATGAAGCTTTAGTCTGAGATCCCCTTGCAACCAAATCATAGGCAGCCTCCCCCCCTAGAATTGTCTTATGCCGCTAGGTCTTTCCTTCAGAGGTCAATGGACAGCCTAAAACATCTAAAAACGAAGTTTGAGTTGTTTCCATACTTTTAGTTTTTGGATTATTGCTATATACGCTGCCACTGACACGATTTTTAACAAACATACGCGTTTTCCATCCTCACCACGGTAATAATACTGTGTCAAAATTTAATTAGAATCAATTTAATAGTGTCCACGTTACAAAATACAAAAAGATCTAAAGCAATAAATACTCGTATGTATACAGAAAATTCTAAGTCCCTTAGTTTCCGTAATAGGCTAGGCAATGTTCGGATGGACCTAAAAAGTTGATTTATGTCGCTAGCTCTTCCTACACAGGTTAGTGGACAGCCTATTATGAATACAAGCCATTTCTCAGTTTTTCAATCCCGCACCCCCTAACCACCCCAATTTCACCCCACCCAAAAAAAACGCAGAAAATGATCAGGAACCTCTAAAACGCTTAAAAACGAAGTTTGAGCTGTTTTTATATTTTTACTTTTTTTATTATTTCTGCGCCGCCACTGGCACGATTTATAAGAACTATACGCGTTTTCCATCCTCGCCGCGGTAGTAATACTGTGTCAAAATTTCATTTACATCAATTCAACAGTTTCCTTGTAACACAATATAGAAGGATATAAAGCAATACTCTCGTATGTTTACAGCAGAAAAAATTCTAAGTCCTTTGGTTTCTGTAATACACAAGGCAATGTTCGGATGGACTTTCCCACCCAAAAAAAGTAAAAAATGATCAGGAACCTCTAAAACGCCTAAAAACGAAGTTTAAGCAATATTTAATTTTTTTTGTTTTTTGCTAATTACTCCGCCGCCCATGCACCGATTTTCAAAATTATAGGAACATTACCTACTACGACCCCACAGCATATCGCTGCCCAAATTTCATCCCAATCCATGCAGCGGTTGCTGAGATTACGAGGCTAGAAGAAAGCGACAGACAGACAGACAGACCGACAGACAGACAGACAGACAGACAGACAGACAGACAGACAGACAGACAGACAGACAGACCGACGGAAATGAGTGACGTGGATTTTCGTTATGTAGACATCATAAAACGCCCAAAAAGCGTATTATCTCAAAATCGAAAATTTTCGCGATCACAATACTCCCCTCACCTATCGGTGTGGGAAGTAAAATTAGTGTCGCTTAAAAGCCTATAATTCAACGCTTATTCGCCTCTCTGATACTGAGCCTAGCTTTTTTGCCAGCCGCTCTAAAACCCATTTGAATTTTCTGAAAACAACGTTCAACAGTATTTTTTGAATTATTATAGGCGTGCATCGAGACACCCTATATAGACTCTTCCAATAACAATTGGTTATTTGGTGTTATTTTTGTCTTCATCGTAAATCAGAAAGTAGGTTTATGTTTATAGCCGCTAGCCTTGAAAGGTCGCTGCGGTTTGAGTTAAAAGCCGATTCTGAGGTGTGAAGAAAGGTGTAGCTAATTTGGTTCCCATGTTTACACCATTGCAGTTTATTGTTCAAGTAACGGGTAATTGATTGATGTTAATTAATAATTATGTATATATTTACGATTAATATTGCATTACTATACAGGGTGTTCTGGAGATTAAATTTTGATGATTAACAAGTTGTTACCGTTTTTGTAATTTACTCAATAAAACTATTACCGTAAGGTGTTCACTAGCTAATTCTTATGCAAAAGTTAAGCTGGATGCCTCTCTAGTTATTTTATCTACACTTCCATTAGGTTATTGATTAGATAAGAGAATAGTTAAAAATGGGAAAAAATGGGAAAAACGTTACAGATCGTGTTTCCGCTAACAAAGGGATAAATCCCGGTGAAATATCAAATTATCTTTGGAAACATATCGCCGATTGTGGACTGTATTAGAAAATGAACTCACCATAGGTGGTTTTCTGGATGTCTGCAAATTTAGGCTATCGTGCTCTTACAGATGAAATAATGGTGGAACTAAGGTTGGGAAAAAAGGAAATAAAAGGGATATATTCACCTGAAATACGGACAATCTTCCAGGCTCTACTCAATGGTCGCACCACCGATGTCCACCCCGTTGGGGACAATTTTTTTACTTTTCAAAATGCGACGCTAACCGTACCGATGTCAAATCGTATCTCTGCTAAAAATTAAAAAAATTAATGCTGCGAGGAAATGGGATGTTGCCATAACCAGTCAACAAATATCCTTTAAGCCTAAATTATAAATAGCCAAAACAGATCTGAAGGACTCTAGCAATCTGGTAGAATTGAGAAAACTAGGCAATACTGTAAAAATGGGAACAAATTAGGAAGCATTTTTGGGAAAGCAGGAAGAATCAGATTGATTTGGAAGCAAGCGGAAAAACTGGGAGAAAAATGGGGCAAATAGAGGTAAATCGGGGAAAAAGCTGGCAAAGTCGGAAAAAATCAGGATAAACTGGAACATCAGAAAAAACCGGAAAACAGTTGAAACAAAAAGTAACAGGAATTGTTAAAAAACGGGAAGATCGAAAAAATTGCCAAACTTCGATCAAGATATCGAAGAATCGGAAAAAATCTGCCATAATTGTGGAGGTTCAGGAAAAATTGGGAACAAATCGGAGAAAATCGGAAAAATAATCGGGAAGGATCAGCATAAACGAGTATACTACTGAAAAAATCAGAAAAATCGGTAATAATCGAAAAAAAAACAACAAAAATTGTCTAAAATCGGGACGATCGAAAAAAATCGCTAAAATTCGATGAATCGAAGAATCTGGTAAAATTAGTACTAATTCTTGAGGATCAGGAAAAATTGGGAAAAACGTGAAGAACAGGGAGATCAGTCGGAAAAGATCAATATAAATTCACAAACATCAGGGAAAATAAATATTCGGGGTAAAATTTGAGAAAACGAGAAAAAAGTGGTAAAAATATTTATTTCACAATATGCAATCTATCAGGAATATTTTTGAAAATAGATGAGTTTTTCTGGCAAAACGACTCATAGTGGTTCGAAACTAGATACAAAATTAAAACTAGTAATCAGTAATGCATTGGAGTCTCAGAATCAATATGTTAATAAGATAATATAACACATTATTACGGTGAGACTCAAGTGATTAAAAATAGGATTAGCTACCAAAATTGTACAACTTCTTGACATAGGTATTGACTCATGACCAACTTCCGTTCTAACGGTATTCATTCAAAAAATTCCTTCCTGGATGTCGGCATTTCTCCAAAGTCGGCGATGGTCTTCAGTAAAATTCATATATAAACATCTCTTTGAGACCACCTGTTGGTTTATGTATTACATTGCAATCGAATTCATCGGTCAACTTTCATTTTTTAAATTCGGACACTCATTGAATACCCACGTCGCATACATTTTATGTCGGTGTCCGCAAAGAATGCAAAGAAAGCGTGTGACTACTCGACGAATTTTGGCCTTGGAATTTAGGAAGATTATCGTCTCACATTAAAGAGACATTGTACGTTGTTTTAACAAGCATTTAATGAACTTGGTGTATTTACGTCACAGGGGACGTTGCCATCTATTAGAGGTTTGCTTAAGCACAGACGCTATAATAGCTGCAAAGGTGGCTATGAAACGTCAAACGCTAATTCGAACGGCGTTCAGAACTTAATAAAGAGCTTTTGGACGTCCGTTTCCTGACGTTATTGCACGTTATCGGCTACTTGTGGCATGCGCAGTTCTCCCGAAATAACCGAATCGGCGAATAACCGACAAAGTTGTACGTGAGCTACGGAAGTTTACGGTACGATATGATTACGTGCGGTATTGCCAGGTCTAGACCACTATACGGCAATGAGAAAAGAACCGTGATGATTTTGATAGCAACAATACTTATTTTATGGTTTATCATTGTATAAAAAGACAAAAGGATCAGGTTTTCTTCCGTCAATTTTATTTGACAGTATTAACAAATAAAAGCTACAAAGTTAGGCGTCTCCGACAACAGCGTGTGATCATTATGGGACTGAACCATGGTAGTGAAATCTGAAATGTCATGCTTCGGGGATCCTGCATAACCTATTTTTTATTTTACTTGTGATGTGATCTATTTTTTGATTGTGTGCTTACTTGTTGCACGTTTCTTGGACATTTCCGACCAAATCGACCATAATGTGAGGTTAAGTTAAAATCAAATAGGTCCATTAATTGTTAATGTCAATTGTCAAATAACGCAACGATACACGTCACAGATTTCGGTTACAAAAACTATACACAAGGCACATGCTTATCCGTTATTCGAAACACACTGCGCATGCTCAGAATATTGTTTTACGGATAGTGGCTCAAAATCTCTCTATTTTAGTGGCAGAAGTGTGTGTGAAAACTGTTAATTTATTCATTGCGTGAAGCATTACGGAATCGATATACAAGACAATTTTTGCATTATTGTGGGTAAAATTCTCAATAATATAAAATAATGTACAAGCTGTTTTCTACGAAGCTACACCACCTAACATATAGATAATCTATATGAAAAATTCTTTGATATGATCAAGGCAACTGTTTTTTAAAAGCAAAAATGCGAAAATTCAGTTAAATTGGAGATAGACCGATGGATAAAAAATATAATACTTATAAAAAAGTTAAGAAAAAATGTGGAGTCCAGTTAATTGACTCAGTACTTCCCACACATAATGATGATACCATTTTGTTATTCCTCCATTACATGAAGCTAGTTTGAAATTTCCAAATTTCCTTGCAACCAAGTCATCGCCCACCTGCCCGCAAAAAAACATCCAACGCAAAAACTCTCGTAAATAGTTTGCGTCTCCGTCTTTAGGAACAGGGACGCCACAGTTTCTTCTGCATGCTTCAAGTGGACGATGCGAAACGATCCGGAGCCTCCAAAACGTCTAAAAACGAAGTTTGAGCTGTTTTTATATTTTCAGTTTTTTTATTATTGCCGCGCCGCCACTGACACGCTTTTTCCAAAACATACGCGTTTCCCGTCCTCGCCTAATTCTGTGGCAAAATTTCATCAAAATCAATTCAATAAATTTCGCGTTACGCAATATAGAACGATCTAAAGTAATAATCGTATGTATAAATCACAAATTCTAAGTCTTCTAAGTATAATAAGCAAGGCAATGTTCGTATGGACCTAAAAAAGTATATTATGCCGCTAGGTTTTTCATTCACAGGTCAATGGACATCTCATTATGAATACAACAAATTTTTCAGTTTTACAACCTCCTACCCCCAAACCACCCCAAATTCACCCTCACCGAAAAAAGTAAAAAATGATCAGGAACCCCTAAAACACCTAAAACCGAAGTTTGAGGAATATTTGAAAATTTTTGTTTTTTGCTAATTACTCCTGTACACCGATTTCTAAAATTATAGGAACATTACCTACTACGACCCCATAACATATCGCTACCAAAATTTCATCACAATCCATGTAGCGGTTACACTGAGATTACGACGTTAGAAAAACGCCAGCAGACAGACAGACAGACCGACAGATAGACAGACAGACCGACCGACAGGCAGACAGACAGACAGACAGACAGACAGACCGACAGACAGACAGATCGACAGACAGACAGACCGACGGAAATGAGTGAACGTGGATTTTCGTTATGTGAAACGCCCGAAAAGCGTATTATCTCGAAATCGAAAATTTTCGCGATCACAATACTTCCCACACACTTCCCTCACCTATCGGTGTGGGAAGTAAAAACAGGAACTACCTTTCAAATTACCTACCAACGCATAAAACATATAAAAATAGGTGCTGTGGCTGGTTTTTGGTGTCTGTGATTTGATGGTGTATTTTCCATACTCCAATTTTCTATTATTTCAAAAGCGAAATGATCACGTGTCATTTCCCATTTTCGAATTTAGTCGTTCTGAAAGTTTGATCCTTTTTGGGTAGAATGTTTTTTGATGTTTGATAAACCGTGTTACGTCAAATGCCATTAGACAAATACCTTTTGGCTTGTCATTTGTCATATGTATTTTTACCAACTTACTTGATCTAAGTATGCATGAAGCAATTCCCTCAAAATGCAGCTTCTCCTGATAATTTTCATATAAAGGAGTATTTTTCTACAATAATGTTCTGCTTTGAGTTTGTGCCTGTGATCCTAAAAATCAAGGTGCTTTTCACTCATATTGAGTGTTCGAATACAGAGTGAGTTTAAAGTATGGAACGCCCCAATTATCTCGGAAGCAGTTTCCATGATTTTCATGAATTTTGGGACATGGGGGTTTTGCAGCTATTTACAGTGTTGTCAGATCTACCGTTTTCCAGGGAATATAAAACTTTGTTATTTCAAATGAATCACCCTGTATATTTCTAAATTTTTACAATCCTTGAAAAATACTGATTATTTTTTGTATATTTCGTATTCCTAAACGTTATAATTTCGCAGTTACAACTAAATTTACATTGCAACCGTCGAAGTCAAAATAAGGCATTAACATAAAAAAACGTGAAGGCGGTTAAAGCAGATGTTCAAAATGTTGTCCATTTACTTCAATACAACAGCCATGTGATTTTTGAAGCTTCACAGTACATTTTGCAACATGTCCAAATTTTCAACAGTTATATTATTTACTTACTTAGTTACTTTAACTTGGGCAGATGCAATGTAAATTCAGTTGTAACTCCGAAATTATGAGGTTTAGGTATAGGAAATATTATAGTGAACTTCAAAATTAATCAAGAATTTTGCTTTAGCCAACAAAATTTAGTACGTTATAAATTTAGATCAAGCTAATTTTCTAATCAACTTTAAAATAAATCCAAGATTTTGCTTTGGCCAACAAAATTTATACAAAAATTTATCAGTATTTTTCAAGGTCTTAAAAAATGTAGAAATATACAGGATGATCCATTTAAAATAAGAAAGTTTGTTATATTTCTGAAAAAATGGTAGATCTGACAACATTGTAATTAATCAATATCGGCCGTATTGAAAAACCCCCACATCCCGAAATTCATGAAAATCGTGCAAACGGTTTTCGAAATAATTGAGGCGTTCCATACTTTAGACTCACCCCATACCTTCAGTTTAACTAGATAAAAATACTGGAATCATAAGACACTACCAACGGATTTAAAATATAACGTCACAAAACACGCACAATAAAAACGAATTAAAATAAACAGGAACAGAATCAGTGAAATAAAATCAGTGATCAGAGTCACTGATTTTATTCTGTTCCTGTTTATTTTAATTCGTTTTTGTTGTGCATGTTTTGTGACGTTATATTTTAAAACCGTTGCGTTGGTAGTGTCTTATTATCCCAGTATTTTCATCTAGTTGAACTCTGATGATTAGTTCCATACCAACGATGAAAACTTCGTTTTTCTGTTGCCTGAGGATGACTTAATATAAGTCGAAACATCGCATATAGAAAAATAAGGAGTTTTTGTTTAAATGACCTTATCCTACAAAAAATAACTGAAGTTGATCACCGCAGGTCAAAAACCTTTACAAACTGATCACCCTATATCTATATCTATCTGCTTTTTTTATTTCCTGATGAATTTGGAACTTCAATGATGGCTCAAAAGTGAGTTTAGTTTTATGCAATATATTTTAGAAGAATAGAAGAAGAATAAAATACAGAGATCGAGAAGTTGAAATAAAATGTAGTTTAGTGGAAATCATAGGACGATGGAGTACGTAATAAATTATGCTACTACACCACTGCTATTTCATCTAAAAAAATTCTAAAACATTCCTGTTTATAACATAACGAACTTGTTCTTTTCAATATTGAAATCTTTTACATCTCCACATTGCGCGAAAAATAAGCAAAGAAAGTTGACTACTTTTACTGGGTGTGGCTTAATCTGGCTTACTGACTCAGTACGTCAGTATCTCTCTTATTTCAAGTGGCAATAAGATTTATTTAAGTATTTGCGTAACCCTATTGGAGAAAATTAGAACCGGTATTTCAGTATGACACATTCACCGGTCCAAAGGAAAAAGATGGCAGTGCCGTAGGTCTAGATGTTTATCATGTGACAGGAGTTTGCAGACAAAAGAAAGCAAGCATAACAATTAATGGATAATATATTGGAAAAGTCCTTTTATAGTGGAAGCAGCATGATGTACTAGAAAATTATAAGCAAAGTTAAATTCTAAGCTTTTATGATCATATAAATTATTGTGTATAATGAGGTTATAAGTTGATAGTTAATATTTTAAAGAAAAGCTTTATTTTCTTCTTTTCAGAAAAGCTTTTTTTTAAAAGGTTTTTTTGTTTTAATTTATGTTTTACTGTTTAGTAACTAACTTGGATTTATATTCTCCATATTAAAGGAAAGCATAAAAAACTTCAAAACTCCGCCATATTGGATTAAACGTGATGTCAAAAATTGTTTTCGATTATTCTCGGCAAAGCCCTTTTACTTGATACCCATATTGCAGAAGTGCTTAAAAGCAACTATTCCGCCATCTTGGTTGGTCCGCCATGTTGGATTTAGAATGACGTCACATTATTTTTCGAGTTACTTTTAACAAGCCCTTTCATTTCGTACCCATATTGTAGAAGTGCATAACAAATAACTACCTAGTCCGTCATCTTGGATGGTCCGCCATATTGGATTTAGAACGACGCCACATAGCTTATAGTGCATTGTCATCTAAACTAGATAAAATTTCAGCTCAATTGGTTGAGGATATCTGCTTCAAAATTGAGTAACAAGATTCCACCCGAACAAACAGATACATACATTGCTAGTTTAATAAAAGCTTTTAAAAAATGACACTCGACCACAGATCCCACAGAAAGTTATTTCCGTCGATTTGTTCTGTCTTTTAATGACTTATGCCACTTGACGATAAACATCTTATATGCTTTCTGATCATAGTCTAATTGTGATAGAAATAAACAGTTGAGATCTACGATCAAAAAGCTCAATCTAGTCCTATCTAAAGTAGTAAATGTTAACATATTGGCTTAAATATACATATATGCATTGTCACGCTCGTTCTATTTGAAATACATCGAACATGATGAAATATATGAAACGAATAGGCATGTCACAAGATAGCGTGTTGTAGAAGATCCTAATGTAATCATGAGGTAAACATAGACCTTTCACTTTCTGAAAGGATCATTGGTTATTAAATGAAGCCAAAAAAGAATGGAAAGAGGATCAAGTAAAAGTAACTTTGCTTCTTGTAGCTTGTGGTTCGTTAATAAATAATTATTGTTCTATACGGACGCTATAATGGAGAAGATGTGTTCTGAAATATCAATTATGGCAGCTAAATTCGATTTTGATGCTATAGTTACTAGATTTTTTTTAACAGTGTGTGTGGGTGAATGGTGATTCAAATATTCTTCAATAGTTAGACGAGAGCGCCATGATGTCGATTCATTATTGATAAAAATATATTCATATTCAGTCATTTTAAGAGTCTAGAAGGCAATCAAGCTGATACGCCTTTTATGACGATAATGGTGGCGTATTTTCGTAGATTGTTTATAAGATGGTTATAATAATTATTTTAAAGTGTTGTAATTTTTAAGCAGTAAAATGATATAGCGCTAGAGAAAACAGGACTTTCACGTTAAAATCTTTAATAGATTTACTTATAATAGTCTAGAAACTAAGGCAATCTTGAAATTATGACAACAAAATCCTATAAGTTACTACATATGATGTTTATTTCCGCACTCGGATTGAGACTCAAATAGAAGCTTGGAAGTAACAAAGAGGTTGGGAAATGTAATAAATATAGAGATAGATGCCCTATTACAAACAGCTTGCTTTCAGTTTTGGTTTCTCAAAAATTGCGTGGTTAACTGACGTGTTATGTTACGTGCTACTCCAAGTAACAATGGGTGATTCATTCGGCCCTTGTTTTTCATATGACTATTTTTGACAGATTCCTAGTGACAGCTGTCAAATTGTCATCCTATTTTAATCCAGTATTGCTTGACATTTCATTATGGAAAGACTCATACCATACTCATACCACAACAGCGTCTCAAAATTATTCAGCTATATTATGAAAATAATTGTTCTGTAAGACAAGTATTTCGTGCTACATAATTATGGTGTGCATCATCGATCTTCAGAGACCACTATTGCCAATACACATCCACAAATTTAAGTCTCAGTATACGCTATTGGATGATACGAGACCAAATAGGCCACATCCATTCTGTAATGAGGAGAATATTGCTGCAGTAGTGGAGAGTGATCATGAGGGATCAATTCGACGTCGATCTCAGCATTTGGGTCTATCGTATTCGACAACTTGGCGAATTCTACGTAAGGATCTTGTATTGAAGTCTTACAAAACCCAGCTTGTTCAAGAACTGAAGCCTTAAGACTTAAATTTCCACTTAAATTTCAGTCAATGGGCTCGTCTTATTTTGTTCAGTGATGAGGCACATTCCTGGCTCAACAGATACGTCAATAAACAAACTAGGCTGACCTGTCAAAGAGACACTCGAACCACCGTTGCATCCTGAAAAATGCACTGTGTGGTGTGGTTTATGGGCCGGTGGAATCATCTGTCATATTTCTTTAAAGACGAGGCCGGACAGAACATCACCGTCAATGCAGAGCGTTACCGCATTTTAATAACAGATTTTTTGTTGCCTGAAATTGAAACCCGTAATATCGGCGACATTTGGTTTCAGAAAGGCGGAGCTACGGCAACGCGAGAAACAATGACTTTATTAAGAAATCATGTTGGTGAGCAGATAATTTTGCGTTTTTTGGACCTGTCAACTGCCCGCCTAGATCGTGTGATGTCACACATTTGGACTTTTTCCTATGGGGTTACGTAAAGTCAAAGGTCTTTATTGATAAGCCTGTTACAGTTTCGGACTTGGAAGCCAATATCACTCGCATAATTGGGCAGATACCAGTCGCAATGCTGGAAAGAGTTATCCAGAATTGGACCCTCCGAATGGACTACCTACGACGTAGCTACGGCCAGCATTTAAATAAAACAATTATTTGTAAAAAGTGAATATCAAAGATTGTTTTCTAGCTATAGTACAGATTTTGTCGTCGAACTCCATTTTATGTATTTTATTTAGAATTTAAAAAAAAGGTCTTAATGAATCACCCTATAGAAGCCTTCAGGTAGATCATGTTCCGATTGGGTTATGAAAAGCTATAATTAGAGGTTAGAATTTAGTCTAAGAAGATGCTGAAACTCAGCCCTAGCGGGTCCCAAACCCGTTGGAGATAGGGAGGGGTAGCCCAAGCCAAGGTGTGATACGATCCGTGCCGAGGGTTGAGTTAAAACGCCTGGGGTTGTTCGGTGTTGCGAGTAAAGTCATGTTTTCTTATCCTCCTACGACAGCTCATCGAAGGAGGAGGACAGGTCTGGTACACAGATGGTTCACTTGCTAGAGAGGGCTCGGGCTCGGGAGTCTACGGACCCCATACAAGACTTTCACTCCCTCTTGGGGGGGCACACCACAGTATTCCAGGCTGACGTCTAGGCGATACTTGCTTGTGTAAATCGTATTCGGGAAATTGACGGGTCTATGAGGCGGATTACTATCTGCTCTGACAGTCAGGCAGCCATCAAAGCACTGAGTGCTTGGAAAATAACGTCGGGACTGGTCCTCGAGTGCAGGAGGGCTCTTGACGACATCTCAGCTAAACACAAGGTATCACTGATGTGGGTACCTGGGCACGCTGGGGTAAAGAGTAACGAAATGGCGGATCATCTGGCTAGGATGGGATCCGGCAACAGTTTTGTGAGCCCGTAACCAGCCTTAGGACTATCTGCAAACTTCATTAGGAAAACAACTGGAGAGTGGATCTAGAATCAACACTCTCTGAGATGGAACAACATCTCTGGTCACCTCCGTCAAGCTCGGAAACTATTAGCAGGGCCTGCAGAGAGATTTTGTCTCTCTCTCTGGATAGGAGTAACTTGAGATTGCTAGTAGGCCTATTAACGGGTCACAACACCTTCAGGCGTCACCTGTTCGTGATGAGGGTGGTCAACGACCCAACGTGCACGTGGTGTGGTGAAGAGGAAAAATCCTCGGTACACATCTTGTGTCGCTGTGAAACCCTGGGTTATCACAGGCAGACTATGCTGGGCTTAAGAACCTTGGAACCAATAGAGACAAAACGGATAGGACCTAAGAATGTACTTGCCTTTGCCAAAAGGGCAGGACTTAGGAACTCCCGCGGATAGAGGCGCAAAAGGACCCATCGTGTGGCCTATGCACCAGCCACATTCCGTGCTGGATAGTCTCTGGTCCTTATTCATTCATTCATCCTCCTAAACGGGTCACAGGGAGGATGCATGTAGTAACCCGGTAACCCGGTATTAATAAGCCATTATGGAAGAAGACGAGCTACGGAGATCTGGAGAAGAGGATAACACCTTGAAGCCTCTAGTCAGCTGCCATCGCTAAGTGCCAATAAGAGGCTCTCGCGTGGCGAGATGAGAAGGAAGGGGAGAGAAGAGGCTTCTCGCCCGAGGTGAGAACATTCTCTCAAGCAGCACAAGAAGACGTCTGTGGGAATATAGACATGGGGAGGACAAACCCTCCCTTTAGCGGGGGTGCTACCGAAGCGCATGCGTCAACATTTGGACAGCAGAGTCAGGAAGGAAAGAGATTGCACTCGCAACTAACTCCAGGGGGAGCCGCCAGGATAACCAAAAGATCAAAGACAAAAGCCAGAAGAGAAAGCAGGAGAGCATAGCTTAATATATCTCAAAGTTCGCAAAGAACTTAGAATGGGACTCTTTTTGATCCCTCTAGCTGGGGGTGCACAATAAGCCTTAAGGCTGAGTGGCAACTACTAAGGCAACTGAACCCTAACCCCCTGACAACAACAAAAAAAAATGATGCCGACATAGTTACCTAAATACAAGTCGGGCTTTAATAAATCAAAACAAAAAAAAAATTTAAAAGCTTTTATTTAAAGGCTCTGAAGAAAAATAAAATAAAATGTTCCTTTAGAGTGTAAACTATGAACTTATAGACACATTATACTTAATTTATATGGTCATAAAAGCTTGTCGCGAGGTTTGCGTTAAGTACCTATAGGAATTCAATTAAACTGAAATTTTAACACACTTAAATTTAGCAGACCAAGTTAGTCAATTGAATAGGTACTAGTTAATTTACACAGGTATATCGTGCGACAAGCTTTTATGATCATATAAATTGTGTATAATGAGAGGCTATAAGTTGATAGTTAACACTCTAAAGGAACATTTTATTTTCTTTTTCTTTAGAACCTTTAAATAAAAGCTTTTTTAATTTTTTTTTGTTTTGATTTATTTTTTACTTTTTAGTTATTAACGCATTTATATCAAACAAAATTTTTATTTATTCTCGGAAAGCCCTTTTATTTGATACCCATATTGCAGAAGTGCATTAAAAAGAACTATTTCGCCATCTTGGATGGTCCACCATAGTTAATTTAGAATGACTTCGTATTGCTTTTCGTGTCACTCTCAACAAGCCCTTTCACTGTGCAAAGACTCTCTTCTCTTAGATCGTAAACAAGGTTCATGCAGTGATAAAACAACTCACCGACTTTGAATAGTATGTTTTTCCCAAACTCTTACAACAAAACACATCATCGTATTATATCTAAAAATACATAATTATTATTTGCCATCATTTGAATGACAGTTTCTAACTTAGAATTTGCGCTATCCTGATATCCACTCATTTTCGTAGATTTCCTTTTATTAAAGGGGTGATACACCTACGAACTTTAAGTACGCGGTTTTTAAGTTCGCGAACTTACTCGGCTCGACGTCGGTGACACACGTGAAGCTGAAATCACTCATTTTGATAATTTTCCTAAATAAACAAAACTTTTAACAAACGCCAAGCATAACAAGCGTTGCGCATCGATGACCTGCTGAAACAAAATGGTGGCTCGCGGCTCGCAGTACGAGCCGAGACAAACTACGAGCAAGATTTCAAACCAGTTGGATCGCCGGCGGTTTGCGTGACGGTTTTAAAGTACGCGTACTTACGGTGACACACAGGCGAAAAAGGTCGTCGAACCATAAGTACGCATACTTGCTCGTACGTGTATCACCCCTTTTAGACGCCATGAAAACCTTAAACTAAACTAAAAATATAGACCTACTCTAAACATAACCTTAAAACTGTGCTGGTGATAAGAGTCCACTAACAACACGAGTTTATCCCTATTACTTTTCCAAAATCAGTCCAGCACCCCAAATTTTCCTTTACAACTTATTGGAAAATCCTTACCGCGGATCTTCTTTACCACTTACGTCGCTGTCACAGTCATACACACCGGCTGTCCGGTCTACCCTTCGTGGTTGCTCGGTGCACCAGCGGTTCGTTGGCTACCCCCTACCTCATGTCGATGTCGTCACCGTCGGCGGTACAACTTGGTGATGACCACTGCGTAGGTTGTATAAAGGAACTCGTACAATTCGATCCAGAATCTCCTGTGACTGCTGCCAGATTCTTGCTCACACCGCAAGCCTCTAGTTGAACGCCAAATGCAAAAACTCTCTTCTCTCAGGTCGCCAGGTTCATGCAGTGATAAGACAACTTGCTGGCTTTGAATAGTATTTTCCCCAAACTCTCACAATAAAATTCATCGTTTGACTAAAAATGACATCAGTGGATCTATTACTGGATCTATTGTGTCTATTTTCAGTGATGACATTCCTCTCATTAGATTGTCATTCCCCTTAGCATCTACTGGGCGTTCTCATATCAATATGGATACCCATATTGTAGAAATGCATTAAATAACTATTCCACTATTGGATCTAGAACGACGTCATATAACTTATCGTGCATTGTTATCCAAACTGAACGTATGTACAAAATTCCAGCTCAATCGGTTGAAGATATCTGCTTCAAAATTGAGTTGCAAGATTCCACCCGAACAAGCGTACATACATTGCAAGTTAAATAAATGCTTTAAAAAAATCGGTTTGGCGACTAGTTAGACTGTGTAGTATTTGTAAGTTAGACTAAATGAGAAGATAGTGACTGAAGTTTCGTCAGATAAAACTCGTCTGAACTATCATTAATGAATTATAAAACATGAATATAGTTAAATAGAGTTTATACACTGATGGGAAATAATGCATAATTGAATACCGTGGATCGTGGACTTATCTTACGATTGTCTTCGGTATAGTAATTTCATTGCATCAGATTGAGTAAAAATTACATCAGTCAATAATTTTTCTCGAACAACCGATCTCCTATACGAGACAGTTTTATAATAATTAAACCATTAACAAGATGTGGAGTACAACAGCCATCAGACAGGTGTTTTCGCGCTGGTTTCTAAATGCTGGGAGTGTGCTCTGTATAAGGTAATGTGAAAATAGATACATTTGTCTAGGATGTGCCCACTGAGATCTACTTTTCCTCGTGTTATCGTCTACAAGTAGGAATGCATGTACTTTTCACCACTGGATCGAGAGAAAATTACTTTGAAGACACTTTGTACATGACGTGTCCATTTCATCGGAAATGTAATTGGAACAATCGCTTTTAGTCAAGATATTTTGTAACAGTTACGGCAGATTTACATCTAACAAGGTTTATTAATATTTGCTTATCGAATTTTTACTATACAGTTAAAAAAATTAAGTCAAGTTGATTGACTCAGTACTTCCACACATTACGGTGACACCAGTTTATTATTTTCCCATAGCATGGAGCTATAGTCTGACATCCCCTTGTAACCAAATCATCGTCCGACCAACCAAAAAAAAAGTGTATCACGCCGCTGAGTCTTTATTTCACAGGTCAATGGATAGCCTATTATAAATACAACAATATTTTGAGTTTTACAACCCCCCCACCCCCAACTACCACAATTTCAATTCAACCCAAAAAAAGGTAGAAAATGACCAGGAACCTCTAAAACGCCTAAAGCGAAGTTTGAAGTGTTTTTATATTTTAATTTTTTTATTATTGCTGCACCGCCCCTGACACGATTCCTAAAAATCATAAATGTTTTCAATCGTCGCCATGGTAGCAATACTGTGTAAAAATTTCATTAAAATCAATGTAATAGTCTGAAAGTCCCTTGGTTTCTGTAACAGGCAAGGCAATGTTCGGATTGACCTAAAAAAGTGTATTATTACGCTATAGGTCTTTCTCTCACAGGTTAGTGCACAGTCAATTATAAATTTTTTTAGTTTTAAACCCCCTACCCTCCAACCACCCCAATTTCACCCCTACCCAAAAAAGTAGAAAACGCCTAAATACGAAGTTTGAGGAATATTTAAAATTCTTTGTTTTTTTGCCAATTACTCCGCCGCCCATGCACCGATTTCAAAATTATAGGAACATTACCTACTATGACCACACAGCATATCGCTACCCAAATTTCATCATAATGCATGCAGCGGTTACTGAGATTATGAGGCTAGAAGAAACGCGCCAGACAGACAGACCGATCGACAGGCCGACAGACAGACAGGCCGACAGACAGACCCACAGACAGTCCGACGGAAATGAGTGACGTGGATTTTCGTCGTAAAACGCCCAAAAACGTGTTATCTCAAAATCAAAAGTTTTCGCGATCACAATACTCCCCTCACCTACTGGTGTGGGAAGTAAAATGAAATAAATAAAACTGTATTACAAAACTATCCTAGAACCGATTGCACATTGCATCAAACAAAATAAAAAACCTTGTCTAATTTGGATCTATATCATCTCCGTTTTCTGCCGCTGATACATTGCATCATAATCGCAGGTACAACACATTACATGATTGTGCTGACATATATGATTAATTATTACAAAACCGAATATGATTACGGACCTAGCAGCATCTGAAAACTGTAATTATATCTGCAGAAACATAAAAGGAGCACCTACATGCTGTTATTAAAGTCAACAACATACCATATATATTCCCATTCGGTAAGTTACGAGCACATAATGTCAGATGTTAATACCCAATTAGGAAAAGTTGGTTAATTAAAGCAGTACAGCAACAATGGCACCAGAATCTATTGATGTTTCAAATTCCTTGTACAATTAAAAATTAATTACTTTGATCTTATTGTATCTATTACCCTGCTATTATAACGATTTGTGTTTGTCGAGCCAACAATGAAGCCAACTAGATTGTCATCGAGCTTTCCACACAATGAATGATGTGTTGCAAATTTCAAAATGCATATACAGTAATTTCCGCCTATAACAATCCCGCTTTTTGCGAACTTTCGTGTATAACGAACCAAATCTAGAGGTACGAAACTTCGGTATTACTAAACGTGTGTTAATTTTTTCGCAAATAACGAACCCTTTTATAAAGGACTTTCGAATAAAACGAACCTTAAACTTTGATATTGTAAGATCTGTCTTCTACAGGGTGTCCCAAAAAATAATGTCAAGCGGAAGTCCAGAGATAGAGCACACCTAGAACTATCTGAATCACCCCCATATATGTTATGCAATTGTTTGTAGTTTCAGAGTTATGAATTTTCTTCTGAATTTTAGAGAATTCTCTACCTCTACAACTTAAAACTGTTCCAAAAGAAAAATTAAAAGACTTTCCAAATTCTGTTTTTTGCTAATTAATCTCCAAGAGCTTACTGTTTATACGTAAAATAATCGGCTTCGTAACTTTGATGAAAGTCATGAAAATTTTGGTGTAAACTGAAAATTTTACGATCTGATAATTATGACTCAAATCTTCGACTCGCAAGTCAAAATCCAAAGAGGTCATTTCATGATTTCTAAGCAAGTCTAAAAACTTCTTCAGACTCTCAGCTATCACAGTCATTGGAAAAAAGTAGTACTTAATGAGGCTACTTTCGCTCCAATCGACCTTCAAAGACAAGAGGCGAAGATTTCTTGAAATTAGCGATGTGATTTTCAATTCATCAATAACTTACGTTAACGCGCTAATAGCAGAATGGTTGTCAGTACCGTAATAATAAACGTTAAAAACGGTCCATAAATTATACATTTGTTAAAAAAGATCCTACTTCTTGCTAAAAAACCACAAGGAGTGCATTAATCAAAACCGGTTTTTACCTGAGCGACAACAAAAGGAGCTAACGCTAACACAGTAAACGATGTTAGAAAGAGATAGCTGCTATGATATTGTTGGGATGTCTTTTCAAAATGTGTCATTGCATAGGTTGCTTTCGTTGCATTTATTCAGTCGTCTGTCTGTCTTTGCGGCTTTAGAACGATACGCTCTTGTTTGGTGAATTATTTTGACAATAATTGGGCTTTCTTCACGGACTATTGAGTGCACGCAGATTCGAAATTTGGCTTTCCCCACGGACTCTTGAGTGCTCTCGGTTCCTACGGACCTTGAGTGCACGACAACTGGATTTAACGATGCTTTTTTCTGCAAGAGACTGCAACAAATGGATAGGTAGTGTTGGACCCACTGAATGGCCGCTACGGTCACCTGATTTAAATCCGCTAGTTTTTTGTTCGGGGCTACTACAAAGAACTAGTTTATGCTAAAGAGAAACATCAGCGAATTACGCAACAAATTAACATAGGCTGAGGAAACAACAAAAAACAACAAAATTTGTTAATTTAAAAAACAATTTTTTTCAGAAGACGTAGATTATGCATCGAACAAGAAGGTACACATTTTAAAAAATCCTTGTGAAATTTAATAAACTTAGCGAATAAATGTAATAATTTCGATTCATTCTACAATTTCCCACTTACAAAAAAGAAGTCGTACATGTAAAAAAAATCTTAGCAAAGTAACACAGGTGGTCATCTAACGATACTCTAATAACACTGAATTTTTTTTATTGCGGCACTGACAATCGTTCTGCTATTAGCGCTCTAAAATAAGTTATTGTTTCATTTAAAATCCCATCGCTAATTTCAAGAAATCTCCGCCTCTTGTGGTTGAAGGTCGATTGGAGCCAAAGTAGCCCCATTAAGTACTCCTTTTTTGTAATGATTATAATAGCTGAGAGTCTGAAGAAGTTTTTAGACCTGCATAGAAATCATGAAATCACCTCTTTAGATTTTTAACTGCGAGTCGAAAATTTAAGTCATACCTAATTGACAAAACGTAAATTTTTCACCTTACACTATAATTTTCATGATTTTCACCAGATTTGCTAAGCCGATTTCTTTACGTATGAACAGTAAACTCTTGAAGATTAATTAGCAGAAGAGAAAACTTGGAAAAGTCTTTTAGTTTTCTTTTTTGGACAGTTTTAAGTTGTCTCTAAAATTCAGAAAAAAATTCATAACTCGAAAACTACAAACAATTGCGTAACATATATGGGGGTGATTCAGATACTTCTAGGTGTGCTCTATCTCTGGACTTCCGCTTGACACTATTTTTTGGGACACCCTGTATAATGAACCTAAAACCTAAAACGGGATTTTATCGCTGGGGATTTACCGAATTATTTCGATCGCAACGCACCTGAAACTATATTACACCGCTGGTGATTCCCCGAATTCTAAAATAATCCATCTTAGATGGAATAAACTTCCTTCATATGGCATGGCGGAGGGTATCAAAACAAACAATTTTTAATTGTTTTCAACACGGTGGTTTCCTGAAAGTGGAAAATGATTTGAATTCAGACGATGACTTGACATTAGCCGAATGGCTGAAAAAAGTTGGACAGGAAGATTATAACAATATTCTAGACAATCTTCCTTGTTCTGAAAATGAGTTCAATGAATTTGTCCATATTGATGATAATCTTGTAAGTGTTGAATACTTGGATGATGATGACATTGTCGCTTCTGTGTCTTCTTCAGTTTATATTGATAATGATGAGGAGGCAGAAGATGAAGAACCTGTGAGTACAGAGTTCAGACCAGTTCCAACCACATCAGAGGCACTTGAACATACTGATAGCGTTCGTTATTTTCTTCAGTCACAAAATACTCCGCAAAGTGTTTTTAATCAATTAGCTCAAGTAGAATTATATATTAATGATATTCATTTCACAAAAATAAAACAAACTAAAATAAAAGATTTTTTAAATTAGACTCTTAGGAACAGTTGTTAATGTATTTACTATATTACAAAATATATTTTATGTACCTTCATATCTGTGTATTAATAAATGTATTAATAAAAACAGCACATCTTTTTTATTTATCGTTTATAGCGAACTTCGCTTATAACGACCCGTTTTCGCCGGTCCGATGAAGTTCGTTATAACCGAACATTACTGTATTTGGAACTTTCTGGGTATACTAAAGAATAGGCACGTAATGAAGGGGTGGTCCAGGGTGTCCGGATCTCCTTTCGAATCAAATTTATAAATATAGATTGCCGGTAAAAATCTAATCCACAAAAATTGCAATTCACAACACAACGATATATGCATACTAACATTTCGAATATTATTGAAATCACAATAACGGTACCTATCTAAGTGTTTTCCTTTAATTGAGTAGGTTTTTGTTTATTTTTCATGACATGCTAAGCTGCGTATAGCTAGGAACACCGAACACATTGATTTTATTGAAAGTTTGAAATAAACTGACATCTACGAGAGAGTGATAGTGACAATCTTGCATAGTTAGAAAGGCTATACAAATTTACACTAGATCGTGTAGAATATATCCACATTTGAAAAAATCACGTTATCTTTGATTGGTTTCCTAATATAATCTACCGATTACTCCAAGTACAAATCTAACCGTCTAAAGTAAGCTGACGAATTCCATGCGTAGACACATCAAGAAGTCACAGCCTCCTATGTTTTATCATACCTGCGATAACCAATTTTTTCTGATTCATACTTATATCAAAAAGGCGATTTGCGCCTAAACGGTTCAATTTAAGCCCCATGTATCTAGAAGAATCCATACATCTATCTGTATCTAGACACTCGAAACTAAATCCTGGATACCTTCTCTGGTCCTCAGTATCATGCAAAGCTATAGCCAGAATGTTCGTTAAATAAAAAAAGAGCAAACGTTGAATTAAAGGTTTTGTTGATCTAATTTCTAAAACTCATCTTGTCTCTCTTTTTCACAGTGCTTCACTAGCTTGTAACGAATACTCGAGGATAAAATATTGACGTTTTGGTCACCTCTGACCTCTGAGGCTTTTACCAAGTGAAAAAATTTGAAGAAAAATTCATTTTGATGAAGTGACAGCTTTTGACAGCTATTCTTGCCAGCTTCCTAAGTAACTGAAGTCATAGTATCAGGCACGTATTTAGGGGGGCTCAGGGTGTCCGGACCCCTCCCCCCCGAAACGTTACATAATGCCGCTAAGAATTTAATATCCACAATATGAGCAAGTTTCAGTCAAGCAAAATTAAGAGATTCCAACCCTAATCTCTACCCCCCTCGAAACTAAATCCTGGATACGTGCCTGCGTGTGAACTATTGATAAATTAGACTTCCAATACATCAGCGTCTAAGGACCATGTCTGTTGTATGAATGAATAGTGTCTGCAACCCTGTGATTATCTCATTTGGAATCCATATTTGGAAATATACGATAAGGAGGATAATAGTTATAAAAGGAAAATCAAAAGGAATCTGCCTATATAAAGTTAAATCACAATTGTATTTATAATTTATCAATTGACTGAGACTCAGTATGGTTGGATATACTTTAAGGCAAAATCTGATCAATGTTTTCCAAAACAAAGGGGGGCCGTTTTACGATGTTTCCTTATATTTTGTGGCTTCAAATAATGTTAGTGAAGAACATTGTAACATTGTACTTCATACATAATTAAATGAACGAGACAGGCTAGGATTTGTATCTTCGTCTGATTTATACTGTTATCCTGGCTACAATTTGGGAGCTTATCCTATGATTTTTATCCGAAAATAATTGATGCTAAAACCATTAAAAACTGTATTTTTGTTTCAGCCACATAAATGCTTTCGATTATTGGTCAGATAAGGCGCAATGAATGGAGCAACGCTTTTTTTCCTTCCTGAAATTAGTAACAAAAAGCAGGAAGTATCTAGTTACTCGTAGTAATTGGTATCCAGACCGCACTTACTTATAGTATTTATATGAAGAATATAAATGCGGAAGAAATATTGCATCACAGTAACTAATATTGCTATTTATTTGTGAGGCTTTTATATACCAATTTATTGATATATTGATATGTAAGTATTATGAAAACTAAGAACTCTTATGAAACATAATTTTACTTTTCACACACCAAGGTAATATTTTGAGTTTTCTCTTGGTTTTTCCAATTGTGAAACGTCAAAGGGGAATTATAAGTATCCTTTATTTTGCTCTTTTACGACATTAATTTACAATTATATTTCGATAACATAAAGTGACCGATTTTTAAGATTTAGTCTAGGTGCATATTATTTAAGGAGCCAAATTGGCTAAAAGTAGCCACATACTGTCTAATATCGTAACAACTTATTTGAGATTTGCCACGTTTCTGTATTCACCTATCAGCATGACTCAAAACAATATCTCTTATAAAATACAAATGGTTTAGGAATTGCGTCCAACCCTCCCAATTTTATATTCACTTAAAAAATGAGAAAATGATCAGGGACCTCTAAAACCAAAAAGAAGGGTATTAGATTATTTATTACAGCGATTTTTCAGTTCGTTATGATCCGATCACTACAGGGAGTGGTAATTTACAGTAGACTCAGGTCGATACAGCGTGTTGATCATGCTTACAAAAAGTCAATAGCTACCATGTGGTAGATGAATCGTGTAGTTGGTAGGACCTGGAGGCTAAATACACTGGCTGGATCTATACGGCAGTCATCAGATCCACGATTCAGTATGGGTGGTGACTGAGCGAACAGAACACCTTTGTTATGTGCATCCTGGCTAAGATTCAGACGCTAGCTGCTTGGGCGTCATAAGTTCAATATCTACTTCGGCTCTAGAGGTACTCTTGAGCTTCTCTGCACTTCTGGATAAAACGGGAGACAATTTTCGGGCTGTCCAAGAATGGTAACCCCCCGTGTGGGGGCGGGTTAGAATATCTCCCATCGTATATCCTGCGTGTCGTAAAAGGCGACTAAAAGGAACACCGAACTACTGTCGGTATAAGCAGTAACCTCTTCTCAACCAACAGCTTTGGGTGGACGAGTTGAGAAGAGTCAGGACACCTTCTTGTCCTTGGGGTGAGAAATTGTCCCTAAAGAAGGATGAACCATTAGATACATCTGGTCACCTGCATGAGGATGTAGAAAGCAAATGGGAAACTACTGCATTAAAGATCTTAAAGATGTCCTAAGAAAAACTCCTTCACCATGTAAAGAGGCTGAAACTTTGACCTTTGGTCATGAGCTATGAGAGATGAGTGGTGTGGACCCTGGAGTCACTGCGGATTACTGTGTGGAAGATGGATGTCCTAGAAATATATAGGGCATCCTGGGGCACCCTCCATCACCAGCAGGTGTGAACAATCCCCTACTGCTGGTAACTTTGGTTACATCAACTTAGGATACAACTGGTAGTTTTCTTTTCATTTTTGTTTAATTAATATTTCAAATTGTTTTAACTTCAGCTTCTATTTAAACATTCACGTATTTTTACTTCCCACACCGATAGGTGAGGGGAGTATTGTGATCGCGAAAATTTTCGATTTTGAGATAATACACTTTTTGGGCGTTTCATGATGTCTACATAACGAAAATCCATGTCACTCATTTCCGTCGGTCTGTCTGTCTGTCGGTCTGTCGGTCTGTCGGTCTGTCTGTACGCGTTTTTGTGTCCTCGTAATCTCAGTAACCGCTGCATGGATTGTGATGAAATTTGGGCAGCGATATGCTGGGGGGTCGTAGTAGGTAATGTTCTTATAATTTTGAAAATCGGTGCAGGGGCGGCGGAGTAATTAGCAAAAAACAAAAAAAATTAAATATTCCTCAAACTTCGTTTTTAGGCGTTTTAGAGGTTCCTGATCATTTTTTACTTTTTTTTGGGTGGGGGTGAAATTGGGGTGGTTGGGGGGTGGGGGGTTGTAAAATTGAAAAATTTGTTGCTTTCATAATAGACTGCCCACTGACCCATGAAGGAAGACCTAGCAACATAAATAACTTTTTTAGGTCCATCCGAACATTGCCTTGCCTATTACAGAAACCAAAGGACTTAGAATTTTTTCTGGTGTAAACATACGAGAGTATTGCTTTAGATCCTTCTATATTGTGTTACAAGGAAACTGTTGAATTGACGTTAATGAAATTTTGACACAGTATTACTACCGTGGCGAGGATGGAAAACGCGTATGGTTTTTATAAATCGTGCCAGTGGCGGCGCACAAATAATAAAAAAAAGTAAAAATATAAAAACAGCTCAAACTTCGTTTTTAAGCGTTTTAGAGGTTCCTGATCATTTTCTGCGTTTTTTTTGGGTGGGGTGAAATTGGGGTGATTAGGGGGTGGGGGGTTGAAAAACTGAGAAATTTCTTGTATTCATAATAGGGTGTAGGGTAGGGGCTCTGAAGGAAGACCTAGCGACATAAATCAACTTTTTAGGTCCATCCGAACATTGCCTAGCGTATTACGGAAACTAAGGGACTTAGAATTTTCTGTATACATACATACGAGTATTTATTGCTTTAGATCTTTTTGTGTTTTGTAACGTGGACACTATTACATTGATTCTAATTAAATTTTGACACAGTATTATTACCGTGGTGAGGATGGAAAACGCGTGTGTTTGTTAAATATCGTGTCAGTGGCAGCGTATATAGCAATAATCAAAAAACTAAAAGTATGAAAACAACTCAAACTTCGTTTTTAGATGTTTTAGGCTGTCCATTGACCTCTGAAGGAAATACTTAGCGGCATAAGACAATTTTAGGGGAGGGAAGGCTGCCGATGATTTGGTTGCAAGGAGATCTCAGACTAAAGCTTCATGCTATGGGAAAATAATAAACTGATATCACAGTAATGTGTGGGAAGTACTGAGTCAATCAACTTGACTCCATTTTTTGTTACAGCTATTGAGCAGTTTCCTTTCTCTATCAAACCATAATTTGTTTAAATTTTTATTGTAACATATACAGAGCACGCCATTACACTTTTCATGTTTTTACATTTCTAGATTTTTAATTTTAACACGTTGCTGGACACAACGGCTATAGCCGTCTGCGGGGAGAGATCTTAATACGCTACGACAGCTATATCAGTCAAAAAGTTATCTGCTTTTTACGGCAGAACGGCGACGACCGTCAGAATGTCGGTAAACTTGCTTTGTTTAGCAATGTTAGAACCATAACATAAAGCTCTTCATTTCTGAAATTGCCAAATTCTAACCCACTATACGCTATCCCAACTATTCATGTTTTAAGGTGCATGGGTAAAACGGCACGAAGGCTATAACCGTCCATAACCTCCAATGTGATGCATTGACCACGTGTATAGCTGCCATATTGCAAGTGTGTTTTTGTTTGATTTTCATGTTTTCAGTACTGAGTGGGAGGTAAGTAACCAGATATTTTCATCCTAAACAGACAGTCGTCGTCCACCTATTATACATATAGAATATATATATTGTTTTATATCAAATACAAAACTCGAAGCACGTGTGAGACTTTTTCCAGAGAAGCTGCCCCTACCAGAGGATGATAAAATAAAATCCTATTTTCTTAGATGCAAACAATTTTTCAAGTCTGGAAAACGCAAAGAAACTAACTATAGATGCAAGGGTTGTAAAAATAAATCTGCTTTGTGTCCAGACTGCTTTGAAGAGTGGCGTCAAACATAAATGTGTGCCTAAATTCTGTTTTGTTCGGGGATACCTCTGTTTGCTAATAAATTTGATTTTTTGTTTTTATACCGTCTATATTCTGAGAGATGCGTTTTTGTTTATAAATTTGATACAATAAAATGTTGTTTTGTTGTAGCTTTTGTCTCGAAAATTGTCCTTTTCTTCCCACAAGATATTGTGTTTTACGATTACACGTGATTACACTGATTAGACGGCTATAGCCGTGGTTGCCATTCTAGAACATAAAGTCTGCTGTGATATGACACGACGGATATAGCCGTCTTTTTTATTGTCACCAAAAGCCTCAAAAATGAAGAAAAGAGTCAAAAATGAATACCCCTAAAATATTTTGATAACGCAATTCATGTTACAAACGCAAAAAAATGGGAATGTTTTGAGGTGCCATAATACGAAGCCTCCCGGCCAGCAGAGTGTCCAACAATGTGTTAAGTATGGTACATCATTAATTATGAAATTGTTTCTCTTTTGAAACCTACCCTAGATGACAGATACATTTTGTTATAATATGCACAGCTGCCATGAATATTCAGTTGATCGATATCTATTAATAGTGTCAAACAAAATTAAAATTGTTGCTAACGCCGTCCCTATGTACTAAACTAAAGTTTAGTAATCCTGAGGTAACCCTTGCTCTCCGACTGAGTTTAGCTGGATGGGGATGTGACTTTTGACGTTACGCACGTTGGTGTGAAAAGCAAAATGGCCCAAGGACTGAACCTTGAGGGACAAACATCCTGCAGTTATTGCAATTTTCAATAAATAATAATAATAATAATAATAATAATAAATGCCTTTATTATAACGCAATAACAAGGCGAAGTTTAGCCCAATGGCTACTCTTACACTTAACCTTGTTATGCGCTACAGGAAATTACAAAAAATTAAAAAAAAATTAACAAAATTTTACAATGCTCAAAACATTTGGTACAATAAACATATTCCGCGAGGGGTTGCTAGATCCCCTTAGTGGCGCCTCCCCAAGGTGGCGGATAGGGGAACGCCTCCCAGATATGGGTGGTACCGGGGAAATCAAATACCCGGGGCGGACCAAAACTAGCACGGAGGAATAGCGTCTGCATCCAGAGGATCGGCTATTCCTCAATAACTAGGACACGACGGATCTCCATGTGAGGAGCGGTACTCCGACAGCGTCTGACTCCATGTTAGGGGCGGCTGATAACACACCCGCAGGAAGCCACCCAACATCAGTAGGCTATCCGGTGCGTGGCGACACCGCAGGGTATACCGAAGCCCAAGGATGTAATCCAGCCGGCAACCTTCACAGGTGCATCCTCAGGAGGCAATTTGGACGGCTGCCTCCGGAAATGTCGTCTGGGGGCCCTAAGGCCAACCACCTGACGGGCCCTATCTTCGGGTTCGACCACCCCGCAAGAAAAGCACCCACACCGAGCCGGTTTCGGAAGCCGGCGTTGGGCAAGGTGGCGGTGCTTCGAATCGCCCTGTTGACGACCCCCGCAATGACATGGACCGTTTTAGGTGGACGACGGAGCTCAAGGATGACCTGCTGAGCTGCTACGAGAGCAGTAGCCCGCGCCGTAGGGGATACATGTCCCGCATGTATGAGAGGTGGTGTGAAATGCACCCAGAGCATAGCACGCTTACCTCTCAGAATCTGCGAGATTATGTATCGTACCTCCGGAGGCAGGGATATGTTCGTGCTCCAGCTCAGCCTGCCCCTTCGGCGGACGGAAGGCCTGTTAACCAGGCTGAAAGTTCGCCGGTAAGGCCCGCTGAGAGGGAAATCGACCAAGTCGTCTCACCTGGGGATTTCAGAGACCGAAGGGCCTTACATAACAACGGAAGGTCCTTGAAGCTGGCAGATTTAAAGAGAGAGGATGAGGTTGTTGGTGAACGTCTATCGGAGGCCTCTGACATTTGGAGCATCAATTGCGAAATTTACGCTGCGGCTCTGAGGCTAGCTAGACAGGGGAGAGTGAGAGACTCTCCTGTTGAGAGAGCACAGAGACGGGTGCGCCAAATGGAAGCGAAAATCCAGTTGGCTCGCCAGGAAGCATCCCGTATCCAGTGTGTGATGGAATATAGAGCGGCTGGGAAGCCTTTTACGCGCCGAGTGCGCCAGATAGCCTACGGGTTGAGGCGCGACCATCATACACTCAGTCAAGCGGTACTGGTTGTTGTCAAGCAACACTGTCTTGACAGGATACGGATGCTAATCGCTGCGAAGCGATCGTTGGTGGCGCGGGCGAGAGGTCTGGAGCAGAACAGAATGTTCTACGAAAGACCTTCTCGCCTTTTCCAACAGCCGCCTCCAGCCATAGAGCAGCCGCCAACTGCTGATCGCGTGGAGGCCTTTTGGAGGGACATTTACGAACAACCCAAACCTCTCTCAGCAGACACTCCGGCCTTGGCGCAGTTCGAGTCCGTTTGTAGGAGGACTCCTAACTTGAATGTACTGCGTCACCCGATAAACACGGAAGAAATTCTTGACGCCTTACGAGGCGCAAAGAATTTCGCAGCTCCTGGCCCGGATGGCATAAACACCTACTGGTGGAAAAAATTCCCCAGTTGCCACCGGCATTTAGCTAGAGTTTTTAACTCGTGGCTAAATCAGGAGCAGCCAATTCCGGCTTGGTTTGTCGAGGGTCGAACCGTGCTTCTCCCGAAGACCGGAGATTTGTCTGATCCCAAAAACTACAGGCCAATAACATGTCTGAACGCGTGTTACAAGCTCTTCACCAGAATCTTGTACATGCGTATCCTTCAAGCTGTGAATCCTGTATTTCTCGACGTGTATGAACAGAGAGGGTCAAAGAAAGGAGTAGCTGGCTGCAAGGAGAACCTGTTGATTGACCGATGTGTCACGCAGGACTCTGTGCAGTACAAGCGAAACCTTTCTATGGCCTGGATTGACTATCGCAAGGCATTCGACAGCACGTCTCATGACCTCATTGTGCGGCTGTTGGAATGTCTTTCGGTGGATAATCAGATAGTGGGATGCATCAAACAACTGATGCCACTCTGGAAGACCCGGTTTACCATAACATCAGGTGAAACTCGGGTTCAGACAGAGTTGGTGTCATTGAAAAGAGGTGTCTTCCAAGGAGACTCCTTGAGTCCCTTGCTCTTTTGCATCTCACTTTTGCCTCTGTCCATAGCGCTGAGAAATACTAAAGGATACAGCTGTGGCACGCCGAATAACCGGAGGCACAAGGTCACCCATCTGTTTTATATGGATGATCTAAAACTTTATGCCTCCGGCCAACGCGAACTACAACAATCGCTGAGGGTGGTGCAGGAGTACAGTCATGCTATCGGAATGGAGTTCGGGACAGACAAATGTGCATTGGTTCATCTCAAGAAAGGACGAAGCGGAGATAGTGGAGATGAGGAACAGCTCGTTGATGGGAGCATCTTGCGACAACTGCATGCCGGAGATACTTATACCTACCTTGGAGTGGCGCAGCGTCATGTCCAAGAGGCAGCATTGGTTAAAGAGTGTCTCCGCCGCAAGTATTTGCACCGACTCCGGCAGATCTGGTCGTCAGAACTGTCCGGCAAGAACAAAGTCGCTGCCACAAACATGCTTGCGGTCCCATTGTTATTATACACCTTTGGTGCTATACACTGGAAAGTGAACGAGCTGAAGGAAATCGACACGAAGACCCGCAAAAGGATGAATATGGAGAGAAGCCTGCATCCTAAGTCCTCTGTCCCGCGAATATACCTCCCGCGACACCTGGGAGGGCGTGGACTATTGAGTTTGGAGCGTCTGCACAACAGAGTAGTACTGGCCACTGCCTGCTATGTAACGAACAGCACCGATCCCCTGATCCGCTTCGTGCGAGAGCACGAGAATGCGGGAAAAGGAGCCTTTCTTTTTAGCGCAGCGAAACGAGCAGCCGAGGAGCTCAGCCTCACACTCGACTTCAAGCGGAGGTGTCAGCAGTCCATTACGGAACTTGCTCCCGCAGAATTAAAATCCCACCTTAAAACTGCCGAAGTCGACTTCCTTTTAAGACTTCATAAAGATAAGCCAATGCATGGAATCTTCTACAAACATCTGGAAGAGCATGGCTTGTCTGAGCAGTTGACCTTCTCTTTCCTAAGGTCTAGTGGGTTGAAGTCGGAGACTGAGGGCTTTATAATGGCTTGCCAAGACGGTGTCTTCAACACCTTGGTGTACCGTAAAAGGGTTATGGGTGTAGATGTACCCGACACCCTTTGTAGAGCTTGCCGACAGGCGCCAGAGACGCTTATGCATCTCTTGTCGGCGTGTAAGACGTACGCTGGGACGGCTTACGTCCATCGGCACAACGCGGCTCTACGAGTGCTCTACTATCATTTGAGGCACTCATACGGTATCGATGAGACACCGGTGCTGCCATACGCTCCAGGGGATATAGAGTCCGTTGTGGAGAACGAGAGATGCCGGATTTACTGGAACTACTCGTTCCCCACGCTCGAGCTTGTACAGGCAAACAAGCCCGACATAGTCCTTCTCGACCACCAACAGAAGACGATGTTCGTTATTGAGTTTTCGGCGCCTGCCGAGGTGAACATCGTCTCTAAGGAGGAGGAAAAGCGGACCAAATATCAGGAGTTGCTCGGACAACTTCGCAGGCTCTGGCCAGACTACACTGTAAGTCTGCTGGTTATGGTCATTGGATCCCTAGGGGGAATGAGGAATACGCTGCTCTCTGCACTGCGCAAAATACCGGTGTGCCGTGCGGCGGCGCACATCTTAGCCGCCAGAATGCAGAAGGCAGTCATCCTTGGGTCCCTTCGTCTACTTAGGGCGCACGATTCGCGGACCCAGTGATTGCTCACCTCACGGTGTGAGGAGTAGTCATTGGGTAATGGAACAGCAGCCCGGTGTGTCGGAGCCCGGGCTGCACTTTTTTGTTTTAAAAATGCCTTTATTATAACGCAATAACAAGGCGAAGTTTAGCCCAATGGCTACTCTTACACTTAACCTTGTTATGCGCTACAGGAAATTACAAAAAATTAAAAAAAAATTAACAAAATTTTACAATGCTCAAAACATTTGGTACAATAAACATATTCCTAGACACCTACAGGAATCAATCTAAATAAGAGAAATTAAACAAACATTGACAAAACCTAGGACGATAAGAAGAAAGGAACATCACCACCTACACTACACTTATCTATTTAGAGATGCCCCAACAGCCTTCTGAAGGCGCTCAGGCTTTTATTTTTCCAAGTAGAATCAGTCGAGTTATATAGCCTCACTGCATTAAAGGTAAAACATCTTTGGAAGAGAGCGCTATTGTGTACTGGCATCGTTAAATTGTGGTTATGTCTTAACTCCCTTGAATTCACGGTTCCTCTGGTTGCCATTTTATTGACAAGGTAGGTCGGCTTATTCGTACATAGTATTTTATGGACAAAGACCTTCAAACTAAACATATACTGACATTCCATCCTTAGCCACATTAACTCTTTAACCTCCGAGGAGACATGACTGTACTTCCGAAGACCAAACTCGAATCTGCAGCAGTTATTCTGCATTCTCTGCATTCTACTCTTATTCAGTGAATCGAGGCAAGGGTAATACAGAATGAGAGCATAGTTTATGCTGGACAACACTAAAGTTTCAACTAGTTTTTTGCGAGTTTTGAAGTTCAATATGAATCGATTAGAGTATAGTAACTTCAGTTTGATCTAAGTTAACCTAGATAGGTAGTTGATATGTACATCGAATTTTAGGTTGTGGTCCAAAATGACACCCAGGTTTTTTACATGTTCTACAATAGGTATCGGTTTATTGTTCATTACCAGAGTAATTCTGTCTCTTAGGGTGTTGTACAGTTGTTTTGGGCAAAATAGCATACTTGAGCTCTTTTCAGGATTAATCTTTCGTAAGTGTCTTCTGCAATAATCTGTGATGTTTGCTAGATCCAAATTGATTTTGTATGATACTTCATCCAGATGAGGTAAATCAAAGTGAAATGTAAGTTGAGTGTCATCTGCGTACATTTGTATTTTACAATGTTCTATACATGAATGCAAGTCAAAGGTGTATATTAAGTATAGCAAAGGTCCTAGGACAGATCCCTGAGGAACGCCTGACCATGCCGAGAGACGATGTACCTTGAACAGTTTTTACCTTTTGCCTACGGCCTGCTAAGTAGTTTTCAAAGAATTTTAACGGAATGTCAGAAAGCCCAATATGCTTCAATTTGCTCAACAAAATTTTATGGTTAACCGTATCGAATGCCTTAGAAAAATCAATCATTACTAATACAGTATTAACATGTTTGTCCAAATTATGTAAAATATTGTCAGTCAGATTTAGTAGAGCAGAAGTTGTGCTGTGCCCTACTCTGAACCCGAATTGATAAGAAGGAAGCAAATTATTCTGTTCTAGATACTCTGTTAATTGATTATATACGATTTTTTCTAAGATTTTGGAAAAGAAGCACAGTATGCTGATAGGGCGTAAATAATTATGACTTACTGGATAAATCACTTCAAAAGCATCCGGCAAGGTATGCCTGTACAGCGATTACCACCAACGCTGGCGTGTGAGCAAACGAGGAAATGAAAGTTCGCAGAACGGTGAAGCGTTTTATGTCAGCCATTCATTGCGACATAATCTTCCCGTGCGTCCGTCCTTTGAACAGCTAATTATCAACTGGTCACAAAGGCGGCCATAAACAACACATTGATCTTTGTACAAACCAGCGCACAATAGAGCTGAAATGTTTAACTTGTTCAAAACCATACATAGGTCATAAATTACAAGGAATTCCACAAATACATGATGAAGCCTAATATCCATGACAAAATAGCGAGGGGACTATCGAAGAGTATAATCAGAAAACTAATTTTTCTAGGACAGCGTTTGAGGTTTTTATAAATTCGTGATACAGAAAAAAGCGTAAATGAGCTTCAATTTGTTTGAAACCTCTAGATGTCAAAATGTTTAACGAAATCAAAAAATACTTTATGCAGGATATGCAGGATTGTATATTTTATATTAACTCATCACAATCGTATAGTGAAGGTCAATAAATATTATTATTAATATATTATTATTATCCATTATAAAATAACGAAGACTCAACCTTAGCTCTTTAAAAAAGCTCTTTTCCGTTTCCTGTTTTAAAGGTTCTGAATTTTTTTTAATTTGGGGCGTGAGTTACTGATAGTTCTTTGTAAGCCTTAGACCTTCAACACTCAAGGAAGCATCTTGTGAACTCCTAAAAACACGTTACTTTTATAAAAAGAGAGGTGAAGAGACAGAATTATACCAGTTAAGCAAAACCAATACTACATTTCCATTTGGACAGCAACAATATGGAATGTGTTCCTAAATCAATAACACTAATTCCCAGCATGTCTGTTGTTTGTGGAATATTTTGTTTGACTAAATTTTGACGCTTATTTCAAAGATGTTAAATAGTCTCATCTGTTTTAAGTTTTAAATCACAATGAACAGCATTTTTTAAGAAATATGAAAAACACTGGTTCAGTCTCTTGTGTTCTCCACATTTTTGTATGCCTCGGAAACTTGGACTGTTCAAAAGGCAGATAGAGCTCGCATAGATGCTTTTGAAATGTGGACGTGGAGGAGAATGCTGAGAATTCCTTATATCGCCCATCGAACTGATGTTTCCATACTGGATGAGCTCGGTAATCCAAAGAGACTATCCTCCATTGTGTCGATGAGAATGCTTACATTCTTCGGACATGTTCACAGAAGCGATAATATGGAGAAACTTCAGGGTCACCCCCGAGTGGGCGGCGCCGTGGCGTTCCTCTACACGCTGGGTGGATACGCCGAAGCAGTTGCTAGATATGAGTATCAAGAGCGCCACTGAACTGACAGTAAATCGCGAACGATGGCGAGCTACAGTTCTCAAAACTATTGATAATATTCGTGTCGGCAATACTCTAGCTCCAACTTAACGCATTTTACGAGTTCACAACATGTTTGTTAAGACATTGTGACTATGATTATGATGAAAAACACAACGCAGAGAAATATGCGGGCTCCGATACTCTGGGCCGCTATCATTTTACCCAGTGACACCCCTCACACCGTGAGTTAAGCAATCAGGGTTCTCAAATCATGCGTCCTAAGTATACATAGGTAAAGTTTACAGAGTATTCAGTAAAATTTGACTAGGAAAACACTGGTATTATGTGCAGTGCATAAGGCAGCGTATTCCTCTTATCACCTAAATGCAGAGGCGTGCGGTCCTTGGAAGCAATGGAAGCACTGCTTCTACTCAGAAGTTGTTAATAAATTGAAATTTTTATTCTGCGTTGTAAATATCTGGTTGTTATTATTTGCGATCTAATTGTAATACATATTTTACTCATGGAGAGCGTCCAAAACGCCTGCCCTACTATATGGCGAAAAACAAGATCGAGACGCGAGGCCTAAAATTCGGCAACCAATTCAGTAATCAGTAATTTGTAGGTGGGGATCGCATACGTCCTACAAGCGATTTAAATTTCGCTTCCGAGCACTGTTCTGAGCATAGGCGTATACAAGAGGGGGGTAACAGGGGTAACTACCCCCCCCAAGATTTCCGAAAAAAAACTTGATCCAACTTTGACTTATTTTATTTGACTTGTTTATTTAAGCAATTGTCGCACTGAAAAAAATCTTTTTTGCAGTAACTAAATTACAAAAGGGTTTGTTTTGCATTATTATAGTGACGCATATCTTATATATTCCCATTGTTACATAATCAATTGAATAGAGAGTTTTTGGACGTCCGTTTCCTGACGTTATTGCACGTTATCGGCTATTTGTGGTATGCGCACTGCGCAGTTTTCCCGAAATAACCGAATCGGCGAATAACCGATAAAGTTGTACGTTAGCTACGGAAGTTTACGGTACCTACGATATGATTACGTGCGATATTGCCAGGTCTAAACCACTATGCGGCAATGAGAAAGGAATGGAAGAACCGTGATGATTTTGATAGCAACAATCCTTATTTTGTTGTTTATCATTGTACAAAAGGATGAGGTTTTCTTCCATCAATTTTATTTGACAGTATTATCCAAAAGCTACAATGTTAGGCGTCTCCGGCAACAGCGTGTGATCATCACGGGACTGAACCAGGGTAGTGAAATCTGAAATGTCATGCTTCCGGGATCCTTCATAACCTATTTTTTATTCTACTTGTGGTGTTTACTTGTTGCACGTAACTTGGACATTTCCGACCAATCAATCATAATGTGAGGTTAAGTTAAAATTAAATAGGTCCAACAATTGTTAATGTCAATTGCCAAATAACGCAACGATACACGTCACAGATTTCGGAGTGGATTTCGGTTACAAAAACTGTAAACAAAGCACGCGCTCATCCGTTATTCGAAACACACTGCGCATGCTCAGAATAATGTTTTACAGATAGCGTCGTCCCAATTTTTAGTGGCTCAAAATCCCTCTAATGTCCTATACAGCGTGGTAGCTTGTCAGAAAGATTTACCAAACTCATTAATTTTCTGTTTTGAAAATTGCACCGATTAGAAAAGTTAAAACAGTAATTAAAAAAAAAAGGAGTACGTATTGTGGCTACCAGGGTACCTGGCTGTTGAGTGTTCATGATCGTTTAATTTTGTATGCTGTGCCAATAAAATGTTCACGGATGATATACGTATTACATATTAAGTATTTGTATTCCGTAAAATTAAAATTGATTAATGCATCAATAGATTTTTTATTTCATCTTCCTAAAATACCTGATACTCCACTATTTCACTTGCTGTTTATATCTTCTTTTTTATTTTAATACTATTAACATTTTCCTTTTCTCTTGCATTAAAGTCCTTCACGAAAGGTATTACAAAAAATGGTGAAAGCACACACAATTTCACGTCCCGCTACCCCCTCAAGATCTGGATACGCCCCTGGTTCTGAGTGTGTGGCGTTATGGATGCGACGTGGCTGCGACTCTTGCGGGAGAGGGCGCATTGTCTAGCGACGGGTTCATAGAGGGCCGTCCTCGTAGTGAAGATATTTTTTCTTGCGACCATTTATAGAAAAACATTCAAATTTAAAAAGAGGTCGACCTACTCGAACAAGGGACATTACAAAAGGCATGAGAACTTACAAAGGCATTTTAATATCGGCGTGTATAATACGCATGAGCGGTTAACAAGGTCTGGGAAACTTGGAAAATTGTTTTACTGGTCATGTCTGCTTTTTTGAAAAAAAAATAAACGTGTGGAATACTTCAGGATTTGCTAACTTAAACAATCTGCATAAAAAGACGAACAGGCATTGCAATGGGAGTTATTTGGAAGCAGTTATTAAAGAAAAACTTTTTGGAACTTTGTGGATAGAGCATGCCTTGGACCGCCAATTAAGGGAAGATCACAGGTGGCATAATGAATTGGTTCGAAAAAATCGGGAAATTGTTAAAGGTTAATTGATGTCACGTGCTTCTTGGAGTTAGCTACTTATTGCTTTCACCAAATATAACCCACCACACGCCCCTATTTAAATGATATGAATGAATGATGAAATGAACATAACATCCAGAACAACAGTGTAGTTCAGTCAATTATATGAGAAGCATCTGATGTTTGGTCCACTTTTCCTGCTCATTCAAAACAATGTTCATCTTTGTCGATGGCGAAAACTGAATAGCGATCATCGTCCTTTTATGGCGGTCAAGGAGAAGTTTTTTACTTGATTGGGCAAACTCGAGCGTGGAGAACAAGTAGTTGCAGTAAATACGGTATTTCTACTGTGGTATATGAAGGTTTTAAAGGCAACGTCTTGAATGAATGAATAAGGACCAGAGGCTATCCAGCACGGAATGTGGCTGGTGCATAGGCCACACGACGGGCCCTTTTGCGCCTCTATCCGCGCTAGTTCCTAAGACCTGCCCTTTTGGCAAAGGCAAGTACATTCTTAGGTCCTATCCATTTTATATCTATTGGTTCCAAGGTTCTTGAGCCCAGCATAGTCTGTCTGTGATAATCCAGGGTTTCACAGCGACATAAGATGTGTGCCGAGGATTCTTCCTCTTCACCACACCACGTACACGTTGGGTCGTTGACCACCCTCATCACGAAAAAGTGACGCCTGAAGGTGTCGTGACCCGTTAGTAGTCCTACTAGCAATCTCAAGTTACTCCTATCCAGAGAGAGACAAAATCGTCCTATTCTCTTTGCAGGCCCTGCGAATAGTTCCCGAGCTTGACGGAGATGACCAGAGATGTTGTTTCATCTCAGAGAGTGTTGATTCTGGATCCACTCTCCAGTTGTTTTCCTAATCAAGTTTGCAGATAGTCCTAAGGCTGGTTCCGGGCCCACAAAACTGTTGCCGGATCCCATCCTAGTCAGATAATCCGCCATTTCGTTACCCTTTACACCAGCGTGCCCAGGTACCCACATCAGTGATAACTTGTGTTTAGCTGAGATGTCGTCAAGAGCCCTCCTGCACTCCAGGACCAGTCCCGACGTTATTTTCCAAGCACTCAGTGCTTTGATGGCTGCCTGACTGTCAGAGCAGATAGTAGTCCGCCTCCTAGACCCGTCAATTTCCCGAATACGATTCACACAAGCAAGTATCGCATAGATCTCAGCCTGGAATATTGTGGTGTGCCCCCCAAGAGGGAGTGAAAGTCTTGTATGGGGTCCGTAGACTCCCGAGCCCGAGCCCTCTCTAGCGAGTGAACCGTCTGTGTACCAGACCTGTCCTCCTCCTTCGATGAGCTGTCTTTCCCTAGACTCCCACTCTTCCCTTGACGGAAACACCACCGTAAATTTGCGATTGAAGCGATGCGTAGGAGAAACTGTATCGCTCCTCGCCAACAGAATAGGACAATCCTCATGCAACTCTGCTAGAATCGTCGAATGTCCTTTGCATGAATTCATAAAAGTCCAGGCAACGTCTTGGTCAGACATTAAAACGTATTGCTGACATTTCCATGTGCAATCGAGTATGAGGCTGAGTTCCTCGGCTCCTCGGACGTCCTAAAAAGCAAGACTTCTTTACCTGCATTCTCGTCTTCATGTACAAGGGGAATCAGGGGCTTGTTGCTTCTCGTTACATGAGAGGCAGTCACCTGTACCAAACTGAATAGTCAACGCCCTTCCAGGTATCATGGAAGGTATATTATTGTTATTTTTATTACTATCATAGAAGAGTTCAGCTAAAAGCTATAAACTCGAATAGAGATTACTGATGGTTTTTTTGTAGTAGCCAGCAAAAGTAGAAGTTTTGGGAAATACTGATGGGTCACTGTTCCAGAACTCGAAACTCTATTAGATAGGAAGACGCCACGAGAGGTAGTTTAAAACTTCTGTTGCATCAGCTTACAGTGGAGGCTACACATAATATGCTTGAAGTGAAGAACAAATAGTGCAAAGAGGCACACAATAGCCAGAGTACGATATTTAATAATAAGGTGCCTTCTAAGACCCCCTCTTTAGCATTCGTTTTTAACTAGATTATTTATTGCTACTTTTAAGACAACAGAGTATGTTTATTTGTTGTTTTTTTTTTCATCGTCAATTTTAGCGTCGACAGTTTACCATGGTTAGGCTTAGTATTGTATATCTGTGCTTCTGATCCCCTCAATAATACCATCTCATCGGTGAGTCAGATAACTTGAATCCTCTGGCTGTTGATGAAACTATCACACTGCAATTTTTGGTCTCATTTGTATCTGTTCAATAAAAAAGTAATACAAGTGGGAGGAGAATGGTGATCTTAACCTCTCCTGGGTAGAGTATGAGAATTCAGGTCAGTCCGGTCCCTGATGTTTTCCAACTATGAGTTTTATCTACTTCCCGGCCCTCTTTTGCCTTCGATTTTGCCTTCTATTATTAGTTTCAGCAGGGCATATTTATTGTTCCTTATGATATGTCCAAGACAGGTGGTTTTTCTCTTGTTTATGGTGATTGAGAGATCACGTTCCTTGTTCATACGCCGCAGAACTTCAATATTTGTAACGCGGTCGGTCCAACACATTCTTAACATTTGACGGTACACCCACATATCAAATTCTCAATTCAAAGCTTTTGAATGGTTTATAAAACACAAGCATACATCCTTTCGTTAATGTCTGCATTTTTGTAGCATGGTTGACGGTGCAAACTAGCTCTCCCTTTCACCCAGTCCCTCTCGGAAACACATTTGTTCTTCGCTTACATCTTGATCACATTTTCTACGTATTCGATCATGCATAGCTTTCAAGAACAACTGCAATACTTGGCTCAATAAGATTGAGGCTTATACATGCTCAAAATGAACCTTGTGACTCTCCAACCAATTTGTGCACCTTTCAAAGTTCGAAGCCGAACTGAAAAAAATGAGTGATATGTTTTTTGGCGGGCAGTGTATACAGTGTGGTCCAAAGAGTGTGCAACAAATGGGATTTTTTTTTATTAGCTGCAAAATCAAAAATCCAATATTGCCAAAAGTTGGTGCATGTCCGATAACTAATTTAGGTGCACTTAGAATGGTTCCAAGTTCATCAGTATACGGGGCGAATCAAAAAATATAAAAATTGTACAGGAGTAAAGTACCCTTATTACCAAAAATTCAGCAAAATGTTATTAACAAAAGTTGTTTAGAATTAAGGGTTATGCCTAAATACCAAAACTTGGCCTCCTCTGAGAAAAAAATTTCATGTTTGTGGATTAATTTAAATACATGTTTAGAAATAAAAAATTAATAAAAGGTTTGCGGTTTTATTGAGAGTTATTCTGATATGCATGTAATTATAAGCAACCTCTTGCCTTAGTAAAAAGATTTTTTCCGAAATTATAAAGCCATATTTAATATCCTTGCAACAAACATTTAGCTTGTGATTCCCAAAAAAATTTTAACCTCAGGTAAATTTCACAAAAATGCTTGAATTTAAATAAAGTTCTACAAAATTAATTCAATTTCAATTAGTGTATCAAACAGTTTTACTAAAAAAAAAAATTTTTGGGAGAGTTATTGCACTTTTTTCAAAAAATTTTTTTTTCTCAGAGGAGGCCAAGTTTTGGTATTTAGGCATAACTCTTGATTCTAAACAACTTTTGTTAATAACATTTTGCTGAATTTTTGAAAATAAGGGTACTTTACTCTTGTACAACTTTTATATTTGTTTATTCACCCCGTATACTGATGAACTTGGAACCATTCTAAGTGCACCTAAATTAGTTATCGGACATGCACCAACTTTTGGCAATATTGGATTTTTGATTGTGCAGCTAATAAAAAAAAATCCCATTTGTTGCACACTCTTTGGACCACACTGTATACGGATGAGCAGTGAGCATGAAGGTAAAAGTATTTCGGAAAGAGTGCGCAACCTTCTTCATTGTCACGTCCCGTCGCAGTTATGCACGCTCATGCTTCAACGTACTGTAGAAATTAGTAATTTCTCTGTCGGTGAACTTCTGCGGAGGTCAATGTTTTTATACCTATATGATGTAGGTTAGGTGATTAGATTCTAATGACAATTAGATTGCACTTGTGCTTGCACGTTATTGTATCGTCAATGGCACTTCAAACGAGGCTTCCATGCAATTATCTCAAGTGCTGTAGGCACATTTGAGAGCTAAACGACAATAATAATACCCATTTAATCATCAAGGGAAATAATTATCGATATTCAATAATTTATAAGCTCATCATCAAACAACATAATTATGTTGGAATATAAAGCCTTCACTGACGAATTGGATATATCTGTAGCCTTTATTCGATTACAATTTGCCAAAACCTGAACCTCCAGAAGCTTGGAGTTTTGTTCCGCTGTAGGAAGTTGTATACGCCAGAGCAACTGCTGCTGCTCTACAAGGCACAGATCCGACCATCGCTGGAGTATTGCTCCCATGTATGGGGATGTGCTCCGAAGCACTCTCTAAAGCTTCTGGACACTATCCAGAAAAGAGCAATTAGATTAATCGATACGCCTAACCTCACAAAGGACCTCCACAGCCTGGAACATCGAAGGAGGGTGGCTGACCTATGTCTGTTTTACAGATTCTATCACGGAAGATGTTCGAGTGAGCTCTCCCAGATAATAACACCAAAGGCCGTTCGAACCAGGAATACTAGAGAAGCTCTGCGAGCTCATCCTTACCAGGTCGAGGTCCTTACTCCCCGAACCGGTCTCCTCCAGCATTCCTTCTTTTGGAGAACTTCGAAGCTGTGGAATCAGCTGCCGGGGAATTTGTTTCCCGACGGCTACAACCTGCAGCGTTTCAAATCTAACGTGAACAGACATTTTTCCTCTCGCAGCGCTCCTACAGTGCCATAGGCTTTCAGCCTTTGCGGGAGGCCGACCATAAAAAAAAAAAAAATTGGTCAAGTCGTCATTTTCGATTATCAGAGCAATCCGTGGGACCTTAGCTCTTGTGTCATAGTATAGTAGTAAACAGAATGTTGGACAAGTGCAATTTGCATATACACAGATGGCTCCAAAACAAGGGAAGGCACTGGATGTGGTGTATACTCCAGGTCTCTAAACCCAAGAACAAAGTGGGCTATGGGCAAACACGCCAGTATCGTTCAAACGGAACTGGCTGGCATATCGATAGCCGCAGATGAACTAGCCAGGAGAGATGTATCTGGCAGAACTGTAGCAATCTGCACTGACAGCAGACAAGCACTTCTAACCCTGAAAATACCTTGTATCACTTTAGGGCTAGCAATGAAATGCCACCAATATTTAGCCCATGCTTCGGACAAAAACAATATTGTTCTGAGGTGGGTTAAAGGGCTCAACAACAACAAAGGCAGCCGTATAGCCGAACGGTCTAGCCAGGAAGGCCGCTGACCAAAGAATTTTAGGACCATGTGACCTTTCTGGAATGTCGAAAACCACAATTTCGGAAATAGCCAAAAAACACTCCCATGCCCAAATGGTAAAACGATGGGAAGGAACTACAATGATGTACTTGGATGAAGTACTTGGCGATGACCAGATCAAACCTACGTCTCATAGTAGGGGATTCCTGACTGGCCACTGTCAACTCAGGAAACACCTCCACACTATGGGGTTAAGTGACACACCGATATGTAGAATGTGTGAGTGCGAAGACGAAACTGTGGAACCCGTCATATGTGAATGCCCAGAGTTATCTTCTATTAGAGAGTGTGCGTTCGGCGAGTCTTGGCCTACACCTGCCCACATAAGGGAGCTGTCCCCTAGCGACTTGTTCACCTTCCTACAATTGGCAGGATGGACGATGACCTGAGAAAACAAGTCCCTGGGAGGATGCACAATGGGCCAGTTGTGGCCTAAGTGCAGTGGGACCACTCATCCTCCCCACTCTACAGATATAGAGATACAGTGTCATAGTATCGATTCTTAAGTCTGTCAGGTCTGGAAATCCAGGAACCAGATAATTTCAAAGAAAGAAGGGAAGAGAAAAGTAAGGGAGGAAGATGGAGAGCAAAGTGGGGGAAGAAAATCTTTTAGAACAGAAGGCGCTTAGGCATTTTTTTAATGTTTCGAAATTTTCAAAATATAGTCGAGAGTTCAATTTTGGCGGAAGAATTGGTATTGATTACTTTGTTCTGACTGACTGAAAAGCAGATGATACAACGTATGACTTGGTCCGGGAGATACTAAATAAGTTCAATAAGGGACAATCTCAGTATGTGAACAACATCGTGATATGTGACCAGATTTCACTGTATTATTAGGATGTGCCAACCAAGGCTCAAAACAAAGTTTGTGTCTTTGGTGATGTAGTCCAGCCGGTAGGGGTTTTTTGGAAGCAAAAGGTCGGTGGGATGGAACCTACACCTAAGTTTGCCAGCTTTTTTTTTCTTAAAGTTTTATTTAACACATAATGTTACAAAGTCAGTCTTGAATATATAAAATTATATAATGAGAATTTAACAGTAACACATTATTTGGAAATTAAATATTTTGTTTATATCAGTATGTCCATATCTTTTTACTTTATTCCATCTATCCCGTCGTATTAGTTCCAGAAATTCATCAAGATCTCCCTTTTTATCTAAATTATTATAAACGACTGCCTCACAAAACCAAATCCATGTATTCAGCTTACACTTGGGCTTCATATCAACCAAGAAAAGTTCATATATATTTTTATTTTCAACGTTCACACCAAATTTACTTCTGCTATATTGCTGCCACACCATTTCCACACAACGTCAGCCTGTCCACACTCCTTTAGTCGATGTTTCAAGTCATCTACCTTTTTGCATTTACTGCACAAGTCTATCTGATCTAAACCATGTCAGGATAAACATTATTTATTGCCTTATATGTTGCCCCTCTCCATGCTGTGTTTATGTGTCGATTTGAAATATTGTTCCATATTTTTGGCCAGTTCAGCTGTAATTTTTCTTGTATTTAGCTCGGGGGATTACCGCTCGAGGGGTGAGGGATGAAAACTCTGCTTCCCGACGATTTTTGAAAAATAACGCCGTTTTGATGACTGATATCGAAACAAGCTTATGCTCTCCACATTTAGCTGACAAGTATTTGTGCGGACGATATAGCCGTAGCTTTTTCCGATAAGAGCTTCAAGAACGTTGAGCATACTCTTTCTAATGACTTGTTAGCTCTAAACAACTACTTCAAGAAATGGAGACTAGTACCGAGCCCCAACAAAACCGAAGTTTTCTGCTTCCACCTGAATAACAAACTAGCTAAATATGAACTGCAGGTACTTTTTGCAGGCGAACCCCTGAAGCATAACCATTTCCCAAAATATCTGGGAGTAACGTTAGATCGTACCCTCTGCTATAAGAAACATCTCGCAAACACTGCAGGAAAACTCAGAACACGCAACAACATTATCCAAAAGCTGTGTGGAACGACGTGGGGTGCCACTGCTCCAACTCTACGAACCAGTGCACTAGCTCTTGTCTATTCGTGTGCTGAGTACTGTGCGCCTGTCTGGATTAACAGCCATCATACCAGACTAATTGACGTCCAACTAAATCACACTATGAGACTTATTACAGGCGCAGTTAAGACAACCCCAACTCAATGGCTGCCTGTGCTCTCTGGAATAGCCCCACCGCAGCTGCGAAGGACTGACGTCCTTCTAAGGGAGTATAACAAGATTACGGCCAACAACAAACTGCCCATCCACCGAGCAATACCCCCGTTGCAAATAAACAGACTTAAATCCCGACAACCACCAATAAGGGATGCAGAAGGGCTTAAAACCAACAACTTCGACTCCTTGAACCAATGGCGCTCCCAGTGGGAAGGTTTTGCGGAACACCACTCGCGATGCGCATTTATGGGGGCAGCCTTACTTCCAGGATCAGAACTACCACGGAAAGAGTGGGTAAAACTTAATAGAGTCCGAACAGGCCACGGCAGATGTGCCGACTCCCTTTACAGGTGGGGCTATGTGCAATCTCCCTTATGTGACTGTGGCGCGCCCCGCCAAACTATAAACCATATTACGAGCGAATGTGAACTGCGTGCGTTTCAGGGATCGCGAGAAGAGTTCTTCACAGCCACACCGTTGACGCTGAAGTGGTTGAAAGAACTTGACATCAACCTGTAAATACCAAAGACTATGTATCTTAGTTTGTAGCTGTATATATTTTATTTTAGTATAGGTTATAATAGTTTTTCTTTTAATCTGTATTTACTATTGTCATGTTTTTGAGCCATACGATAAATAAATAAAATCGAAACAAGCTTCAAATGATTTATGGTGAGAACAAAATTCTGCATAATTTTTGTCTTTAAATTTTTCGTGTGCTACAAATACTTTCCATTCTACAGTGCCCCAGAGTTAGGGGGTAGTTTGTGACTGTTGCTAAAATCAGAATTTATCGCGTATTAAGTCGAAGAACGCTATCAAAAAGTTCTGCAACGTTTTTTCTCATAGGAGAATAACATTTCTCATATCACTATTATCTTCGATTTTTTAAATAAATAACAGATTTGGGCTTAAAAAAAGTTACGATATTTAGGACGACATCGCTACCTATACTACCGATCGCGAGTTTTCACCCCCCCCCCCTCCCCACCCCTTGAGTGGCAACCCGCCGAGATCGCAACTTAGGTGAACATTCAGGGGACCAATGTCTACTATGCCACCAAATTTCATTTCTTTCCGACCTCAAAAACCTTTTTTAGGACAACGATTGAGTAATATCGGTTGTAGGTAGAGATATCGTCCTAAATATCGTAATTTTTTTAAGCCCAAATGTGTTATTTAAAAAATTGAAGATAATAGTGATATGAGAAATATTATTCTCTTATTAGATAAAGTATTACAGAACTTTTTGATAGCGTTCTTCGACTTAATACGCGATAAAATTCTGATTTTAGTAACACTCACAAACCACCCCCTAACTTTGGGGCACTGTAGAATGGAAACTATTGATCGCACACGAAAAACCAAAACCAAAACTTTGAATAATTTTGTTGTCTCCATATATCGTTTGAACTTTTTTCGACAGCGCTTACCACAACGGCGTTATTTGTCAAAAAGCGACACAAATAGTTTTCACCGCCCTCATTTCACCCTCGAGCGGCAACCCCCAAATATCACAACTTCAATCTTTTCTCAACTAAACAATGCCGGGGTAGTATCATATCCACTAAAAGTGTGCACAAATACGAAAGCCTCTTTTTATGACGTAACGATTGGACTAACGAGAATACACTCATAATTCCATAAAGACGAAAATTATAGCTGCATTTGTCAAATCTAGTGGAATTGTAGAACGTGTCGTTTTGGACACGCAGAAAACAGTCTTAGCTAAACGTCTATACTGAGCACTGCCTACTTAATGTCATTGGATATTGGATATATGAAGAATCTGTAACCAAGGTCGAGAATGGACACCTCGATAATTCTCTAATTCACCGCGCTAAGGCCTGCTCCAGATATTTGACCACGACAGGACTGAAACTTCTCGCGTACCCTCCCTGCAGCCCAGACCTTGCTCCCTGCAACTTTGTATTGCTTCCGCATGTGAAAATGAGGCTATAATGCAGGCGGTTTCTAGTGATAAGGACCTTCTAAGGGCTTGGGACCATGAGTGTGCTTTAATCACTAGTGACGCTTTGTAGTACTGGTTTAGTGAGTGCTTTCTGAAGATAGAGAGGTGTATTGAATGTAGAGGGAATTATTTTGAAAAAATGAAATAAATAAAAATAGATACCTCATTCATGATACAATTGGCCAGTTGACCTCAGATCAGAGCCAATAACATAATTAAAAAAATACATTTTTTGTGATTACAGTACTTCTTCAGCCTTTTGGTTTAGAAAATAGAGGCAAGTCAATAGAGTCAGTACTTTTCGATTGAAATGAGTGGCATAGTATTTTGTGGTTTAGAGAGATGAAAAGTTCAAAAAAGATATTCTAATAATCATAAGGTGTTCAAAAACATTTTTCAAATTCGATATTTTCCACAATTACAATATTTGTTACGTATTCGCGAGTCAAGTTGATTCAGCGTTTCATCTCTGAAGTGACTGACATTACAATATTTTTGACGATTACATTATTTCCGCCTCCGTTTTTTTTTTAATATCGCATCCGCGAAATGGGGCATTCAAGTAATCCAGCAGAAAGTTGAAAAAGAAGTTAATGTCAACGATCTAGCTTTAAGTCTTTACATTACTATATAAACCCTTTTTTTGCTCTCCAAAAAAATGGTGACGCCTTACTGCAGCTCTCGTTTTTTGAGAAACGGTTAGTAACCCTAATAGCAGACTGGTTTTTGGTTGGCAAAAAGGTGGCAACCCTACTTCCGCCTTCTGGCGTCAAGTTGATTGACTCAGTAATCTCTTATAGAAATGAAATGGTGCTGTTTTTCGAGATGTTATATAATATATTTTAAAATCGAAAGTTTTCGTGGTTGTAAAACTTCCACTATGACAATTAGAAATACTTGACCAAGGAAGATGTACTCACGGTGGCTGGTAAAATCCCCATAGCTCCGAATTGCACTGTGAAAATCCACAAGGAAACGGCCGGCCACTGGTGAAACGGCGTCACACCAGGATATGGGTGGGTGAGGATTCGCGATCGCGTGGTCAGCAAAAGAAGACGTCCGTGGGTCGCATCGCCGACGGTACTGAGGCTGAGATGGTACTCTTGCCGGAGAAGGGCGGTTGGGGCGCGAGAAAGTTGCCCCCGGTACCACACGGCCAAAGTGATGGTACCGTGGTACCCGGTGCGGCGCGGCAGAAGACCGGCCGCGGCGGTGCTTACCAGCTCCGGTGTAGTACGGGTGGTCGAAGATGATGCAGCGTCTTCTTCAGCGGTACCTGGACCGTGACAAAATATAATGACGCGACTGACGATATGAGGTATCGGAAGATATTTATTAAAAAATGTTCGAAAACTATCCTTCAAAGTACAATACACTCATACAATACAATTTGTACATACACATATGACTCCAAAACAAGGGAAGGCACTGGATATGGTGTGTACTCCAGGTCTCTAAACCTAAGAATAATGAATGAATGAAAGAGGGAGAGAGGCTATCTGGTGGCTGGAACCACCAGTGCATAGGCCTACCAGCGGGCCCTTTTGCACCTCTCCTTACCCTAGTTCCCAAGTCCAGCCCTCATCGCAAATGTGAGGATGGCCTTGGTTCCTGCCCATCTTATATCCTCAGGTTCAATAACCCTTGAACCGAGTATAGTCTGTCTGTGATACCAAGGGCTTCACAACTACAAAGAATGTGTTAAGAGGATTCCTCCTCCTCGCCACAGCGTGTACACGTCGGATCATTTACCACCCCCATCACATACAAATGGCGTTTGGAGGTGTTATGGCCGCATAGCGGGCCAGCAAGTAGCCTTAGGCTTAGTCGGCTTCTGTCCAGCGAGAGACAGAACCGTCCCGCCTTAGCCAGAGGTCCTGAAATAAGTTCTCTAGCTTGACGGAAGTGTCCGGAGAGTCCTCTCCATCTGACAAGATGCTGATTTTGCAACCACGCCTCTGTTTTCCTTCTGATGGTACCTGGTGCCAGCCCCAAAGCCGGCTCAGGACCCAGGAAGTTATTCCTCGACCCTCGCCTTGCGAGCGCGTCCACAATTTCATTACCACTAGCTCCAGCATGACTCGGCACCCACATAAGTGACACCTGATGTCTCGCCGAAACGTCATCCAAGACCCTTCTACATTGCAGAACGAGCCTTGATGTAAACCTGCAAGAACTTAATGCTTTTAATGCTGCCTGGCTGTCAGAGCAGATGGTGATCCGCCAGCTCGGCCCCTGAATTTCGTAAATGCGAAAGACACAAGCTAAAATCGCATATATCTCTGCTTGGAATGCCATTGTGTTTCCCCCAAGAGAGAGGGAGAGCTTTGTTTTTGGCTCATAGACCCCAGCGCCGGAGCCTTCGTCGGTAAGTGAGCCGTCGGTGTACTAGACTGGCCCTCTCCCCTCAAAAGGCCGCCTGCCGCTTAGCCCCCACTCTTCCCTTGTAGGATACCTCGCGGTAAATTTACAGTCGAAGCTATATGTAGTAGGAATTATATCACTCCTCATATGTTGGATAGGGTCATCCCTTTGCAGTTCCGAGAGGATGGAAGAGTGTCCCCAGGATTCACAAAGGACCAACTTGACTCCACAATTGGAACGCAGACACCCTTGCCTCCCCTTGAGCTACCAAGTCGAGGAGGAGATTCAGCAGTGCTTCTAACGCGCTCAACGGAGTCGTGCGTACTGCACTTGTTATACTAACACAAGCCAAGCGTTGGATTTTATTTAGCTTTGCTTTGATTGTCTCTATCCTCACACAGGGCCACCACACCTGTGATCCATACAATAAGGACGGCCTAACGATTGTAGTATAGAGCCAGAACGTCGCCTTAGGAGTCAAGCCCCAATTCACTCCTACAACCCTTCTGCATGCCCATAACGAATTACTTGCCTTATTGATTTTATGTTCTACATGTTGTCTCCAATTCAGCTTCGAGTCTAGAATTACGCCTAGATATTTTACTGTTTGGGAAAGTTCATGTGATGTTCCAAAGAAGGTTGGTTAGATGTATCCAGTTGCCCTCTTCTAGTGAACAAAACTAGCTCGGTCTTCTTGGCATTGACCGATAGATCTACCTTGATGCACCATGATTCTACAATGCACAGAGCGCCTTGCATTATCTCCGAAGCAGTAGCCACGATTCGACCCCTGACTACTACAGTAAGATCATGTACATAGGGCTGCACGTAAACACCTATATTGTTCAGCCTGACCAGAAGTTCATTCACCACCAGACACCACAATAAGGGAGATAAGACTCCGCCCTGCGGGCAGCCCTACTACTACGCGCTACTTCAACGCTATGCGAAACGTCATTCAGCATGGCAATAGCCACTCGAACCCCTAAGGTGGAGAGGATCCATTCCACGAGGGAGGATCTCACCCCATGCCTCTCCAAGGCAGACCTTATTGAATCGGAAGTGGTGCAATTAAACGCACCCTCACCTAAAGATCAACTGGGCTATGAATAAAAGTGCCAGTGTCGTTCAAACGGAACTGTCTGGCATATCGATAGCTGCAACCAGGAGAGATCTATCTGGCAAAACTGTAATAATCTGCACCGACAGCAGACAAGCACTTGTAACCCTGGAAAGACCTTGCATCACATCAGGGCTAGCAATGGAATGTCACTAATCTTTAACCCATACTGCGGACAACAACAATATTGTTCTGAGGTGGGTTAAAGGGCACAACAACTGGAATATCGACAAATCACAATTGCGGAAATAGCCACGCCCAAATGGTAAAACGATGGGAAGAAGCACAAGGATGCCGATTTGCCAAGAAACCCCTACAGGTTTTGGCATGGCAATATCCAAGAAGTACCTGGCGATGACCAGATCAAACCTACATCTTATAGCAGAATTCCTGACTGGTCATTGTCATCTCAGAAAACACCTCAACATTATGGGGTTAACTGATACTACGATATGTAGAATGAATGTATGAAATAATATTCCCCAAGAACTGCATACCCTCTAGATACAACTCAGGATTTATAAATAAAATCATGTGCATCACTTTACCGGCGGTTGCCTTGACGCTTCCATTGCATACTTTGAGATTTCAACTCATGGTCACGAAGTCTGGCAACTTGGTCACCTGCTATACTTTTTGCCGACCTTAGAAAACCAACACATAAGCCCTCATGTCCTCATGGAGAGCTCTAACGTCGCAACCAGTTACGTCCCTAAATCTGGGGGGCTTAAGTCCCAAGATGTGGGACTGGGACTGAAACTTAACAGAATGAATTATTTTTGAGAGGGCTAACTTCATTTGTGGGGGGGGCTGAGCTTCCCCAGATCCCCACCTAACTACGCCTATGGTTGCTACCATCACCATACAGCACACCCCGTAGAACTTCATGAACTAGTTCTCATCATCTGTTTTGGTAGTGTTCATTTCACGCCAAGTTGCCTGCGTTTAAGAAATATGCCACTGCTTATGGAAATATATATCATCGTTAATTAGACAATTATAGACCTGCCTGAGGCAGCAAAGCGCCTATGGATGCTTGAGCTGACGCGGTCATCAATCACGTTGAAGCCATTCTCTGCTTTTATTTTCTAATATTACTAGGGTAACGACCGGCTAAAATGGTGATACTTTTATTTATTTGAATTTCATTTTCGCTGGTGCTGCTCGAGAAGATTTCCATTCCATATGAAAGAGATACATTCCTTTCTACCTCGGTTTTTGAGGTTTTTTCCATAAATCTTGAAAAACGATCAACTACACCTAAGCTGCGTACACATCTGAGCGCACATGGTTTGAGTGCATACGAGTATGCAAATGCAGAAACAATAGCAGTAACGAGAATGCTCATTTTTCACAGCCTACTAGCTATTAGCCAATTTCCAAAGGCAGAAAAATATTTATTCAAAGGAAAACTACCAGTGATTGTTGCTGGTAGTCGAATATTTGTGTCTTCTGAATAAATTTTCACATTTCATGCCATAAAAAATAGTCATTTCCAATAGTCAAAATTAATGGTACCTCTGACTGGAGACCTTCAAATTCTTCAGTAGGTACTTCTACTTATTAGAAAAATAGCAAAAAATGAAACCTGAACTGCAGTCTGAATTATAAAATATAACTTAGCTTGTAAAAAAATGCATGAAATAAACACAATTACAACAAGGTGTAATAAAAAATTCTAACAATTATTTCAATAGATGCTCGGAATGCTCCAGTTAGAGATATCTTTGCTTTTGACCTAACGGAAATGACTAATTTTTTTATCCCATTAAATGTGAAATTTAATTCTGAAGATGTTAGACTGTGAGCAAAAATCGCTTGCAGTTTTCCTTTTGTTTCAAAAATTTTCATCGTTTTAAAAAGCTGTAAAGCTCTAGTAGATCTCAATAGCTAGTAAGCTGTGAAAAACAAACACTTCTGTCATACCCCAGCTTCTCATTGACATTAGATATCTTGCCGCTGTTGTATCCGGTTAGAGCTGATGTGTTGTAAGGAATTTTCATAATCATGTCTCAGTTACTCTAGTTAGTTTGCATCTTTCTACTATGTTAGTTGGTCTCTTCCATCTTAACGGGCTTTTGTTTATATTTCATGGCCTGCTAGGTTGCTTATATGCAGGAAAATTGAGAAACATCGATTTGACTGAAAATTTGAAATAAAATGAAAACCAAAAGAGACTGATATTGAAAATCCTGTATAGTTAGAAAGAAAACCAGATTTTACATTTTATTCTATAAACCAAAATAGGCATCCCCGTTTGAAAAACTCAAGTTATCTGCAATTGAAGTTTACTTATTTGATCTACTGATTTCTCCAACTACAAAAAAAATTCAAGTTTAACCATTTGACCTATGGTGACGCGTATCATGCTTGGTCATACCGCAGTCACGGCCTTCTAGGTTTTATATTCGCTGAGATATTCAATTTTTTTCTGATACCTACTCATACCAAAAATGGTGATTTGTGTCTAAACGTTTCTTTTAACGTTCCATCTATGATACATAAACTCACACTAGAATTCACCAAATATGCCATAATATGTAAGGGGTTCCATTAAAAAAAAATTATGTTTCATATGAATCACCCTATATAAACGTCCAAATTTAAGTTAAAATATTTTAACGTTATAGCCCTCAAGGGTCCCTACCATGATTAGGTGACAGATTTCTAAAATATGTTTTAGTAAGCCCACAATCTTCTCTCCACTCACTATTGGCCCACCTTGTATTTTCACTCATAAGTGTCAGAAAAGTTGAAACGCAACTCTTTCTCAAAACCGCATGTCTTGTGTATAAAGTATCTTAAATATTTTTTAATATGTATGTATTCAATTCATACGCTATGATTTGGGTAAACCAACTTTCTCATCGTCATCGCGATTTTCTATTGCTTGATTACCTCATCAGCATTCAGTGCCGATATAAACACATTGCCGTACCCATACGCCTAGAAAACAGGTACTACTGAGTTGATGTAATTTCTTAAACTTAGGCTTTGGTTGAGTATAGCGAAACTTTGCGCTGGAACCTGCATGACTTCCAGGCGGAAGTGTATGCTATACTGATAGTGGCACGCTCGACGGAAGTCGAACAGTATGTAGAACAAAACACACATAATATATGCTCTGACAACCTGGTAGCTCTGAAAGCAGTGGCAGCTCTGAGGGCTAGATCAGCTCTAGCTCAGGAATACTATGCTACCTTTAAATCTGAACAAGAGATTTTATTTGACGACTGAGACAATATTTGAAATTCTTAACTTACAGACCAAACTTAATATTGATATGAATGATCTTTACTCAGAGATAAATATAGTGAATGAAATATTTTTTAAAAGTCAAGGATACAAACGACTTTGGTGACAAAAACCCATCCCAAAAATGGCAACATATTTCAAAACATACAGATTTGCTACCACATTTATTCAAAATAATTTCATTTCTGCTATTTATTCCCACCTTTTCGACATTCACGGAAAGAATATTTTCTGTTAGGAATGGCAAGTGGCTTAAGGATAGGAACAGAGAATCCTTAACCTTAATAAAAATTGAGCTGTTAATTTATATTAATTTAATTATTGAGTGTAATAAAGCATACGCCACTTTTATCGAAGATAAACAATATTGTTCAAAAATGCACGAAGTGCAAAAAAATACAACTTTTATAAAAAAATAAATGAAAAAAATATAAAAGTTTATTTTGTATTCTTCCCTATTACATACAGTACTATATTTTTTTGAAGCGTACTATATCTTTTATAGCATTTTCGCCTAGCTAGGATAGAGGCGCCACGTCCATGTTACTCTGGACGACTGGGTTTACAAGGAACTGGCGAAAACCAGATTGGAGAGAGATGCTTTTGAACAAAGACAGAGAGACGCTCAAACTTCTGGTGGAGGTTCTCACAGGCCATTGCTTGCCGAGCAGATATGTGTGATGCATGGGAATGGTAAATAATCCCATCTGCTCTAGATGCTGTGAAGAAGACGAAACAGCATTTAACCTGGGGAGATATACTGTGTATCGCAACCTCAGGGTTCAGATGTTTGGCACGACGGAGTCTAGGGGAGAGGCACTATCTCACTGAAATGGTCGGACATACTGACTTTCGTCACGAGATCTGGTAGGTTTGACAAGGTAGAGTCTTCTAGAAGCCCATGATGGTTTTAAGTGTGGCCACTTGCCTGGCTTCGGTTCCCCATTACTACTAACTCATCATCACAGTCACAATGTCTTAACAGGCATGTGTTGTGAAGGCCTGTTCCGGTATTCTGTAACTTAGAAACATGCTTCTATGCACTATGTACTATGGGATCGGGTGGCCTCGTCAATATGACAGCGTGCTGTGACAGCGTAGTAGACACGTGATAGGCATCCGAAACTGCCCGATCATCATGGTCGTCATGGTGATAGAAACATATTTCTATCTCTTAAATTAGAGAGTACCGACGCTGGGTTTCGATCCAAAGACCCTGAGATCCACTACCGGACTTTTTTACCACTGGGCCATCCCTGGATTGAGGAGATCTTTTCAACGAAACATATTTGATTAGGTACCTACTTACTGGAATCTGTAATCTGACTTCAATTTCAAACATTCAAAAACATATTTATTTCGATCGTAGACTTCGTCTCGAGCTGCAAGCTTCATTTATCGACTGCATTGCAACAAATATCCACTAGTTACCAGTTTACCAGTACGTATTTTCGCGATTGGTTGGGAATCTAGAATCTAGTATCGGAGTAGGACGTCGTTGGTCAAAGGAGCATCTTGACCGCCATCGTGACGTCACATGGGTTCGGGAGCCGTCGGCGTGTTTTCGGTACTGGATCCAAAAACCCATTTTTATTTTGATATAACTTTTGAATTATTGCGAAAAAATAAGAAAACAAAAACAGTTTTGTTATAAAACTTATATGTATGATCTTTCCATTTATGACAAAAAAATTTTTATTCAAAACCTCAATTACTGATGGTCCCTTCTCTTGCTGCTAACGCACGGGCGGGGTCTACTACTACTACTACTACTGCTACTAGGCTGTGGTTGCTTTTCTATTAAATTTGGCAAAAACTAATTTAGAATAAATGACAGGCATTAAATGATTATCTGCCCAGCAGGGTAGCACCTTTTGCCTTGAGAACTAAACAATTCCATGTCTCACAAGACACAGTAGAAAATTGAGGAGTCACCAACGGCACGCCGGAGAAAAAGCGACTGGAGGTGGCGCGTTAAAGCCGAGTCACCGATTAGTCGAATTGCTTTTCTCTGGATACAGTAGTAATGGCAGTAGCTTCTCAGATATCAGAGCATACTCCAGGCTTAACTGGGTTCATGTTGTACTTTGTAAAAGCCTACGTAGGTAGCCGAAACGTTAGCAAAATGCTTATTTCAATGGACGTAGACGTGGAAAGTATTTCAATTCTTTCTCAGCTGACCGCTATACTATTCGATCGCATGCCATATTATTTGTGAATATGATACGCCGCTGGCGCCATGGTGTTCCACACATCAGCAGGATGCTGCTTACGCACCAGTGACCTCAATACTATCTTGCATTATTATGCAGGCATTATTGAAATTCAAAAATTATGTAAAGACAAATATGAGAATTCGCATGGTCTATCTACCCATATGTAAAATGAAATTTGCTTGTCGTACTGGTTAGTAAAACTACAATAAACTACAATCACCGTTCTGCGCTGGAGGCACATACTATTTAAATGTTTATCTAATCATTTATCTTTTCCTGTTCATCTATTCTCTTCTTCTCTTAGATATAACATTTACATTACATTTTTTGCGCTTCAGATGTTCAGTCGTTTCAGGTATAAGTTAAAAGGTCTTTCTTAAATTGTCAAAACTGCGAAATTATACAATATGGAGTTTTTGGACCACCAGAAATAACGAATTTCATGGATATCGCTGTTTTGAACTCCCCGATTTTTTACATGAATCCATGCGTGCTGAGACCTGTCTACTAGCTAGGCGAGAGCCATACGTGTGGTATACCAATGCCTCTCCAGGAAACTGAATCTCCCCTCTTTTTCACTCCTCGATACTCAGAATGGTCAGAGTAAAAAATTTAAGATACAGATAGACATAATCAAATTGAGCACAGAAGCATGCTATTAATGAGCAACTGCTACTTCTTGGCATGTGTGTACGTAGCTTGCTCGGAATAAGCATACTAATTTCGAGCATGCTCAAGAACCGACGTCGTGAGATTAAACGCAAATATGCCATTCTCTATAGCATGCCAATTTTGAGCATGCTTAATAAACATGCCATTAATGAGTAAAAGTACAGATACACATGCTCATAATTGGCATGCTTATTAAGCATGCTCAAACTTAGCATGCTCTTGAAACTTACACATTTGATTTTACTGTGGGGGAATGAAACCTCGTGTTCTAGATAATAAGGGCATCCTTATTATAGATCTGGCCGCCGTTTTGAGTTTCAGTCTCGTTCAACCAAAATGTAAAATTTCCGATGCCCGGACCCTGAGGCCCACCCACAAAAAATCTAAAATCTTTATTTGATCCTTTACGGGAATGAAACCTCGTGTCCTAGATAACTAGGGTATCCTAATTACTAATCCGGAAGCAAAAAATCTAAAGCCTTTATTTGATCTTTTATGAGAATGAAGCGTCGTGTCCTAGATAATTAGGGTATCCTAATTACAAATCCGGAAGCCGTTTTGTGTTTCAGTCTCGTTCAACGAAAATGGAAAACTTCAGATGACCGGATCCTAAGGATCACACGCAAAAAATCTAAAGCCTTTATTTGATCTTTTATGAGAATGAAGCGTCGTGTCCTAGATAATTAGGGTATCCTAATTACAAATCCGGAAGCCGTTTTGAGTTTCAGTCGCGTTCAACGAAAATGGAAAATTTCAGATGACTGGATCCTAAGGATCACACGCAAAAAATCTAAAGCCTTTATTTGATCTTTTATGAGAATGAAGCGTCGTGTCCTAGATAATTAGGGTGTCCTAATAACAAATCCGGAAGCCAGTTCTGTGTTTCAGTCTCGTTCAACGAAAATGAAAAATTTCCGATGCCCGGATCCTGAGGTCCACCTACAAAAAATCTAAAATCTTTATTTGATCCTTTACGGGAATGAAGCGTCGTGTCCTAGATAATTAGGGTATCCTAATTACAAATCCGGAAGCCGTTTTGAGTTTCAGTCGCGTTCAACGAAAATGGAAAATTTCAGATGACCGGATCCTAAGGATCACACGCAAAAAATCTAAAATCTTTATTTGATCTTTTATGAGAATGAAGCGTTGTGTCCTAGATAATTAGGGTATTCTAATTAAAATCCGGCCGCCATTTCGAGTTTCAGTCTCGTTCAACGAAAATGGAAAATTTCCGATGCCCGGATCCTGAGGATCACGCGCAAAAAATCTAAAACCTTTATCTGATCTTTTATGAGAATGAAACCTCGTGTCCTAGATAATTAGGGTATCCTTATTATGAATCTGGCCGCCGTTTTGAGTTTCAGTCTCGTTCAACGAAAATGGAAAATTTCCGATGCCCGAGTCCTGAGGATCACCCGCAAAAGATCTAAAATCTTTATTTGATCTTTTACGGAAATGAAACCTTGTGTCCTAGATAATTAGGGTATCCTAATTACAAATCCGGAAGCCGTTTTGTGTTTCAGTCTCGTTCAACGAAAATGGAAAATTTCAGATGACCGGATCCTGAGGATCACGCGCAAAAAATCTAAAATCTTTATTTGACCTCTTATGAGAATGAAGCGTCGTGTCCTAGATAATTAGGGTATCCTTATTACAAATCCGAACGCCATTTTGCGTTTCAGTCGCGTTCAACGAAAATGGAAAATTTCCGATGCCCGGATCCTGAGGATCACACGCAAAAAATCTAAAACCTTTATCTGATCTTGTATGAGAATGAAACCTCGTGTCCTAGATAATTAGGGTATCCTTATTATAAATCTGGCCGCCGTTTTGAGTTTCAGTCTCGTTCAACGAAAATGGAAAATTTCCGATGCCCGAGTCCTGAGGATCACCCGCAAAAAATCTAAAATCTTTATTTGGTCTTTTATGGGAATGAAACCTTGTGTCCTAGATAATTAGGGTATCCTAATTACAAATCCGGAAGCCGTTTTGTGTTTCAGTCTCGTTCAACGAAAATGGAAAATTTGAGATGACCGGATCCTGAGGATCACACGCAAAAAATCTAAAATCTTTATTTGACCTCTTATGAGAATGAAGCGTCGTGTCCTAGATAATTAGGGTATCCTAATTACAAATCCGGAAGCCGTTTTGTGTTTCAGTCTCGTTCAACGAAAATGGAAAATTTCAGATGACCGGATCCTAAGGATCACACGCAAAAAATCTAAAGCCTCTATTTGATCTTTTATGAGAATGAAGCGTCATGTCCTAGATAATTAGGGTATCCTAATTACAAATCCGGAAGCCGTTTTGAGTTTCAGTCGCGTTCAACGAAAATGGAAAATTTCAGATGACCGGATCCTAAGGATCACACGCAAAAAATCTAAAGCCTTTATTTGATCTTTTATGAGAATGAAGCGTCGTGTCCTAGATAATTAGGGTGTCCTAATAACAAATCCGGAAGCCAGTTCTGTGTTTCAGTCTCGTTCAACGAAAATGAAAAATTTCCGATGCCCGGATCCTGAGGTCCACCTACAAAAAGTCTAAAATCTTTATTTGATCCTTTACGGGAATGAAGCGTCGTGTCCTAGATAATTAGGGTATCCTAATTACAAATCCGGAAGCCGTTTTGAGTTTCAGTCGCGTTCAACGAAAATGGAAAATTTCAGATGACCGGATCCTAAGGATCACACGCAAAAAATCTAAAGCCTCTATTTGATCTTTTATGAGAATGAAGCGTCATGTCCTAGATAATTAGGGTATCCTAATTACAAATCCGGAAGCCGTTTTGAGTTTCAGTCGCGTTCAACGAAAATGGAAAATTTCAGATGACCGGATCCTAAGGATCACACGCAAAAAATCTAAAGCCTTTATTTGATCTTTTATGAGAATGAAGCGTCGTGTCCTAGATAATTAGGGTGTCCTAATAACAAATCCGGAAGCCAGTTCTGTGTTTCAGTCTCGTTCAACGAAAATGAAAAATTTCCGATGCCCGGATCCTGAGGTCCACCTACAAAAAGTCTAAAATCTTTATTTGATCCTTTACGGGAATGAAGCGTCGTGTCCTAGATAATTAGGGTATCCTAATTACAAATCCGGAAGCCGTTTTGAGTTTCAGTCGCGTTCAACGAAAATGGAAAATTTCAGATGACCGGATCCTAAGGATCACACGCAAAAAATCTAAAGCCTTTACTTGATCTTTTATGAGAATGAACCGTCGTGTCCTAGATAATTAGGGTATCCTAATTACAAATCCGGAAGCCGTTTTGTGTTGCAGTCTCCTTCAACGAAAATGGAAAATTTCAGATGACCGGATCCTAAGGATCACACGCAAAAAATCTAAAGCCTTTATTTGATCTTTTATGAGAATGAAGCGTCGTTTCCTAGATAATTAGGGTATCCTAATTACAAATCCGGAAGCCGTTTTGAGTTTCAGTCGCGTTCAACGAAAATGGAAAATTTCAGATGACCGGATCCTGAGGATCACACGCAAAAAATCTAAAGCCTTTATTTGATCTTTTATGAGAATGAAGCGTCGTGTCCTAGATAATTAGGGTGTCCTAATAACAAATCCGGAAGCCAGTTCTGTGTTTCAGTCTCGTTCAACGAAAATGAAAAATTTCCGATGCCCGGATCCTGAGGTCCACCTACAAAAAATCTAAAATCTTTATTTGATCCTTTACGGGAATGAAGCGTCGTGTCCTAGATAATTAGGGTATCCTAATTACAAATCCGGAAGCCGTTTTGAGTTTCAGTCGCGTTCAACGAAAATGGAAAATTTCAGATGACCGGATCTTAAGGATCACACGCAAAAAATCTAAAGCCTTTATTTGATCTTTTATGAGAATGAAGCGTCGTGTCCTAGATAATTAGGGTGTCCTAATAACAAATCCGGAAGCCAGTTTTGTGTTTCAGTCTCGTTCAACGAAAATGAAAAATTTCCGATGCCCGGATCCTGAGGATCACACGCAAAAAATCTAAAATCTTTATTTGATCTTTTATGAGAATGAAGCGTTGTGTCCTAGATAATTAGGGTATCCTAATTAAAATCCGGCCGCCATTTCGAGTTTCAGTCTCGTTCAACGAAAATGGAAAACTTCCGATGCCCGGATCTTGAGGATCACGCGCAAAAAATCTAAAACCTTTATCGCGTCCTAGATAATTAGGGTATCCTTATTACAAATCCGAACGCCATTTTGCGTTTCAGTCGCGTTCAACGAAAATGGAAAATTTCCGATGCCCGGATCCTGAGGATCACACGCAAAAAATCTAAAACCTTTATCTGATCTTTTATGAGAATGAAACCTCGTGTCCTAGATAATTAGGGTATCCTTATTATAAATCTGGCCGCCGTTTTGAGTTTCAGTCTCGTTCAACGAAAATGGAAAATTTCCGATGCCCGAGTCCTGAGGATCACCCGCAAAAAATCTAAAATCTTTATTTGATCTTTTATGGAAATGAAACCTTGTGTCCTAGATAATTAGGGTATCCTAATTACAAATCCGGAAGCCGTTTTGCGTTTCAGTCGCGTTCAACGAAAATGGAAAATTTCCGATGCCCGGATCCTGAAGATCACACGCAAAAAATCTAAAACCTTTATCTGATCTTTTATGAGAATGAAACGTCGTGTCCTAGATAATTAGGGTATCCTTATTATAAATCTGGCCGCCGTTTTTAGTTTCAGTCTCGTTCAACGAAAATGGAAAATTTCCGATGCCCGAGTCCTGAGGATCACCCGCAAAAAATCTAAAATCTTTATTTGATCTTTTATGGGAATGAAACCCTGTGTCCTAGATAATTAGGGTATCCCAATTACAAATCCGGAAGCCGTTTTGTGTTTCAGTCTCATTCAACGAAAATGGAAAATTTCAGATGACCGGATCCTAAGGATCACACGCAAAAAATCTAAAATCTTTATTTGATCTCTTATGAGAATGAAGCGTCGTGTCCTAGATAATTAGGGTATCCTGATTATTAATCCGTAAGCCGTTTTGTGTTTCAGTCTCGTTCAACGAAAATGGAAAATTTCAGATGACCGGATCCTAACGATCACACGCAAAAAATCTAAAGCCTTTATTTGATCTTTTATGAGAATGAAGCGTCGTGTCCTAGATAATTAGGGTATCCTAATTACAAATCCGGAAGCCGTTTTGTGTTTCAGTCTCGTTCAACGAAAATGGATAATTTCCGATGCCCGGATCCTGAGGATCACACGCAAGAAATCTAAAATCTTTACTTGGTCTTTTGTGAGAATGAAGCGTCGTGTCCTAGATAATTAGGGTATCCTAATTACAAATCCGGCCGCCATTTTGAGTTTCAGTCGCGTTCAACGAAAATGGAAAATTTCCGATGCCCTGATCCTGAGGATCACACGCAAGAAATCTAAAATCTTTATTTGGTCTTTTATGGGAATGAAACGTCGTGTCCTAGATAATTAGGGTATGCTTATTGCAAATCCGGAAGCCGTTTTGTGTTTCAGTCTTGTTCAACGAAAATGGAAAATTTCAGATGACCGGATCCTGAGGATCACACGCAAAAAATCTAAAATATTTATTTGATCTTTTATGAGAATGAAGCGTTGTGTCCTAGATAATTAGGGTATCCTAATTAAAATCCGGCCGCCATTTCGAGTTTCAGTCTCGTTCAACGAAAATGGAAAATTTCCGATGCCCGGATCTTGAGGATCACGCGCAAAAAATCTAAAACCTTTATCTGATCTTTTATGAGAATGAAACCTCGTGTCCTAGATAATTAGGGTATCCTTATTATAAATCTGGCCGCCGTTTTGAGTTTCAGTCTCGTTCAACGAAAATGGAAAATTTCCGATGCCCGAGTCCTGAGGATCACCCGCAAAAAATCTAAAATCTTTATTTGATCTTTTATGGGAATGAAACCTTGTGTCCTAGATAATTAGAGTATCCTAATTACAAATCCGGAAGCCGTTTTGTGTTTCAGTCTCGTTCAACGAAAATGGAAAATTTCAGATGACCGGATCCTGAGGATCACAGGCAAAAAATCTAAAATCTTTATTTGATCTCTTATGAGAATGAAGCGTCGTGTCCTAGATAATTAGGGTATCCTTATTACAAATCCGAACGCCATTTTGAGTTTCAGTCGCGTTCAACGAAAATGGAAAATTTCCGATGCCCGGATCCTGAGGATCACACGCAAAAAATCTAAAATCTTTAATTGATCTTTTATGAGAGAGATAGATAATTAGGGTATCCCAATTAGGGTATCCCAATTACAAATGCGGCCGCCGTTTTGAGTTTCAGTCTCGTTCAACCAAAATGTAACATTTCCAATGCCCGAGTCCTGAGGATCACACGCAAAAAATCTAAAATATTTATTTGGTCTTTTATGAGAATGAAGCGTCGTGGCCTAGATAATTAGGGTATCCTAATTACAAATCCGGAAGCCGTTTTGTGTTTCAGTCTTGTTCAACGAAAATGGAAAATTTCAGATGACCGGATCCTGAGGATCACACGCAAAAATCTAAAATCTTTATTTGGACTTTTATGAGAATGAAGCGTCGTGTGCTAGATAATCAGGAGGTCCTAATTACAAATCCGGTCGCCATTTTGAGTTTCAGTCGCCTTCAACGAAAATGGAAAATTTCCGATGTCCGAGTCCTGAGGATCACCCGCAAAAAATCTAAAATCTTTATTTGGTCTTTCATGAGAATGAAGCGTCGTATCCTAGATAATTAGGGTATCCTAATTACAAATCCGGCCGCCATTTCGAGTTTCAGTCGCGTTCAACGAAAATGGAAAATTTCCGATGCCCGTGTCCTGAGGATCACCCGCAAAAAATCTAAAATATTTATTTGGTCTTTTATGAGAATGAAGCGTCGTGTCCTAGATAATTAGGGTATCCTAATTACAAATCTGGCCGCCATTTTGAGTTTCAGTCGCGTTCAACGAGGATGGAATATTTCCGATGCCCGTGTCCTGAGGGTCACCCGCAAAAAATCTAAAATATTTATTTGGTCTTTTATGAGAATGAAGCGTCGTGTCCTAGATAATTAGGGTATCCTAATTACAAATCCAGCCGCCATTTTGAGTTTCAGTCGCGTTCAACGAAAATGGAAAATTTCCGATGCCCGTGTCTTGAGGATCACCCGCAAAAAATCTAAAATATTTATTTGATCTTTTATGAGAATGAAGCGTCGTGTCCTAGATAATTAGGGTATCCTAATTACAAATCCGGCCGCCATTTTGAGTTTCAGTCGCGTTCAACGAAAATGGAAAATCTCCGATGCCCGGATCCTGAGGATGCATGCTACTTTTTTAGAGCATGCTCTTATCGATCCTGCTAAAAGCAAACACTACGGATACACATGCATATTAATAGCAAGTTAGCAAGTTATCTGGCAGTTAACAATGGAAAACCTAGGGGCGCTCACCCGAGAATTCGATATGAGCATGCTCAATAAGCAGAACTGTCCTGACATGCTAAAAGCATGTCCCCTCCCAAGCGCGCTACAGGTAGCATGCTCGAAAATCCCACGACCGTCGACGCTTGAGGATGCTCTAAATTAGCATGCTTATTTCTAGCAAAGTACGTACAGACATGCTACGAAGTTGCTCCTTACGTGCTCGATTTGAGCATGTGTATCTGTACCTTAACTGCTACTACTCGTAGCATGTATGTACGTACCTTGCTAGAAATAAGCATGCTACTTTTTAGCATGCTCAGGGAACGATAGTTGTGCGATTTTTGAGCATGCTACCTGTAGCGCGGCTAGGAGGGGTCTGCTTATTGAGCATGCTCATATTTCGATTAGTCGTTCGCACGTGCGTGTACACGATTTGCCAAAAATGCGCCGGAGAAACGATTTTAGATAGTAACTAGTCAAATTTGTGCGGTAACATGCGCAAATGGTTTTTGTAGCCATTAGTATCTTCTTCTCACATTTCAGCTAGCAATCGAGTACTTGCTCCAAGGTTTTCTCTTCTACTCAGCCAATCTTGAACCCAAATCGTCCCATTCCTTCTCTTTTTCTTTCTTGATTTCAGATGTTTTTTGACACATTGTATTCCAATGGAAACGATGATATTCAATTCTCTGCTGAGCATCCCTTGGTTTACCATTGAAGACTGCTATTAATAAGCATGTGTATCCGGAGTGTTTGCTTTTAGCAGGGTCGATAAGAGCATGCTCTGAATAAGCATGCTAAACAAAAGCAAATGTGTCATTCTCAGTAGCATGCTAATTTTGAGCATGCTTACTTATACTTAGCTTGCCATTTATAACCATGTGTATTTCTCCTTTCTTGTCTAAGACTTGTACCTTTATCCATCCTTGATACGTGGTTATCTTTACGTGGCCCACCGCCTCTCCTATTATCTGTCAATTAACCGAGTCCCGCTTTCTAGATGTGCTGCCATCGCTGTCATCCTCTGGTCATCCTAATCCTAAATGTCACCGTAGTTTCCAGAAAATGCGTAACGAAGGTAAATGATGTGTATTTTTCAAATCCAGTTGCGAACATTTTGTAGTACCCATTGTACATGTACAGGTTAATAAATGCTTATTAAAAATGACAGCCTGATATCAATAATACAAACTTTCAAGTTTTACAGCCCCCCACCCCCAACCACCCCAATTTCACCCCTACCCAAAAAAGGTAGAAAACGGCCAGGAACCGCTAAGACATCTAAAAACGAAGTTTGAGCTGTTTTCATATTTTTAGTTTTTTGATTATTGCTACACTGCCACTGACACGATTTCTAACAAGCCTACGCGTTTTCCATCCTCACCACGGTAATAATAATGTGCAAAATTTCATTAGAATCAATTTAATAATTTCCACGTTACAAAATACAAAACGATATCTAACGCAACAAAATAGTCGTATGTATGCAGAAAATTCCCTTAGTCCCTTAGTTTCGATAATGCAAGGCAATGTTCAGATGGACCTAAAAAGGTGATTTATGTCGCTAGGTCTTCCTTCACATGTCAGTGGACAGCCTATTATGAATACAGCAAATTTTTCAGTTTTTCAACCCCCCACCCCCCAATCACCCAGTTTCACTCCCACCCAAAAAAAACAACTCAGAAAATGATCAGGAACCTCTAAAACACTTAAAAACGAAGTTTGAGCTGTTTTTATATTTTTAGTTTTTTTATTATTTCTGCGCCGCCACTGGCACGATTTATAAAAACCATACGCGTTTTCCATCCTCGCCTTGGGCGTAATACTATGTCAAAATTTCATTAGAATCAATTGATACATCACAAATCTAAGTCCCGTGGTTTCTATAATAAGCAAGCAACGTTCGGATGGACATAAAAAAGTGTATCATGCCGCTAGGTTTTTCATTCACATATCAATGAACAGCCCATTACGAATACAACAAATTTTTGCGTATTACAACCCCCAACCCCCCAACCACCCCAAATTCACCTCCACCCAAGAAAAAGTAGAAAATTATCAGGTACCCCTAAAACGCCTAACAACGAAGTTTGAGGCATATTTGAAATGTTTCGTTTTCTGCTAATTACTCCGCCCCCCGTATAACGATTTCCAAAATTATAGGAACATTGCCTACTACGACAGCATAACGCTGCCCAAATTCCATCACAATCCATGCAGCGGTTACTGAGATTACGAGGGCAGAAAAACGCGACAGACAGACAGACCGACCGACAGACAGACAGACCGACGGAAATGCGTTTGACGTGTATTTTAGTTATGTACACATCATAAAACGCCCAAAAAGCGTATTATCTCAAAATAGAAAATTTTCGCAATCACAATACTCCCCTCACCTATCGGTGTGGGAAGTAAAAGCATATCTTTTGGCACAGGAAGTCACTGCAGATACCAAAGGCCACTCTGCATAAGCATAATCGCTACTTAGACGGTTAAAAAGAAACAATACTCGACTACGTGCACATAAAATTGAAAGTGTCATTGTTTGGACTGTTACGTGCCACAAAGTAATTATGATTTTGTCATCCAGCGTGCGCTTGAAACCGAAAGTAATGATATTAACGGTTGACATGTTTACTTCACGCTTTCGTAAACGTTTTAGTACTCAGATGTGCACAGAGAGATGAGATTTGTACATAGTTACTTGGCATCCTTTCGAAATTAACGCTATTGTCCTTGAGACTAGACGCGCTTAGAAATCCAATGATGTGGAATATTAAGGCCTCCATGAATCCTTGTTATGGAAGAAATAATCATAAATTGGTTTGATGTGAATTTTTATTTCTCAGATATCAAGGAGGAGATTATGGTCCGTATTCATAGTCGTTTCTCAAGTATCCCTTGATTGTTACTCAAGGGATACTTGAGGGTTACTCAAGGGACCCTCAAGTGTGGTTATCTGTTTCCTAGACAACATCTACCAGACGACTTCAAGACTCATTTGGCGACGTTGTCATATTTCAAATATAAGTCAATTTATTATGCCCATGCCTACGGATTTTCACGTTTTCTGTTATCTTTTTTGTTTTGTGCTAATATTTCACGTTTTGTGCCGGACATTTTTCCGGATGTGACAGAAACTGACAACACCATAGTGCAAAATTAACCTACAAAATGACCTTGACTGCAACGAACTGTCATGTTGACATGTCATGCTGACATTTCTTTACTTTAGTATTACTCAAGGGAGCCTTAAGGGGCTTCTAAACGGGCAACACTTTTACAGCAATGTGTGGCTGCAATAGTATGGCCGGCAACATTGCCGGCAATAGCGGCCCACCGTCGAATATTTCTTGTATGGCTCGGCCATATAGCCACATATATCCGGTATTGCCGATACATTTTAATGTGTTCCAAGCACATGGCCAGACGCTCGCTTGGGGAACGAAAATACTGCAATATTGCTGTTTTGGTTTTTGTTTGTTGTTGTTTTTGACGAAAATTTCAGAGGATAAAATGGCTTATACTTAGACCAACGAGAGGATTATAGACTTTATTAAATAAATACATTCACATCCTGATTTGTGGAATGTGAAAAGCGGCATATATAGAGACAAGCATGCCAAAAAAGACGGAAGGACTGTAATTGCTGAAAAATTTGGCATATCAATTGATGAGGCATACAAAAAATTTAGAAGCAAACCAGTGAAATGGTTCGCCTTCGATGCCATAAGAATCTCTCGTTGCTAAAAACGTAGAGTTATCGCCAGTCTTGTCATGACAGGGATTGCTTTCCGCATGATTGTATCATTTCTTTCTATTTTTGGTCCAATTGTCCTTAAAAGAAATCCAAAGTCACTCTTAAACATTCCTGAAAAGTTTTTGACTAATTTGTCATCAAGACATTCCCAAGCTCAAGTTATCTAAAGTTTCACGCCTATTGAGGTAAGGTCGAATCCACAGTCTTCTCTTTTTTTGCTTAATTTTTCTTTTAAAACAATATAAGTCGCTGATACGTGTATAATTTCATCAGCCATTGTAGCTCAATTGTGTAGCTCGTCTATGAACAAGTTTGTGGGCCATACCTATTGTAGAAAATA